>OY992880.1:33868352-34468352 GCA_963921405.1 Cepaea hortensis
AAGTTAACGCCACTCAAGCAGCTTCCTGGTACATACCTCGTTTGCATGTAAGAAAGGTACTTCAAGGAGGTCACTGGACACCAACTAACTTTAAGACCTTAAAGTGAAAAGGGTGACAGCCAGTAAGACCACTCCTGATGGTTTTATTTGTCATTATCCATCAGTTAGGCGCAAGTCTGGCTGCAATTAATCTCCAGCGTTCTGTGTCTCGCATTGGTTGTACACTATAACAGACTGCTGTTCGCCCGTCTCTTGATGTTATCTTCTTAAGTGTAATGCTATCTTGCTCTTGTTCTTCTGCCTTCGACTTTTCCCTTCGGTATTCTTTCTATAAGACTTTCCCTCTCGGAGTGTTCTTTAACGTGGCCAAAAAAGTTGTCGTGTCTCGTTTTATTTATTGCTATGATGTGATGTCGGTTCCTAAATCAATCAATCAATCAATTTATTGCTATGGAGCCACGTGCGAAACTTCTCCCATACGTCCACTTCGTACCCATAGAAATGCGATTCTTCGGGGAATCTGAAATAAACTGGCAGATAACCTCAGAGCAAATCGAGCATCAGAGATGCATTGCACAGAACTCATTGGCATATGGTACATGCTCCTATGCTTATCATTCCATTTTCAAATCGTCCATTAGAAGGTCAGCATGCCCGAATGGTTAAGAGTCCTCGCTCTTAAACTTCCAGTGTGCTAATGCCGAGGTAGCGGGTTCAACCCCTACACCGGCCAGTTGGAGTAAAATGTTGACATCTCGTCCTTGGTTGGAGACGTAAATTACAAGTACCTCAGAAGTCAGAATGGATTCCTCTGATGGCGAGGAACACCGGTAATAGGGAAAGCTAATCCACACGCAAACATGAGCCCAGTGCACTAAAAGCAGTAGCACGTGTGTGGATTACGCTTGAGTTCAAAGCGAGTGAAAACAGACACACACACACACACACATACATACACACACACACACACACACACACACTCACATACACACACACAATCTTCTCTTACATGACTGAGCCAGATCCAAGGTTGAGCTCTAGCAATGAAAGTGCCGAAGACGGAGAGAGTTGGCCAGTCGCACACACTATACCGTCAATGAAATATGCATGTGTCTTCACATGTTAGTTACCATGCTCGCCATACGATGAATAATACATGTGTGCAATGCGTGGAGATATAACACTCACACACACACATACACACACTCACATACCCACACACACATACTCACACATACATACTCATACACAGATATATGCACACATATACTCATACACACATATATACACACATACTCACATACACACGCATACTCACACACACATACACACACTCTCATACCCACACACACAGACTCACACACACATACTCATACACACATATATACACACACATACTCACATTTACATACTTACCCCCACACACACAATCCCGTAGCAAGAAACCACTATGGACCTGTGAAGTGTTAGAAACAGCACATGTTGTAGGCCTGTGTGCTCGGAGGAATGGGATGGGCAGTCTTTCCCTCACTTAGCGGAAGACGTGAGCAGGCTTCGAACCCTCGTCCGACTTAGCAGATTCCCTTATCAATGGAATGGACTAGCAATTTCTGTAGTTCGCCCGCTGTGGAGATATAGGCCGACTGCAAACAGAAGGGAAAATAGGAGGAGGAGTAGGAGACCGCTAAGGAGATTGTGGGATGTGGATTTTAATTTATGAGAATATTATGTTAAGTTGTCTAGGGGATTTAATTTGATTCTCTATTATTTAGCCACTTGAGGTGATCATGGAATTCTACCATAAACACAAGGAGGAAAATAGTTCACTCCTGTTCATAGCTGTATTTATGAGTACTTCTCCATTCCCACTTATCACCCTTTAAAATTTACTATAGTGCTAGAAGACATTGATTGTCACAACATAGAAACAACCACTGATGAACACCACATTTACTTGATGTACACATCAACACATTTTGGACAAACAGCTCAAGTATGAATCAAGATCTGCAGTTACATATATATATATATATATATATATATATATATATATATATATATATATATATATATATATGTGTGTGTGTGTGTGTGTGTGTGTGTGTGTGTGTGTGTGTGTGTGTGTGTGTGTGTGTGTGTAATGAACACTATGCATTTTCAGACAGGCATGGGATGCATTGCATTATTACAATATAGTACCCAGTGACCCCAGAAAAAAACCAAGGTTATTGCATACAACACAACAACCACAAATTGGGTCTACTTTCATTTTCCCTCATAATTAAGGCAAATAATGATCTAATTAAATAGAACCCAACATATCAACATTTGTTTCTGACACCTTTTACCATTCTCTCATTTTAAAAATAATGAGTTGGTGTCAAAATACTATACCATCTATACCATTGGAAAAAAACTACTGACCTGTTACCTTCAGAAAAAAAACCCAACATATAAACAGCATTTGTACTACTAATTAAACTAATTAATAGAGTCATTTATCTCCTGGTGTGAGGTTAAGAGTTCATCTTTGCTGTAGATTAGATCCTTTTCCCATTATCTGGGTACCGAATTAATGCACGCAGTTATGTTCCTAATATTTATTCACTGGTATTGGCTGGTGCAAATCATACTTTATAATCCAAGAATAGAAATGACACACAATCACATATCCCTCTGCGGGCTAGAATATTCGAGTACTCTGTTGCAGTAGGCTCGGTGTCTTTTTTAAATTTGGGGCCTCAGGTTGGTCTAACTTTCCGGAATTTCCACTTAAGCTCTGCAGAATGTACTTTACCATCTCACCATACATGGTGCCAAGTAGACCTTCCATCCAGCTGCTCTGCTTCTAATATCAGAATCCCAATTAGTTCCACAAAGATTTTACACCCACCAAGTCGCGAGTCTATAACCCATGGCATTTAGGTTGACATTGGACCAGCAAAGAGTTAGTCGTTATCTAGTCCAGTGTAGAAACTTGTATGACAAAGGCATCTCATGGTAGTATCTGTGACTAGGGCCACAATTGATCTATACCTACATATATCCAAAGATGAATACATCCAGCACACTAACAGGGTTGCAAACAATTAGATGATTCCTCTTGTTGCAGATGTAGAGACATTTAGCTGCTTTTATATTGTCTTTTTGATGGTGTTCAGGTTTTGGAACCTAGAGGTAATCTGGTTTCGTAGTTATGTTTAAGATGATATTAAGTTTGTACCTTGGTTGTATTGGCTTATGTGGTTCAGTGTCTTCTCCCATTTGTTTGAGTTGGTGTTCATAGCTAGAACTTGGTGGTGAATAGCTGAATTCCATGTTTGACTGTTGCAGCTGTGAGACATTCTTTCGAAGACTTATCCATTGTTGGATATTAACTTGGTAATCCAACTAACAGTTGAAGGTCTTTCACTGTTGCTAGTTTTAGTAACTTGTAGTAGGATTGTCCCAAAGTTTCACTGATTTTGCTGAGTGACAAGGCTTCAGGTGGTACTTCCCAGCAGTAAAGTAGACGATACACTGTTGTCAGTTACTCTGTTGATCTTCATCTTTGTAGATTATTAGATTCAGAAGTCCATCCTGGATATTCCTACTAAAATAGGACTTCCTCAATCACACCGTCAGTTGTCTTCGTATGTATCTCTTTTGCTTGCGTTTGCAGCTTATGAGTGCAGCAGTCCAGAACATGGTTAAGCTATTTAGTCCTGACTCACCTTCATCAGGCTTTTAACCCAGGATCCTGATGATAGTTATGAAATGCAGTCCCACCAAAACCACCACTCGCTTCTCCACTATAGAAAAGGGATGACAAAGAATACACCACGAGCATTAACCTATTGTGTTATGGTAAAAAGTTTACAACACAATTACAAACAAAAATACAAAACAACAAGGGGAGAAGGGGAAAGGAGTGGGTGTCCACGTTCCACTGTCCCTCATTGCTAAGTAGAGCCATTCTGATTCTTAATAGTGAGTAAGGTATTTTCTCTCTTATATTTTGTTCTGTTGTTACTGGGACTATTAGATGAGTGAAGTCATTCTGTCCATCCAACATGTTGATATTGTCTCTCTCATTACTAGAAGAGAATAGCCTATACAGAATCTCTGTGGTTTCTAATGCCGCGTCTTCTTTTCGGCACTATAATCATCCTTAGGTCAAGACTATTCAACATTGGCTTCTCAAGTACTGACATACACATGGATTCTTCTATCAACATCCTCATGTCCCCAAGGGTAACATTAAAATGTATATTCCCACAGGAAAAAGTAACAATCAGAACAGAGAAAATTCTCATACCAGAAAAAAACATACAAGTACATTTCTCTGATATTAAGTACATGATAATCATACATAATAATTAATCATAATGATGATGCAGGGAGCCTAGGTTTTTGAATTTTCTTCAGGGGTTAATCCCTAAACTAAAACATACATTATTTTCCCCCACTGCGTACAGCACATGGGGATAGTAACCGCTGTTGATATATTTTGCCAATGACTGCTATTATTCGGAGTGTATTTATTAGAATAACTTAGGCCGCATGGTCCAGTATTCTGAATATTGCAAGCAATTTATTCACATCAATCTTCGCTTTTGTTCCTACTACAGTGAGGTGATACGGATTGAAGGCACTTCCTACCAGAACATTCATTTCTATCAAGCGTTTACTTCCTTTGTTCTTGAATTTATATTCTCAAACATGGCATTTCCCTCGCAATATTTTATGAAATGATTACATGTCCCTCCTCATATGGAGTGGTTACTAATCTGTTAACAAAAGGATGGTACTAAAATTTAACACTATAGTTCCAAGTTACAGATTATGATGTGGCGAAGTATTTTATCCCCTGACTAAGAGTCAGGAATATGCGTAATCATTTGTATGTCCCCGCATGGATAAAACTCCTTTAAAAATGTACTTTAGAGTTCAATCTTTACAGTACATAGATTATTTGCAGATTTCTAAGCATAAATAGTAAGATATTGTTCACAGTGCATAGAAGTTTTAACATAGGAATATAAAATCGACAGACACGAGTTCTCTACTCGTGAAGTATGAAATCAAGAGTCCCACATTGAGAAAATGCCTAGAAAGTGTTTTTGACCTGAGTTTGATACACTACGGTACACATATTTCTAGGTTATAAGCACTACTAGTTAGATATAAGTTTATAATGCCTATAAAAGGTTTTAACATATGGATTTGAAATTGTACACATAGGAAAAATTACAGCGTGGCGCCCACATGTGTTTCATTGGTAAACATCATCCAGCCTGGTTTAAGAGAATTGTTGACTTATTATTCTAATTAATTCTTAATTAAACACACTGGTCTATGTAATACATAAATACATCTTAATAATGTAGATATAACATACCAATAGCCGAAGAGACTCATGGTTTTAAAAGGCAAAAATATCTTTCCCCACATGGGGAAAGAAACCCCACACGGGGAACTTTTACATGTCTGCTCTTTGTGTAGTACTCACCAAAAATGGCTACACTGGGCCTTTGTTTTTCAATCAGTCCCGGTCTTGCCAGGTACGTGAAAAAAAATAAAGCCAAATAAATTAAGCTGTGCCACGGTCAGTCTATCGCTGTTTTATTTTCTCCTACATTAAGTAAGTTACTTAAACAGTAATTGAAAGGGGTTGTTTATTTTTAAGGGAGTCAATAAATAGGAAAGGGTAAGGACGTTTTATTATATCACAGAGATATAAGCTGATTACAAATGAAAAAAAAAGAAGAAGAAAATGAAGGAGAAGGAGAAGGAGTAGGGGGAGTAGAGGAGAGGAGAAAACTGCTGTGGGCATATATGCTGACTGCAAACGAAAAAACAAAAAACGAATAAGAGATAGAGGAGGAAAGGAGGAAGGAGAGACGAAAAGAAATAGGAGTGAAAATCAATGAAACCACCGGAATTACCATCTCTTAATGAATGATTGACAAGATGCAGATAGCCCCGGCGCAGATGCTGGGATGGCGAGGGACGTGTTAGGCCTGCTCGACAAGGAGCCGCGGTGGTGCAGTAGCTAACTGGCTTGAAGTCGACCTGGTGGACATATATTCGAATTCCCATCGAGGCGGGGGATTTTTTTAAATATTGAAATTAAAATGTGGGAAAATTGAGAATTATGCACCAGATTTTTGTGTAGTAGCCGACTCTGTGGCAAAGGGGTTATGGATCTAATTCGTAGTCCCGCATACCGCGTTCGAAACGCAGCGGCAGGTGATTTAGAAGCAGGCCGCCTTGTGTTGGTTTTCATACAAATATGCGAGTGCAGGTCGTTCAGAAAGCCATGGCAAACTATTGAACGTAAGCTTGCCAAGAAACCACAGTCAAACAATGCTGGGGTTGACTGTGACGTCCTGAAAAGGATATGCAACTATCTTTAACCCCACGTGCTCAAGACCCTCCCTTTGGCCAGCTCATTGTTATGAGCACATTTTAGGTCAGGGTTATTAATAGTAATGTGAAGCTCATTCATCTTTCTTCTTTCGTCATTGGGTCATAGGTTATCAATCAATCCACTCCATGCCCTCCTATTCTTATCTAGCCCATGCTGCTCCATCTCTGTCCACCCCACATTATTTATTCATTTCAGCTTCTACTTCTCTTCTCCATGTGTTTTAGAACTTCGTCTATTTCTTTCGCACTGTGAATTCCAGACAAGGGCTTTTCTAGTTTTACAATTCTCAGGCTGTCTCAATGAGCATCCCAATCATCGCCAACGCTGAAAATGGCATGAGCGCGGTCAGACTAGGACTCGATACCTAGGCTCTTCGCTCGCTACGGGAGGGAAAGACCAATGCCTCCATGCACCCAGGCCTACAACATGTAATGGTTCTAACACATCACACACTCATAACGGATTGGTCGCGTTTTTTTTTTTATGAACCAAAGTGAGCAATCTGGAATTTTTTAAAGAGAAGCTGAGTCGCAAAGATAACTTATCACAAACACCAGAAAGAGGCAGTCATCTGTTTTTTTTTTTTTTTTTTTTTTTTTTTTTGGCAACCGGAAAGATCAGTTATCAGTTATCAGTTGGAGTGTCGTCATTGCACTCTGGACAGGTCCATAGGTACTCAGATCCTTCCCCCCCCCTCACCCCCCCCCCCCCCAGCACATGCATCAGCGTTCGGTGGCCAATAGTGCCAGTTCTGTGTTGGTTAAAGAGGCACCTCATTTTCCCGATGTACCTCTCGTGTCTGGCCGTGCCAATTCTTACTCCCAAGTGTCTCATCCTGGACAACGATCTGGATTCACTGACGCTAAAGTCCTCTGTTCAGGACATCTCTTTAAGGATGTTAATAACATCGGCGCGATCCATGGGCTGGCTATCTGCAGGGGGTGCAGAGCCAGCCAGTTTATCAGCTCGTTCATTTCCCTCGACTCCCGCATGTCCCGAGACGAAGATAAAGGTGACTTTACGGACAACAGACTTCCGCAGCGACTCAGTCCACTGGGCTACGTACAGATCCAGCTTCGATCTTCCGAATCATGCTCATTGAATCACTTAGTACACACACGTTGGTATAATGCTGTGATTCTAGCCATATGAAAGCCTGAGATACTGCCATCACTTCCATCGTCATGCTCCTCGTGGTCATGGTGTGGGAACCACTGGATTCTTGAACGATTCGGCCCGCTGAACGGGCTGTAAATACCCACTCACTTCTCTGCTGCTTTACAACAGATCTATCTGTATAGATGAGCACTTCGGGGTTGTCGTACATTGATGGGCGCGTTGACCTCTGCATTGACAGGGGCAGGATTCTGTTCTCTGCATCGTCTGTCAAGTGTGATTTGTGGAAAGAGAGATAGAGGAAGACAGCGTGAGAAGATTCTTGACAGTCTTGTGTCATGGCACGGAAGGAAGTCAACACAAGAATTGATCCATGACGTCGGAGATCGTAATTTCTGGAGAGACATCATCGCCCACGCCAGCCGACAAGGCAATGGATGATGATGATTTTTTTTTTTTTGTTTTTTTTTTTTTTGTTTCGGATAAATGTTTCGGATAAACTGGAGCTAGCAATATCAAAACTGAAAATGAGAAAGTCACCAGGAGCTGACGGTATCTCCAGTGAAATTATCAGAAACCTAGGAACAGAGGCCAAAGCAAAGCTGTTAAAGATCTTCAATAACACCTGGAACTTAGGCAGTGTTCCACAAGCCTGGAGAGAAGCAATCGTGATACCCCTCCTAAAATCTGGGAAAGATAGTTCCATTGCCTCCAGCTACAGACCAATTAGCCTCACCAGCTGTCTCTGCAAAACACTGGAGCGCATCATCAATCACTGACTACAGTGGTACATTGAAAGTGAAAACATCCTTGTGCCACAACAGGCTGGCTTTAGGCAGTGTTACTCTACGGAAGATCAGACAACCTATCTCTCTCAAGAAGTTGTGGATGCATTCCAGGAGAAGAAGCTGATACTTGCGGCATGGATAGATCTGAAGAAAGCCTTTGACAAAGTCTGGAAAGAAGGTCTGATGAAGAAACTGAGAAACTGCAAAGTCAATGGAAGAATGTACAAATGGGTGAAAGCATACTTGCACAACAGAAGAGCCCGAGTACAGATAGACGGACTCAAGAGCAAGAAAGTACTACTGCGTCACGATGTTCAGGGTGGAGTCTTGTCCCCGACACTTTTTCTAATCTTCATCAATGATCTCGTTGGTAATCTACCCAATGGAATTAAAGCGGCAATATACGCTGATGACCTGGTTTTGTGGAGCACAAATGAACATGCATCAGTGGCCACAATATTGCTACAGAGAGCTGTAGATACATTTGTTGCATGGGCGAATAGATGGTGTGTCAGCATAAACATTGACAAGTTCAGCACCACTCTATTTACCCTCTCTCCGAAACAAAAGGCAGGGATCATCCAGATAAATGGAACGCCCCTGAGAGAAGATAAAGAACCAACATTCCTTGATGTAACATTTGATGACAGGCTGACATGGAGAAATCACATCAAAAAAGCTGTAGCAAAAGCCAGAAGGAAAATAGCCATCCTGAGAAAGCTAAGTGGAACCACGTGGGGAGCCAGTGGGAGAATACTTAGCAAAGTTTATCAACAGAGCATACAGCCACACCTGGAATACGGGTCGACTGCATGGTGTTCAGCATCAAAAACCATAATACAAGAGCTAGACAAGGTGCAAAATCAAGCTCTTGGAGTCATCATAGGAGGGATAAGATCAACCCCTATAGTAGCAATGAAGAAAATGGGGAGGACACAAGCACTGAGAGAACGCAGAGATACAAAAACACTAATACAAGCAGACAAGTTCCTCAGCTTGGCAGGCCACCCTATGAAGAACCAATTTGGAAACTTAGCTATGGGGCGGTTGAAAAGAAATAGTTTTATCCACCAGGCCAAGCGACTCTACAGAGAAACAACCGATCTTCCCATTCCACTGACAACTATTCCAGAGCGACCGCCATGGAAAGATGAACATAGACTATCACTACAAATCCAGACAAAAGTGAGAGGAATATTTGACAAGGAAGAACAGAACAGTGTACAGCGCAAAACAGCCATTCTCAGCTTCCTTGATGACGAATACCCACAGGACCTCTGGATCCGAGTCTACACAGATGGGTCAGCGCAAAATGCTGTTCGAAATGAAGGCGCGAGAGTGTATTTAGAATACCCAAATAATACTAGGGACACGGCCAGAGTTCCAACAGGAAAGTACTGCC
This sequence comes from Cepaea hortensis, assembly GCA_963921405.1. Lineage (NCBI taxonomy): Eukaryota > Metazoa > Mollusca > Gastropoda > Stylommatophora > Helicidae > Cepaea > Cepaea hortensis. The sequence goes on from OY992880.1 coordinate 33,878,071, forward strand.
ATAACTATGATGCTGAAATTGAGGCAATCAAGATAGCCACAGAGAAATTACAAAATACCAGCCATGGTACACATCCTGTGGTGATATTGACAGATGCAAATTCAGTCATAGAGGCGCTTATGTCTGGGAAATTACCAGTTCTAAGGACACTACTTTCTGAACTTAGCAGTCAGCATAAGGTCACCATACAGTGGATACCATCCCACTGTGGAGTACCCGGAAACGACAGAGCTGATCGATTGGCTAAGGAAGGAGCAAAAGAAGAACAGCCTGATGTGCCCATTTCATTCCACCAAAAGAAAAGAATGATCAAATCAGTCAGAAAGCCACCAACCCCTATTCAAGACGACTACCACGTTATGGACAGACCAGAACAGGTCATTATTCTGCGTCTCAGAACAGGACACAATAGATTACGCAACCACATGTATACAAAATTCAAGATTGGTGACTCAGCCATGTGCACATGTGGTTTGGTGTCGCAGACAGCAGAGCACCTACTCCAGGACTGCCCAAACTACAACATATCCAGGCGAACCTTCTGGCCTAGAGAAACAACAGTGGAAGATAAACTCCATGGACCGCTGAGTGAACTAAGAAAGACTGTTAGATTCATACAAGAGACAGCGTTGCAGTTATATACATATTTCAAGCGAACGAAAGAAGAAGAAGGATAAATGTATGTCAAAATACAATGTACCAGAAATGACGTAGGAATACTAGAATGGAACATGTTACTTGATTTCCACTGGCAGAGTCTCAACTACTAGAACCACTCTTAGCGGTATTTAATATATTTGGAAGGATTTTTGTGCCACTACAGTATATTAAGAGCCAACAAGAAGGAAACGTGCCAGTTACTAATAAGACGCAAACGCGATAAAGAAAACCTGTGCACACATTAATAATAATGTGACATGGAGACAACTTTCACCTATTGCCGCGGAACGAATACTTGTTCCCAGGGAATTCATTAAACCCATGTGTCGTTGTCTAGACACGGTACCCCCAGCAAAGTTGTCCAGCAAATGTTGGAAGATAAGGACAACTTCAATGAACAATACAACACGTCTTTCCTTGTGTACTGGAAATGTAAGTGGGGCTCGGCGGTGTACGGTTGGTGAACTCTATTCAACGGGCCAGATAAGAAATGTTAGACGGGTCTGCGTAACCAAATTTTCACGCATTGAAAATAAAATTCTCTAGTTTGATGTTTCGTTTGTTTACTATACCGTTCTTGAATATAGTCCCATGACGAATACTGCCACTGGAGCATAAATATAAATCCGTCACATACCCCAGGTCACGATATAATGAGATGTGGTGACAGATTCCCTTACCAGCCGTGCTCCTCCCCAGACGGTTGTCTAGAAAACTAAATATTTTTTGTCGCGTTCGATTTGAACTCTAGCGTAGTGCACCGGACTGATTTGTGCCTGTGGATTAGCTTTCCTTATTGCCAGTGTCCCTCGTCGTCAGGTGGACCCACTCCGACTTCTAAGGTACTTGTAATTTACGTTCCCAAGTCGAGGACGAGAAGTCAACATTTTAGTGACCGATGTAGAGGTTGAAGCCCTCGGCAACAGCACACCAGAAGTTTAAGAGCGAGAGCTCTTATCCATTCGGTCGTGCTGATCTCCACTCGGAATATTATCCAGTACTCCCGCGGTAAAACAGAACCTAGCTACTGTTGGAGATAGAACCTGGATGACGGTCATGGTAAGCAAGCTCCCTAGCCATCATACCACCAGGATTCCTCCTGTAACAAGCGACTCACATTACGCTAATGCATCAGTCTTGATATGACTAAACAATGTCAGTTTCCCCCACTCCTTCAGGCGTAGACAGTAATTTCGTTCACACACCCTGTCCTTCTTGTTACTTTACTTGTCTCTGTTCTATCTGTTACTTTACATGTTTCTTGTTACTTTACATGTTTCTTGTTCTACTGTTACTTTACATTTCTCTTGTCCTACTTGTTACTTTACATGTCTGTTGTCCTAATTGTTACTTTACATGTCTCTATTTTACGTGTTACTTTGCATGTCTCTGTCCTCCTTGTTACTTTACATGTCTCGGCCCTAGCTGTTACTTTACATATCTCTATCCTACTTGTTACTTTACATATCTCTATCCTACTTGTTACTTTACATGTCTCTATTTTACGTGTTACTTTACATGTCTCGGCTCTACTTGTTACTTTACATGTCTCTGTCCTACTTGTTACTTTACATATCTCTATCCTACTTGTTACTTTACATGTCTCGGCCCTAGCTGTTACTTTACATGTCTATATCCTACTTGTTACTTTGCATGTCTCTGTCCTACTTGTTACTTTACATGTCTCCGTCCTACTTGTTACTTTGCATGCCTCTGCTCTACTTGTTACTTTACATGTCTCTGTCCTACTTGTTACTTTACATGTCTCTATCCTACTTGTTACTTTACATGTCTCTGCCCTAGCTGTTACTTTACATTTCTCTATCCTACTTGTTACTTTTACATGTCTCTGTCCTACTTGTTACTTTACATGTCTCCGTCCTACTTGTTACTTTACATGCCTCTGCTCTACTTGTTACTTTAAATGTCTCTGTCCTACTTGTTACTTTACATGTCTCTATCCTACTTGTTACTTTACATGTCTCTGCCCTAGCTGTTACTTTACATTTCTCTATCCTACTTGTTACTTTTACATGTCTCTGTCCTACTTGTTACTTTACATGTCTCTGTCCTAGCTCTTACATTACATGTTTCTGCCCTACTTGTTACTTTGCATGTCTCTGTCCTAGCTCTTACATTACATGTTTCTGTCCTACTTGTTACTTTGCATGTCTCAGCTATACTTGTTACTTTATATGCCCTAGCTGTTACTTTAACTCCGTCACCCCGGCAGTTATTACTCTAAAGTCTTCGGACTAAGAGAACTAGGTAAGTGGTTAATGCTTAGTCGATAACACAACACCCCCGAAATCCCCACAGTTGCCCCTTCCCCCTTTACCATAAGTACATGATGTAGGGTATATATGCTGACTCTTCCAATAACACACAGGTTGCAAACACGCCGGATTGGTCCTGCAGTACGTCACTCTGTGCTAGTGAGTAAGTGACTCGTACACGCCCCAAGACGCATTTGGGCGTATGATGCTAGATCCATATTTTCACAGACCAATGGCCACTCGGCGGATTGATTGATTGATTGATCTAGGAACCAACATCACAGCATTCGGGGCATTCCCATAGGCGCTCCGTCCCCATCCTCAGCAGCCAGCGAAGAGTTCCAACACCAATATTACCAGTAGCAATCTGATTATATGTCCATCTCGCCTTTCCTCTAAGCGTCGAGCTGATCCCCTCGTCACTCCTCGCTGCCTCATTCTTGCCAGACCATGATGATCCATTTGCTCCTCCGAGGTGTACACATGCTCCCACAAGGCCGCAACCACGTCTGTCTTGTCATGCATCAATACTCCACCAAGTTTTGCAGAGCCAGCCACTCTGTCCGCCTGTTCATTCCCCAGCACACCGGCATGCCCCGGAGAAAAGATCCAGGCGATGCTTGCCATACGTGACCTCCGAAGCGAAGCAAGCCACTCTGCACGAAGCATGCCTGTCCCCACCTTCCTCAGCATGCTTTCTGAGTCAGTTACAATCACGATGTGTGCGTGCGTGCTTACGTGCGTGTGTGTGTGTGTGTGTGTGTGTGTGTGTGTGTGTCGTATTCTCCATCCAGCAGATAGCTGCAGTGACTGCCTCCACCTCCGTTCTTAAACTAGATGTTGTGGTATCATTTGCCAGGCTCTCCTGCACCAAACGTCGGCCATTAGCTTTTGCTATGAACCCCCAGGCACTTCTCCTACCTGTCGACACCGAACCATCTGTGTAGATAATCACATCACCCGAAAGAGCATTATCCTGAATTAGTTGCTGGATTTGCACTTCCGTGCCCCCTGCTGGCCACTCCCTGCACTCGCGGTTAAATGTGATTATAACTCTGCACAAGTCTGACTCCTCCGCTGGCACTCTGACCCACTCCTCTCCTCGCCTAATGTTCTTCAAGATGCACACCTGTCTAATCGTATCCTCCGCCTTAGCCATCCATGATTTCCCTCTTATCAGTCTCTGGCCCTTAACTCTGATGTGGTCGACATCACGCCTGCCTGGTATCCATTTTAGGCTGAGTCGACCTGAGAGTCTAGTTCAATTTTTAAAACTCTCCCTTTTACGGATCAAACCCAATACCAACAGTACGGCATGCAGACGTCTAACCACTTTTCTTTTACTGGGGGAAAAAACACTGAATAGAGAGGATATAATGCTTGCTTGCTTGCTTGCTTGTGTTCGTTGGCTTGAGCTCCAACGCGAAGTCCTGTATGTCGGATGAAGGCATCCTGTTGTCCAACATCAGTGTGATGTCATACAGGACCTGAGGTTTGCGTGAGTATCCGTTGTCCTATGTCTGGCTTATTGGTGTGCAGCCTGGTGGTTCCTCGAGGATGTAATGAAACTGGAGGTCACAGAAACGTGTTTTCCACGTAGAATGCTAAGAATTATATGAGTGCCTAGGAAGAGCAATGTCCAAATACTGCAATAATCAATTCACAGACAACTCGCCAATGTGTATTTTTAATGAATGTGCAGTGTTTGAAAATACTGCCGGTCCAAGTTTTGTATTTACCTATTGTGCTAGTCGTCGTTTAATTTCCTTCATTGTGTCACCATTGTTGGTAATCAATGACCCAAGATATTCGAAATTTCCACCACCTCAAATCTTTCCTCATTAACATATGTTTCTTTCTCCACCGGCATTAATATGTACTTAAACTTTGACTTCTCGTCCAGAAAGCAATGACAAACTACTGAATGTACAATTGCCTAGAACACGAGCCTGGGGTTTATCGCAACGTCCTGCAACATTTTACGATGAAACGAGGTCTGGAGAAGGCTGTAACCACTAGAAAGATCAAGGGTGTTAGAGAAGGGTAGGCGGAGCGGAAACATGCTTACTAAAATATCGACAACAAAGTATCCCGAGAATCCCCATAGCTGCCCCCCCCCCTCCCCCTTCTTTACCATCAGTACAACTATTGACGAAAACGGGCAGCGTAGAATTTATCAGGAACACAGAGGCCAAATGTTTGTGGAGAATCATCATTCGCTTCCTGCTCGGCATGGGGCATAACGATGATACTTCATCATCATCATGTGCATTACCAGCTGGCGTAGGCGTCCAAGTCTTTTCACAATCTCGGTCCTTGGTTTTCTGGATACACTCTTTTGATGATATTCTTCCATGCCACCGCCTCATATCATCATCATCATCATCATAAAGTGTCATGCCAGCTGGCGTAGGCGTTCATGGCTCTCCACAGACCTCGGTCTCTGGTGTTCTGGATCAACTCTGCTGATGAAATTCCTTCATGCCTCTCTTCCCCTCGCTCTTTCCAGTTGTCACGATGTTATCCTATGTATCTCTTCTCATCACATGACTAAAGAAAGCTGTTTGTCTCTTTCTTATTGTTATATATAATGTTCTAGTTTCATTGGCCTTTTTCAGCCAATCGTTGTTAGTTACTCGGGCAGTCCAAGGAATTCGCAACATTCATCTCAAAAACCGCCTCATATCATCCAGTATAATTTCTCTTGGTCTGCCTTCTTATTTCCCATTGATATTTCCAGGCGTTACCATATTCTCCAATGCCTCTATTCTCTTCACATGACCAAAGAAAGCTGCTTGTCTCTTTCTTATAGCTGTAAATAATATTCTGGTTTCATTAGCCTCTTCCATGGTGATGTTATATTCATACAAGAGACAACATTGCAGTTATAAACATATTTCAGGCGAACCAAAGAAGAAGAAATGTATGAGTTACTTATAACATAACTTTGAATCAATGACGTAATCAACATTTGCTGTTGAGTGCTGACTGAGTATTGCATTGAGAATAACAAATAATGTCAACAGTTTTTCTTCTCCGATTTGATTTGGTTAAAGAATGGACATCGTAGCACAACGGATAAATCCATAGATGATCCATCTCCTATAGCAAATGCCATAAGAAGGAAGAAAAAAGAAGCAGAAACAGCTGTAAAATAATTAATCAAATCAACACTAGTAAAGACATCTCCGAATATGGACAAGGACCAACCAATTGCAGATTTTACACGTTACACGCCCAGGAAGGCCTACTTTAGTGATATATGTAAAGTGGACACCGGTAAGTTACAGAACATTCTATAATGTGGATATTATTTCAGACACTTAGCAAAATTAATAATTTGAATGTCATGTCATGTTATGTTATATCCCGTTTTCACATTTACATTTCTCCCCATTATTGATTATTGCTATCCACGGTTGTCGCGCACTCGTCCCCCCCCCCCCCCCCCCACACACACACACATCTTTTTTTGGGTACATTTATTGGGTTTTAATTTCATATTAATTTTCTTACGTCTATGTGTTTTTTTTTTCATGACAAAGGTGGTGACTACCGAAACGTCGGACAGTTGTGATGTTTTATTCTTACTTATTTCATTGATACCTATCTTATATTTTATTATATTATTACATTATTTTCGCCAATTTCTCCTCTAATGAGTTATTTTGTTTACAAGGACTGGGAACTTTGTCAGGTGTGTATATAGTTTTGCTTTTACAGTGTGTCCTCGTGATTTAAAAATACATTTGTATTTCATGTCGAGTCACTGTACGACGGGCGCTCAGTCCTCCGAAGAGGCAACCATCCCAAAGTATTTCGGCTCACTGTTCCCACAAGGAACTGATTATGCTATCCCCTTTCTTTCTCTCGAAGCCACCATCGATGTGTCCGACCAGGCTTGACCCCCAGTTCGTGTAATCAGGCTATAATCGAAGTCTCTGTACTATCCGCCAACCAATCCTAACTGCATGAATTATGTCAGACTTGTCCATGCTACTTTCAGTGTGTACTGATGCATTATGTGCTAGCTGGTCGCAACATTTTGAAATCATAGGCTGGTTAGTTTGGATCACTGTCATTTCTTACTGTCCTTCTTTCTGGCTTTTTTCATTTGCTTGCATTGAATTCGAGCGTAGTCCACACACGTGCTGCTGCTGCTGCTGCTGCTGCTGCTGCTGCTGCTGCTGCTGCTGCTGCTGCTGCTGCTGCTGCTGCTGCTGCTGCTGCTGCTGCTGCTGCTGCTGCTGCTGCTGCTGCTGCTGCTGCTGCTGCTGCTGCTGCTGCTGCTGCTGCTGCTGCTGCTGCTGCTGCTGCTGCTGCTGCTGCTGCTGCTGCTGCTGCTGCTGCTGCTGCTGCTGCTGCTGCTGCTGCTGCTGCTGCTGCTGCTGCTGCTGCTGCTGCTGCTGCTGCTGCTGCTGCTGCTGCTGCTGCTGCTGCTGCTGCTGCTGCTGCTGCTGCTGCTGCTGCTGCTGCTGCTGCTGCTGCTGCTGCTGCTGCTGCTGCTGCTGCTGCTGCTGCTGCTGCTGCTGCTGCTGCTGCTGCTGCTGCTGCTGCTGCTGCTGCTGCTGCTGCTGCTGCTGCTGCTGCTGCTGCTGCTGCTGCTGCTGCACTGGACTGATGTTTGCGTGTGTGCTGCTGCTGCTGCTGCTGCTGCTGCTGCTGCTGCTGCTGCTGCTGCTGCTGCTGCTGCTGCTGCTGCTGCTGCTGCTGCTGCTGCTGCTGCTGCTGCTGCTGCTGCTGCTGCTGCTGCTGCTGCTGCTACACTGGACTGATGTTTGCGTGTGGGCTAGCTTTCCCTAATACCAGTGTCCCTCGCCATCAGGCGAACCCACTTCGACTTCTGAGGTACTAGTAATACTTCTGGGGAACTAGTAAACGTCCCCAAGTCAAGGAAGAGTAGTCAACATTTAAGTTCAACTGACCGGCATACGGAGTGAATCCCCTACCATGGTCACCAGAGAAAGTTTAAGCGCGATCTCGATAAACCCAGCGGCCACGTCGAATGATTTCACATTCGAATAACTCTATTACGATCACAAGCACCCCATTCTCTACCCGTGTATCTTTTTATCATTCGTTCGCATTCAGCAACTCTCCTGGCTAATGTCTCTAACAAAAGCAATAGCTGGTTTCAGGTTTCTCATATGTAACGCAGAAGCCTCAGCAGCGCAGTAACTAGTATGCTTGTCTGTCGCCAGGAACCAGCTCGATGTGCCAGATCTGTGCCTCAACATTACATTTGCGGAGAGACATGGAGATACTTGAAACGTGAGCTAGAATAGGAACCTAATCAATGATAAATCGCGCCCCGCAACGTTTCTTTCCTTTCCATTATACCATCACCCCTACCCGTTCAACTTCAGAAGAGAAGTTATATAAGGGCCCATCGCCTGGCTCAGATAAATAATTATGTGAGTGGTAAGCCACAAATAGGATATTAATTTGAAGATGATTGTTGTCCAGAGAGGCTTGAGTTATAATATGAGAGTTTCTCCAAGATCTAGGCGAATATATGCCGTCTGCGGCTCTGAAAAAAAAAAAAGCTTTATAAAACATTCATTGCTGCCATACATGTGTACTATTCTTCACCTGACCGTTATGCCCCGTTGGCGCGAAAGCACGCAACCATCGCACGCCAAGCCTTCCTACTTTTTGCTATCTACTGTAGCTCCTTCCAAACAAAATAGTGGGAGACCTAAAAATACACGGAGAAGAGAATTAAAGACATGGATGAAAAATATAGAGGGAAATAGAGAGCTGCGCGAAAAAGCAAAGCATATGACGGCTGGCGTGAGCTGGTTGAGGGGCCTATGCCCCAGTGGGAATAAAGGGCAGAGGAAAACAGCCGCTGCCTCCATGTCTTCACTATATGATTCCATCCATCCATCATGTGCAATGCCGGTAAGCGTGGGCGGTCATGTTCTGTCATCTCACTCGATCACCAGAGTCGTGGATCAGCTCTGTGTTTCTGTCTCGACTATGCCACAAGGCCAAGCAATCCAGGTACTTGCTTCTAGGTCTTCCCCTTGGTCTGTTCCCCTCGATCTTACCAGTTGTCACCAAGTTCTCCAATTCATTTCTTCTCATAACATGCCCAAAAAATTGTGACTGTCTACGTCTAATGTCGCTAATCAGTTTACGATCTTCATTTGTTTCTTGAAGGACTTGTTCATTGATCTTTCTGGCTGTCCATGGTATTCTTTGCATTTTCCTCAGAAACCACATTTCTACTGCCATCAGATGTTTTTCAGCTTGACTGCTCATTGTCCAAGCTTCACATCCATATAAAAGTACAGGTTCTATGTAGCATCTCAACACTCTTTTTCTCGTTTAAATTGACATCTTTTTATTGGTCAATATGTTTTTCATCTTGCTAAAGGCTACTTTTGCTATGGCGATGCTTGTTCTAATCTCTTCAAGGCATCTCCCATCAGATGTTATGACTGTTCCGAGAAAATTGTACCTATTCACTTGTTGAAGAATATTCCCATTTACTTGTATATTACATTGTGGTATGTCGTTCTTCCTAGTGTCGACCATAATCTGTGTCTTTTTACAATTTAATTCTACCCCTAGTTGTTCACTGTATGATTCAGCTGTCTTTAATTCTCTTCTCTTCTCTGTGTATTTGTAGATCCCCTTCTATGTCGTGGGTTTCAGAGAAAGGACTTACTAGTTACACCATTATTAGGCGTTCTCAATGTTGTCTCCAATCCGAGACCTTTTCCTAACCTCTTGATTCGCCATTTTCTTAACAGATTCAGTGCCAAACAGAAAGGAGGTTTGGATCTAAAAAAAAATTTTTTTTAATGTTGCATATCCCTTGCAGGACATTGCAGTCAACACCAGCATTTTTCAGCTGCTGTTGATGTACTAGGCAAATTTTACGTTCAGTAGTTTGCCATTTGTCTCTCTGGCCGAGGGGTTACAACACTTTCTCCGTAATCCCGTTTATCACGCAGTCTCGTAGCGGGCGAGAGCTGGAAGCGGTTCGACCCCCGCTGGTGACTTGCGGGATAACTGAGCCGGCCGCTCAGAAAGCAATGGCAAACTACTGAGCGTAATCTTGCCAAGAAATCAACAGACAGCTGAAAGTTGCTACTGTTGACAGCGATGTCCTGTAAAGGATATGCGAATTTTTTAAAAAAAAGTTTGCCATTGCTTTCTGAATGACCGGCTCCCATACCAAGACGTTATAACACAAAGCGACACGGTCTGCTGCATAAATCGGTCGCAGCTGCGTTTCGAACGCCTGGTAAGCGACTCACGAACCGCGTTCGCAAGCCTTTGGCCACGGAGCCCGTCTAACAAAACTGGATTGCGAAAAATTGGAAGTAGGGTGTGTCACGGTTATGACTTAAAATGTGTTAATATGGTAGCAGACATGTTGTATTATACCGCAATGACAACATTTATGTGATTTATAAACCCATGGCAGATATGGGAAGTCGTTTAAGACGATTAATCATCCCATGACACTTAATCTGTTAACATTACTGAGAGTTATTAAGTATAATGGTAAAGAAAAGGATTAGGGCGTGGTAAGAGTTCCTTTTACAACGTGTCAAGTTGATAGAAGCACGATGTAACAAACTATCGTTTGTCAAGACGGCAAGGTGCCATTGAGTGCAAGATCAGTATTGAAGCTTCACATCTGCGGAGGCATGTTATTATGTATATATATATATATATATATATTTCAGCTGCGTCGTATGCACAACGAGTTACATCTTTCTTATATTTTCTATTACTGTATTCAAGGTCCTGGAGGGCTGCGGGATCACCGACCCCACCTGGTCGACCATGCGCAGGCAGTCGGGATAGGCAGCCCTTCTGGAGAGCAGACGCTAGACATTGGCTACATGTTTCGGGCTGCCCCAGGAGCCACGTTTGAACGCCCGCGTGCAGTAAAGCCTGGAGAGATTGGCTGGGGAATTCCTTGGCTAGTGGACCTGGGAACCCCAAAACCTGGTCAACAGATTGTTGTAGGTTCCGTTGTTTGTTTAATGCGAGTTTGAGTAAAAATGAGCATAGGCGGTGAATGGGTCAGTTATTTAGCTTAGTGAGTGGCACCTTGCAGTCTTGACAGACTAAAGTATGTGGATTGGAACTTGGTCAACATTCCATCTCACAATGCTTGGGCACAGCTTCAGATAACATGTGTTGCCCACGCAGCATATTCCCTCTCTCGGCCTTGCCTTGCTAACTCCGGAGGAAAGGATAACCAGTACGTCTGGACCAAGGAGGCTGCAGACGCTGCGGCTCAGCATCAGACCTCCAAGAGCAGGAGGCGACTCTCACCTCCGAGAGCAGGAGGTGAGTGGCGGCCAGACCCTCAATCAATGGGATTCGACTTAGAGGCGTTCAGCCATACCCCAAAGCTGAGGGCCTTAAATTGGGTGTCTGGACCTACATTAGCTTGCACACCTGTCACTCGCAAGTGTCTGAACCAATGTAAGCGTGGACTACCGTCAGACTCCTCGCCTTTCTTGTTGGGTATCTCGCGACCAACGAGAATAGGCCCGCCTGAGAAAATACTTAATTCTATTCTGAAAACAGACATGATTTATATTGCTATAACTTTCTAGAACACTGCAATTGTGCATTTATTTTCGAGCGGTAGAGGTCCTGTTAGTGAAGTCTTAGATATGACTGAGCTACTGTGTGACAGTAGACGGTACTACCTGCTTTCTGTTAGCGCCGAACGTTGGGCAGCGCACACCAAACCCGACACCCCACATTGTGCCAACGGTTTCAGGAGGTGGAGCGAGGAAAGATCACTTCGTGACCCAGACTGGAGATGTTGTTTATGTATTCACGGAACGAAAAGGGTGGAAACAACGCAGTTTCCTCCTGATAAAGAAATGAGGATGAAATTCCGGAATTTTACAGTTTACAAGAGATAATAGAAAAGATGAAAAAAGACATCGCGATAATCATTGCAGATTTTAATGAGAAATTTGCAGGTGCAAAACTGGAAGAAGGAACGGTACGAGGCCCATTTGGTATTGGACATATAAGTGATAGAGGAGAGAAATTAGCCGAAGTTTGTCTATAAAACAAAGTTTCAACCACAAATGCCCTATTTAGACAATATTCAAATAGGCCCTACACTTGGACTTCACCCATTGGTAACCGTAGGAGCCAAATTGATTACATCTTAACCCATAAAATGTGTGAACATTATATATATTTATATAACATCCACAAAGACGGTGTTGAAAGCAGACTACGGCACAGACCATGAACTATTTGTGATTGATTTCAAGAAAAAAAGTACCAATAGTGATATATGGAGCACGACCAATACAGTTAGATTAAATGATATGCCACATGAAAATAACATTCATGTTAAAAACGAAACAAATTGAGCACAAGACATGATTTCTAAATACAAGTACAAGAGGCAAAAACATACCACAGTGGAAACATTCAGGCTGGTAGAGGGAAGAAGACAATTTAAGCCAACGATAATAGAAATAGATGGTCTCACTTACAAGCACGAATTATCAGCATGTGTTCAGCCAATAGCTGTATGCACATATGTCTCTCTGAAGCTGACACTTCCCAATTCATCGGCTTTGACCACCAAACATTATTTCTCTCTGCCTCTTCTATCGCTTATCTTTCCTGTCATCACACTGTTCTCAAATATAGGGTGTATTTTTAATGACTATACAGTGTTTGAAAATATTGCCAGTCCAAGTTTTGTATTCACCCTCTGTAAAGTTCATGCAACATAATAGTAAGTACAAAACTTGGACCGGCAATATTTTCAAACACTGCAGTCAATACAAATACACAAATCTGGAGGTCAACATGGCCGAATGAATAATAGCGCTCGCTCTTAAACATCCAGTTTGCTGATGCCGAGGTAGAGGGTTCAACCCCTACACCGGTCAGTTGGACTAAAATGTTGACTTGAGCACGTCAATTACAAGAACCTCAGAAGTACCTGTAATGGCATTGCCTGAATGTTTGTAATTCTGCTTGACTCCATGCCATAAACATACTTAGGCTTACATATTTTGTTTCTACAGCTTGGAGATACCATCAATGAGTCCGCATACAAGATCAATCCTGCAAAATGAACAGGCAAATACTTCGATGTTCATATGCATTATTCAATATGCTTGTCTCAATATAAAATTCATATCAACAAAGCAGTGTCCTGTTATTACATGTCCTAGTGTCATTCGCTGGTCTCCCTGGTGAAGGTGTTGGAGTTTCTCTGTAATCCTGTATATCCACGTGAGGAACACAGCTGCACAAGATTCAGCAGCGGATCGCGTCGCATTAGATACTTACAGGGCATGTGAGCCGGTCGCTCAGAAAGCAATGGCAAACTACTGAGCGTAATCTTGCCAAGAACATCAATATCAGCTTAAAAATGCTGGCGTTGACTGCAATGTCCTGTAAGGGATATGCAACTTAAAAAAAAAAAACACAAAACAAATAAAAAAAACAAAGTGTCATTCATGCTACAGCCTGATGGGTCCTTAAGCAGACCAAGTAACTATAGGTCTAAACCAAAGTAGACTACAGTATTTGCAAACATACATACATTAAATGGGGTTAACTGTGGTGAAGCTGCGAGAACACAGACAAACCAGGAAAAACATGCAGTCAAGCTTTACTTGAACAAGATCACAAAACATGGTGAGCGTTGTGGTGACAAGCCTTCATCAGCAAACAAAAACAAACATAATGTCTACATTAAGGCACAATATAATAATAATTAGAAAAATAAACAAGTAAGTAAAGGACTCTTCGACAAGCCTATAGTGTACTATGGTGATAGCAAGAACTTTGTACAGACCAATGACAATCAAGGGGCGATGTAATCAACATCATGCCAGAGCCTTTAATTCCCAAGACATACCTTGGTACTCATTTTAGGCTGGGACAACCTGGCAGCTCAGATCAATTTTATAAATTGACCTCGATGCAAATTCACACCCATGACCACCTGGCTAGCAGACAAGAGTGCTAGCTAGCCTCTGTGCTACTGAGGCTCCCCATAATTAGAAACCAACCCTTAAACAGGATATTTAAGTCATATGTGATTCTGGTATAGAGACATTGGGGATCCAAGCCATTGCTACACAGTAGTGTGATCCACTGAGGCATCAGAGTGCAAAGAAGGTGATCCTGTACACACAAAAAGATGTGGCAAATATTAAAACTACTTCCCATTACAAATGTTATCAAGAAAGTTTATTACTTGAAATACAATAAAGGTTAGCCAACAGCTTAAAATGAAAGAGTGTGGACATACATTCCAAATCAACACAACACTAAGTAATTGTTTAGAAGAAAACATCTCTTTCCCATAGAATGTGGAGCTACTTCAAAATAACTCATTGATCTATACTTGAAAGAAGGAAGGAAGGGAAAACAAAGATACCAACAATAATGTATGCAAAGGAGGTTATCCTGACGGCAGACACACTTTAGTAAACCAACAAAATATACCTAGAAAACAATTCAACGATTATGTGCCGTAAATATTTTCAAAATTGTAGCAAACTAAATGCTGCCATAAGTGATGCTGATATGTACGTAGGTAAAAGAATCATTTACATTATACTGGGTATATGGTGCTAACCCCACACTTGTATAAACCAATGGCACTCGATGGATGATATGTTCAATAGCACTGCCTACCTCCCAGGATGCAGATATGTAAGAGTACAACATTAAAACTCTTTATTGTGTGTAATGTTTAAATGGATGAAAATAACAAGAATGATTCTTTTGTGTTTAAAATGCAACTTAGCAAGGGACATAGGCATTACTAAATTTAGAAAAATGGAAACCATATCATTTCAGAAAGATAAATATACAGACAGATTTAAAGTGAATGGAAAATGAATGTGGAGGATCCTCCTGAGTGTAAAAAAATTGAGTAGGATGCTGTCGGTGGCAACTAGAGATTTCTTGGGGGGGTCTCAAAGTGGAGATGGAGGCCTTGAAGGCAGCAGCAGAAATGTTGACAGAGAAAAATAAACATATAGCTTTCTTTACAGATGCGAGTTCAGTTGTTTCAGTACTAAAGAGCAGACAGTGTGGAACTAATGGACCTGGCAGCAGCACTGCATCGACTATGTCAGATATCCAGAGGAAATTACAGTGTAATGGATCCCCTCACATTGCAACATGCTTAGAGATGAGTCTGATGGATTGACAGAAGAGGGCAGAAGACTGCTTTAGCCTGATAAGTTCATGGTAAGGCCAAGAGACTTTTATAAAAAGCAATTAGAGAATTAAGTGGAAGTCAGAGCATCCAGGCCACCATAAAGATGATGCATGTTACCAACTCCAATGAAGAGAACAAGTAATAAACTTCAGGCTCTGCACAGGACACAACAGGCTGCATACTTAACAGACCAAATATGGGGGATACTGGTGGGTGTCAATGTGGAACTGGTAGAGTGACAGCTAGCACTAGTTGCAAGAGTGTCAGAGTTCAAAGAATGAAAACTAGCTTGGCATGCACCTGATCTGTTTGGGGACAGAATCTGTAGAGAAGTAGGTAGGTTCAAGTTGACTGGTGCTTTCTGTGACTTACACATACTGATGTCTGAAGGTGTATGAGAAGGAAGGAGAACACACTTTATTTTCAAAGGGTTAAGAATTGGGCAAGCATGCCCATCTGACATTCTGCCCTTCAAAAATATTTCCAATGGGGCTTGAACCCAAGACCTTCCATGTGTTAGGTGGATGTGATAACCACTACACTACAGAAAAGAAGAAGAAAGGTAAACGTAACCTTATGCCAAAGAATATGATTTCACATATTACATACTGTCTACTTTCCAGAATCACAATTCATACGTGGCCATCTGAACAGGTCCACGCATTAACCAATATCTGCAGCTGTGTTATGATATGCAAGTTGTGATAAGCCATTTTCTGGAACCTTCCAACAATGCAGTCACGTAAACATCTTGTCATCTCTAAGGACAACCATAGGGCTTTCTTTACTGTTTAGCAAAGGCAAATTTTGTAATATAATTTTTAAAAACACAAAAATCTTAAAAATTAACTGCAACATGGGGGGGGGGGGGGGGGGGGTGTGTGTAAATTAATGAATGATAATGCCAATGGTGAGTGGAAAATAAGCTATAGTTTCAACAAAATTATATCTATGAGACTGTCTAAGTAAACAAACTTGGGATGAGTACAAAAGATGGTAATAGATAAACATAGTATATGTAAAAGAAAAAAGAAATCCAGGAGTTTTCATATGCATAGTTATTGCAATCAAAACAAGAAGTATAGATTACAACATTTACTTGAATTTGAGCAACGTTTTAAAACAAATGAATATGAAAATGTCATATTTAACAGATTTCAAACATTTAATGTCCAGAACATACAAATGTAAATATCAACAGCAGAGTATAAATATAGAACAATTTATAAAGTAATTCCTGCTCCAGCTGTAATTAACAAGTTCAAAACAACAAACAAAACAAAACCAGATATGCATACAAATATTAGTTTAAAATTACTGGTTCCAAAATGGAAAAAAAATGTACAAAGCAACATGTAACCAAGAAGCAGCTTTAGCAGAAAATGCTTAACAATCGGTATACAAGCAAAATGAGACGCAAACTCAACACACATTAAATATAGCACATTTAACATCACACAAAATTGTAAATAAAGCAATGTTACTGTGTCTGTGGTGAAAAATACCAAAGGAAAAAAAGGGGTAGCAATATTCAACACTGTCTATCCATTAATTAAAAGGAATAAATAAATATATCAATGAATACTACAAGCCTTTAATGATGTTGAAATGACAAGCACTGATATAATTATAATGAAACTGCCATACTCACTAGCCCAGTGGTTCTCAACCGGTGGGGAATTCCCCCCAGGGGGGAATTTTAGGGTTTCCAGGAGGAATTATGATTATTTCAAGATTGCGTTAATACAAGAACCGATTACTTGATATTGTTTTCACCTTCATACTGTACCGTTCTGTACGTCTCATCCTTCTAAAATTCATTTAATAAAGTAAGTAGACTCACAAATCATGTTTTATGTGGACGTCTAGACTTGTTTTAGTATGAGATTATTAAACTTAGTTTCAATTAATACATATACTGTGTAGGGGCGGGGGCGGGAGTCTTAGGTAGGAAATACGATAAGGGGGCATGACGTTCTGAAAATATGGTGAAGGGGAGCATGGGCCAAATTTTTAGGTAGGAAACATGAAAGGGGGGGGGGGGGGATGACGTTCTGAAAATATGGTGAAGGGGGCACGAGCCAAAAAAGGTTGAGAACCACTGCACTAGCCTATCTGTGATCACGTCAGGAGAAAGAAGTAAACTATTAAAATGATACTTCTGCTATGAAGTGTTGGGTGGTGGTGGCACTTTATCCCCCCACAATGTTGGGACACATGTCCCATGCTAAGTGGGCACAAGATTGTCCTATGGCAAAAAAGCGAACATGGAACAGGTGACCTCATTAACAGTACTTAAGTGACATATGTGAGTACAGGACTACTACTATTTTGAGGACACAGTGGCTAATACTGACTTGAGTGTCAGGAGGTCAAGCTGGGTTGATATTGTGATAATGCATTCTAAGCCTTGAATGTCTGGTGTATGGATGATGCAGCTAGTCTGTCAGTCTAAATGTTCAGTGTCCCCTTCATCATCAGTGTCAATAAAGCTTTATGGGTGTTATGTTATATCACCTGTGCTTTAGTATCAGTCTAGAACTTGTTACAGTGATGTCATTGTAACTGTGGACAGGCAATGGGCAAGATTACATGACATAAGCAAGAAGCAACCCTAGAGCTCACAGCTGCAACACACTTCTTACCAACTATATTTGCCCTTTCTCTCCCCCCCCCCCTCTCTCTCTCTCTCTCTCTGCACTACAAACGTATTACTATAGATAAGTGAAATGGTGAACTGTGCATTACCCACTGCAGTCAAATCTAGAATATTTCTGATTATATGCCTCTGGGAGAGAAATATAACTGTAAAATTAACAAACTAATTTCTTGATGTTGACTTAACATTTGGATATGCACTTTAATATTTCACAAGGTTCATTTCTCACTCATCCGTACATACAGGTGCAGCAGCTAACATTCTGTCATAGTATCCAAAGATAGAATCTTACACATATTTTTACTGAGAACTGCTATTTGGCTTTCTACTACCATGGCAACATATGAAGTTTCTAATAAATCTCAATCACTACAGAGTTACAGCTTCAGGCATAATGGAAAATAAACCAAAATGTCCCTTGTTATAAAAATGCAGACACAGGTCTAGCTCTACAGGTAATGGACAGCCTCAATTGGGAATAAAGCCACGTAATGTGTCACAAAACATGACTCTCTACCACAACTGCTTTTCCATATCTTTGTGAAGCCATAAGAAGTTATATTCATTTTTGATTTTCTGTTTTTTAATGTAATTTCTTTAATCTTCTTGCGTTCGCTCTTCGATGCTTACACTGACAAATGAATTCTTGGGATGCAGTCAACAAGTTTTTTTGGGACTCCTATTTTTCTTAAATCTCAATCACTACATAGTTGCAGCTTCTGGCATAATGGAGTATAAATCAAAATGTCACTGGTCATAAAAACACACTCTTCTCAGGCCAAGGAAATGGACAGTTTCACTTGGGAATAAAGTCACATATTGTGTCACAACACAAGCCTCTCTACCACAACCGCATTCCTATTCATATTCATTTTAAATTTTAATCTTCTGTCTGAAATTTCCTCTTCTCGTGATCACATCTTAGGGATGATTATACCATCTAATAAGTTCTCAAAATTAACTCAGTTGTTGGCTAGAATTTACTTCCACACAGCTCTAAAGTTAAGTGATGAGTCCTCAGGGAAGTATCTGGATCTACAGGGGATAGGACTAAAATATAAGCCCAAATTTCTATCTTACATGTCCTCTTTGAGAGTGGGGGAGGTGAGGGGGGGGGGGGGGTGGTTAGCTCGCTTGGAACTCAAGTGTAGGCAATACCCACGCTACTACTTCTAGTGCACCAGACTGATTTTTGTGTGTGGATTAGCTTTCTCTATTAACAGTGTCCCTCGCCATCAGGTGAACCCACTCCGGCTTCAGAGGCACTTGTAATTGGCATCCCCAAGTCAAGGACAAGAAGTCACCATTTTAGTCCAACTGACTGGTGTAAGGGTATGTTTATATAATGAGATGATTTCTCGTAATTAACTCAGCTGTTTGCTAGAATTCCTCTTTTCTATCACACAGCTATGACGACTTGCTGGGCGAGTATACCCACCCCCCCTAACTGATCGTACAGCAGACAGCTGTTTTTAATGTTTCAGCTTCTTGAACTAAACGTAAGTCCATTCCTCCTTAGTTGGATCGCTGCAGCCCTCTTCCAACGGAAAGTAGTTTTTAGATGTGGCAGTTGGACTTCGGAACCAACAACAATATATCCTGGCCTACCACAGGGATCACCATTATCTCCGGTACTGTTCAACGCCTACACAGTGAGAATCACCAGTGAGCAGATCACTGGACCTGGCAGGACATTGTCATATGCCGATGATGTTTTAGTGTATCGTCAGGGTAAGGATAGAGAGGAGGTTGCTGGGGAACTACAAACCGAACTCAATCGCATAAGTACTTGGTGTGATGAAGCTGGGGCAATGGTTAACCCAACAAAGGCAACAGTGACTTGGTTCTCGTTGAATAATCATATTGTCAACAATCTAACACCAACTGTAATGCTGTGTTCAGAGACGGTGGAAAGAACGCAGGCAATGAATTACCTGGGGATACGGTTTGATCGAAGCCTTGCTTATAATGTGCACATAGACCAGGTGATAACAAAGGCCAAGCGGGGTTTGGCAGCGATGCGGGTGATGGCGGCAGCAAACTGTGAGCAGCGCCATCTATGTCTTCTGTACGAGGGGCTGGTCATGTCTGTTTTGGAGTATGCAATGGCAATCTTGACTCTCAGCCATAAGCAGATAGAAAGGATGGAAAGGATACAGAATGAAGCTATGCGCATTATTCTTGGATGTACAAGAGATACAGCATGCAGGGCGATGCGCTACCTTCTTGATTTTCCAACCATTGAAGAGAGAATACAAGTTTGCAGGGCACGCGCCTACCTCAGAATTAACGCAAACACACAACATCCACTGCATAGTGAAATTAGGAAGGTGAAGGGCAGCAGGTTAAAAAGAGGACGGTCGTGGATGGGTCAAGCCGAAGACATTCTTCAACAGGTGTGTTCACTTGAGGACTTAGAACCTGGCGAGGAGTGGGTGCAAGTGCCAACAGACTTCTGCACATCCTTTTCAGTTTGCATCCAATTAGATAGAAAATGCAGACAAGAAAATCCGGCTGCTGTTGAGGCTGAAGTACAAGCGTTGATTTTCGAGAATTCGCTAGACGGTGACACGGTCATCTACACAGATGGGTCGGTCGTCCGACATGTGAGAAGCTCATGGGCCTTTACAGCTCGGGCCGGAGGGAGAATTGTGAAGGAGAACTCTGGTGCTTTCACTGAAACCACAAGTAGCCTGACCATGGAAGTCATGGCAGTAAGTAAAGCAATAACATGGCTCGAGACACAGACATTCACCAGGGCTTGTTTCCTTAGCGACTCAATGAACATGATCAAGAGGATAGAGGAGGGGTCGATCCGAAGAGAATGGTTGCTGCCTCTGAAGCGGTCTCGGCTGGCAAAGATTAGTTTCATCTTCGTGCCAGGGCATGCGGGAGTACAAGGAAATGAGCGGACTGACAAGCTCGCAGGTGAGGCTACTGTGGAGGGCGGACGCGCCATGGACCAGGCTGACATTCTGAATGCTCTACGTGATGTGAGACTTTTGCGAGAACCAAGTGATGACTGTGAATCTACAACAATGGCCAGACTGCTAGAGCATCAAATTAAAAGAGGTGTGGCCAAACAAGAACACTACGCAGGAAGCCAAAGAAGATTGATAAACCAACACAGAACTGGCGTCGTTAGCCGCTACACGCTGCGGGATTTGCTGAGGAGGGGACCCGAGCACTTATGGACTGAATGGTTCGATGTGCAGCGAGGATGATCTGTCGACTAACTAACTAACTAACAGCAGACAGCCCCAAAGAATATGCTCAAATTTCTTTCTCATTCTTTGACACTGAGGGTTACAAGTCATGCACTTTCCAATCAAAGATACAAATTTTTGTGCTTTGCTACCCTGCTGATAAGGGTTGCCTTACATTAACAAAAATCTGTACAATAATGTACTGCATAAAGAAGGCACTTCAATATGTATGTTTATGTAACAATGGGCAGTTAGAAATAATTCTCCTGTTTAAAAAAAAACCAGTATTATACAGGTTTAACAATTTATTTTCATTTGCATTTCATAGTGTCTCCTCTTTGACCCTAGAATGTACAGGTACCTGATAGTTTTGTTTTTATTTTTGCCACTGCTGAGCAAACATATTGTTTTCAAGTGACCCCAAGTGACAATCCTCAAGTAAATCAAACACTAGACCTACACAGCATCAGGAGATCAATTTGCAAGTATTGATCGGTGCTCATGCAAATATAATAGGGATTAAACGACACACTAGATGACACAATTGAAAGCTATGGCCACTATACAAAGAATCAAACCTGTCAACTCCAAATGGCAAATTGCAGAAGAAACAAGTGTATTTCGAGGCATGGCTAACTTGACCCTAGGAAGGTGTGTTGCCATGCTACCTCATATAGAATAACTACTGCAATAACTTGAGCACACACAAAATTAAACATCAATTCTCAGTGGAAGATTATTCTTTACATATTTTATTTTATTTTTATGCTCGCTTGCTGTGAACTCAAGCGTAGTCCATGCACACTATTTATAGTAATGATGGATGAATTTTGCGTGTGTATTAGCTTTCCCTATTAACAGTGCCCATCGCCATCAGGTAAACCCACTCCGACTTCCGAGATACTTGTAATTTACGCCCCCAAGTCAAGGATGATAGGTCAACATTTTAGTCCAGCTGTCCGGTGTAGGGGTTGAACCGCTAATCTCGGCATCAGCACACCAGATGTTTACGAAACACGTTCTTACCCATTCGGCCGTGTGGACCTGCCTTTACATATTTGAATACGAAATCTTGATACAATTCAATGAAACACTGAAACAGGATTCTTCTTTACATATTTTATATGATATTCCAACACTTTAATGAAAAACTATCTCTGTATGAAAAATCAAAATCGTTTAATGAAAACTACTTCTAGTTAAGCTGGGTGGTTTTAGAGCCAGTGAACAACAGAGGCAGACAATGTTGGATGGATTGATGGAATATGGTAAATTGTGGAACTAACCAAGAGCACGAGAAAGAAATGGTTCTGGAGGGACAGGATCATCTGTGTCATCTGCTGCACATAAGCCAGCCCAAGTTAGTATAAAACCACCAACGTTATGAGTTATACAGCATTTATCACTGATGTTCTTTGTCAATACTGAATCACAGAAACATCACAAACTATAGTCATTAAAACATCATTCTTCCTACAGGCAGAAACAAAGCATTAAAATAAAGTCTAAGGTTATGTGACAATGAAGAATATGTAGGAAAATACAACAATGCTCAAGATTTAAAGTGTCTAGTTGGATGTGTGTCGAAGTTCACTTGCTCTTAGTGAGACACTCATCATTTGGAGATGACAGGTTTCAATCTCAGTGTTGTCACTAAAGCTTTCAATGTTTATGTTGACTAGTATGTCTTTTAATCTCTACTTCTATGAGTGCATATCAATACCTGTATATTTAATTCTCATGCTATTAACATTTGAAGGCCACACCCAGGCCAAAGAAAATTATATAGAAAAACAAATGCAAATGAAACCGTTACTTCTCACATGGAAACATCACTATAGTATTCTTAGAAACTGTTCTGTGCTGTGTTTTATGTTGAAATTAAAGAAACAAAGTAACCCTGTGTCCATGCCACTGTTGCATACTGATTTATTAACTACAATCAACATTAACTACAATCAACATTAACTACAATCAACATCACTGCACTGGGGAGAGCTCCATATGTGCCGTCTCCTTCAGCCGATGTATGGCTGCTGATTGTTAACATAAGTTAACCAGAAGTACTGGACTCGTTTACATGCCTTGCAGTGAATTGGCTGTATGATGAGTACAAATACAGAACTCTCTAACACATCTCAAGGCATACTAGGCGCATGGTGCCAGGTCCATTTTTTAAATCCGCTTTGATGGGGATTCAAACACATGCCAATTGGACCAGCAGGCAAGCAACTGGATATACGGTACTGGCCCTATCTTTGTGGTAGACACTCAATGGGTGACGTGATCAATACCACGCTGGCCACCTTTACATCCCACAGCATTTCATGGCACCCATTGTAGGCTTGATCGACCTGGGAGCCTCGGTTAATTCTCCACCTCAATGAATTTGAACATGACCACCGAGCCAGCAGACAAGCATGCTAGCCATTGTGTGACTGCAGCCACTGATTGCTAACACAACGTAGTAATAATGAATCACCCGTGTGTTACAGTAACACTAACCTGCCTTGCATGTCATAAGAGGCGACTAAGGAGGGTTGGCTTGAGACTGCCTGCTTCATCCGGTAGACAATTTTAGCTGCAAAATCCAACCAAGAGTGAACAAGACTTTAAAGGGAAGTGAGTTGGTTGAAAAGCAGCGAACTAATCCAGAAAGGACCATATTAGAAACAAGGAGATCTATTAAAACAGTTAGAGCAACACCAGTTGTTAAATTCATTGACAGACAAAGAGTTAACTGGTTTGGCCACCTAGTCAGAAAATCCCAAATGTCGCCAGCAGCAAGAGCATACAACATACAAATGGAAACATCAAGAGGCAGGGAAAGACCATGAAAAAAATGGATCGACAAAGTCATCAACACCTTAAAAACCCACATCATCCCAGCATACCAAGTGAGCCCTAGTTTGTAAACCAATCATCAAACAAGCCTGCAACACATAATGGCATAGGGTAATGAAGGACAAAAGAAGAAAATAAGAAGTTGAAGGTCATTGCTCCACTTGTGCCAGCATCACTGATTTGCAGATTCAAATACATTTAAATGTTACCATAAGAAATGGCATTACTATGGAGAAAAACATTTAAATTTAAACACAGAAAATAGCATCATTACTATAGAGAAAAGAAAAACATTTAAAAGTTAACATAAGACATGATTACTTTAGACATAAAAATGTGATAACATAAGAAATAGCATTATTACTATAGAGAAAACCACTTAAACATTAACAACAGAAATCTCATGATTACTTAGAGAAAACCGTAACTGACAAATACTCTAATAAAGGAATACATATGAAGTTACAAATGCTGATAATGTAGGTGAAAGCACAGTGAAAAATCGCCTTGGGGAAAAAAATCAAAATATATCAGGGCAGATTATACATACATGTACTAATAAACCTCTAGAAGACCTAATGGTAAGTTTAATGGTTAAGGAAAAGACATCAGGCATCATTAAACTAAAGACAATCTGTAGGTAAGCTCAGTAAGGTAGGATTGTAACAACAACAGCAGCAGCAGCATCACAGTGTCAAAAACTTCTCAGTAGTAGGAGGAATCACGTAAGAGAAATGTAGCATGTGAACTGTTGGCCCTATTTACATTCCATGAACAGACTTAGTGCCAACCAAAAATTAGGTTTGAACCAAAAATAAATGGATGGCGGAACATGGGAAGTAGGGGTGTGACACAGATATGATATAAAAGTTAATAGGGTAGCAGACATGTTGTACTATAATGCAATGGCAACATTTCAGCGATATATAAGCCTACGACAGATATGGGAAGTCGCTTAAGATGATTAATCATCCAATGGCACTTAATTCTTAAAGACGGGCCATTATTTGGGACAAATACTTACAAGTGTTTGCGAGGAGATAATGGAGGCAGACAGAGCATGCTTCATGGTGGAGTTTATACTACGAAGGATCGTTACTGACAAATTGACTTGCATTTAAAAAGCTATGTTATTCAGAATAGGACAAAAGAAAACATTTTTTATAAAATGAAAAACACCTTATTCATCTTGTCATTAGAAGTTAGAAAAAAAAAAAGAATTCTTGCATGTTACATAGGACAATGTTACTTGAATTGATGATTACAATGTTAACATAAGGGGAGTCCTGGAAATTCTATTTCTCATAGTTCATGCCATTGGTGGTCATGTTTGTCCATAGCCTTCTGCTTTGTGTACTGTCACTAATTTCTGATACTCATTTCCCCTCCGAACCATGATGTAAAAATGTCCAGTATCTTCTCTCTTGGTCTCCCCCTGCCTCTCCTCCCATATTACGTTTTCCTCTTCTCATAACATGCCTAAAGAATGCTGACTGTCTTCTTCTGACATGAGTAACCAGTTCCCTTTGTGAGTAAACTTCTACCAAGTTATATTCATTACTCTATCCTTCCACTGTGTTATTCTTAAAGTTACAATAGACAGCCAACATGAGTAGTATAACCCTTTTGTGGCAGGCCACAACACAAAAGAAATTTATACCAAACATCAGAAATAGGCAGACAATATGTTTGAGAAGAGAGCAAACTGAACATAGTGTACACAAACACATGCATTTATTGGATACATTGATCTCTGAGATAGATAACTCGGTGTGACAAACACAATTCGCTTACTGAAGAGTTATGCGTGGTCTTTGGTTCTGTAGGCATATGGAACTATGGGAAATATTAGGCTTGTGTGAAGAATGTTGACTGACAAGAAGAAAACCATTGAGAGCTGCGAGCATTAAAAGATCCCTCATAACATTCTTAAGGAACTGCAAATTAAAGTTACGGGGCATATCAAAAGATATGTGAATAATAATAACCTGTATTGGCAGCAAACAGCAGTTGTAAGAATCAACAACCATTTAGGAACATGTCGAGGCATAACGCAGGGTGTGAGACAATGATGTGTACTGCCCCTGGATTGCATTCATTATACAGTGATCATAGAATGAGATGTATAGAAAATATACCTGGGATCAGAGTTGGAAAACAGATAAAGATGTATGTGGGGAAAAAAAAAAAAAGATGTATGCAGAAAGCTTAAGAAGCTGGACAACAAATCATACTTCAAGCAACATCAACTTCATTAAAACATCATATGACAGAGAGGAGTAGAGAGTCAAAACTGACACTGTCTGCCATAGGCCAGAAACTGGAAGAAAAGGCACAGGAAGGCCCACATATAATTGTTTTGAAGTATAAATTAAAATTTAAAAAATGAGATGATAACCCAGCTTCAGTACTTAACATATTTACATAAAAAAGCAGGCCAGAACATACATGAACATAGCATTGCAGAAGAAACAAATAAATAATAAGGCAACACCAACAATATTAAAGTTACTTCAGCCAGTATAAAATATACTCATAATATTAATACATTGATTGAAACACACAAACACCAACATATAACTTATGGGATTTTCATTATTGAAAAAGGATCAATTAACAAACACACGCATATTATATTTATTTATATATTTACTAGGAGAAAATTAAAATATCCCGGTAAAAGATCTGTCCATGGCACATTTGAGGCAACAAACACCGCTGTGTATTTGGCACATACTAAAGTCCATTCTGGAATTCTATAGATTGTCTGATTTTGTACGGTAAACTGGAAAAAAAAAACAAGGAGGAGAAGGAGAAAGAGGAGGAGAAGAAGAGGAAGAAATTGAGGAGGAATAAGAAAAAGCAGAGGTTACTAGTTAGCAATACAATATAATAATTTTTCTATAACTGAAGTTAGTAAATGAAAAGTTAGTTGCACATCCTTTATAGGACATCACAGTCATCCCTAGGATGATTTCTTTGGCAGTTGTGCGATTTCTTGGCAAGTTTATGTTCAGTAGTTTGCCATTGCTTTCTGAATGACTGGCACTCATACGATTTTATGTAAACCAACGCAAAGCAATCTGCTGCCAAATCACCCGCACCTGAGTTTCGAACGCGGTATGCGAGATTATAAATTGCGTTTCCACATCTTTGCCACATGGTAACTGAAATTCAAGATTAAAGGAACAAGATCTAATATGAGCAATTAAATAAAGCTACACCACTGAACTGAGATTTTGCTCATTACAGAATTAATTACTTACTCTGGCTAATTGATCAACCAACCAGTCAGTACTTCTATGTGCCATGGTTGTGTTAATGATATCATGCTTGGCATACAATTATCAGACATTAGTACAAACTGCATGCACTGAAAGATGTTTAAAACGTCTTTGGGTTTGTCTTTATTATTAGCACCAGACTGCCACAACATTTAAGAAAAACTATGTCTAAATGACTAAATATTATAATAATCATTTTAATCCTCAAGGCAGCAAGAAAAAGCACACAATACTTTTATGCTCATTGACTGCAGTTTATTCCTTTCATGCATGACATATTATAGTGTTCTAGATGCAATATTATAAATTTATAAAATTATTGTGCAGACTGGTAAACCCCAAATCAATCTGGCACAAACAGCTGAAAATCCGACCACATTGGTCATGGCAGAGGGAAAGGAAATTAACTAACCCACAGTGTTTTTTGGTCAACTGTTAACAATGAGAATATCAAAATATCCTGCCAAAAACACAGTCATGGTTGTATATGTATCTACACACCCCAACTATTTACTGATGAAATGTATCAGCAACTAATCTATATTCTGATGTGACCCCACTATTGTAAACAAATATGCCTTGTGCAGTTTTAAGATTGTAACATCTGGTTGTAATACAGTTTGAACCACAACCATTAGAATCTACAGCCTGTGATCTGAGACGAGACGGTCGTGGTTTAGTGATCCATTATCAAAGTCTGTATTAAAAGACGATAGTCACCAGATATGTCATCCTGTGAAGTAAGAAAACAATAACAAATTTCAAATAATTTTAAAACATAAACAAAATATTCAAAATTAAGCCCAATGTGCTTCTGCAATATATCTTCTAAGTGATTAAGTTAAGAAAAATTGATATGGATATTTATACAGAAATTAAACTAGTAAAGGATTAATTAAAAAAGGGAAAAGCAGATGTATACATCCACATATACACAAAAGAAACCACAATCAATATAAGTGAACTAAACATCAACAATGGAAACTGTATGAAACACAACATGAGCCAACAAGAAGGTTTACTGCCCAAACCATTTTTGAGCCTTCTTGGATGAGCTGTGAATCATATGCCCAAACGTCTCAGACAAGGGTGAAAAATGTGTGTCCAGTTCCTGTTCAGAACCTTGAACTCCAAGAACATGTCCTTGTGCCCATTTCAGGCTGGGACAACCTGGGAGCTCAGGTAAGAATGCCCATGTTGGTGATGATGTGAGCACAAGGTCACCAGGTGGACCGGCAAGCATGCTAACCACTGCTCTACAACGGCTCCCTTATTGTCAAATACTTTATAAAACCAAACTGATTGCAAATATTCTTGAACAACTTTAAGGACAGTCTATTTTAACCACACACACACACACACACACACACACAAATGAAAAAAAAATGAAACAAATACTTGTTAACTAAACAAATGCTCATCAACTCTGCTCCACATTAGTGAGACAGAGAAAACTTATTATGATGGACAATCCTATATGATACAGATACAGTTGTAATAGTAACAATAAAGAGATACAAATTGGTTGTAAAATGTACAAGTAAATTAACTGTACTAAAATATATCATCATAACATCTGTACAAATAAACATCTATTAAATAAAATACATTAAACGGAAAGTAATTCCAGTCTATAACAGCTGATCAATGTAGTCATCATTATCACCTTCCACTTTTGCTGTCAAGCATCGTGGAGAGGTAAAGTTCATCTTCTAGCACTCAATGAGTGGCACTGGGTACTGTCATTCCATGTGATTGTGAATAGTCTTTAATGTCAATCCATTTTCTATTCCGGAACCCTCCTGCTCTCGCATAGGATCTTCTTTGGCATAGAGCCAGTGCCAGTTCCATTCTAATGAGATGACCAAATCATTTAATCTTCTACCTTTCAATGTATGTGGCACAAGCTGTGATCCCACTGTCTGATGACGTTTATTACTCAGTCTCAGATGGTTATGTTGACAACTATATCAATCATCATCATCAAGAGCCCTACCAGCTGGCTCGGTTTTTGGTGTTCTGGATCAACTCTGCTGATGATATTCCTCCATGCCACCGCCTCAATCCATTCAGCATCATTTCTCTTGGTATCAGCCTCTATTGCCCTTGATCTTTCCAGTCGTCATGATGTTCTCCAACGCCTCTCTTCTCATCAAATGGCCAAAGAAAGCTGTCTGTTTCATTCTTATTGTTGTATATTATGTTCTATCAATAGTAGTAACAATATAAAAACAAAGGTCGCCAAAGCAAATTCTGCCACTGGGTATGAAGTGTTAGTCCCTCATATATTCTAGGCAATAAGGGATAGCTTGGTCCCTTCCTCGCAAGCTTTCCTTCCCCAGCAATTTCCATACCATTCTTTACTCTGGTTTTCATTTTACGAAGCTCGGCTAACCCCGGAGCCATAGCTGTTGGGAAAGACAAATGATCCTGCCGCTGTTGGGAATTAAATCTGGATCATTGTCTTGGCAGGCAGTAGGGCTTAACAGGCAAGTCTGACTTTATTGCACAGAGTTACAGCCCATCTAACTCAGTCTCTCTCCACAGAGTGGCCAACCAGCTATCGAAGGTCTCGCACAGAGCACAGACTCTGTAGCTACAACAACAACCAACCAGCTGTCGAAGGTCTCGTACAGAGCACAAACTCTGTAGTTCCAACAACAACCAACCAGCTGTCAAAGGTCTCGCACAGAGCACAAACTCTGTAGCTACAACAACAACCAACCAGCTGTCGAAGGTCTTGTACAGATCACAAACTCCATAGTTCCAACAACAACCAACCATCTGTTGAAAGACTCGTACAGATCACAAACTCCATAGTTCCAACAATAACCAACCATCTGTTGAAAGACTCGTACAGATCACAAACTCCATAGTTCCAACAACAACCAACCAGCTGTCGAAAGACTCGTACAGATCACAAACTCCATAGTTCCAACAACAGCCAACCAGCTGTCGAAAGACTCGTACAGATCACAAACTCCACAGTTCCTACAACAACCAACCAGCTGTCGAAAGACTCGTACAGATCACAAACTCCATAGTTCCAACAACAACCAACCAGCTGTCGAAAGACTCGTACAGATCACAAACTCCATAGTTCCAACAACAGCCAACCAGCTGTCGAAAGACTCGTACAGATCACAAACTCCATAGTTCCAACAACAACCAACCAGCTGTTGAAAGACTTGTACAGATCACAAACTCCATAGTTCCAACAAAGACCTCAAGGGATCTCAGAAAAGAAACTGCACTTGAAAACTGATGGACAAGTTCTGAAAATGAACTAATGACCTTTAGAGCTTGAGACAGACAGTGGAACCACTTTGCCACTGAGACCAACGGGCTGGCTGTAACAATATTCATTCATTCAGTAGCATGTCCTTTGCAGAACCCCACTCCTATAACAACCTTCTGGAAAACTTCTCGGTCATAAGCAAGATGTCCCGCGTCCGATAAACCCATCTGGAGATCATCTGCCACATCCTGCACCCATCTTCTCTTTGGCTTTCCTCTTCCTCTCTTCCCGGGCATATACCCCTCCATCATTGTTCTCTCCAAACTTTCATGATGTTTCAAGTGACCAAAATATTTCAATTTTCTGTGTATTGTCGTCTTTAATAGACAACCTTCCTCAATATTCAGCTCTTGTCGTATGGATGCATTTGTTCTTTTCTGTATCCAAGATATGCTTAGAATAAATCTATTGCAATGGGAAAGATGCATGCTCTTAAAAATTGTAACAATATAGCCAAGTAAATTCTCAGTAACACCCTTATATAGCTATTGATGACATGTTTCAACTAGCAAACTGCATATAGCCAATTAAATTCTCAGTAGCACCCTTGTATAGCTATTGAAGATGTTTCAACTAGCAAACTGCATTTAGCCAGGTAAATTCTCAGTAATACATTTATATAGCTATTTAAGACATGTTTTAACTAGCAAACTGCATTTAGCCAAATAAATTCTTAGTAACACCTTTATATAGCTATTGAAGATATGTTTCAACTAGCAAACTGCATTTACCCAAGTAAATTCTCAGTAACACCCATATATAGCTATTGAAGACATGTTTCAACTAGCAAACTGTATGTGGTCAGTACTTACTCTAACAAAGGCTTCCAAACTCTGTCCATATGTTCTCTGAAACTCTATTTTAATCTGCTTCATGTCAACCTCACATCTGGATACAATGATGCGAATCAGAGTCCTGTCATCTGTACCCAAACCCTGGAAAGAAGAAATTATCTTTTAATTTCTTGATTAGTAATGCCATAGCAGATGCCATCATAAAGATGTGATTAATTTCTTGATGATTAGTAATGCCATAGCAGATGCCACCGTAAAGATGTGATTAATTTCTTGATGATTGATAATGCCATAGCAGATGCCACCATAAAGATGTGATTAATTTCTTGATGATTGGTAATGCCATAGCAGATGCCACCGTAAAGATGTGATTAATTTCTTGATGATTGGTAATGCCATAGCAGATGCCATCATAAAGATGTGATTAATTTCTTGATTGGTAATGCCATAGCAGATGCCATCATAAAGATGTGATTAATTTCTTGATTGGTAATGCCATGGCAGATGCCACCATAAAGATGTGATGTATTAAGTCTTCACATTCACTAAGTCATGGTGATGAATCAGCCATGTGCACATGTGGATTGGCCTCGCAGACAGCAGATCACGTACTCCAAGACTGCCCAAAATACAACATGTCTAGTCAAACCTTTTGGCCTAGAGAGACGACAGTGGAAGATAAACTCTATGGACCGCTGAGTGAACTAACAAAGACTGTTAAAGTCAAACAAGAGACAACATTGTAGTTACAGACATATTTCAAGCGAACGAAAGAAAAAGAAGAACACAGTCATGGCATAATGAAGTGAAATATAATCTGTAGTATACATTTAATGAAATTTGGTCACTTCCAGAAGCAAACTGGTCAGGAAAAATAAATGTATCAAACCATTTCTGAGGTTTAAACCTGCACCTCTGTACTGGTAAGAATGAATACATATAACACTGCCACTGCTCCATAACAGATATACACACAACACTATCAATCTGCAAGTGGACGATGGATAATCCAAGCCAAGTGCCTGTCATGCACTGTCAAACACTTGAGTTCATGTTAACTCCTAACTGTCTTGTCTACTCACACACATACATCTTATTGAACTTCTAATCTGTTATATAGGCAGTGACATTGTCACATTCCCAGCAAAAATCTACCATTGCTTTGTATTTAACTCTTTCCGTCTCAGGCAGTTATTTAAACATTTTAAATTCCAAAGTTTGTGTATTTCACAGTGAGCATTCATGAGTTATAACGGATTTGTGACAGGAGTTAAAGTAACAAATGGTATAGAGTGGATTAGTGTAGCAGAGCAAGTTCAGACATGTATACCATGCATGGAATAATCAATAAACATATGGTGTGGTGCCGATTGAAAGAGTTGACGTCCTTCTTTAGTAAGTAATTGTTTCCTGATGTATCCGGGAAGGTTAACCCGGTCAACAAATGCCCGCAGAAGTCGGATGTGTTGGCCTAACGGCGCAAGAACGCAGCTCTGCTGTAAACAGGCACAACGCAGTCACATCCGAAAAAAAAAATCCAGATGAACGCAGAAGAAGAAGAAGTTTCCTGATGTATGAAAATACTAAAACACATAGACATTATACAGGGTGTAGTTTTAATGACTGTGCGGTGTTTGAAAATATTGCTGGTCTGAGTTTTGTATTTACCTATTATGTTGCATGAGCTTTACAGAGGGTGAGTATAAAACTTGGACCGGCAATATTTTCAAACACTACACAGTCATTAAAAGTACACCCTATATAATGTATTGTAATAAAATAAAGAATGGATTAGAGTGCTCGCTCTTAAACATCCGGTGTGCGGATTCAACCCCTACACTGGTCAGCTGGATTAAAATGTTGATTTCTTGGCCTTGGCTTGGGATGGTAAATTACAAATACCTCAGAAGTCAGAGTGAGTTTACCTGTTGGCAAGGGGCACCAGTAATAGATAAAGCTAATCCAGGCGCACAAATCAATCCAGTGCACTAGAAGTAGTAGTACATGTATGGACTACACCTGAGTTCAAAGGGAGCAACAACAAACAAAAATACCAGACAGTAGGAAACTGACAAGCACAATAACAAATAAATCCCATAACAGCCTAGAAGATTACAGGTAACACAAGAGGGTTATAAATGACTCATGGATTCACACACAGAACACCAGTCAAAAATGTTAACTCTTACCTTCATTGATTGGTAAAGCCTTTCTGCAAAGTAATTAAACCTGTTTTTGATCATACGTACTGGAAGAGAAATATAATTAAAGTTACTTGTAGCAATGAGTTGAAAGTTATTTCTAGAAATGAAAAGAAAGTTACTTATAGCAATGAGTTAAAAGTTACAAACACAAGCGATGGTCAAGAAAAGGAAATGAATTAGTTGTGTCTGGGAACTAAATCTATAAAAAATATCAAAACTGTGATATGACCATGGGCTGTCACAATCTGCTCCACCCTGCTGCCTTTCAGCGTTCATTTCATTAGACAAACACTAGTTGAGTTAACCCATTAAAAAAACGGAAGGCAAAGGTCGACCATCATTATGATTTGCAACCCATATGATTTCAGATACATAATGTCAATTAGCGCAACCACAGAAGAAGACAAAAGTTATCTGAGAGTTGATGACTGTGTAAGATGGGGAACCATGACAAGCCTACACTTAGCATGGCTCACAGTGATAATCATGATTGCAAAAGATGGGGAACCATGACAAGCCTACACTTAGCATGGCTCACAGTGATAATCATGATTGCGAAAGATGGGGAACCATGACAAGCGTACACTTAGCATGGCTCACAGTAATGATCATGATTGTGATCATGTTTAATCACACAAAGGCTGACTGGCACCTTGCCATCTTGACAGACAATCGTTTGTACAATTAAGTGATACCCTTCCACAGCACAAAGCCTGGGCTGAATTGTAGAGACCATGCAGCATGGCACCTCTCTCAGCCTGCCTTGTTGACTCCAGATGAAAGGTAACACCAATACATCTGGAACAAGACAAACTGCAGGAGCTGCTGGATCAGCAAAGCAATGCTCAAAATGTCCTAGACCAGGTACCAACCAAGGCTTGGGGCCTGACCTATTTTTATTTACCACAGTAACAATAAAAGTTGCACAGAAATAACCTTATGTTTACCACAGTAATAATAATAGCTGTACAAAATAAATATCAGGCAAACTATCAGAAACAAACTTCCTCATACTCACTAATTGTTAACATGCCAGTGCTAAGATCCCCAGACATTTCACTCTTGATCGCCTGTTCAATGTCACGATTAGAAATGCGACCATACTCGTTAAACACAGCCCGCAACTGCTCATAACTCTGAGTAGCTAGAATCATATTGAAGGTATTCTCATCTGTGCCCCATCTTCTCTCACCAGCCTGGTACAGCCTCTGAAATAAAATTGTATAAGTACACTTTTACTCTGCCCATAACTGTGCACATGTCATGTGTCTGCATATTCTGCTGTTATGGCTACTTTAAACATTTTGATTGAGCCCAATAAAATACCAGGAGCACGTACTAAAGAAATAAAAATAGAGATATACATAAGTGTAGAATCAGTGAATGTATATGGGCTGTAAGAGGATAATGACAGTGGAATGTTATACACAACTATAAGAAAGACAGTGTTCTTTGGTCATGTAGTGAGAAGAGAGGCATTGTGGAACATCATGACATGACTGAAAAGATCTGCTACAGAATAAAAAAACAAATAAACAATTTTCAAAGGGTTCAGAACAGGTGAGAAACATCTGGTCTAGTGGCTAGAATGCCAGGCTCACATTAGGGAGATCTGGATTGAAACCGTTGATAATGTAACGCATATTTTTATGTCGTGGGCAATAAGAAAACCCTAACTTGCACAATTCACGGCAATTGTACTAGCCAGGGGGACATAATTCCTCAGGCTCAAGCCCCCCCCCCCCCCCCCCCCTGTCCTATACAGCAAGGTCTAAGAGAGTAATGAGATTTTGTTTAAAAGAAAAGGTAGAAGACCGAGAGAAATTATGCTTGATGGTCTAAGATGATAGCATAGTGGAATATCTCCCCAGGCTCAACCCCCCCCCCCCCCCCCCCCAGAATACCGGAAAATATATTTCCTATAATCTGATGTCTATAAGGACACATGAATATAATGTTAGGTAATAGTAAAGTCTGTACAAAAATATTGGACAGTTAAATATGTATATTCTTTTTTACCCAGCTAAATAAAATAAACATTTATTTAGACCCTAATATTCCCTCCCCATCACTATCATTCTCCTCCTAAAGTATTTAACACAATTTTCTGATTTATCATTGTCACCTTCAAGTGCCTAGCTGGTACGGTCAAGTCTCTTTACAATCTTCATTTACTCTCTAGTGCAATTTTCAATTCATGATTAGCATCTCAGTCACACAAGACTGATATAGTTTTCTCTCTGCCAGCTTTGTCCATTAATCTTACCAGTTATTACAATGCGTTCAAGTTTTCTCTCCTAACAATGAATGCTGACTATTTTCTTCTGATCTTTGTAACTATGTCTTATTTTCTTTTAAGAACATCATTACTCATTTTGAGTGTGAATGGTATTTTAACATTCTATAAAATCACAAAATCTGTCCCTGATAGATTTCACTACTTGCTAACTAGATATGATTCTGTCATATCTTAACTTTGGTTCAATTAGCATACAAGTTCCTGTCCTTTGTTTGCCTGATGGTAAGGGGCACTGGTAATAGGGAAAGCTAACCCACAGGCAAAAATCAGCCCATTACACTAGAATTAGTAGCATGAGTATGGACACCAAAAACAAAGTAAACCTGCAGGCAAGCTAATATTCTATACACACCTGAGCATCAGCCCTGGCTTTGTTGATGTCAGCTGGTACATTCTCCTGTCTTCCTCCCTGGATAAGACGAAATGAATGTAAATAGTTGGTGCAATTCACAGATACATAGGCACTTATGTGAGAATAAACTATTCAGAGTCCAATTATCCTTAAAGAAAATAATCTTGCCGTAGTACATTTAAAAATCCAAGCAAAGCTGTTTATTAAATCTAAAGATAAACCTAACTAGCTAAATATATGGAACCCCACAATAGAGAAAAGTTGAAAATATTTCTAAAGCTGATGCGATGGCATTTCAGTAGAACATTCTGAACACAGAAAACAAAGCTAGCAGAAGATTATAAACATAAGACATATAAAGGGAGAATAATTGAATACATTTCTAAAATAGACATGATAGTATTTCAGTAGAACAATTCTAAACACAGTAAAGTTAAAAGAAGACTAAACAAATGTAACCAGGTATGTATATATATATAAGGCATGAAATGAGAGAATGAATGTATACATTTCTGAAATAGACAGTAGAACAATTCTAAACAAACACAAAAACAACGCTAACAGAAGTCTAAGCAAATGTAAGTAGGTAAATATATAAGGCATGAAATGGTTTTGACTGAATATATTTCCACAACACTTGCACATGCTGGTGACATTTAAGGACACTGCACTAACCACTGACATGGAGACCAGCAACTTCCGGAAGTGTCCTGATGTGTCACTAATGATGTCCTCCTCCAGCTTGCGGCCATACACTGAAAATACAGGTAACATATAGCTGCAAGGGAAGCACTGAAGAAGAATGAAAGTAGGCACTCCTTTCATGAAACTAATTCCCTCCTTCAGCTGGATATTCTTTCAGCTTATGTCATGCATACTATTGGCACCTTGCCATTGTGACAGTTTTTGTGCTTCTAACAAAAAAGGCATAATAACCTCTCCACAGCACAAAGCCTGGGCTGAATTATAGAGACCATGTGTTGTCCATGCAGCATGATCCCTCTCTCAACCTGCCTACTTTACTCCAGAGGAAAGGTAACACCAATACATCTGGAACAAGCTGCAGAAGCTGCCAGATCAGCAAAGCAATGCTCTGACTGTCCGTTTGTCGGAGCTTCGATCCTAGACCAGTCGCCAACCATGGCTTAGGGTCTGGTCTGCCTTGCCATGACATTTAGTCTTTAGTTTGCATGTCCTCACACCATGATAAGGTTGTACCCTCCCAAATGCGTTCCTCTGCCCGACGTGGAGTGTGCGCTGCCCAACATTTGGCACTAACAGAAAGCAGGTAGTATTGTCATATCTGACTAAGACTTGACAAGAGTCATGCATAAGAACACCATAATAAAATAGTAACCAAGTAAAGGACTCTTTTCTCAGGCACATTGAACATAATGTTCTAGATCTATATTTGTACTGACAAACTGGCACTTTGCGGGTTATGTGATCAGTGCCATGTCAGCTGACTTTACTTCCCAAGATGTTTCCTGGCACACATTTTAGGCTGGGTTGACCTGGGAGCCAGATCAATTTTAAAAATCCACCCTGATGCAGATTCAAACTCATACCACTGGACTGCCAGGTAAGCATCTAACCATTTGCTACTGTTACTGCTTATGCTTTCTAGAAAACATGCATAGTTCATATTTATTGTGCCCATAACTACTTTCAATTCTGTTTAACAAATAAAGTACCAATACAACATTTAATTGTAATCTCTTAAATAAAGCACACTGAATGTTAAAATCTCCTGAAATGAACACATTTGTTCTTGGTTTTAAGAAATATCACAGCACTCTGGGCAACCCCAAGCATGCTCTGTCTCCCTCAGCAAACACTGAAAGGCTTAGATGCTGACTGTCCCTTTAACAACTCTTGGAATCCACACACACACTATAAACAGGGCGTTTCCCCGGTGAAGTGGTTACGTCGCCCGCCTCACACTCAGAAGGTTGTGGGATCGATTGCAGGCCACATCATTTGTTGTTCACAAGTGCAGTTTTCTCTTAGACTCCTTTGGGAGGTGGTGGTGTGGTGGTGGTGGGGGGGGGGGGGAGAATGTGGTGTGGTGTGTGTGTCTCTCTCTCTCATCGCGGGAGATTTATGTGATGCTTTAGGCAGCATGCCCTGCGGAAAGAGACCTAACCATATGGGATAAAAACCCTTTGCAATTAAATCGATTCTCTTACCTTTTAAATCTTTTCCTTAAACACACTATAAACATTCTTTTGTTCTTTTTATGCAATTCTCATCTGTTTAGTTTTACCAGTTAAGCAGTCATATAGCATACAATTTATCATTCCCAATTCCTGAGGTTGTTTTTGTTAATAACATATACAATATACAAACAGCACCTCTTACAATATTCACATAGGTCCTTCTTCAACACAAAAGCACTCTGTATGTTAAATGGCCATGGAGGTCTGCATGGCCGAATGGATAAGAATGCACTTATTAAACATCTGGTGTGCTGATGCTGAGGAAAGGGGTTCAACCCCTACACCGGACAGTTGGACTAAAATGTTGACTTCTTGTCCTTGACTTGGGAATGTATATTACAAGTACCTCTGAAGTCGGAGTGGGTTCATCTTATGGTGAGGGACACAAATAATAGGGAAAGTTAATCCACACACAAAATTCAGTCCAGTGCTACTAGAAGTTGTGTGTTACAAAACAAAACACAACTGTCCGCCGCCAACTGAGCCGGAAGTCTTCAAATAATACTTGCACAAAGAATAGAGGATTAATAAACCAACACAGAACTGGTGTCGTTAGCTGCTACAAGCTGCAGGATTTACTGACGAGGGGATCTGAGCACTTACGAACTGAATGGTTCGATGTGCAATGAGGATGATCTATCGACTAACTAGCTAACTAATTACCCTCACACTATTGTGTATGGACTACATTTGAGTTCAAAGGGAGTGAGCACCCCAAAGCATAAAAATTGCCCTAATTTAATTAATTTAGATGTTATAATTTTAAGAGTTCAACAAATCAAACTAATTTAAGGAATGTCTTCTTGCTAAATACTTCACATGTAAATGGTTTGCTGTAATACAAAAACCAGTTGAAAGACATACATGATACAGATTCAAACAAAAGTAAACATACACACAACTTACTATTTTTGTATGCTGCTGTTAAAGCATGAATCTGTGCATTTGTTCTCGTGCATAGTATTTCTATCAAGGCTGCCTCATCCGTACCCGCTCCCTGCAATGGAAGTAAATGGTCAGAAGCATAATGGATATGTGACTGCACGAGATAAAAGAAAGGATTGATATCTGGAATGAGACAATTTCAAGAAGTTGCCTCACTTCTACAGGCATACAACTTTCAAAAACAAAGAATACAGATAAGCGTACTGCTGCAACTAAAAGATAAGAAACAAACTTCTGGAGAACATTATAAAACAAATTCGCAGTGTATCTGTAAGCTTTAATGTTACTTGAAATTGAGGGTGGGGGTGAGGGTGTAGTAGTATAATGGTCAGTACACTTGACTTCCAATGCAGAGGTCACAAGTTCAATTCTCAGTAGTGGAAACATATTTTTCCAAATAGGATTCCCTGTCAACTTAACCTAACAAAACTGGTGCCAGAGTGATATATGACTAAATTAACAGCAACTGCTGTGACAATGACCACGTTACTCTTGGTGTCATGTTCAGATTGGGAAATATAGACATGATGCTACATCCATAAGATGTCTGACTGGCATGTTAAAGAGAGATGTAAATCTACTTTACTTACAGATGGAAGTTCCTAAAAGAGATTTAAAAGCCGAATAAGCCAAGCAAAAGTGTTACTTCAGAAAATGAAAAGTTATGTAATAAAAATTGTTGCATATCCTTTAGGACTTGGCAGTCATTCCCAGCATTTTTAGGCTGTTCGTGATTCCTGGGCAAGTTTACATTCAGAAGTTTGCCATTGTTGTCTGAACTGTGACTGTACCCCTTCGCCATGGAGCGAGCCTCTTATGCAGTGCAGTAAGTCACTCTGACTAATGTCCAGAGTATTGACATGTTATATAGAACTTCCTCTGCTGTATGACATTCAATTGTGGAATTTGAACGAACAGATCAGGAACAGCTTGAAAGCAATGGAGGTGTGGTTTCTGAGATGAATGCAGTGAATACCTTTGACTGTCAGAGTACCTAACATGTTCATGGAAGAGGCTAATGAAAGTATACAATTATATACAACTATAAGAGAGGCCAGCCTGTTAGTGTAGATGACAATGTCATGAGGCATTTGGACGGGCGAGG
The DNA here is from genome assembly GCA_963921405.1 of Cepaea hortensis. Taxonomy (NCBI): domain Eukaryota; kingdom Metazoa; phylum Mollusca; class Gastropoda; order Stylommatophora; family Helicidae; genus Cepaea; species Cepaea hortensis. Next base: position 33,918,418 of record OY992880.1, read on the forward strand.
GCTGTGTTCATCATCCAATAACAAGAGGAGAATGGCCCCCATTTCTCATACATTCAGGCCAAGAAAATGTGCTGGCCCTATCACATTACAGACTCATAACAGGTTGCTCCTCCAGGGCATTTCTATTTGTGTTTTTAATAAGGAAGAAACAATGTTCTTTAGTCAGTTAAAGAAAAGAGAGGTTCTGGAAAACATTGGTTCTTTGGTCAGGTAAAGAGAAGAGAGGTACTGGAAAGCATTGTGTTCTTTGGTCAGGTAAAAAGAAGAGATTCTGGAAAACATTGTGTTCTTTGGTCAGGTAAAGAGAAGAAAGGTGCTGGAAAACATTGTGTTCTTTGGTCAGGTAAAGAGAAGAGAGGTTACTGGAAAATATTGTGTTCTTTGGTCAGGTAAAGAGAAGAGAGGTACTGGAAAACATTGTGTTCTTTGGTCAGGTAAAGAGAAGAGATTCTGGAAAACATTGTGTTCTTTGGTCAGGTAAAGAGAAGAGAGGTACTGGAAAACATTGTGTTCTTTGGTCAGGTAAAGAAAAGAGAGGTACTGGAAAACATGATGATGACCAGAAAGATCAGTGGTAGTAGAGGCAGGCAGAGAAATGATGCTGGATGTCCTAAGACAGTGGCATGGTGGATGTTGTCAATAGAATTGATCCATATCACAAAGGTACAAGATTTGTGGAGATTCACGAACACCTACACCATCTGGCAGCAAATATAATGATGATAATGACCATACTCTTCTTTTTTAACTCACCCTCATCGCTCTTCTCAACTCATAAGCATCAAACTCATCTGGCCTCATCATGAGAGCAACTGCAGCATCTTCAAACTGTCCACTAAGTTCACTCTTGAGATCACTCACCAGGTCCTATAGTGTGTAAAAAAGACCAAAACAGTGTGAAAACTCTTATACAAGTACAACATTGTGGTCAAGCAACAAATTCTTAACCATTCAAGGTTCGTCTGGTGATAGGAATGATACTGTAAATAGCTCCTTTTTTTAAAGGAAACTCAAGTGATTTTAGGAGCCTTATTAGAATGGTTTCTGGGGCAGTTCAGTTTCCTCAAGGAACAGCCAGAACCAGAAAGCAAATAATTTGTCATGTGTTATACTTAGACATATACTGAAAACACAAAACAACAACCTATATTCACTGAATCAATGAAGTTAGCTTACTGAAATTTACATTAAATTAATCAAATTAACCACAAATGAGCAAACATTATTTTCAAATGTCACAAATTGACCCTTTCAATCACTCATCTTTCATATATATCTGTTGTGCATATTACATTCACATAGAAAAAAAAAAACATTTGTAAATGAATGCTGTGAACATAAACAATAAAGACAAAAAAATATGATCATTTCATAAACGTTGTGATTTTTTGAGTAGAACAGAATATACTAGAATGCATAATGGAACAAAGAATATGCAAACAAAGAGAAACTAATTTTAAAAAGGAAAACTAATTTAACAAAAAGAAAACATTATAACATACCCGACCATAGCTAACTTTGTACATCTGTTTAATTCTTTGTCTCTGGTCACAGGAACGATTGCCTAGAATATTAATGATTGCCTTTTCATCTGTGCCTGAGAAAGAGGAAAAAAAACAGAATAGCATGAAAATTATTTAAATACTATATCACGTACAAGAAAAATGTTACTCTACATTACTATTGAGTAAGAAAGGCATAGATTAAGAACAAGCAGTCAGAAGAAAAAAAAAAAGAAATAATGTCAATGAAATGTGGATATATAGAAAAATAGAGGAATATCTTAGAAAGACAAAATAAGTAAAAGAAGGCCTAACCAAGCTTGAAATGAAATGTGAACTTCAAACCAAGATCAATCAACAGTCAATCAGTCAAGTGTCATTTTCACAATAAAGGTTGAATGCAATGGGTGTCCCAACACATTGTCTCTCACCCTGGTTTATTCTCTGACAGACAGACTACTGTTCCTCTTTATCTTGATGTTATTTTCCAACTTGTATTGCTGTGTACCTATTGGCTTGCCTGCATTCAACTCTACCCCCAAGTATGGTTTTCAAAACAGTGTTATGTCTTTTAGTGTGGTCAAAATATTTAACTTGAATATTTTAAAAAATTCCCTTTTTACTAAACAATATGACGGTTCACCAAATACAACAGTTTTGGCACATAAAAAAACATAATATAATACCATGCTGGAAAGAATATTAGAGGGAAATGTGGAAGACAAACATGCAAGAGAAAGAACAATTTACATGGGACAATAACATCAAAAAGATAGGCAGGAAAGATGGTATTTTGAATCATGACAAGAGACAGAATTAAAGACATTGGAGAAAAAAGACAACTAATACAGATTAAACAATTAAGAATGTTTCTTGGCTTAGTCACAATATGGGACTCTGGTTTTGAGCCTGAGGAATTCAGGCTGACTGGCTAGTGAAGTCGTGCAGATTAGGGCTTTTATTTTTGCCAATGGTATTACAATGTTTTCATAATGAATATCTGTCGTTAATTTTTAAGAAATTAGCTAAGCTATTCTGTAAAATAAGTTATTGACTAAATATAATTGTACTTGATAAAATCGATGACACTAGTTATGTTTACAACTTCTTTAGTTATATCGACAATGAAGCAAGATACTAATAACGTCTATGCATGTTTTAACTGTTTGTAGGCAGATGAGGCTTCTAATATGTTATATTAATTAACGTGAGAAATTTCATGGAACGAGAAGAACACAGACAAAGACGTTTTACAAATATCGGAATAAAGAAAACAATACATTAAGTTAAGCAATTAAAACTGTTCAGGCACATAAGGAGATGGGAGTCGTGATAGTCCAGTATAAGAACACTTGTCTACCAGATGGGTGAACATGGGTTCAAATTTGCATTGAGACAGATTTTTAAAACATACGGGCTTCCGGGTCGACCGAGCTTAACATGAGTACCAAGAGATGTCTTGAGAGATACAGGTGGCTGATCTGATACTGACCACATCAACCCTCGCATGCCAATTGGTCTATAGAAATATGGAGCAGGCACCATTTGCCTAATACACCCCAAGGCGCATATAAAAGTTCTTAACTTACCCCAAGAGACAGATCCTTTCTGAAGGATGTGCTGGAGAGAAAAGTGGAGGGCAAGCGTGGAAGAAAAAGGCAATACATGTGGGTAGACGGCCTGAATAGGTGGACTGGAAAGTCTGCCTGAATACCCTGTGAATACGAAGTAAGAAAGTGTTGGAAGCTAATATAGTCAACATTCAAAGTTGTTTATTCAAGGATGTGCTGGAGAGAAGAGTGGTGGATAAACATGGAAGAAAAAGGCAATACATGTGGGTAGACGGCCTGAATAGGTGGACTGGAAAGTCTGCCTGAATACGAGCAAGCAGGGAAAAAACACTGAGTACAGAAATTAGAAAGTGGAAGCTAATATAGCTGGCATTCAAAGTGGACATGGCCTGATGAAGAAGATGATACATGATAACATACATGTTTTCAACATACCAAAACCTTTCATGGCCTTCCTAAGCACCTGGACATCCTGCTCGACATTAAAATGTGGATATGGCTTGAGTGTTCCCTCTTCCTATTTGATTGTAATCAAAAAGTTGTGCATTAGCCAGTTAGGTAATGTTCATATTTATAAAACCTTCATCTCTTTTAACTAATTCAAAACCAAACATTTTAATTAAGCGTGTAAAGTTATAGCACCAGCAAATTCAAAGTCACAATTCCAAAATACTTAACTTCTGAAGAAATTTTTCATAAATTATATTGTTATTGTTTGCCCTGCTGCTTAAGTTTTCCATGTTCAGCTTTCTGGCATCTTTCTAGAATCTTCCTGTCTTTCTAGCATCATCTCATCTCATCTCATCATGTTCCTCTTGTACCTTACGGTGTTGAGGTGAAGTATAAACATTGTGAGAGTGCCCGATTATGGGCTTCATGTATCGATATTCCCATGGACTCTGCTATTCCCTCCGTCCAACGTTTAAGTGGTCGGCCTCTTCCTTTGTTTCCATCTGGTTTGTACATCATTGCTTGTTGTGGTATGCTGTTGACTAGTAACCTGCTAGCATGTTTCTAGCATCAAGCATTTTTAATTCTTTCTAGCATCTTTTTGTCCATCTTTCCATCTTTCTAGTACCTTTCCATCTTTCTAGTATCTTTCCATCTTTCTAGCATCTTTCTGTCCTTTTAGCAACTTTGTGTCTTTCTAGCATCTTTGTGTCTTTTTGCTGTTGATAATTTTAAAATGAATGTAACAATATAGCTTAAAAGCACTGTACTATTAATGACACATTCCTTTTACTGTATTTAGGAGATTTTTATAAAAAAAAGTTAAACAATTGTTCAACAGAACACTTTTTTTAATGTTCTGCAGCCATATGTAGCATTTAAGCTTGCTTTTTGTTTTATATACAGTTCAGATAGCTTGTATATGTTCTAGGTCAATTACAAATACTCCAATGACACAAATGTGTCAGATTATTGCTTTTAAATACTTACCATCATATTTGGTAAAAAAAAAAATTTTCAAAGCATAAATGCTATTCAATGATATTTCTTGAGAATGCTCCACAATCTTTTCATATTAAATGGCTACATTTCTATAAAGAAACTGTGCTGTAAATATTAAATGTAACACAGTATGTAACTGAAACTTCAACACAAGTAACAGACAAAAGAAGCTATAAAAGAATTATATCTTTCTTCTTTTGTCCTACTGTATTTGCTGTGATGCATCAAAGTGAAAACGTGGGTGAAATTCTTTTTTTTCTAGTTGCTTGCGCTCTTATGTTTGATTTCTTTAATGTCTCTTTAACTCCACCTAGGAACTCTTCTTCAGTCATTTTGCTCTTGTGAGTTGGTCAGTATGTCCAAATGGATAAGAATGCATGTTCTTAAACATCCAATGTGCTGATGCCAAGGGGTTCAACCCCTACACTGGACAGTTTAACTAAATTGCTGACTTCTGGTCCTTGACTTAGGGATGTAAATTACAAGTACCTCTGAAGTCGGAGTGGGTTCACCTGATGGCACAATTCAGTCCAGTACTACTAGAAGGAGAGTGTATGGACTACTCTTGAGTTCAAAGCGAGCGAGAGAAAAATAAAATAAAATAATCATTCTGCCCTTGTATCATGATATTCTCATATGGAATGTTCTAGATGCTGGTTGTTTTGTTCCATGCTAGCTAAATATCAGGACCTTTTAATTCTGTGGTGTTCCATAAAGTCAGTAATCGGTGCATCCCTATACTTGTTCTTAGTTTCTCATATGTCTATCTCTTCTTGTTTTTCCAGCTGTGTGTCTTAAGCATCTAATTTCACTTGATGTGAGATTCTATGTCTTTCTATGACAATGATTAATGACATCACTAAAACTAGCTAGCTAGAAGCAGCAATACAAATAACTTACGTAAATTTTATAGGATGGGTTTGTAAGTTGCCCAAGATGTTCATATCCACCACTACCAGTGCTTGACGTGCCATAACCACCATACTGTCCTGCATGTGGTGCTCCATATCCTGCTGTTTGAGAACCATATCCACCAGCAGGGGCCCCATATCCTCCAGATGGTGCCCCATAACCTGAATGAGAGCTCTGTGGCACCCCATATCCAGGCTGAGATGCTGGTGGTGCCCCATAACTAGGCTGAGATGCCGGTGGTGCCCCGTATCCAGGTTGAGCCATTGGGGGTGCTCCGTATGCAGCAGGTGGTGCTCCATATCCGGCTGAAGGAGTCCCGTAACCTGGAGAAGGACCTCCATAGGCTGCTGCAGGAGCTCCTATACCTCCATAAGGTGATTGCCCGTACTGGGGAGCTGCATAACTTGCCTGCGTTAGATTATATCCTCCTGGTTGAGGGTACGCTGGCTGCGATGGGTAACTTGACTGCTGTTATAAAAAACAAGATAACTTGTATTAAAGTTCATTTATATAAATTGACACATATATAGGTAATTATAAACATATGTAACCAAAGTGTTGTATGCACAGAGAACTGATCAACATATCGCCTCGAGGAGCTGCTTAAAACTGAGTAAGAAAGTCCTTCATGAGAACTCTCTGGTGTAGCAGAATGTTACACTGACAATAGCATCAGCATGGTCAGAGAAGGGTTCGATGCTAGCTCTCAACATTCACTATGGGAGGGAAAGACTGACCACAAATTCCACCATGCACTCAGGCCAACAAAACATGGAACTTGTTCTTTGGGAACTGTCGTGGCATAGTGGCTAGATGTTTGCTTGCCAGCCCAGGGGGTTATGGTTCAAATCTACACTGGTGCAGATTCGTAAAACTGACCTTGGCTCCCAGATCGACCCAGTCTAAATGGGTACCAGGAAATGTCTTAGAAAGTAAAGGCGGCCAATGTCATATTAACCACATCATCCACCGAGTGTCTATACAAATATTGGCATAGCATCAATTGCCCGACATGCCTTAAGGAGTGTAAAGGGACCTTTTTATGAAAGGACATGATCTAACATCACATGTAGCACTGTGACTATCAACAGTGTGCTCACTTTATTAACTCAACAGTAGCTGGGGTTATGGACACAGTTCGTAATCCCACATACCAGCGTTCGAAACACAGCTGTTGGTTTTTTATGAAATGGTATGAGTGCTGGCCATTCAGAAAGCAATGGCAAACTGCTGAACATAAACTTGCCCAGGAATCACGAACAGTCACATAATGCTGGGGTTGACTGCTACATCCTGTAAAGGACATGCAACTAACTTTTATTTTAGTAGCATAGCTGCATCAAAACTAAGATACTATTTAGGAATCGCAGTTGAGCCGTGGCTACAGATTACTCAGTTCCAGTCCAACAATCCTGTGTTTGAAGCCCTCTGCAGGTGAGGATTTTAAGTGACTACATTGGCTTCTGTGTCATGTGAAAGGACTTTCCATATTTATACAATAATGAATTGCTGCTTCTTCTTTAACACACTGTCCCCCATTCGAGAGACAGGCCCTCAACCAAATCACGCTAATTCATCCTATATTTTGTTGTGTCCTGCAGCTCTCGCCATGTCCTGACCATATTATTCATCTCCCTCTCTAATTCTCTTCTCTGTGTGTTTTTAGGTCTTCCTCTATTCCTATTTCCCCTGGGTTCCAGAAAAAGGAATCTCCAGTTATACTATGATCAGGTTTTATAAGTGGGTGTCCTATCATGTGCCAGCATCTTTTTCCTCACCTCTTTACTCGCTGGAACCTGTCTTGTTCTTTACCTAGGCTCTGCATGAGTGATTCTGGTCATACCATGTTAGACCTGCTCTGTGTTTATAGTTCATTAGTAATTGTTTTAGTTGTCCCCAATGTGTCTGCTGCATACAGCAGAATTAATTTAACGCCAAAGTTAAATATGTTGTGTCTGATATGTTTAATTTTGTGTTATTTCCACATACAAGAGCATGTATCAATTCATCCTGACACCTTTCCATGTCTTGACAAAAGGCTGTTGAGAATCTTCTCTTGTTGTCTTCCTCTACTTCTCTTTCCAGTTGCCATACATATATGAAAGCTGGACATGATTCTTTGCCTTTAATTACTCACATATGAGAACATGATACCTTAGTCTCCTAAAGAAACATGGTCTGACATGATGAGAGGCATCCTTTGGGAATTCAGTGTCAAAATACCCTATGTGCGGCTACCTTAACTCTTAGTATTCTATACAACACTTGAGGTGGAACAAAACTACACTCACTATTACAAATATATACTTTAATTTACTGTCTTTAATATAGTACGCAGAGACATAGTCATAATTTTGACGTGCCTCAACAAACAAGAATAATATAATCAGCATATAAATAATCATGTCATTTTACTTTGCAATACAAAATAGTTAAGTTGGCTACTATACTAAATATACTTTAATCAATTTTAACATTAAACGCATAATAATTATATCAAACACCATACAATTTTTTATTGTAATCATCATCAATTGGGTTATCATGCTTCTCCACACATGCAATCATGCAATCTCCAACAGCATGCTGACACCTTTCCATGTCTTGACAAAATGCTGTCGAGAATCTTCTCTTGTTTTCTTCCTCTACTTCTCTTTCCAGTTGTCATACCATGTTCCAGTTTTTCTCTTCTCACGATGTGGTCAAATAAATGACAACTCTCTTTTTCTGGTGTGTGTGATAAGTTCCTTCTTAAAAGCTTTTTAGATGTCTCATTCTTCTGTAAATCCACATCTCTAAGGTCTCACCAGATTTTTCTGTTTGTTTACTGATTGCCTAGGATTCTCTGTCCTATGTTAACACTAGTTGTAATTTAATCAAAATTAAAAGTTATAAATCAATCATTATTCAAAAATGTTAATATACATTAGTTTCATTACAGCAATTATGTAAAAAAAAATAAAAGCAATATATATAATAAATCAAAAATAAACTGCAAACAACCAAGATGCAATTATTAGAACAAACACTATAATTCAAAATTATAATGCAATCATTATGCTAAAATTTACATCTGCATTAATTAATAGGATTATTAAATAAGAACATAGCATTAATACAATAATATACAAACATAAAGATAATATATTCTGCACTTAAAAGAGACACTATTTAGCATCTCTCCTAGCATACTGAGTAGATCAGTTTTATATTATAAGGCTGGGTTCATCATTACTACTGGTCTAAACATGAACCCAATCCTGCTAATGATGAAGAATTAATCCAAATGCTTTGTGTTTGCAAACGAGTGCACTAAAGCCATTACTACTCATAAATGGTGCAGTGAGAAATAAATACACATCCCTATTGTGCTTTAAAATAACAAAACATTGGATCATATTCCAAAGTTTATTTTTATGTGAGATGTGGCCTAACCATTTTATTTGCTGTCTTATAATGAAGATATAATATTCATTAAGATTACGTATTACACTACATATGAATGAATGAATATTTATGGGCAATGTGGCAAGGGTATTACACCAATTTGTTTTCTAGAGATATAGTATTCGGTATCTCCTTGTTATACTACCACTTACAGGATGGGACTGCAGTAACTGGGGCCGGTAACTTGTGTCGTGGTTTCATTTATGTGCTGGTCATAGTTTTTAAATATTCCCTTTGTTAGCACGGAGGTAAAGGTTGTTCCATAGAATATATGGCCACTGCTGTGTGAGTCTTAGGCATTCACATATTCTAGACCATGACATATGTGGTGGGGCATGCAGTTCCTTTCCTCCTCACCAGACAATTTCCAAAAAATTGGTACCCATTTTTCCAGGCTGTGTTGACCCAAGAACTTTACTAGCCAAAAAAAATAATCACTGTCTCAATAGGCAAGTGCACTAACCACTGATCAATTATTAGCATATAGGCTTGAAAATACATGGAAATATCTGCGCCTTCTATTTTAAGGGTCAATGAAAACTTACATTAAGAGAAAAATGCAGCACCAAAATATAGAAGAGTCCAGCCTTCCTTTAAGAGTTAAGCATCCTATGCAGACATTTAATCTGTCTTTCCATTTTCATGCATCATTTATCAGTTAATTACTACATTATTTCTGTAGTTCTAAGTTTAACTAACTGTTGTTATAAATAAAAAATTGCCATACCTAAAAATGTATACTTGTAGATTTAACATGATTATAAGCACACATTAAGTTTTTCAAGCACTTCACAAACTACTGCTATTAAGAGAAAAAGGAAGCAAAAACAAAACATCACTGCAACAATCTAGCTATAAGTATCCTGCAAGCATATTACAAAGCAGTGAAATGATTTTGGTGGCAGTTTATATAGTTTTTAAAATGATAATGTTTTAAACTGTTTGTATGAAGTGAATTAAATGAATATTTATATAAAATGAGACTTTTATAAACTGTCTGTGTGCAGTAATTTATTTAATAATTGTATAAGATGATGTTTTAAACTGTTTTATGCAATGAAATTAATTAATATTTATATAAAATTAGACCCCTTATAGTGTATGCAATGAACTTAGTGAATATTTATATAAAATGATGTTTTAAACTGTTTGTATTAATTATGCAGTGAACTGAATTAATATTTATATAAAATGAGACTGCTTTAAACTGTGTTTGCAATGAATTTAATGAATATTTAAATAAAATGTGACTGTTTTGTGAATTTAATGTATTTTTATATTAAAGATATTTACATACTGTTTGTATACAGTACATTTAATAAATATTTGAATTTAATGAGACTACTATAAAATTGTTTATATGCTATGAATTTAACCAATATTTATATGCATTCTGGGATACAGAGTTGCTGATATGTCAGGGTCAGACATTATACCGACCAAGACATCTCTTAACATTCTGGAGGCACCCTGAAGCACAGATACTTGTCTTGCTAACAGAAGATCGCCAATGGTCTCTGCTGTGAAACCTACTGAGTATTACAATCTTTCCACGCTACAAGTTCAACTTTTGTGACCTTGGATTCAGATGTCTCCAGCACCTCAGCTAAGTGATTTGTTGGTAGTTTGTTAATGTTGTTATATGAATGTCTTTTTGTTTGTGTGTCCACAAAGGTTTCCAAGCCATATCATCAACTTTGTCACTTATGATTGTTCTTGTAAAGGTGGCCAACTCTATTTTCCATGTTTGTTGCTTTACTGCAAGACAATCATAGCAATTCCCCACGATGAAAGCAGACAATCAGCACCCAAGTTTTGCACTCACCGCTGGGATAGCTAAAGAGCCTTCTTGTAATGAGGGTGTGGCCTTCCTACTGAGATCTCACTATGTCATCACCAGTCCCCAATTTTTCAATCATACAAGCGTGAACAACTTAAAACAAAGAACTAACAATAATAAAATATATTCTCTCTGTAATTCATACACAATATATATATATATATATGCGAGCCTTATAGCACTGTAGCTAACACCCTGCCTGTAAGCCTGATTGTCATGGGTTCAAATTAGCATCGAGGTAGATTTATTGACTTGCAGTCCCAGGCAAACCCTGCCTTAAATGGATACCAAGAAATATTTTGGGAAGTAAATGTGTGATATCAATGATATCACTTCTCGGGTGTCAACTGGTCGACAAAAATATGGGGCTGGATCCATGTGCACAATATGACACAAAGTGTGTAAATGTTTCCATTAACTAATTACATTTATGATTTCACACAAGGTATTGTTTATAACACAGGATAAATAAGTGAAATAACTCATCTTATAAATGTTACTGTTAACAGCAATGAGTCAACTTGTAGCATATGTTTGTTTATCATAAAGTTTCACACAACGATTTGCTACATCGTAGATACAAAACATCCCACAGACTTTTCTAATGCTTATTTTCTTTATGTTTTGTACTTTTCTTTATGGCCTTCAGCTTTTAATGTTAATGACTTAAATGTGATAACTAGAAAATTCATGATCTAATCTAAAATATTAATGTAAGGTTTGACTAATTTTAGATTGCTTTCTGTACAGAATAAATGCATGTTCCCCCCCCCTCCCCCCCCCCCCATTTCTTTTGAGGGTAGTCCATCACAGCTAGTTACATACCTAAGAGGCCATTATGTCCAAATCCGGCATGCATTTCTGTAAGGTTTACTTCCTCACAGCAAATTGCATCCGAGGTAACAAGGTCTACCTACCCATGGGTAAGTTTTCTTTCCTAACAATGTTGCCAGGGCACCGGACATGTGAATACTCTTGGCAATCTCCCACTGCTGTGTGATTATCAACATGCAAAATTTGCACAGGGTTTTTTCTCTTTCCTCCATCCAGTGTTACAACACAAGAGACCTGGGGGATGTGTGGAATTATTAGAAACCAGCTGCTCTTGTAAAAATGTCCAGCCCTCTGCTAGGATTTGAACTAGGTCAACATGTGAGACTGAGGCACCACAACCATGTAGCCCAGTTTCCCTTATCAATCAATGTGATCTTATTTTCCATAAAGTATTCATTATTATTACAAAAACATGACCTATGCATATTTAATGTACAATTCATGAAAAATATCACTTAAATCGAATGTTGACCAATATGAGCATACAAATTACGAGTCCAAGAGTTACTTCTAAATTTAACACATGTATGAAAGTTGTATCAAGCATAGAATGTGCACAAAGATGATTACAGGAAATATTAAAGATAACTATTATGTAGGAAACTACAAGATATGATAAACTGCCAAATCAAATGCTATTCAGATCTATTATAATAAAAATAGTAAAGTAAATACAGTAAAGAACCCCTTTTATACACCTGAGGGATATTGGACTCTTGGTGGTTGCCCTATTTTTTTTTAGAACAAACGGTCACTCAAGTGGTCAGTACCATGGTGGCTGTCCATCCTGGTATCCACCATAGGCTGGGTTGATCTGAAAGCCCAGGTAAATTTTAAAAATTGGCCTTGATGCAAATTTGAACACATGACTCCTGGACTGCCAGGAAAATTTGCAGGTCACAGTGCTACCATGGATCCCTATAATAAAAATCTTCTTCTTATAGTCAATGCCATGTGACATTAGTGATCATATCTTTCCACAGTTCTCTTTCTCGTGTGCTGCCAATGAATTCTGATACTGATGTTCCTCCATGTCATGATGTCAAGACTTTCCAGCATCTTGTCTCTTGGCCTCCCTCTGCTTCTCCTCCCCTCCAGGTTTCCTGCTGTGATGGCACACTCCAGCTTTCCTTTTCTCATATGCCCAAGAAATGTGGACTGGCTGCTGCTGATGTGAGTAGCCAGTTCTCTTTGTGAGTTAACTTCTTTCAAGATATCTTCATTGCTCTTTCTATCCATCCACAGTGTTATCTTTCTTCTAAATCACATACCCTTAGTTTCCACATAATTCCTCACTTGTCGACTAACTGCTTTAGATTCACTTTCGTACATCATGATTGGCACAATATACCTCTTAAGAACTCTTTTCCGCCCCGTGATGAACAAAGAAAAATAGCAGAGAATATATTAAACACTGCCTTTGCTTGGTCTATTCTACATTTAAATTTCTTAATATATCTTCCATCTGAAGTTAATAAAATATCCAAGTACAGTAAAACTTTGATTAACTGTCACTTGTTTAACCGTCCTTTCTGTTATCCGTCATCGTCTAAAAAAAAGTGTGAGAATCAACAAACAAACAGATATCTTTAAACTGTTTTTTACTGTATAAAGCTGGAAGTGACTGTGCCGTATGATGGCAGAAGTGACTAATCGTTGGTGGCAGAGGAGTTGAGCTTGATCTGGCACACCACAAACCCGTCACTAAATAGTCGCTATTGTGTTACATACTGGTCTCAGTCGTGACAGAGTAGTCTGTGTGTTCGAATGAATGTTCTGTTTCACAGTGCCCTGATTAATTTTTTTCGGCATAACGTTACAGTAGTGCTACTGTTCTGCATTTTTAAGCCGTGTTTCGATTTCGCCGCTTATATGTAGGCTCTAAAAAGTAAGGCCTAATCTCTTTGATTTTATTGTTCTGTAAAATTGTTTTAAAATGGCTGAAAGCGGAAACGTATAGTGCTTGGTTTTAACCATAAACTTGAAATTATCATACGTTTGAAGAAAGGTGAAACTGTCACTAGTATTGCTCAGATTTATAGCGTTGAAAGAACAACAATCAATGATATCAAACGTGATGCTGAAAAGACTGAACAACGTGTGTCGAAATGCAAAGCACTGATGGAGATGCTAAAATTTGACCAGCCAGATAATGCAACGTACCAATGGTTTATCACAATACTGTACATATGTATTAAGAGATTTCTGTTATCTGTCTAAGCCCTGGTTCAGATGGTGACAGTTAATCAAAGTTTTACTGTACTTAAATACATTGGCTTATTTCACACTGGTTCCATTCTCTTAGATGTAGCATTTGGGCAAACACGTTTTCTTTGTAATAACCATTACTTTATGAACTAGTATACTTGAAGAATGAGCTTTTCACAACTTTACTGCATGGGATTATCGTCCCATTTTATTATGACTAGAATATAAGCGTTATGTTATGACTAACAAGGTAAAAGTGGATGATAATTGGTGAAAACCAGGCTAGATACAGTTAAAAGTCAAATACTAGCCTACATGAAAAATAGCATACAATTATTATTAGTTGGTTTAAAACATGAAAGAAAGAAATCAAACTCGTGTATGAAAGCTGCAAGCAATAACCCACCTGAAAGGAGTATGCAGGTTGGGCAGAGATATACTGATATGGCACAACAATTGAAGAATGGGGAGGGTAACCTCCAAACACTGACTGACCAATCTAAAGAGGGGTAGTTGTAAAACTGGAAAGTCAGAGACCTGTGAGAAATGATGGGCTGTTGGGCCATTGACAACTATGAACATCTGCCAATGTTTAACTAAATATATATCTTAGCATTGGTAGACAGAGAAATATATCATCACAATCATGTGCCTTGCCAATAGGCATGGATGATGATGCTTCTCCACATCTCGGGATCTAATACAGCTTGTATCAATTTGTGTGCTGACACCTGTCCGTGCCACGACAAGGTTGTCAAGAATTTTGCTCGCTGTCTTCCTATATCTCTTTTTCCACAAATCTGTCAGACTATGTTCTAGTTTTTATCTTCTCAAAATGTACCTAAAAAATGTTGATGCCTCTTTCTGATGTTTGTGATAAGTTGTCTTTGTGTCTGAACCTCATTCAATACATTTAGATTACCCATAATTGCTGTCCTATGAATATTCAGTATTCGTCTGTAAAACCACATCTGAAGTTATTGCCTCCCAATCCATCAAATATAAATACTGGTTGACAGTTACATTACATATCACCAGACAACATATCTCCAGACAATATTACATCTCTAAACATTGGTAGACAAGGAAATACGAGGGCGAGTCAATACATAAGTCACAGTTTTGTGGGATGGTAAGTAAATGTAGTTGGTGTTTTCTACCAGTGTCTTTAAATGACAGCAACATCGAACTTTATATTCCAGTTCGTCGGGTGGCGTTAGGTGTCTCATGTGCAGTGCATAAACAAAATGGCGACTGTATTTACTGAGTGTACAACCAAAGAGCAGCGTGCTGTCATGCGTTTTTTGTGGGCAAAAGGACAACCTCCAAAGGACATTCATAAGGAAATGCTTCTTGTTTATGCTGACAAATGTTTGTCCCATAAAGCAGTGCATAGCTGGGTAGAAAAATGTTCTCAAGGACGCTCTAAAATTGTTGATGAAATCCGATCTGGTCGTCCTGTTGGGATTGCAACAGAAGCATCCGTGCAGCGGGTGGAGGAGATAAGAGGTGACAGGCAAACAACGATAGACTCTGCAGCATCTGCAATAGGGTGCTCACATGGTTCAGCATACAGCATAATGCACGATCAATTTAAATTTAGGAAAGTGTGCTCAAGGTTGGTAACCAGACAATTGAAGGAGAAACACAAAATGAACCAATTTGGCCTGTCCTTGCATCATCTCTGTCGATACGAAGATGAAGGAGAAGACATGCTGAACAGGACTGTTACTGGGGACGAATCATGGGTGCATCACTACCAGCCTGAATCAAAGCGTGCTTCAATGCAATGGAAAAATCCTTCTTCGCCTTGTGTCCAAAAATTCAAGGTTAAGCCATCAGCAGGGAAAGTTATGCTGACAGTGTTCTGGGACTGTCAAGGAGCGTTTTTAACCAATTTCAAGAGGAAAGGTGACAATGTTAATTCTGAATTGTAATGTGAAGTTCTATTGATGCTTCATAATGCAATTTGAAGAAGTTGTTATCATATTTAGTTATTTTTCTACAGCATCTGTGACTTACTGACTTCCCCTCGTATATCCCCAAACAATATTACATCTCTAAATATTTGCTGACAATTCCATGAAACATATCCCCAAACAATAATACATCTCCAATAATTGTTAGGCAGTTCCACTGAATATAGCAACAGACAATATTACATCTCTAAATATCATCAACAGTTTCACTGAATATATCCCTAGTTTTAAATATCATCAAGAAATGTGACATTTTAGCATTGATAAACATTTCATATATATTACCAAGAACAAGAAAGATAAGGAGCAGCAGTAGAAGAAGCAGAGAAGGAGATTCGCCTAATACACACACAATTCATCTCCCCCCCCCCCCCCCCCACCACCTTTAAACAAACTATAATGCGTTGTGTCTTGTGTCTTAGCTTCAACTGGAAACTAAACTAGTTATCATCATCATCATCATCTTCCACTTCTGCCGTCAAGCGCCGAAAACTAGTTGTAACTAATGTAAATGCTGCCATTGCTGAATTAAAATTATAGGCATTGATGCTAACTTGACAAAACCTAACACAATGAGAAAACCTAATACAAAGTTGCTGAGGTTATTTCTTAAAGGGCTGCACGCTTTTGAGAAAGGAGGTTTTTATAGGTGACTATTAAGTGATAATTACTAATAAGAGACAATGCCCTACTGCATCCATGTTTTCAGATCAAACAACTGTATGTGTATAACAGGTGTGCCACAATAGAAAATTACTCTTATAAAATAAGGGAGTCCAAGAAGTTATAATCCTGCTGATCCTTGGGTAGTGATTAGGAGCATTGGAATATAACAGCATGTATATAATCTCTTAAGTGGTATTGAAAGTCAAAGAAACAAAACCACCTCATTAATTTCCCTAAAATAACTGTTTGAACAGTCAGAAAGCTGGATTTATGGTTGAGTAACAAGTTAAAACAGTTTCATGTCAGTTGTCAAACTGAATAACAGGACTTACATAACAATGTAAAAGTAATTGCTTACTCTACACCCCACCCCTCTTAATCCAGAATATAAACATATCTGTATTTACATCAGTGAAAAATAATTCACTATGAAGAAACCCTGATCACATCAAGTAGTAGAAAATTAACTGAAGAATGTATTGAGTCATTTTTTTTTAAATACATGAATAATTTAAAATAAAAAGGATGCAACATTCAAAGCAAACATTCAAGATATGAACCATATGCAAACAAAAAGAAACAGCAGAAACTGTGTTAGACAAGAAACAAATACTCCTTCTCCTGCTTGCAGCAAGCATTATTTAATAACAATAATGAACATACAAATTCTTGACCTACATCAAATCCAATACCTCCTGGCTGCGGTGCGTAAGGCAAGCCACCACCACTTGGTCCATATGCTGCAGCGGCTGCAGATTCTGGTGTAGGCATTCCAATCTTCAAATTATAAAAAAAAAAAATCTTTAAATACATATTACTTTCACAATAACATCACAGAGCTGGCTCTTATGAACAACCACTTCGAGTGAAGTGATACCCTCACTGTACACCCAGTTTTCAGTATTGTTACCATTAATTTTTGTCAAACACCGCAGAATGAAACCATATCCCTAACATGCTGAATATCAACAGTAAATGAACTGACTTTGCTTACAAGATGTCATCATCATCATCCAGTGACTTGCCGGCTGGCATGGGTGGTCATGCTTCTTCACAAATTGTGATCTGCAACAGCATGGATCAATTCATGTGTTGATTCCCTTCCATGCCAAGACAAAAGACTGGAGAATTTTCTCATGCTGTCTCCCTCTATCTGCGAATTCAGATATCTTAATTTCTGCACTTGCCCCAAAATAATGGCATCTACTTTAATTGCACATATCACTTTTGTCTTTCTATTATTCAAGCTAAGGCCAATCTTTTCACTTTCTACAACCACTGTATCTATCATTTCCTGTAGTTGCTTCTGACTTGTTACTATCAAGACGGTGTCATCAGCATAACATAAAAGACACAACATCAGTTAATGAATACAAAACTTGTAATAAAACTTTGAATCAACATAAGATGTCATTACTTGATTCAGGAATGAATGATAAGATATAAATACCACCAACTATAATTCGATGAGTATAGTGTCAACACACTAACTGAAATCTCTGCAAAATAAATCGTTGTACTACTCTTTTGCTCCATTGCAAGATACCATCACTTCTAAGAAGCATAGCTGCCTTCTTCTTAAAACAGACAGCCTTTTAACAATATGGTCCATGAACCAGAATCAGCAGCAGTCTTATTAGTCCTTGGGTTGATTCAGGAAAGGCACTTAGCCCTTTCAATTATTTAAAACCATATGCTGAAGTTACATACAGTCAGTTGGACTTCAATGTTGACATCTCAAGGCAGCCTACGGCACGTAAATTTGCCTAGTACATCACAAACAGTCATTAGGGCTCTCTCTCTCTCTCTCTCTCTCTTTTTCTCTTTCTGTGTGTGTGTGTGCGCGCACGTGTGTGCATGCTTGTGTGTGTGGTATTTTTTTGGTGTTTTTCTGCAAATACTGGCTAGGAAAATTATTGGAAATTCAAGTGGCCGGTAGAAATTTTCAGAGAGGGAGGGAGGGAGGGAGCGAACGGGAGAGAGAGAGAGAGAGAGAGAGAGAGAGAGAGAGAGAGAGAGAGAGAGAGAGAGAGAGAGAGAGAGAGAGAGAGAGAGAGAGAGAGTGTACAGACAGATAGACAGACAGACAGGCATGCAGATGGAGGCAGAGAGCCAGACAGACAGGCAGGAAAAAATTGAAACCCAACTGATTGGTCCAGGGGTTGATCCCGCTACATCATTGCACCTGAAGTTTAAGAGCTAGAGCTCTCTTTTCCTCTTGTCCATAACAAAAAAATTTATTTTTTTTAAATACATGAAAAAAGAAAACATTTTGCCCATGTTCCTAATAACACAAACATTTGCTGGCTAAACAAGAACTATTACTTACCCCACCAGGGGCAGGGTAACCACCAGCTTGTGGATAGCCGTAACCTCCAGGGGCAGGATACCCACCATACGAAGGATAACTCATGTTTGAACAGTTTATCTGAAAAGTACATAAAACATAGTAACCTACAATGAATAGGTAGGTAGTTATCTGTTAGGGTATCATCTTTGCACTTCAGGACAGCATGGCCGAATGGATAAGAACACGTGTTCTTAAACGTCCGGTTTGCTGATGCCTAGGTGAGGGGTTCTATCCCAACACTGAACAATTAGACTAAAATGTTAACCTGTTGTCCTTGACTTGGGGAAGTAAATTACAAGTACCTCTGAAGTCGGAGTGGGTTCACCTGATGGCGAGGGACACTGTTAATAAAGAAAGCTAATCCACACACAAAATTCATCCAGCACTACTCAAAGTAGTGTGTATGGACTACACTTGAGTTCAAAACAAGCGAGCGCAAAAAACCAAAAAAAAATCTTTGCACTCCGGACATGTCCAAAGGTGCTCAAATCCTCCACGCAACATATGCATCATTGCCAGCAGCTAATAGTATCAGGTCTGTGTTGGTTGATGAGGCACCCTCATTCTTGCAAAGTAAGTAACATATAATGAACACTGGCACCATTATTAACAAATATGATTGTGAATCCTGAACAACTAGTACACAACGAAGAAAATCCTTTGAAGCAGCAATATGTGGTTTTACAGAAGAATGTTTCAAATGCCATGGATAACAAAAATGTCTTGAAAGATAAGCACAATGGACACATCACAAACAGAAGGACTTCAACATGTATCAGCCACATCACGTGAAGATAGCAACTGGAACATACTGTAACAAATAGTAAGATTAATTTTTAAAAAAGAGAGAGAGAAAATTTAAGCTGGAAAATTTTCTAGAAATGTCTGCGTTATGAAATAGAAAGATATCATATGAGCACATGAAATGATATATTCTGCTAGAGATATGAAGCTGTGACAAAGCATGATCATTCATACCAGTTGGCATCAAATAATAATGACAATGGCTTTTTTTTAAAATCTACTTAAGCAAAATATCAAAGTAACTATTTAGAACACTGCTGACAATCTATTCTTCTTAGGTTACTGAATAATCGTTATTAATAATATAATTAATGCTTATTATTTTAATTTATTTGTATTAGTTGTCTTTTAAAATAAGTAAAAACTATTCATTTAAAAATAAAAATAATATAAAATCATTCACATGCTTCAATTACATCAAGAAATTATTTTACAATTCTTACAATAAATTACATTCACATATATAGTACAAATACTTACTATAATACTAATACAATTAATTACAACTAAATACTAAATAAATAGAAACAGGCACATTTTAAACAAAACAAAAGTCACTACACAACTGCAACTACCATAATAAAAGTAATCAAAGCAACCCCGATTTAAAAAGTAAAATTCGTGTTAATAAAGAGTCATACCATGAAAGTACCTTTATATACACACACGTCTGAATCACCGATGTACTTACGCAATAACAACAGGTACACCCAGCACTTTAAAAATAAATCTTGTATGTTGAAATAATTTCTAACAAAAACTGAACGTCAATCCGGAAGCTGAAGTGAACTGGGTTTGTGAACGATGAGTCAAGGTCTTCAAGTCCCGCTACTCTCACTAACAACCGTATCGTCTGTCTTGTACTCTTGTATGACCCTTTCTGGTCAGAAAGTGTGGGGTATCTGGTCGCTAAATTGTATCGTTCTGCTACCGTTAACATGTTTCGGCGACAGTCAGCTGTTATTGTTAGGCAGTTTAATTCAGTTATTAGTGATGTATGTTCACCAAAAATTCAGACGGCCTGCTTTAAAAGCCACACCAGTATTGATAAACTATTTCCGAACAGCAATCTAGATTACCTTCGGAAACCGGAGCCGCAAGATAGCTTCGCCAAGACAAGTTCGTCGTCGGTTAGTAAGCTTAATTTAAAGTACGTTAATTTATAATGCTTTAGACTTTAGAAGAAAATGACATAGTTTTTGCATAGTTTCCTAACTTTATTGAAACTCTAGTGAACAATAGTTACATTATTTATATAAATGAAATGGATTTTGAATTTTCATTGTGTAAAAATTAACTGCCACAGTGAAGCAATTGAATTGGATTGGAAAACAACACAAATTTAGAATTTAGGGCTGTTTCACAAACTTTAAGTTACACAGAAATAATCCCTCATTCCCCAGTCAGTATCAACAAACAATGAAACATGGAAATAACACTTAAACAACTAAACATAAGCAAGCAGATTGGAATAAAATATGTGGTTCTTAACAATTACTTAGAGACTGAAAATACAGAAAGGGGTGAAATAATGAATGGTGAATGACTGAATCCTGTTAGAGGCTACACACTACTACACAGACACTGTGCCTGGTCATAACATAATGGGGTTTGCAAACGCTGTCATGCAGTCAGTAGTGTATTGTGATTCTGATACTGCTTTACTTGTATTCAAAGCGCTTACCGCTTATGTAATTTAGTAAATGCATTATGATACTATTACTAGAAATTTAGGACAAACATGACAAATTTTCACCCAGCAGTTCTTTATTGATGGTCTCTACATGAATTTTAAGTTGCAAAGTTAATTTTCAGATAATTATGCTTCCATTTAACTCAGTAACAGACTTGAGGGAAAAGGCAGGTTAGATAATGTTGTGAATGAGCATTTGGAGTTGGAAGATTGGTTTAGACTACTTAGAGAGTATTTAGTTGTGATCATTATTCACGGTGTGTGGCTTAGAGAGAATTTAGTGGTTATCACTGTTCACAGCCAGATCAGTGGCGAAGGGGTTACGGACAAGCCTTCATGAGTAAATAACAGCAATAAAATTCAACACAGCAACAATGGAAATGACACTACAGTATCCACATTAAGGCATAATTTAATATTATGACACATGAAATTAAAAATAAGCAAACAGAATAGAATCAAATGCTGCATAACCAGAAGTTTTGAAGGTTCCAAATATGACAGAAGATTATGACACTGAACAATAGTAGATCTGTCTGTCAGGCAGAGATTTTGCTTGAGAAGGCAGTTTTGTTGTTGATTGATAACTCTGTCATATCATATATTCATTCATCTACTAGAATTGGGGATTGGTGATAACTTGGAATCTCAGAACAATCATAACATCCGATGGGAGGTACCTTGAAGAGATTAGAGCAATAATCACTAAAGCAAAGTTAGCCTTCTGCAATATGGGAAACATACTAACCAATGAAAAGATGCCCATTGCAATGAGAGTGTTGAAGTGCTGCATAGAATCTGTATGGGTGTGAGATGTGGCCAATGAGCAGACAAACTGAGAAACATCAAATGTCAGTGGAAATGTGGTTTCTGAGGAAAATGAAAACAATACCATGGACAGACAGAAAAACCAATTAACAAGTTCTACAAGAAACTAATGAAAGCTGTATACTGATTAGATAAATTAGACATAGACATAGACAGTCACAATTTTTTTGTCACGTTATGAGAAGAAATAAATTGGAGAACTTGGTGACAACTAGTAAGATCCAGGGGAAGAGAACAAGAGGATGTCAGAGAAGTAAATACCTGGATGGCTTGGCCACATGGCATGGTTGAGACAAGAACACCGAGCTGATCCACGACTCTGGTGATCAAGTGAGATGGCGAAACATGACCGCCCATGCTTATCGGCATGGCACATGATGATGATATGAGAAGAACTTGGGAAGGCAAATAGGTAAATATCTAGATGAATTGGCCACATGGTAATCAAGAAAAAACACAGAGCTGATCCACAACTCTAGTAATCATGTGAGATGGTGAAAGATGACTCCCCACACTTATTGGCAAGGCAAATAATGATGATAGCTTGGATCCTTCCAGGTAGGCAAACAGCACCCTAATTCTGAGCACTCTTAAGCTTTCCAAGGGGGGTGTGCAAGATATGGGTAGTGATAATTTTCCATCACTGTGTATTTTCTGTGACTTGCTATTTTGCAGTTTCAGTGTTCTGGTTTCTTGATGGCTGATTAGCCAGACTAGTGATGTTTCCTTGATGCTCCATGGGATAGTCAAGAGTGATTTTGATCAGTATGATGCCTGACCCTGGTGCATCGTCTCTGCATCCTGAATGTCCAGTGATAAAAACATTCAGGCATGGTAAAGAGAATTGATTACTTGCAACAGAAGAAGACAGTCCATATTATTTGGGAACATCGTAAGAAGGGGAAACTATATTGTGACAATTGGAAAGTTGTAGGGGAAGATGGTGTGACAGTTTGGCATCATGAAGTGGAAGAACGCTGATCTCAGAAATAAATGATTACCAGTACACAAGACAAAAGGCTGTGGGCAGGCATGATGACCAGTGCCACAAGACTAAGAAGACACCTGACAGAAGAAGTCATTTGCTCTACACATTGCTTCATTGCATGTGTGGAAGGTATACAGACAAATAACTCATTCTTATTTTACATAGAAAAATGGTATTATGGAGACAAGTTTTCTCCCCCCCCCCCCCCCCCCCCACACACACACACGCACACCCACACACACCCCATTGTCATAGAGAACCTTGTCGACTGTCAGACCTAGAGTGGGTTCAAGGTCGCTGATTAATAATAAGTGCTGATTGTCAGTCAGATGGAGATGGTTGATTGGTTATGAATCCTCTGTAAGACTACACTAAAAGTCCAATGCACTGGCTTTCAGGTTGTCTGGGCCCTAATAGGGCTTGCATCAGAGTGTAGACTTTTCTTCCCAACTCATACCAAAATGCCATCTCCATGAGGACTGCTGCAATTCTCTCCTTACCCTCTCCAAGCCCAGAAAACCAGGATACTGTAATGTCCTAACCTAAATGTGGAAAGACATATTAGGGTGTAAGAAGGCCATAATTCAGCACATCACATGTCGACTGGCTGGGGTTAGGCCTAGGTTTTGGTAATGTTTCAACCTCAGGTTTTAGGCATTTCATTGTCAACAGGCTCCAACCCAAAGCCCAGGTGGAGTCAAACAGAGCTAGCCTGACTCATACCTTATGTACAACATCCTTCCAAGGCTACTTCTAAGCTGTGCGTTGTTGTGAGGAAGATTCTTAAATGAGCTACTAGCATTAAAACTGTTGAGTCTCTGTTTGACTGTTGGATAAGTTTCACTGTTGCACATCTGCCTGTGCACTGAATAAAATGTTCGCCAGGGACTAAAAATATGTTCAGCAGCACAGTTGTCTACATATGGAGGGGAAAACACTTGCTTGAAGTTTTGTGGGATTTTTCCCCATACAGTATAATAGTCATTTAGATTTGAATTTCATGTTGTGTTTGTATGGAGTGGTCTTAAAGCTGTGTTTGCTTTACAATTTAAAGGAAATTGTCATGGAAATTCTTGTTACTTCACAGGATTCGCAAGAAAAATTTACTGGATATATTCCTATTGGTAAATATTCACCTCTCTTTATTTCAAAATTGTTTGTATTAATAAATATGTATGCCATACATAACATTTACATAATAAGAGATTATCTAAAATGTTGCATGTCCTTGTCAGGATGTTGCGATGACCTCCAACCCAAAGGTTGATTTACTAGGTAATTTTACGTTCAGTGATTTGCTGACAATTACAGTGCAAACCGCAATCTCGGATGTGGTGAATTTCTGTTGTGAAGAACAATATTGTATTCTATGCTGTAAATGCATTACTTTATGCTTTAACTCTTATAAGAGCAATTTCTGATAAGCAGAACTATTTCTTGGGTTCCATGTGAGTTCACCTTATCAGGTCTGCACTGTATCTAGTTTCCTGTAATATACTGACCTGTTTGGTATATAACTTTGACTTTTGAATTTACAAATTTCTGTAGCATTCATGTATTGCATACACCGTAGCAATATATATTAGAAGTTAACAATTTGCACAGTGCCTTTTTATGTATGTTATTTAAAGTGTATTTAGTTTTTGATTTTGCAGCACTGCATGATTGTCAGAGATATGTCTGCTTATGTTATCTTTCTTTTGCAGATGCATCTCTCTCTCTCTCTCTCTCTTTCTCTCTCTCTCTCTCTCTCTCTCTCTCTCTCTCTCTCTCTCTCTCTGTGTGTGAGAGAGAGAGAGAGAGAGAGAGCATGTACGAGTTCTATATGTCTATATTTATATGTGAACTCATTATATATGATATTTCAGAGCACCTACAAGTGACTGCTACAAGAAGCAGTGGCCCTGGAGGACAAAATGTTAATACAGGTATTGTTTTCTTCTTCAGTTTACAATACTGTTTTAACTCTCCATAAAATCATGTCTTACTGCTGTGTTGCCTTCACATCCAGTAGTCTGGCTAACTTTTTCTGCCTTTCACCTCCCGATGGAGCATAGGGCCTCAACCAACACACACCAAGCCCTGTGTAGGCTTGTCCATGGTTGGCTGGATTTTGCAGCTAGTTTTATAATGGATGAGGTAGCAAGTCTCATGCCAACTTCCCTTAGTTGTCTCTTACAACATGCATAGTCAGTTACAGTGGTACTATTAGCTTCCTTTACAGGCCCTGGTAACACAAGAATCTGGATAACTTAGCTCTAGCAATTGTCCTGGTTTCAGCATATACACTTTTTCCAACTTTGTGTTTTCTGGGTGTCTTGTATTTATTTTAAAAATGAAAAATGGGAACAAGAAGATAATGAATTCTCATACTTTGAGAACAAGAGCTATCCAGGCCATCAGAAAGTAACAGAATCAACCCAACTACAGCAGTGTTGACCGGCAGGTGTAGATCACTATTCATTGCTTTGCTCCCCAAAGGAACAGTGAGTAGAGATACTTTGAGAGGACCTAGCATGCAGGGGAATACCCAATGTGTGGTAATGTTGATCATGATAACATAAGATAACTTTGACTCAGGACAGGATATGAAGCGACTTAATAAACACATTCAGAAGTAGACAAAAGGAGTCAGCAAAATTATTTTACAAATACAGACAAGGGAAGGGATTGAAAATTCAATGCCAGGTAAAAAATTTCCAGACACCATGGTGACTGGGAGCCCTGGATTTTGCTATCCCTGTACATAGGCTATATGTGTCTGCTTCACCACTATGCATGTGTTGATTAAGGAAACAAATCTGTTGAACAAGTTCTGGAGAATTTTCCTCTCCATAGGGAGCTGAGAAAAACATACTGGGCCACTGAATCAACAATAAACTCCAAGTTGCATGGAGCTAAACAAAAAAAAGTTAGTTGTGTATCCTTTACAGGACGGAGCAGTCAACTGCAGCATTGTTTAGCTGTTTGTGATTTCTGGGTAAGTTTATGTTCAGTAGTTTGCCATTGCTTTCTGAATGACCAGCCCTCATCCCATTGAATGGAAACCATTGCAAGATGGTCTGCTGTCAAATTGCCTGCAGCTGTGTTTCAATTGTGGGGTTACAAATTGTGTTTGTAACCCCTTCACCACAGCGCTGGCTGTAATGATGTTTGTCATAGAACTTAACTTAGTGGTATAATCATTAAGACATGCAATAATAGTTTTATCTGTTAAAATATATAAATATAGAGTTTAAGGAAGTAAGATCGACTTCATTGCACCAGGTTATGGTCCATATGGCTCAGCCTCTTTCCGCAGTCATATGGGCTAAAACCTAGTGCAATAACATTGATCTTGTGTCTTTAAACACTCTTTCAATAGTTAGTTAGTTAGTCGACAGATCATCCTCGTTGCACATCGAACCATTCAGTCCATAAGTGCTCGGATCCCCTCTTCAGCAAATCCCGCAGCGTGTAGCGGCTAACGACGCCAGTTCTGTGTTGGTTTATCAATCTTCTTTGGCTTCCTGCGTAGTGTTCTTGTTTGGCCACCCCTCTTTTAATTTGCTGCTCTCGCAGTCTGGCCATTGTTGTAGATTCACAGTCATCACTTGGTTCTCGCAAAAGTCTCACTTCACGTAGAGCATTCAGAATGTCAGCCTGGTCCATGGCGTGTCCGCCCTCCACAGTAGCCTCACCTGCGAGCTTGTCAGCCCGCTCATTTCCTTGTACTCCCGCATGCCCTGGCACGAAGATGAAACTAATCTTTGCCAGCCGAGACCGCTTCAGAGGCAGCAACCATTCTCTTCGGATCGACCCCTCCTCTATCCTCTTGAACACTCTTTCAATACATATTGAAACTTAAAATTATCCTTGCAGGGCTTTTAAAAAACAATTTGATGTATATTATTAACACTTAAAGTAAGTTCGTTAAATATAAATTATGGGTTCAGAATTAATGTTGTTTTCAAAATCCAAGTGAACAGCAAAGTTGAGATCAGATTTCATTTGGAGTCTGCATCCTGGATACCTGACTGGTTGAAGCCAAGAATTATTGAGAAGGTAACTTTACTTTCTACTGTTGCACGCACTCTCTATCTCTCTCTCTCTCTCTCTCTCTCTCTCTCTCTCTCTCTCTCTCTCTCTCTCTCTCTCTCTCTCTCTCTCTCTCTCTCTCTCTCTCTCTCTCTCTATTGCACCTTGCCGTCTTGACAGATGATAGTTTGTTACATTGTGCTTCAGAAATGCATATAACTACAACCCATAGCGGTAGTGAATGTGACTGATCAGACCAATTTGCGCTGTAAATGTTCCTCCACAAAAGATGCATGTGAACACATGGTCATTTCCACCGTCACGCACCATCTTACATCTCACACACTCAATGTGTGACCTATCTGCAATCATTTCTTCCTTTGTCTTTATTCCATTTCTGATCATTGCCCTCCATGCTGTCTGTTGATTTCAACAGACAGCTGAAAGATGCTGCTGTTGACAGCGATGTCCTGTAAAAAGGATATGCGAATGCCCTCCATGCAACACGATCAGTGTTGACTTGCACCCAAGGTGCAGTATCAATGCCTGTATCGATCATGTCCCGTTTCACACATCTTTGTAATAGAGGCTGACCCCAAGATCTTTCGCCTATCTGTAATTCACCAAACAAGATGTCTTTGGTAATCTACCATCATCCATCCTCCTAATGTGTCCTATCCATCTAAGTCTATGAAAACTGAGCATGGAATACACCGTCACACATCCTAATATTTCTAATGCTTCAACATTTGTGATTTTGTCTTGTCACTTAATACCAAGTATTCTTCGCAGACACTGCATATTAAAACTTTTTAAATGTTTCTCTTGGCGTGAGTAAGTTGACCAGGTTTCACTGCCATAGAGAAGAGTACTAAGGACACAGGCTTGATAGACAAGGACTTTTGTTTTGGCAGCAAGCTCCCTGTATGCCCACTCTTTTTATTAACCTGTTCATTGTTGTTGCTGCCTTACCGATCCTGATGTTGATTTCCTGATCTAGGGATAATTTGCTGTTCACCTCTGATCCTAGATATATTAAATGGTCTACTATCTCTTGTTCAGCATCGTCAATAAAGATTGACAGTACCCCGTGTGCACCTTGTGACATAAGGTCTTCTTTTTTTATTTTTGTTTTTTGCGCTCGCTCGATTTGAACTCAAGCGAGTCCATACACACTATTTTTTTTAGTAGTCCTAGACTGAATTTTGTGTGTGGATTAGCTTTCCCTATTAATGGTGTCCCTTGCCATCAGGCGAACCCACTCCGACTTCAGATATACTTGTAATTTGCGTCCCCAAGTCGAGGACGACAGGTCAACATTTTAGTTCAGCTGTCCAGCGTAGGGGTTGAATCCCTTACCTCGACATCAGCACACCAGATGTTTAAGAACATGCGCCCTTATCCATTCGGCCAAGCTGACCTATAATATGTGTCTTATTTTTCTAATTGTTAAACCACAATTCAGAACAAGCATTGGAGAATGCAGATTGTAGACGTTGTGATTCTTCCTCAGAGTGGGTCGTAACTGCAGCGTCATCTGCAAAAAAAAAGCAACTCTCTAATCAGTACCCTCCTAATTTTGGTGTTGGCCTTCAATCTCTGAGCATTGTAGAGGCCACCAACTTAGCTTGTGTGAATGTATATACCACCATCCTGATCACGAAAGGCATATTTCAATAGAAATTAAAAGTATATTCCAAAGAGTGTGGTAGCAAGTACACATTCTTGCTTAACTCCACTCTTGATTTCAAACTTCTCTGAAGTGGTACCATCAATTGGAAATTGAGATGGGAAAGAAAAACTTACTAGTATCCAATACTTTAAGCTATCCATCTTTTTTTTATTGTCCTTCATCCTTCCCTTGTGTACCATATCTGTCTTGTCTTGTAAATTTGCTAAGTATGTGAGCATGTTTAGCCTTAGAGATTCCATCAATTACAAGTTTGCTGCTGTGACTTCTTGCCTTGCATTCTTTGTCTAAGTGCTAGAATTCTTTTTTTTGGTTCATTGTCTTGTACTTGTGAAAGGCTAGAATAAAACGAGGTAAAGTAATAACTAGCACAGAAACATGTAAAGTAACATCCGAAACACAGAGAGTAAAAGTATTTATTGTGTGGGGCATAAAGGAACAATGGAAACAGAACATGTTTTGATCACATTAGTAAGCAAGTAGAGTAAAGGACCCTTTTAGACACCTTCAGGCATAAGTGGCATACCATGCTGGACATATTTTTTTTCTTTTCCTTTTCGCATATTCTTTTACAGGACATTGCCGTCAACACCAGCATTTTTCAGCTGCTGTTGATGTCTTGGCCAGTTTTACATTCAGTAGTTTGCCATTACTTTCTGAACGACTGGCTCACATACCTCCATAGGTAACCAGTACGCCGCAGTCCACTGCCAAATCTCGCGCAGCTGTGTTTCGTACGTGAGTATACGGGATTACGAACAACATCCTTATTAACCTTTCGCCAGGAAGACCAGCGCTGGACATATACAGGATGTATTTTTAATGACTGAGGTTTTTGAAAATATTGCCGTTCCAAGTTTTGTATTTACCTTTTATGTTGCATGAGTTCACAGAGGGTGAATACAAAATTTGGAAGGGCAATATATTCACAAAAACAACAGTCATTAAAAATACACGCTATATTTTGATAGCTCAGTCAGAACTCGCTGGGTGATGTGGTCAGTATCATGCTGAGCACCTTTACTTCTCAAGACATTCTTGGTACCCATTTTATGCTGGGAATACACGTCCATTTTTTAAAAATTCATGTTCCCCCAGTTGCAGATCGAACCCATGACCACCAGGTTAGCTGGTGACTGCCATGCTACTATGGTTCCAATCACATTAGAATCAACTAATAACATTATGGTGCATGGCCTGGTAGGGAATAAATTAAGAGCTATAATGCATAATATTGTTCCATTGTTTGAAATGTCTAACATGTCTTCCTTTATTAGGCTGAAGGAAGATTCACCAAGGATGGTTACTTGGTGCTGCGGTCAGACATGACACGCAAACAGATGCTGAACCAAGCTGACTGTGTGAACAAGTTGAGAAATTTAATCTTTGCTGCTTCTGTGCTACCAAAACAGCCAACGGTGGAGGAGGTGAAGATCAAGGAGGAAAGGTCAGTTGATACACGCTGTTTGTTTATTGAATATGTTTGTGGTGGTAGTGTTCAAATTAAAATGTCTTTATTATTATATTTCTCACCACCTTTTAGGATTCCTTAGCAGCATGACTCGCCAAGGTGGTTGTTTCTCTTTCAGGGATGTCCATAATAGAACGCGTTAGTTCTTTATTATATTACCATGGTTATTCCATAGTTAGATTAAAATATAGAATTTGTATTGATTGTTAGCATTTTCTTGTTAATGCTTTCATGTGGTATATTGTTGAGAATACCTTGGACAGAGAAGAAAACAAACACTCAGGCATTCAGAGCTGTAGGAGTTGCAAGATCACTGATAATGTTGTTGTTGTTGTTGTTTGTCCATCAAGAATGATGATGACCATTCATTTCATCCATTGGGGTTGAAGGTGTGGAGCCGTGGGTTCTAAGATGGCTGATAAGGCCTATTTTGGCTCGAAATGTTCTTTGACAATGTGGACAAAGAATGCTTGCCGTCTCTGGAGGAGGAATTCTTGCAGTGGTTTTTCTGTCCTGCCTTTTCTTCACAGCTCTTGCAGTCCTGGTTGCCTCACATATGACTGCACCTTTGCGCAATGATGCACGCCACGAATTTCGGTCTCTGGCTGCAGCCTCCCAGGTGTCATGATGAATTCCAAAAGCATTCAGTGAAATTTTCAGAGTGTCTTTAAAACGTTTCCTCTGGCCACCTTGGGAGCGTTTACCACAACGCAGTTCGCTGTAAAAAATTCGTTTAGGGAGCCTGTGATCTGGCATGCGAGTCACGTGACCAGCCCAGCGAATCTGATTCTTCATCAGTAGAGTGTGAATACTGGGCATGGATGCTCTTTCTAGGACTTCAGTGTCTGGAATCTTGTCTTGCCATTTAATCTTCAGTAGCTTCCTTAGGCAGACTGTGTGGAAGTGGTTTAATTTCCTAGCGTGTCGCTGATAAACAGTCCAGGTTTCACAAGCATATAGCAGTGTGGATAATACAACTGCTTTGTAGACTTTTAGCTTTGTTTGCAGGCTTATTCCAGTTCTGTCCCATACATTCTTGTACAGTCTGCCAAAGGCTGCACTGGCCTTGGAGATTCTTGCATTCACTTCGTCATCGATTGTGGCAGCTTGTGACAGGGTGCTGCCAAGATAGGTAAATTTGTCCACAACACTTAGTCTATGATCATTCACTTTGATATTCGGCACAGTGTGATTATTCCCTGGAGCTGGCTGGTACATAACTACAGTCTTCTCCAAGTTGATATTGAGCCCAAAGTTGGCACAGGCATGTGAGAAAGCTGAAACATTATGTTGCATGTCCGCCTCTGAGTTGGCGTATAGAGCGCAATCATCAGCAAACAGGAGCTCTCTGACGGTGCCGCTGTCAATTTTGGTTTTAGCTTTCAGCCTTCTGAGATTGAATAACTTTCCATCCATACGGTAGTTGATGTCTATTTCACTGATAATAACCATAGAGAAAAGGCAACTAAAAATTGTGCAGCATATTAACAGAAAAGATGGATCTAGAGCTAGAGTTTACAATAACCTTTAATCTTTGACACATTAATATATCAAGTATAGCTTTACTGCTCAGCAGCAAGGACCATCAACAAAGATGTGAAATTGCAAGAGATGGTTAAGATGTGGTGCTGTTGTAACTTGAACAGGATAAGCTAGACTGCAAAACACTGACAGATGACAATATCCTGAAAGAAATAATCAAAGAAAGCAAATTGTTCTGATCAGTACAAAATTGAAGGCTGTCATGGTTTGTGCAGGTCTGTTAAAGCAAGTTATAGAAGGAGAGATCCTTGACAGGAGATCAGCTAAGGCAGTGGTTCTCAACCTTTTTTAGCCCATACCCCCCTTTACCATATGTTCAGAACGTCATTTCCCCCCCCCCCCCCTTTTTTTGAATTTCCTCCCTATAAATGCCGGTTGAGAACCACTGAAATAAGGAGTGCATCTGTAGCCCAGGCAGGCAAAGACCTGTAGTTGAAAATATATTTATAGCTTAACTGTTAGCTACAGTGATTGCTTGATTTGAATGGCAAACTTACGTTAATGCAACACATGCCAAGCTTATTATCTATCAGTCATACATCTGATGGGAGGTGCCTTGACTCGTTATGGCAAAGGTAACCTTTTGCATCATTAAAAAGATATAAATTGCAATGAGAAAAAAGTGTTGAAGTGCTACATCAATCCATCCATCATGTGCCATGCCGATAAGCATGAGCGGTCATGTTCTGCCATCTCACTCGATCACCAGAGTCGTGGATCAGCTCCATGTTCCTGCCTTGACCATGCCACGTGGCCAAGCTATCCAGGTATTTACTTCTCTGTCTTCCCCTTGGTCTCTTCCCTTCGATCTTGCTAGTCGTCACCAATTTCTCCAAGTCATTTCTTCTCATAACATGCCCAACAAATTTCGACTGTCTATGTCTAATGACTCTAATCAGTTTACGATCTTCATTTGTTTCTTGAAGGGCTTGTTCACTGGTTTTTCTGTCTGTCCATAGTATTCTTTGCATTTTCCTCAGAAACCACATTTCCACAGCCATCAGCTGTTTTTCAGCTTGACTGCTTATTGTATAGAACCTGTACTTTTGTATGGATGTGAAACAAGGACAGTAAACAAACTGAAAAAAAAAATATTAAATGGCAGTGGAAATGTGGTTTCTGAAAACATTGCAAAGAATACCATGGAAAGACAGAAAAGTCTGGATGGCTTGACCACGTGGCATGGTCAAGACAAGAACACAGAGCTGATCCACATCTCTGGTGATTGTGAAAGAAGGCAAAACATGATCGCCCACACTTATCGACATGGCACATGGTGATGGTGATTGTCTAGAAGTTTCAAAACTGTTATTGCTGTTGTTGATGTCAAAGCTACTGAGTTATCTGCTCTCAGCAGCCCAGTGCCATTCTTGTGAAATTTTAGAAGGTGCAGGTCAACTGCAGCTGTTCCAGGGGTCCACAGATTGAATTAGTAACTGTGCCCAAATGGAACCTCTTTTGAGCTCTGATTCCTATGGCAAAAACTGCTCCAACTATGCAGCAGAGATTGTTGCAATAAGAACTGCCATTGAACTATTGCACCAGTAGTTCAACATTGTGAAACAACAGTTTCTAATTAATTATTCATTTATTTCAGGTTGGAAAAAGCAAAGGCAGGAGTTCTGAGAGAAAAAAGGGCAAAATCTTTATTAAAGAAAATGAGATCGTCACCTGAATTATTGTAATTATGGACTGAATATATTTTCTTTCAGTCATTATGTAAATGAAAACAGTGCATCTGTGAAGATTTTTTTTGTTTTTGTATTCATGAATAGTGAATCTGAAATGTGTAGTTTTGGAATGAGTCTTGAGAATCACCTGGACAAATAACAAAGCTAAGTGATAATTTGTGTGTGTGCATGTTTATGTGTGTCTAATGACTGTTAATACTTAATTTGTGATCCTTAGAAATAAAGTGTTTTCTAAATATATCAGGTTTTATTATGAGATTTGTAAAAGTAGCAGTTGTGTTGATTGATTGATTTAGGAATCGACATCACAGCATTTGGGGCATTCCCATAAGCACTCCATCCCCATCCTCAGCAGCCAGCAAAGAGTTCCAACACCAATATTACCAGTAGCAATCTGATCATATGTCCGTCTCGCCTTTCCTCCGAGCGCCGGCCAGATCCCCTCGCCGTCCCATTCCCGCCAGACCACTGTAATCCATCCATCCCCCCCCCCCCCCTCAGGTGCACATGCCCTTCCACAAGGCCGCAACCACGTCTGCCCTATCATGTATCAACACTCCACCAAGTTCGCAGAGCCAGCCAACCTGTCCGCCTGCTCATTTCCCAGCACACCGACATGCCCCGGAGAAAAGATCCAGATGATGCCTGTCACCCGTGATCCCCGAAGCGAAGCAAGCCACTCCGCACGAAGTAGCAATTGTTTCTGTGCCTGTAATGATGATTGCCTGTTGGTTGGTTAGTTGATGGATGGTATGGTCAGTATTATGCCACTCTGGAAGAATTGAGTTGAATCAAGACACCTACATCACAGCACTCAGAACATTCTCATGCATGCTCCATTCTTCTCATCTTCAACAACCAAAGAAGAGTCCCGATATTAATGGTACCAGCAGCAATCTGATTATGTGTCCGTTTGGCCTTTCCTCTGAAAACTGAGTGTCAGCCAGATCCTCTGGCCAATCCCTGCTACACCATTCTCTCCAGGCAATGATGCTGTATTTGTCCTTCCACGCTCTACACATGATCCCAAACGGCCTTACCACATCTGCCTTATTGCGCACCAATACTCCACCCAGAGGTACTGCTCTTTACCAACACACCAGCATGGACTAGGGAAAAGATGCTCCCCTGTCTTAGATTTGTTAATTGAAGCATGTCAACTCTGCACGAAGCATACCAGTCTTCACCCCTGGAAGATGAGTAAGTCTTCATTGGCATTTAGTTCGCCCAATCCCCAAAACGGGCTGGAGTGAGGTTGGTGTTGATACTTCTCCTGACTTGGTACCAGAGTACAATCTCTGCCAGGACTTTGGTGCAGAGATTGTCCTCCAAGCCCAGAAGCTAGTGGGATGTGCAAGACCATTACTGGAGCTTCACATCTGCAGGGCAGCGTATTCGGATATAACCAGGACATGATTCAGCACAGCACATACAGGTGGCGGTGTGCTTATGCCGAGGTTAGGGGTTCAAACCCTACACTGGACAGTTAGACTAAAATGTTGACCTATCGTCCTTGACTTGGGGATGTAAGTTACAAGTACCTCCGAAGTCAGAGTGGGTTCACCTGATGGCAAGGAACACTGTTAATAGGTAAAGCTAATCCACACACAAAATTCAGGCCCGCATTACTAGAAGTAGTGTGGGTGGACTACGCTTGAGTTCAAAGCGAGTGCACAAATAACAAAAAGCAACAAACAAACAAACATGCAGGTGGGCTGGAATGAGACCTACTTTGGTCACATTTCCTCCTCAGGTTGTAGGTATTTTGTTGTCAACCAACCTCGAACCCAAATGGTATATGGCCCCTGCTTCTGGGGTAGTAAATTGGATGTCTAGCCTTCTTGGACTAGGGCATACTACTCACATGACCTGTGTGCACATTTAAAATCCCTGTGTCATTGGACATAGAAAAGAGCAGGCTAATAAACAGGCTGCGGCTCTGACAAAATGTACAAATTGGAACAGTTACCCACAAATATTGTGTGTGTGATTCTGCTAATCACACATTTGGATCGTTGCCTGTGCAATGGAGTTGGTCCTGTGCTGAGATTCTCATCATATGTGGGAGAAGACCACAGCACTTATCAGATATTCTGTGAAAGGAAAATAGATGAAGGAAGCTGGATTGAATTATGCCTATCCTGGAGGTCAAACCCAGAACCATTGTGTTGACAGATTACTACACTACACCAACAAAGCTTTTTGCTTTTTACGAGAGGAAGTCAATAAGTAAGTCACAAATATCTAGAAAAAATAACCAAATATGATGACTTGAAACCATAATTTCCACCTACATTGATGCACTTATCCCATCGTTTTATCAGTCCTCTCAAACCAGCTGCATAAAACTGCATGCTCTGTTTTCTAAACCACGTTTTCACTTCACATTCAACTTCGGTGTCATTCGCTAAATGTCTCCCGCCAAGGTGGGTTTTCAGTGGACCAAATAGGTGGAAATCGCTAGGAGCTAAGTCAGGGCTGTAAGGTGGATGTTCCAGAACTTCCCACCTTTGTTGGTTAATTTTCACCTGAGTTAATCAAGCCGTATGTGGTCTGGCATTGTCATGAAGAAGCAACACTCCTCTAGTCAGCACTCCTAGACGTTTTCTTTTAATTGCATCATGAAACATCGATAGAACTTCATAGTACGATTCAGAATTCACATTGTCACCTTCTTGAAATTGGCTAAAAGCACTCCTTGACAATCTCAGAACACTGTCAGCATAACCTTCCCTGCTGATGGTGTAACCTTGAATTTTTGGACGCAATGCAAAGAAGGATGTTTTCTACCCAGCTATGCACCACTTTACGGGACAAACATTTGTCAGCATAAACAGCATTTCCTTGTGAATGTCCTTTGCAGGCAGTCCTTTTGCACACACAAAAACA
Organism: Cepaea hortensis; assembly: GCA_963921405.1. NCBI lineage: Eukaryota > Metazoa > Mollusca > Gastropoda > Stylommatophora > Helicidae > Cepaea > Cepaea hortensis. The sequence goes on from OY992880.1 coordinate 33,954,792, forward strand.
CACAGCAGCAGGTTGCTCTTTGGTTTTACACTCCATAAGTACAGTCGCCATTTTGTTTACATGCTGCGCATGTGCATGAGACACCTAGTGCCACCTGACGAGCGGGAATATAAAGTTTGATGTTGCTGTCGCCTAATGACACCTGTAGAAAACACCAACTATATTTACCTGCCATCCCACAGAACTGTGTGACTTACTTATTGACTCACCCTCGTATTTTTGGCTTTAAGGGCATCGACCAGTTGGGCATTGAAGATGAACAGAGGGGATGTAAGGAAAAAAGGTACAGTAAAGAATCCTGTATTACACTTTGAGATGCATTGGGTATATGACTAAGGAAAAGATCCTTTCCCATGCCTGTGAGGCATATTCCACATAAGGTGCTAGCCTCTTATTTATATAGATCAGTCAGCACTTGAGGGATGATGTGGTCAGTATTATGCCACCTGCCTTTACTTCCCAAGACATTTCTTGGTACCCAATTTAGGCTGAGTCAACCTGAAACCCAGATCAGTTTTTAAAATCTGACTTGATGGGATTCAAACACATGACCAATGGAATGGTAGGCAAGCATGCTGTCTACTGTGCTACCAGGCCACCAAGAGGTAATATACTGAGAATTCTATGATGCTTCATGGTGACACATTATTGATGACCTTGTATGATTGTGACTGCTGAGTGGAGGAGCTGGCTGCATTGACTGCAGATGACATCTACATTTTCTAGTTAACCAGCATGCAACACAGACACAATTAATTCACATCCTTCGACTTCTGCTGCAGAAGACCTGGCACTTACGACCTGGTCCTGAGTTTGGTGACGTCAATTCATTATCACAGATGCATTGAGATGAATGCTGTGAATATCTTGGACGAACAGAATAAATGACAAGTGCCTGGCAGAGGCTAATTAAAGGTTAACAAAATAACAACTGTAAGAAAGAGACAGTGGTCTTTGGTCACATATCGAGAAGCAAGGCATTGGAAAACATGACATTTCCAGAGCAGAAGCAAACCTAGAGAAATTATGCTTGATGTCTAAGATGTTGGCATGGAGACATGTCATCAAGATTATTGAAGCACAACACCGAGATCTGTGGAGAGACATGAACCTGTATCCCATGTGGCAGTGCACATGATGATGATGGCTGTATCAGCAAATAAATAGGCACTGCTTAACAAGGAAATAAAAAATAAACTCTTAAAAGTTCAGCATGTTTATTAAATTCTAAGAAAACTGAATTTAGATTAATGCGCAAAGAAAAACTTGTTATAGTTTTGAATACATATTTCTAGTATGTTGCTCTGCACACATAATTTAATACTAAATGTAATACTTTGTAAAGGAAAGAACATAAATGATGCTCCAGTTCACGTAGTGGTGGTTGGAGTGGCTGAAAGGCAAGATACACCACTTCTAGCTCGTAAAAGGCGCCTGACCTAAATCCAATTGTTGGACATTTCTTATCAAATAAGAATTGTGAAGTTGTTTGTATTCGTCCATGATCCTGTCATATTTGATCAGGTGCCTGGCTTTCTTAGATAAAAGTGAAAAAGAGGTCTCAGAGCTCAGCTTTTGTTGCTGATTTCTCAGAGCTCAATTTGTTGCTGATTTCTCAGAGGTTCCACAGTCTGCTTTTGCTGCTGGATCCCCAGAGGTCCCATATTTTGTTTTTATTGCTGATTCCTCAGAGGTCCCTTAGTCTGCTTTTGTTGCTAATTCCTCCGAGGTCCCATTATCTGCTTTTGTTGCTGATTCCTCAGAGGTTGGTAATTCTCATGAGCAGGCCATAATTTGCCACTCATGGCAAAATTCCTAGTATTAGTAAAGCTAACTAATAGAATGTGCACAGCACATAAGTGAAGTAAAGGACCCTTTTACACATCATGAGGCATATTCCGTAAATGGTTCTAGCCCCACATTCTTATAGAGCACTCGCAACTCTAATGATGCCAGTTGCCTGTATATCCTAGGACATTTTCTTATACCAATTTTATTCTGGGTAAGCCTGGAAGACCAGGTCAATTTTTTTTTTTTTATTCCACCTAAAAAGGGATTTGAACATTCTTCTTCTTCTTCTTCTTCTTCTTCTTCTTCTTCTTCTTCTTCTTCTTCTGCGTTCATCCGGAGAGTTTTTTCGGATGTGATTGCGTTGTACCTGTTTACAGCAGAGCCGCGTTCTTGCGCTATTAGGCCGACACATCCGACTTCTGTGGGCATTTGTTGACCGGGTTAACCTTCCCCGGGGGATTTTAACATACGACCACAGGGTCAGTAGGGAAGTGTGCTAACTACTACACTGCAGCAGATCCGCTCCCACTTAAGCATGCAGCTCTTATATTAATGTAGAAGTAAAGAGGACATTTCATGTGAAGGTGTTACGGGAGCAGTTTGTAATCCCGCATATCCGCGTTCGAAACACAGCTGCGGGAGATTTGGCAGCAGACCGCCATATGTTGGTTTTATATGAAATGGTGTGTGTGCCGGTCGTTCAGAAAGCAATGGCAAACTACTGAATGTAAACCTTGCCCAGGAATCACGAACAGCCAAAAAATGCAGGGGTTGACTGCTACGTCCTGTAAAGGATATGCAACTAACTAAAAGAGGACATTAACTATTGTAATGTCCATGGAATATGTGTATGGGCAATAACGAAGCTAGATTTAAGGTGAAGTAACATGTCCAAAATCTTCACAGCAGTCTGTGGACTGAATAAGCTGACATGATGTATTGCATTCATTACTTCAATATATGCTATTCAAAACATTGCACAGAGTTTATCTAAGTTTATAGAACGTCACGCAGAACATGGTTAAAATTACATTTAAATGAACATTCGAAAGAAAAAAAAAGATTATTAAACGCAGACTTAGCTGTTGTTTTTATTTTTTTTATTTTCTGAAAGATTGAGTTGTCAGTCTGGAGCACTGACTTGCAGTCGCCTGAACCCCGAAAATGGGCTTGCGTTTACGGTTTATCGGTATGAGGTTGTTGTAGAGAGTTCTCCCCAAGTGGTATCACAATGCTATAATCTGTGGGGACTACTGTAAAGCTCTCCTTTCATTCCCCGAGATCAGAAATCAGCGAGGTTAGTTTTCTGTTGGGGTATCAATAGTATCATCCTTGCACTCCGGACATGTCCATATGTGCTCAGAGCCTCCACCACCTCCCCCCTTCTCCCAACATATGCAAGCGACCAGCGGCTAATAGTGCCAGTTCTGTGTTGGTTGACAAGACATTCTCCCTATGTGCCTCTCGTGTCTGGCCGTGCCAATTCTTACTCCAAAGTCTCCCATTCTAAACAACGATGTGGATTCATTTTTATCAAAGTCCCCCACTCTCGACATCTCTTTAAGGGCATTAATAATAATTAAGGTCCATGAAAAGTTGCTAAAGAGATGAAGACAATACTGCAGACAGCCGGAATCGAAGACATGTGTGGACAGCCGGTGCATTACAGAGACAATCAGCACACATACATTGTGATATCTGCTGTATGTGCTCTTATGTAAATTGGAAAGATAATGATCGCTCTAGGATATAAAAGACATGACCAAGTAAAAGTCCCTTTTCATTGAAGTTTACGGGGAATATGGTGAGCATATACAGAACCCTTTTACACGCTTTTAGACATATTATGTTTATAGTTCTAGCCCTATATTTTTGTTTGACACTTAATGGGAGATCGTTCAAAGTCATGCGTCATCTTTACTTTCCAGGTCATTACCTGGTACCTATTGTAAGCTAGGTCAACCTTGGAGCTCATATTTAATCTTTTTTAATCCATCCGGTAGCAGGTAATGAGGGTATATGGTGCTCGATACACATTTTTACACTAGTCGGCACTCGGTGTGTGAAGTTGGTATGCTGGCCTCCTTTCGTTTTCTTCTGCTCTTTATTTTCTACTGGATCATAGGCTTCAACCAACTCACTACAGGGAATTTTATCTTTTGCTTTCTCGAGCAACTCTGTTCATGTCCTCCCCACATTATTTATCTCTGTCTATCATTTTGTTCTCCACGGGTCAGGTCTCCCTCTGTTTCGTTTGCCCTATGATTTCCAGACGAAGAACTTTCTAGTTAATTTCTTGATAGCTCTAATGATGAAAGTTGTAGTTTGGTTGATAGTATAAATATTAATTGACCGTATTGAATTTATTGGTAATATTGATAACCGGACACGTTAATTTATAGGCAGGGTATATAATGAATGGTCGCATTTCTTGATAACAATTAATGAGTAGTATTTATTTATTGATTTCAGATGATGAAAGTGTTAATATATTCATATTAAAAAATTACAGGAGTTAATGTATAGCCATAGGTAACATAAATTAACACTAGCTTCACATGACTGATCGTGTATATGATAAAAAGTTATATATTAATACTGATAACAAAACACATAGCTAAGAGTTCACACATGCAAAGATAATTATTAATTAAGACAGGTTTTTAAGTAATTCAAATAGTTATTGACCGTGTTACAACTCTACCGAAGAAAATCAGACTATAGCATATCTTCATTATTAAATAGAAGTAATGCGAGGAGCCATGGGGAAGGTTTTCCTGATAGTAAGACACTTCTCACGGTCAATAAACAGGCTGTTCTTCTTGACGTTCAGGTCTTGCTCCAGGGCGGCTTTGGTGCGAAGAAGTGCTTGCAGGGCATTCTCAGCTTCTCGTAGTTTGTAATGGAGGATGTCTACTGTATCGGTGATCTCACCTACCTCCTCAACCAGTCTGAAAATGTGAAGTAATAAATGATTCATAAAGGTGAGATGTACTATCTAGTATTGCCAGTCTTAGGAGTTTATCATAAGTCATGACTGGCAGCTTGCCTTCTTGGTAGACTATGGTTTGTAAAATGGAGATATACCTCTCCATAGCACAAAGCCTGGGCTGAATTTAGAGATCATTTGTTGCCCATGCTACGTTATCCCTCTCTCGACCTGCCTAGTTTACTCCAGAGGAAAGGTAACCAGTATGCCTAGAACAAGACAAGCTGCCGGATCAGCAAAGCAAGGCTTTAACTGTCCGCCTGTCGGAGCTTTGATCCTAGACCAGTTTGCCGACCGAGGCTTATGGCCTGTTCTGCCCTGCCATGAAATTTAGTCTTTAGGTTGCATTTCTTCGATCTAGGTTTGGCTCAATTGCGCCCCCCCCCCCCCCACCTCAACATTTGGCGCTAACAGAAAGCAGGTAGTACCGTCTACTGTTATACGGTAGCTCGGTCATATCTGACTAACACCTGACTAAATCATAAGTAATAGTACTTTTACAAGTGAAGGTTATATATTGCTATACAGTGTGAAGTGAAAGGCCGTCACAAATACTAGGTCGCAGCATTCTACTTCTGTCCTGTATTCCCAGTTAAGCATAGGTCCTTAACCTAAGCCGTCTTTTTCTTTGCAATCTCACGCGGCTTATTCCATTGCATCCCATATCATCTCTCTCTCTCTCTCTCTCTCTCTCTCTCTCTCTCTCTCTCTCTCTCTCTCTCTCTCTCTCTCTCTCTTAATTTAATCTCTGTGTGATTTTAGATTTCCCTCTATTTCATTTGACTTGTGCGTTCCAGGAAGAGGGTTTTCTAGTTATACTATTGTCAGGTTTTCTTAACGTGTGTCTTATCCAGTGTCAGTGTACTTTCCTCACCTCTTGATTCGCTGGTATTTGTTTAGGTCTCTCCATCAGCTCCACATTGGTGATTTTGTTGTACCATTGTAGTCCTATTTTATACAGACACCAATTAATTAATGTTTGTAGTTTATCTGTATCTGTTTTAGTCGTTCTCCATATTTCTGAGGCATGCAGCTGTAGTCAGTGATTCAACATTAGATGTAACTATTCTAAATTTGGTGCTAGGTTTTATTTATTTATTTTTTTTTTTTGTTCTTCCACAAATTTCTTATTGCGACGAAACCTCCTCTTGCCTTTTAAAAATCTTATTTTAATATCTTTACCTGTTTATCCATATATGTCTACATTTCTACCGAAATAGGTCTATGATTAAATCATTGAGCCATCGTTTTGCGTGGATGATTTTGTTCATTCAATTTCAAAATTAGCATTGTGTAATTTACTGATGTTTATTAATCGTGCTTCTATGCATGTATAATTATTTGTATAGGTAAATTGTACTAAAGCAGAGGGTCCCAAACCATGGCCCGCGGGCGACTCGTGGCCCACCAGCTGTAAGAAAGTGGCACGGGAGGCCTCGTTTAATATAATATGTTAAAAAAAATTTTGTTAAATGCAGTCGGAGCCCCCCCCCCCCCCCCCCCCCCGTGCAATAATTTACTCTGCTCGTGGTTGTTATGCTTATATATTATCGAATGCGCCTGTTCAGTTCACAACAAAACGTTACGAAGTTCTCCTTTAGTTGTACTCCAGGTTTCAGAGCCATACAGCACAGTTGGTCTAATCAGTATTTTGTATATTGTGATCTTGGTGTTTAAATGATTAAAGCTTTAGAAGAATATGGGCTATATCAGAGGTTCCCAAACCACGGCCCGCGGGCCACTTGTGGCCCGCCAGCTGTCAGAAAGTGGCACGTGAGGCCTCGTTTCAGTCGAGATTTCAAGAGTTCAGAAAAGAGGAGGATAACGTTGCCCTCTTAATAAATCCGTTTGTATTTCCTGATGCCTAGCTCTGTCAATTACAGCAAAACCTTCAACACGAAGTAATTGATTTGAAATGCAATTCTGCACTGAGATGTAAATTTCTGGAGCTGCCTGCTTCACCTTCAGCTGATCATATGATTTCATTCTGGCGACTATTGCCTGTTGAACAACTTGAACACTTGCGTTCATTCACCCAGAGATACATTTGTCGTTTTGGTTCGATTTACAGATGCGAGCAGTCATTTTCCGCAATGAGCGTAATAAAAAAAAAAAAAGCAACGTTTCAGACTCACCGACAGTAACCTAGCTGCGCTTATGACTTTGGGCACGACAGATTTGTGCCCAGACATTGATAAACTGGCATCTGAACTTAAGTAACTAGTTATGAAGAACAGTTAAAATTGTAAATTAATTGCATTAATAGCGATTTTCGAAACTGATTAAAAATTTATTGTTAAATGGAGATTTGATTTTAAACCAAAAAATGACCGCTGTGTAGTAATGACACTGACTGCCTTTAAAGTTTTAGAATTTTGTTGACAAAAGTTAAGAAAGGTAAGAATGATATTGCACGACTTTTATAATTTTAAAACGTTGTAGCCCGCTTAACTACCGAAAATAGTAGATATGGCCCTCTGCTTGAAAGGCTTGGGAACCAGTGGACTAGATTAAGTCACCAGACTGCTGAACACATTATATGATATTGGAGATATACCTTCTGAATTATGTAACTCTGTATTTATTGCAATTATACTATGCACTACAACATCTGCTAAAACAAATGCGCTATCTCGTAACACCAAGATCACAATATATAAAACACTGATTAGACCAGTTGTGCTGTATGGCTCTGAAACCTGGAGTACAACTAAAAGAGACGAAGCCTTGTTACTAACCGTTGAGAACAACGTCTTAAAACGCATCTTTGGACCCATTAGGGATACACAAAGTGGAGAGTGAAAAAGAAGAAGCAACAAAGACATTTATGACCAGTTTAAGTCCCCGCTAATCACTGTTATCATGAAGGCTAATACAGATCCATCAAATGCAATGGCTGGGGCATATAGAAAGAATGGGAGATAATAGGGAAACAAAACTCGCTTACACTCAGGAAATAAATGACCATAGATCCCGAGGTAAACCAAGAAGACGGTGGAGAGATAATATACATACAGACCTACAAGCACTTGGAATCAGCGACTGGCAAGAGAAGGTCAACCAGAGAGACGAATGGAGACGGCTTGTATCTGCAGCAAAGAAACTCAATGGCTCGGAATGCTGAAGAAAAAGAAGAAAGGTAAGAATGATATTGCACGACTTTTATAATTTTATAACGTTGTGGCCCGCTTAACTACCGAAAATAGTAGATATGGCCCTCTGCTTGAAAAGCTTGGGAACCACTGTAATAAAGTATCCTTTTTAAGCCATTTACTATCAACTTTCATTACTGCTTATAGTAACTTCGATGCCTGAGGAATTAAGACCGCCTAGCTAGTGCAGTCGTCGCGAACTTTGCAGATTAGGTTTTATTTTTGCCCTCGACAGATGCAAATCCATCACCTTACCGAGAATTCGAACATGGGTCTCCCAAATAAACGCCCAGCGATGTAGTCACACGGCCAGACGCTCCTCACACATTCACTGTAATGACATATTTGTTAGTTATTACCCACCTGTGCTGTACAGGATCACGACACAGCTCAACATTAGGTCTCCTCAAGCGGGTCTCTAGTCTAGTTTGAGCCACCTGCATTGGAGCCTCCTTGTCCTGAATTGCTTTCTTGAGAAGTTCAATGTTTTTCTCCATGTCAAAGACTTCTTGCAGAATCTGACCATGACATTTTCATTATTTTAAACAATGTATTTACTTATAAGACATTCACAGCAAACATCCAAAACACAGAAACAGTAAAAATTATTTTGCCACTAAATTATAGGGTGGGAAGTGTTAAGCGGCAACATATACACTTATAATTATGTGGGGTGACCCGTTTTCTTTCTTGCTGCTTATCCTTCTCAGAAACATTCTGAAAATTATTCCAGTACTAGTTTTACGGCAGCTTTCATAAAATATCTTGTGACTATAGAGGATAGTCGTTTGTTAGTCGTTAGTCGTTGTTCCAACTTCACTGCAAATGGGTCACCCCATAATGCTCCGTTCCGGTGCCAGCGAAAATCACACAAAATGCTTCTCACTGTCCCATGTGAAAAATTAGCAGACAGCAGTCCCAACAAACCAAAAAGCACACGCATGCATACTGCATGCATAAGACCACCGCCAGGATGTCAACACAAAAGTCTGCCACAAGAATTGTAGTTCATAGTCGATGGAAGCAGAAGTCACTAGAAAAACTAGCAGTTGCACGCGCATTATTGCATAAGACAAATCAGCTAGCACGGCAACAGGCAACCCGCGCTGTTTTTTTTTTTTTTTTTTTTTTGGAACGTGCAGTTCACTACACAAACCACTATAGACAGACGAAAAAGTATTACAAACGAAATCAACAGTACAGTGTCGCACCAAGCACTCAACTTAGGGTTGATGTTGTATTCAGAAGAGAACTATTTGTGGGGCGCCGTGACAGAGATCATTGGTTCATAAGGCACAAGCTTGTCCCCAGAACAGGGTTAAAAGTGTTCTTGTCCCCAAGGATCATATGCATATAATGATACTACACCTCCCCTTGATCTCTTGGTTAGTGAGATGAGACATTTCGTTTTCTCATATAAGCGCGAAAACCATGAGCCTCTCTGTGCAAGTTGCGCACTTTAAAATTCCATGGCAGTAGATATCGCATAGATCAGGCCTTCAGGCTGCTGCCCAGGCAAAATTGTTAGGAAAGAAAACATACCCACGGGTAGATGTAGATCGGTACCTTGGATGGAATCTGTTTAGAGGAAGTAAGCCTGACAAAAATACATGCCGAAGTGGGACACACTGACATATATGAGTAGCATAGCTGGGTGTGAAGGACTCCCCTGGGAAGAGTAGAAGGAGTAGAAGATCGAGTTATTCAGTTGAGTTGAGTTGAGTCAAGAACCGACATCACTGCACTCAGGACATTCCCATACGTGCTCCGTCCCTTCGTTCAACAGCCAGCGAAGAGTCATACTACTAATCGTTCCCACCGCCATCTGATTAAAAGTTCTCCTCGAGTTGTTCAACTATTTGTAACTTTGATAAATGTGTTTGCATTTTATTCCTGGCATCAGTTGTTTGGTTATTGTTTATTCCAATGCTACTGAATTGTCCACTTTTAGCAGAAGTGGACTGGTAAACTCAGAGTTAAGATTGAATGCCATAGAAGGTAGGAAAGGACATCATGAGAGATAATAATGAACACCATTAGAGGTAAGACAGAATAGTACAGAGTCATTAAAAACATTTGTACCTTTGACAAATGTGTCTGGATTTTATTCCTGGCATCAGTCGTTTCTTTGATTCTCTGGTTCAGGGCCACGTTAACGGCATTCCACTCCTGCCACATTTCATTGTTACAATCGTTGATAATTGCGTCAAGCTCGTTCTTTAAGTTCTTGCTTGCTGCACGCTCGGACTGCGACCGTCGAATGTTGTTGTTCGTGTATTTTGCCCATGTTTCTGGCACTGACACGCTGAACATGAAATTAAAGTGCTGAATTTGAAACCATATTCGTGACAATGAGTATGGTAGTCATTGCTAAACAATAATTATGAAATTAAATTATAATCCGTATATACTATCAAGCCTATAAAATGTAATGTTAAGCACTGAACATATAATTACTTGTGAAAAGCTGAATATAAAACATGTAAATATACTCGTATAATATAAAAGTACGCATTGAAAACTTGAAACTATAATAAGCATTAATTACATAGACCAATATTATCCACAAAGTGAAGTCTTTCGAGAAGAGTAACACATATCTTCAGCATGTAGCAGGTTTATCCAGTAATACCATCCACAAAGATGGAGGGTGTCGTAGCTGAGAGCTTACGATGTCCACATCAGACTCAGAAGGTGGAAGGTTTGATCCCAGCATACGACAAGTAATTTTCCTAAGAAACATTAATACTACATTCACTCCTGATCTCAATACGTGTGCGTTTATGAACTGCCGATATATGATATCAACATATCGCTGTGTTTAATTCTATATTGTCATATTCGGCAACAGTCACGATCTTTCTTATACAGAAGAGATAATTGGTTTCTTACTTTCTAACACTGTGAAACAAATTAGCTGATATAATTATAGCTGTAGACTAACATTTATTATTAAATTGCTAGAATTATTCACTATTCTCTACTTCTATTAATCCTGCAGTTTAATGTTAACGGCTGAAACTGGCAAAAGAAAGGCGTGGACCCAAAAGAAAACGAGTATGACGTACCTGTTATCAATCCTGTGAACACCATCATGGTAGGCGATGCCTCTGCTGGAGTTACGCATGCCGTGACATGTTGTGTCCAGGTTTTCAGCTACAAACTTATCATTGGAGTCCCGTTCAAGTTCATGTTGTGCTGCTCGGTTTAGACTAGGGACAAAGAACGAAAGTTGTTAACTCACGGATTACTTAACAGTGGTCACGTGTTGGAATCCCCATCTGTGGCGAAACGCCAATGGCTCATGTCCTCATGCCTTCTTTTAGTTTGGGTAAACAGGGGAAACAGCTTTCGGGAGCTCTCAGTTCTCTTGTTCGCTCAATCACCATGGAAGATAGTTCTTTGGGTTACTTTAATAACACGATCTTTTCATAGAGCGATTAGATATAGGTCTTTTCTTTCGGGTAGACCCGATGGAGCGCCTTGCGCCAAATGCGCACTGGTGCGGCTTCGGGGGCAATTCATGTCCGTTTCTACTGATGGTTACCCACTGCCGAATGTCAAGATGTCAAGTTAAAGATTGGGACATTTTAAAGGCAGAATACTGATGGGCTAGGAAAGGTAGGCTTGGGTTGTAATTAGTTTTGCACTTATAAATCTCTATTGTCTTAACAACTGAGATGATATGGCGAAACGGCAGTCTTGCCATATTGGGAGGGGGTGACCGTTAGCCAATCTGGCTAAACGTTTTAATCTTGGCATGGCAAGGGAACAAATCTGAACAATAAATATTTCCTAAATGATATCGCTTGTTCTTGGCAGCCGATAGACGAGTGCTATCTTTCTTCCTACGGTGTACCTCTACTTAGTAGCATCTCTCATTTAAATATAAGCACATTAGATAGCTACGGTGTGCCGGAAGGAGGGAAGGGCTCCTTGGGGATGGGGTCCACCAATCTATGATCTATCTTCTTGAGCCGGAAGAGGCTATCCCCGGTGCTATCTCTTTCGTCTTTTAGTCGATAGGATGATGTGGGGAATATAAATAAACTTCTTTATCTCATTAAGAGAACATGCATTCCTCTAAATCTACGTGTTAGGTGAGGCACTGCCGGTACATTGCGGCGACAGCTCAGACAAGAGCAGCGGCCGGAAGGGGTAGTATCTTCTTTCCTATTCTGGCTGGGAATGGGGAACTACACTGCGTGCCATACAACCCCACTACTATAATATTAGTTAAGGGGGAGAAACACACAGATTACTAGGCACACCACACCACAAGATCTTTGTCGTGAGAAAGGCATGGTTTGCAAGGGAGAGAGAAGCTGGGAAACGAATGTGCCCAATAATAATAAAGGCAGGGTATGAGTGTGGAGAGTGAGTCTTGTATGCAACAGGGTGCATAGGGTAGCCGACAGGACGTCTACAAGTTGGAGGTCTGCTCAAGCCAGGACGTAGCCAATCCAGGGGCTACCTGACATGTCAGACTCATTCAAGCAAGTCACTTATCTACTTATCTTGGTAAGCCAAAAGGTATAACTAATGTATTAACTGAGGCCAATTGGACCTCAGGATTGTGGTGCATGAGTCAGCTTGGTCCCTCACTAGTCTTTCTCATCTACAGGGTCCTTCTTTTGAAGTCTTCTCATCGACGTAAGGTCGAGTGTTTACCATAAAGTGTGTTGAAAGACTCGACAGGGCTTCTATGCCAAAACTTATAAGCACCTGATGAAGCCAGGGCAAGTCAGTGGACATACCAGGTATAATGTTTTTTTCTAATATAAATGGAGAGGCGTTACAAAAATGTAATGAGTGACACAACAGCCAACTCAAGTCTTTTCATTGACTTAAGGTCGAGCGTTTGCTGATGAGGCGGTTTGGACCTACGCCAATTCCCAACCTTGTCCGGGACAGCGAAAGACTCTGATTCATTCCCTATACCCAATCTGGTATCATGACTTTGGTTCCCAACCTCAATTGTGCCCAGTGATCCCATGGCACTTTCCCAGACCAGATTACTGACTATATCGTGGTGACCTAGGAAACTTGGAAGCTGTTGTTCGAACAACCGACGCTGGATAGAGAGACGGAAACCTTTGCCCGGTGAGGCAGTTGTGAAATGACTGGACAATTTCAAGATCTGTGCTATATGATGTTCAGAGTTTTCTGGATTCATTTCTGGACTAGAGTTATCTCATCAGTTTTGTTTTCTGGACTTGTATAGGTTTATCTGTCTTGGTGTTCTTCTGTGTTGTCTTTATTACGGTATTAAATTCAAATTATAGTGACTGAGACGATCGTCATGTTACGTGTGTGTCAGCCAGAAATACACTGCAGGAAATAACCCTGAGGTCGAAAGAGAGTGTGACAGTAAGTCCGGGGAACGGATGAGGGTTGGCAACAAAGACCTATTCCCAGCCAGGGCAAAAGAATAAGTTTGAAATATTGTGACGGGACATTATGGGACCCTCCCCATAGCTTGTTACACCATCGAGGCAGAATTTTAAGTTGCACTGGGTTTTCAGGTTGACACAGCCTAAAATAGATACGATGACATGTCTTGGGATGTAACAATTGCCGGTATTATATCGACCACTACACTAATCGGGGGGGGGGGGGGGGGCACTATATATTCAGTACGACTCAATGACAATGTGTGTAAAAGATCATTTACTTACTTCACTGCTACGCTGAATTAAACATTGTATTCAGTTAACAGACCAGATGGTAACAGAGGAAGAGGCCGACCACGTAAACGTTGGACGGAGGGAATAGTAGAGTCCATGGGAATATCGATATGACACGACATGACATTGGCACCTTGCCGTCTTGACAGACGATAGTTTGTGCTTTAAAAAGGCATAATAACTTTTAACTATGGCGGTAGCGAGTGTGACTGATAAGGCCAATTTGCGCTGTAAATGTCCGTTCACAGTGGGTGCATGTGAACACGTGGTCATTTCCACCATCATGCACCATCTTACGTCTCAAACGCTTGGTGTGTGACTTTTCTGCAATAATTTTCTCCTTTGACTTTATTCCATTTCTGATATTTGCCCTCCATGCAACACGTTCAGCGGCGACTTGCTCCCAATGTGCATTATCAATGCCTGTATCAATCATGTCCCGCTTACACACATCTTTGTATCGTAGTAGAGGCCGACCCTGAGATCTCTTACCCATCTGTAATTCACCAAAAAAGATATCCTTTGGTATTCTACCATCATCCATCCGCCTAAGATGTCCTATCCATCTAAGTCTACGAAGACTGAGCATAGAATAAACTGTCACACAACCTGATCTTTCCAATACTTCAGTATTTGTGATTTTGTCTTGCCACTTAATACCAAGAATTCTTCGCAGACACCGCATATGAAAGCTGTTTAAATTGTTCTCTTGGTGTGAGTAAGTTGTCCAGGTTTCACTGCCATAGAGAAGAGTACTAAGGACACAGGCTTGATAGACAAGGACTTTTGTTTTGGCAGTAAGCTTCCTGTTCTCCCAGACTCTTTTTCTTAACCTGTTCATTGTTGTTGCTGCCTTACCAATCCGGATGTTGATTTCCTGATCTAGGGATAATTTGCTATTTACCACCGATCCTAGATATGTAAAATGGTCTACTATCTCTAGTTCGGCGTCGTCAATAAAGATTGATGGTACCCCATGTGCACCTTGTGACATAATCTGTGTCTTCTTTTTGCTAATTGTTAAACCAAATTCAGAACAAGCATTGGAGAATGCAGATAGTAGACATTGCAATTCTTCCTCAGAGTGGGTCGTAACTGCAGCATCATCTGCAAAAAGCAACTCTCTGATCAGTACCCTCCTAATTTTGGTCTTAGCCTTCAATCTCTGAGCATTGTAGAGGCCGCCATCTGAGCGTGAGTGAATGTATATACCACCATCCTGATCACGAAATGCATATTTCAGTAGAATATCGATATATGAAGCCCATAATTGGGCACTCTCACGATGTTTATACTTCACCTCGACACCGCAAGGTATAAGAGGAACATGATGAGATGAGATGATGAGATTCAGTTAAGAATAATGAAGAGATAAATAGCTTTCTTTGGTCATGTGAAGTGACGAGATGCATTAGAGAACATCGTGACAATTGGAAAGAGCTACGGGAACAGATACAAACCACCCCGGGAAGGTTAACCCGGTCAACAAATGCCCACAGAAGTCGGATGTGTCGGCCTAACGGCTCAAGAACGCAGCTCTGCTGTAAACAGGCACAACGCAATCACGTCCGAAAAAAAACTCTCCAGGTGAACGCAAGAGAAGAAGAAGATACAGGCCAAAAGAAATGATGTTGGATGGACCGAGACGATGGCGTAGAGGAATATCATCAACAAAGTTTATCCAGAACACCAAAGACCGAGATCTGTAGAGAGACATGAACGCCTATGCCAGCTGGCAGGGCATATGATAATGATGATGGTTCAACTAAGAGTATAATCATTACACTCAGGACACGTCCGTAGGCGTTCCGATCTCCTTCGTAGTAAGTCAGTTAGCTCACAACAAATAACTGTGCCAATCCGATGTTTACTAACGAGCCTCCTTGCAAACTTGGTGTGCTGCTCCTGTTTAACCATACCATATACACACATTCTGACTATTTGTGTGTAATAAAAGATATGGGTTTAGCGCCATATATCAAATGCACTTTAAGACGTACAAAGGTCCTTCAATAACTTACTTATACTGACTTGAGAGTCCTCGTTCGACGAGCTTCTCTAAGGGCTGCCATGATCTAGGCTGGATTCATTGGGCAACCCTTTGATATAGTGGCAGTACCGATCAGCCTATATGATTGTCTCTCTCTCTCTCTCCCCCCCCCCCCTCTTCCACATGTCCGAGTACGAAGATAAACGTGACTTCACGAATTGTGAATCTATGCAAGGATTGAATACTATGCCTGCCACAATTTTATGGATAACGCTCAATGAACGACTTAGTCCACAAGCATGGGTATAGTTTTACGACTAAGACTAACGAAACGCCGTTGTAAAATCGTATATATGATCTAAATAAATTTTTTCAATATACATCTAATGCATCATTTGATGGATTTAAAAAGCGGTGCATGTGTGGAATTATATACAATGAATACTTAACTACAATTAGCAGATCGAATAGCCGAAAAAATACCAGTGTGGGTGGACAAGACAGTAAGTCAGTCTTCTGGAATCCATGTGCAGTCAAAAGACTAAAAATTGCTCCTCGTAGATTTCTTACCACTCATAAACTATGGCTATAACTTTAACAAAGAACAAGCGTTTCGTATACTGTATTATAATGTAATATACGATCACTAAAATATGGCCTGCTCCGTGGCTATGGGGTTACGGACGAAATTCGTAATCCCGCATACCAGCGTTCGAAACACAGCTAAGGGCGATTTGGCAGCAGACTACCTTACGTTGTTTTTTAAATGAAATGGTATGGGTGCCGGTCGTTCAGAAAGCAATGGCAAACTACTGAACGTAAACCTGCCAAGACATTACGAACAGCCAAAAAATGCTGGGGTTGACTGCAACATCCTGTACAGGATATTCAACTAACTTAACTTAACTCAAATATAATGAAGCGTTAGCAATTAGGGGATTTCATCCAGTTTTACGCAAGCAGAAAGAGTTCGTTTTAAATTTGCAATTACCGTGGGGATAACAATTGCTCAGTATTCGAACAATGCCTGTGACAATGTGTCTTAACTGTTTCAGCCGAATTATTATTAAAGTATTCACTTCATATGCAGTATGCAGCTGAAGAGATGCAGCGAAATAGGCCGAGCCATAAATCGTGCAACAAATATGTTGATTGATCTATGGCTTGGCATCTTTGTGGCTCGTGTGTTTAAATTCATTAAGAGAATACATTGTTTTGAATATAACAATCAGTATAAACATGCATACCTATATGCTAGATAGAACTGCATATGCATACATTATAAATTAATACAAAGTATTTGGAAAAACGATATTTATGTAATTGAATGCACAAACATAATACTTAACTATATATACTTACTTTTAACTATAATTATTTACTTATAACTAAAGAATACTTACTTATATATAACGTCTAATATGTGTTATACGCTTTGAGTGTTCTTTGTTCTGTTATATTTTCCTGAGCTTGTTCATTTGTCGATTTGTTCAATCCAGTTACCGTAGTGGTCAGAAAAAAATAGCCCTGCACTGCTGGTTATTGAACCCACACCACTGTCTTGGTAAGCAAACGCTCTAAGCACTATGTCACCGACGCTCCCATGTGTGATGTACATGTTTTATTGACTGAGTGATGTAATTGGGTTGATTTTTTTTCATTCCAGCTGCTCCGTTTGAACGAAACTTTTTGTAGAAAAATGTTTCAGTGTTAGAAGAACAATAACAACAGCACTAAAGCGGTAGCTTATTTTAACATACCTCAGCTGAACATTGGCCCTATCAACAGCATTTCTCATCTTGTCCTGGCATCTTTTGATGATATCAACTTCCTGAAAGATATGCACAACATTACCCTTACATCGATTTTATGCTAATAAATATGTCTGTAAAATCACAAACAGCAAAAATAAAAATAAAAAATTGCTTTGTCCGTATTGGAATAAAGACTTGGAGAAAATGATAGGTCACAAACTGAGCTTGTGAGTTGTTACATGATGCGTGATGGTGGATATGGCTATGTGTTCACAACTTCACTTACACCCATTCTGTTATTGTGCCTTATTTGAAGCACAATGTAACAAACTGTCGTCTGTCATAACGGCAAGGCAGCAACGATTTGTCACACGATCTCATGTACTTTCGTGCGAGCGCGCGCGCGCACGCACGCACACACACACACATATATATATATATATATATATTGCGCTCACTCGCTTTGAACTCAAGCGTAGTCCATACACACTACTTGTAGTGGTGCTGGACTGAATTTTGCGTGTGGATTAGCTTTCCCTATTAACAAGGCCCCTTGCCATCAGGCGACCTACTCCGACTTTAGAGGTAATTGTAATTTACGTTCCCAAGTCAATGACAAGAGGTGAACATTTTAGTTCAACTGTCCAGTGTAGGAGTTGAACCCCTTACCTCGGCATCAGCACTCCGGATGTTTAAGAAAACGCTTTCTTATCCATTCGGCCATGCCGAACTCCGTATCCATCCATCCATCATGTGCCATGCCGGTAAGCGTGGGCGGTCATGTTCTGCCATCTCACTCGATCACCAGAGTCGTGAATCAGCTCCGTGTTTCTGTCTCGACCATGCCACAAGGCCAAGCCATCCATGTACTTGCTTCTAGGTCTTCCCCTTGGTCTGTTCCCCTCGATCTTACCAGTTGTCACCAAATTCTCCAATCCATTTCTTCTCATAACATGCCCAAAAAATTTTGACTGTCTACGTCTAATTTCTCTAATCAATTTACGATCTTCATTTGTTTCTTGAAGGACTTGTTCATTGGTCTTTCTGGCTGTCCATGGTATTCTTTGCATTTTCCTCAGAAACCACATCTCTACAGCCATCAGATGTTTCTCAGCCTGACTGCTCATTGTCCACGCTTCACATCCATACAAAAGTACAGGTTCAATGTAGCATCTCAACACTCTTTTTCTCGTTTCAATTGACATCTCTTTATTGGTCAATATGTTTTTCATCTTGCTAAAGGCTACTTTTGCCATGGCGATTCTTGTTCTAATCTCTTCAAGGCATCTGCCATCAGATGTTATTACTGTTCCGAGATAATTGTACCTGCTCACTTGTTGAAGAATATTCCCATTTACTTGTATATTACATTGTGGTATTTCGTCCTTCCTAGTGACGACCATAATCTGTGTCTTTTTACAATTTAATTCTAACCCTAGTTGTTCACTGTGTGTAACAATCGCATCTACTAAATTTTGCAGGTCCTGTTCATTGTCTGCAATCAAGACTGTATCATCTGCATATCTAATGTTATTGATGCATCGTCCCCCAATGTTGATTCCTTCCATATCTTCAATATTTCTGAAAATACTTTCACTGTACAGGGAAAACAGATCTGGAGACATTACACATCCCTGTCTCACACCCCTTTTAATAGGCTGATATTGGCTTACTTCATTATCAACTCTTATGGCAGCTTGTTGTTTCCAATATATGTTTTTTACAAGTCTAAGATCTTTTCCATCAATTTGTAGATCTTCAAGCATCCTTATCATGTTGACATGTCTCACTTTATCAAAAGCCTTTGTGTAGTCAATAAAGCAAAGGTGTAGATCTTTGTTTACTTCTATAGAACGTTCGATTATGTTTCTCAGTATATACACAGCATTTACTGTACCCTTGCCTTCCACAAACCCACATTGTTCTTCTCCTATTTCAGGTTGTATTTTCCTTCTAACTCTTTGCATGATAATTCTTAGCAAAATCTTCGTGATGTGACTCATTATACTAATTGTTCGATGTTGATCACATTCCAAGGCTCCTGATTTCTTTGGGATTGCAATAAATACAGAATTACATAACTCCTGAGGTATATTTCCAGTATCATATATTGTATTAAGCAGACTGGTAACTTTATCTATTCCAAATTCTTCTAAAGCATTAATCATTTCTGTTGTGACGCTGTCTGATCCGGGGGTCTTGCCAGATTTCATATGGTTAAGAGCATTCTGAACCTCCATCTTCAAAATTGCTGGTCCTTCATTATTATTTTGAACATCATACTGTTCGTCTCTGTTATCGTCATACAGGTTTTTCACGTAATCTGACCATTCATGTAATATCTGATCTTTTTCTATTATGACTCTTCCATCTTTTGTCTTTAGGCAGCCTGCTGATGTACGTGTTCTTTGATTAGTAAGCTCCTGAATTCTTTTGTGCATTAGTTTCGCATTGTTACTGTTGTGTTGTTTTTCAATTTCTCTGCAATTTTTCTCAAGCCATGTTTCTTTTGCCTCCTTACATAAGGTTCTCACTTTTCTGTGAATTTCTTCATATTTGGCAGGATTATTTTTGTTCTGTCTTCTTGTTTCCATTAGTTGTAAAATTTCTTCAGTCATCCATGTCTTACGGCCCACTTTCTTTACTTTTGGAATAGTTTTTTCTGCTGCGCAACTGATTGAATTCTTCATCGTTTCCCATTGATCATCTACATCTTGAAACAGGATCTCTAGATCAGACAATATATCAAATTTGTTCTTTACTTCTATGTTAAAATTATCTTGTATTTCTTTGTCAGTTTTCACTTTGCACAAGTCATATTTAGGGTTTCCTGCTGTATACTTGACTTTCTTTAACTTTACCCTCAATGTGCCTGTAATTAATCTGTGATCACTGTAACAGTCTGCATTTGGAACTGTTTTTACGACTGTTAACGCATTTCGAAACCTTTTGCTAATCAGGATGTAATCTATCTGGTTTTTAATCCTGCTGTCTGGACTCCTCCATGTCCATAATCTTCTAGGATGCTGTTTAAACCAGGTGTTTCCTACAACCATTTCTTGTTCTTTTGCCCATTCTACAAGTCTGTATCCTCTTTCATTTCTCTCTCCCAAACCATGGTTGCCTACACTGCATCCATCGCCTTGCTGTCCTATTTTTGCGTTGAAATCACCCATTATGATATTTATTTCTGATTTTTTGCAGTCCTTCAAAGCAGACTCCACATCATTATAAAATTCCTCTATGCTTTCTTCACTGCTTTCACTTGTTGGGGCATATACTTGAATGACATTTATTTTAAAAGGTCTTCCGTTTAATTTTACTAATAGGACTCTGTCTGACACAGCATGATATCCTTTGACAGAATTTGATGTTTGCTTATCTAATATAATGGCTACACCTCTTTGCTGTTCTTCTCCCCCAGAGTAAATAATCTTACAATCCTCTCCTGTCCTTATCCCTGCTCCTTTCCATCTCGTTTCCGATACTCCTAATATGTTAATCTTCTCTCTCCCCATTTCTTTTTTGATGTTTTCTAATTTTCCATCTGCATTCATTGTTCTAACGTTCCAAGTTCCTACTTTCAATGATATTAATCTGTTGCACCTAGTAGCCTGTTGACGGTCTGGAGTCACCTGGTGCGCATGACTATCCCTACCGGGCGAGGCTGCTCCTATGGAGCACCCATTTACGCCGTTTCTCTGATTATCGATGATTTCACACAACATGATTTTCTTGGCATCTGTAAAGAAGGTAGTTTGCCATTGCTTTCCTTCCTAGCAGTGACCATACTGGTCAGTGACCGTAGCCATTGTCTCCTCAAATTAGAGATCCTCTGCCTACCGTCGTGAAGGTGGAGACCATAACCTACAACTATCTGTTGGCTGCTCTCCATCTTCATCCACCACCTGCACCCATGGCTTCACGTAACCCTGATCGGGGGGCTAAACGGGTACTCCACCTTGCCCAAGGGTGTCCCGTAGGCTAGCGGAGGGAAGGAGGCGCCTTACTTCTCCTTTGATAGGGGATACCCCTACCCCGCTACCCCGCGAACTCCGTATATATATATATATATATATATATATATATATATATATATATATATATATATATATATATATATATATATATATATAATCATTTAACAATGCTGAATCATTATTTTCTACAATGGGCATTATAATGTCTTCTCGTAGGTTTGAATGCGTTTTGCCATTGTCTTATACATGTCAACATTTCAAGGTTGTACATTCAATAACGATGATGATGGTTATAAAAGGTATGATTTTAATGATAATGATGTTGATGACGATGATGATGATGATGATGATGATGATGATAAGACAAGGGTTATGAATTAGATGACAGTTTTCCATACAATCAGCACCTTAATTAGCTCCTTCTCGGGGTGATCATGGACCAGATCAACAGACTGCCGCTTCTCCCGGTTGTACAAGCACTCCTGGGCAATATGCAACGGGTTCTCCGTCTCGGCCAAGAATTTCTCCATGTTTCTCTTAGTCTTTAGTAAATTCAGAAATATATTAATTATTTGACTGTGCATCATTCAGTATATTCTTCTGATAATCTCATAAAACATAAATACATGTTTGAATCTTTCTACACCGCTTAGTTGAATCGTTAACTCATTCTATGCCTATAATTGAAGTGTTAACACTTTATGTACCTACTGTCTAGATTAGGCTAAACTAATTATCAGATATAAAACCACCCTGATACCTACTCCATTGTAAAAATCAAACTGCATTTGTCAATTCCAGTGTGAGTGCCAGGCAACTTACATGGGTAGAACGGAAAGACAATTAGCAAATCCAGTAGCCGAACATATACCAGTGTAAGTGGAAAAGAGAGAAAATCAGTCTTCAGGAATCCCTGTGCAGTTGAAAGGTTATAAAACGCCGTCCTCGTCGATTTCTCAACAGCTCATAAAATACGGGCGTCGCGTGAACAAAGAAAAAATAAAACAACGTTTCGTATACTGTATTCGAACAACAATAAAAGACTACTCAAATGTAGTGAGACGTTAGCAATTAGGCGGTTCTAGCCGGTTGTATTATAACGGAAAGAGTTCGTCGTAAATTTTAAATTACTGTGGGAATAACAGATGATCCACATTCGAACAATGCCTGTGACTATGTATTTTAATTTTTTCAGCTTAAGTATTATTCATTGATTCACTCCATATGATATATAACTCTGCGGTATGCACCTGATGAGATGCAGAGTAATGTGACAGGCAATAATCCGTGCAACATATTGGTTGTGACCTCTGTGTAAATAGTCAGGATTTTATATTCTGCTTCTCTGGGAAATAGAATTATTCACAAATATCTATTACTGGGGAACCGTCATGATATGGCTGGCAGGCGACGATCCCGATGGAGAAAATGACAGAAACAGTCAAGTGACGGTCCTGAAATCTTAAACCAGACGGCGATCGTGACTTCAAACACTGGCCGTACGTCTGGGACACGGAAGCGAAGCCCAACGGACGAATTGTCTACAGGGAAAGATCAAAGAAAAGTCCGTATCGGACTTTGCGGAGAATCACCGGGCCCCAAAAACATCGTTTATCTTCGAGAAGTTTGGAGCACGATCAAACAGTGGATATCTTTGAAATACTATTAACCAAATCATTTGGCAACCAAAAAGCAACGATACCGGGAGAGCGTCTTTATCAAAGAATATTGTTAGCATGTTGATGTGGAAGGATCAAAGGACGGAATAGGAGCAGGGATGATTGAGGGGGACGGAAAACCCCAGTGACGTAGGACAGGAAATTTATATGTGGACAGAGACAGTTAAACTCAGTGGAGAGTTGGACTTAACAACGGTTGGAGTGGGAATGTATTTCAGTGCCGTATAGAAAATATATCACATAGTTTAGGTTGTGTAAAAATAACCAACCCTGTCCCTTCATGGGAATTAAACTGATATAAGTCTAGGCAGGAAATAAAATTCAATAAGGTGATTATATAGATGTAGCTTAGACATATAGCATAGGGATTTTCGTGTGTAAACGTAGTATAAAGAGTAGACAGGATTAGGCTGAAGAGTGATTTAAGTTGTGTAGAGTAAGGTGTCTGTACAGTCAGAAGGATAAGTCTATACTAGGATTTATGTGCTTTGCTTTAGCGTGTTTTTCTTTCACCTTGTATAGGGTAGAGAGCTGACTATTCTGTCTTATATAATAGTATAACTCTAGTTGTTGTTTTTTTTTGTTTTTTTGTCCATCAAGAATGATGATGACCATTCATTTCATCCAGTGGGGTTGAAGGTGTGGAGCCGTGGGTTCTAAGATGGCTGATAAGGCCTATTTTGGCTCGAAATGTTCTTTGACAATGTGGGCAAAGAATGCTTGACGTCTCTGGAGGAGGATTTCCTGCAGTGGTTTTTCTGTCCTGCCTTTTCTTCACAGCTCTTGCAGTCCTGGTTGCCTCACATATGACTGCACCTTTGCGCAATGATGCACGCCACGAATTTCGGTCTCTGGCTGCAGCCTCCCAGGTGTCATGATGAATTCCAAAAGCATTCAGTGAAATTTTCAGAGTGTCTTTAAAACGTTTCCTCTGGCCACCTTGGGAGCGTTTACCACAACGCAGTTCGCTGTAAAAAATTCGTTTAGGGAGCCTGTGATCTGGCATGCGAGTCAAGTGACCAGCCCAGCGAATCTGATTCTTCATCAGTAGAGTGTGGATACTGGGCATGTGTCACAAAATAAAACCTTGCGTTTAACCAGTGATTATTATAGAGGCTTTCTGATTAGGCGGACTATCTGCCAGCGACCACTATTTTTACTAACAGTAAAACAAATCGGATGTCAAAATCCCAGGACAATATTTGTAGCTGCACGTGTACATCTGGTCGACGGATTGGGAACACTCGGTGGTGAGGGAGACGGGTCCCGGCATCGCTTTGACAGTTCATAAACAGGTCGGATTGGAAGCGGAAGTACTCAGCTCGGAAGAAAACAGTCCATCTGTCATATAGTTTCCGGACATCCCGCAGATTGGCAGATTGCTATTGACAACTGTTGTTGGGATCATACAGTAACTCGCTAGCTTGTTGGGTGATGTCAAAACAAGTGATGACAACTTTGACAGTGACTAAACCAGGGAGAGTCGATTCTTGACAGTGGATGATATGCCCAAATAACAACTGCAGGACATCAATACCGTCACGTGACCAATTTTAGGTTTTGCCATAAACCATGATTGGGAGAAACAGTGTTGACCAAAACCGTGGATTATGATGGACGTGTTTGTGGGAGAGCTCTACAGTGTTAGATTAATTTAATATTAACTAGCATGTGTCGTTATGGCAAAGTGTAGTAGCCATCCCGGAATGAGGCGGTTTTGCCTAAGGTAGAATCTATTAATATTAGTTTCAATTAATATAGGCTGTAGCCTTGTTAAAACTAAAGTGTGATGATCAGCACTGTTAGTGGAAAACTAGCTAGAGTAGGGAAGTGATACTTGGCTCTGTTAGTTGAAAATAGATTAGTGAAGTGTTGATAAGCTTTACTGGTTGAGAATTGAGTAATGAGGGATAATTGGGGTATTCCAGTAGGTGTCCCTGGTGGGCGGGGTTCCGCATTCTGTTTGTTGATTTTTTTTTCTTGTCTTGGCCTGATGATAACCTATATGTTCAGTCATCTGTCCCTGACAGAGTAGGTTCACTGTATGTCGTGTCCTCCTTTACAGTGTCGTCCCTGGAGTGAAGAGAGTCGACACCCACATTATAATATTTTTTTCCTCTCAATATTCTGGAGAATCCACCAGCTTCCGTCCAACACACTCCATCAGCCTATGGACACCTTTTCCTATCACTCTCTCACTGTCGTACTATGCCCCCTTCTCATACTTCCCCAACGCAACATACTCAACAACTCTTGCTTCTAAAAATTAATAAAGATTAATTTATTAAAAGAAAAGTGTAACGTATATGAGACGTGTATGTGAAGAAAATGTGTGACGTGTTCTATAAAGTGTGTAGACTCTGACTCTCAGACAGCAACCCAGTCAGCTGATCCCAGCAAAGATAGACCACAGCACGTTACGTCAGAACATGTACTTCTCACCCGTTGCCGAAACCATCTTGCCGGATACTGCTTTGCCTCTGTAGACCTCTGGTAATCCAATTTCATGAACATCCGAAATAGACACCGGTGGTATTAACAGTTAATCATGGACCGGTTGCACTCTACACAATGTCCGTTCCTAACGTTCCTTAACAAACTGCACAAGTCTTTTGTAGTGTGTACGCAGTTAGTTAGTTAGTTAACAGATCATCCTCGTTGCACATCGAACCATTCAGTCCATAAGTGCTAATTTCTAATGTTAATTGTTGCTGTACTAACACTAGGTACTCTTAGCCGGTTCTCGGTTCGTTACTACTGTCTAATGCTGTGTGGTGCATCAGTATGCATCACTCTCTTTGATGAATCAATTTCCTTCTAGCGTAAGTTACGTTCTGTATGCAACTCTAGTGACTCTTGAACTGGTGTTCTTCCCTTTTGGATTTGATTTTTTCCCAAAAAACTTGTTGAGTTTCCTTGGATCTGGTAGGGAACCTTAAATGGCACTACTGCAGTCCTATCAATCATATCTACATCTGCCATTATAGGCACGTGCAAAATTAAGTCACTAATTAACACACGGTAGATATTATTTCCACTAAGCACTGCAGTGCCCTGGCACTCTGACTAGAGCATTTTTCAAGTCCCCCCTAGTTGATCCCAACTCGGGTTTATATGGCAAACTACCAAAGTTGGCCACGTGACGTTATCCTTTATGCCCCCACACAGGTGGCACAGTGGCAGATCATCCCTTGTCAGGAAACTATTTTCCTGGCTTAAGTCCTGTCAAAGTTGTCAGTAATAGTTTAGATTCTCAAAACAAGCCAGCGAGTTTCTGTCGAGTTACAACAAAGAGTTGCAAATAACCCCGTCAATCCTCTCGATGTGCCGGAAACCAAGAATTGACAGATGCACTGTTTTCTCCCTAGTCGGGCACTTCCGACCTGTTGATAAACTGTCAATCTTCTGTTCCGTGGTGACAATCCCAGCAGCCATTTCCGTCTGATGTCCGGCAGTATAGATGACAAACGGAACCATTCCATATCCTAAGCCGACAATCATATGTGATTCTAACTGTTAATGAACTGCCAACTCGATGTATCCATTCCTTCTCACTCACCACCAAATGTATTTATGGGCTGACACGATGTAACCTGTGCAGCTGTGTTTACTCTGTTAGTACGACTTTTGTGGCCTAGAAAATATACGCCACGCAAACGTCGGTATTATTAGCTGGTTAACTCATGGCGCTCGTGACATAGGCCCCCTCTTAAGAGAGTAGTCCATCTCACTCTTCTCCACCATGAGGTAAATCCAGATGATTCATTCCTCTTCTTCAGGAGCTGGGTGTCTTGACAAGAAATCCGCTCCAACATTCTCCTTCCCCGGAATGTACTCTACTGTGAAATTATATGGTTGAAGTAACAACGACCACCGCATCAAACGAGCGTTGAGCTTCTGAGAAGTAGCCAGGAACATCAGGGGCTGATGATCCGACTGAACCCGAAACTTAACTCCATTCAAATATGGCTGAAATTTTTGCACTGCCCATACGAGGGACAAGCACTCTCTCTCGACGGTTGAATAATTCCTCTCCGCCTGTAGAAGTTTCTTACTTGCGTATGCCACAGGTTTCAAAACCGAAGCATCGTCTTTTCCTTCCTGTAACAAAGCGGCTCCAATTCCAATCGCACTCGCATCTGTTCTCAACACAAATTGTTTGGAAAGGTCAGGGAGCTGTAGTACAGGTTTGCTGACCAAGGCCTCCTTTAACTGACTATAGGCATTCTCACATTCTGGTGTCCAAATGATTTGGTCCGGGAATCCCTTTTTCAAGGTTTCCGTCAACGGAGCTCCCAGTTCCGTGAAATGTGGGATAAATTTGTGGTAGAACCCACACAACGAGAGAAAAGATCGCACATCCTTCTTCGTTTTTGGCCTTGGTGCATTTCTGATTTTCTCCAGGTTCTTCTCTTCTGGAACAATGTGTCCTGGAGTGATGGTGTGACCTAGAAATTCCAGAGTCTGGTAACCAATCATGCACTTGGTTGGACGAGCAGTAAGCCCTGCTTCCTTTAGTCTATTAAACACTCTCTCCAAGGATTGTAAGTGGTCATCCAAGCTGTCACTGGAAATCAGAATATCATCCATGAATGAGATGATGGATGGATCCTGTAACGGATCTAGTAAAGTCCTCATCATGCGTGTAAACACACTAGGTGCATTGCTGAGTCCAAAGGGCATGACCTTGAATTCGTAGTGTCCACTGGGTGTACTGAAAGCTAACAGTGGTCGAATCTCCGGTTTGACTGGTATCTGATAATACCCCCGACTCAGATCCACCTTTGAAAAGTACCGAGCCTTATGGAGCCTAGCGAATAACTGAGTTGGATTCGGCAAAGGTTCCACCTGAAACTGTGTATGACTGTTCAGAAGTCGGTAATCTATACACAACCGGTGTTCTCCACTTGGTTTGCGTAACAAAACTACCCCCGCATTGTATGGGGATGTGGAGGGTGCAATCACGTCATCCTCCAGCAATTTTTGTATTTTTCTCCTCCAGGGCCTTTTCTTTAGAGAATGGCACTGGGTAAACCTTTTGGCGAACAGGCTCCTGTGTGGTCAAAGTCATCTCGAACTCAACCAATCTCGTTCGTCCTGGTTTATCAGTCAGTATCTCCTTATGAGACTTGAGAACCTGGGTTATCCTTTCCCTCTCCTGGGAGGTCAGATCAGGGTTCACTTGCACATCCCTATAGGTTTCCTGGTGTTCCAAGGGATATTCCCTGCCCTCGCTGGTTCCCACTTCTGTCTCCACTGCAACTGCCATTGCCATGAGGTGAGCTGCCTTGTCTCCGGGTCTCTCTTCGTATTTCTGCAAGATATTGATATGGAAAATCTTCGACTTTCCCCGGATCCAGATCTGATAGTTGGTTCTGGATATCACCCTTTCCACGGGAAATGGTCCTTGCCAACCTATCTCCAGTTTGTTGTTTCCCGTTGGGAGTAGCAACAAGACTTTATCTCCCACCTCTAGAGATCTTTCTTTAGACCTACGGTTGTAGTAAGCCGCATGTCTTTTCCTGGCCTTTTTCAAGTTTTGATTTGCCAGAGTCCATCCCTTGTGGAGTTTTTCTTTCAGTTCCTCCACGTATTTGTAGGATGAGATCACTTCTTCTGACGTCCCCTCTTCAGTCCAACTCCTCAACATGGCTTCCAACGGTCCTTTGATTGGACGACCAAACAGCAACGTAGCGGGTGGTAGTCCTGTTGAGCCATGAGGAACCTCCCGATAGGCAAAGAGTGCTGCTGGGATATATTCATCCCACCTATCAGGTTTTTCCTGCGCTAGTTTCCTGAGCATTGTCATCAACGTGCCGTTGAAACGCTCTACTTGTCCATTGGCTTGAGGGTGGTAAGGGCTGGTATGTATGTGGTTAGAGTGAAACACCCTAAATACCTCCTCCATGAGTTTTCCACAAAACTGAGATCCATTGTCCGTCAGAATTTGATCCGGAAAGCCTAATCTGGTAAAGGCCTCCATCAGTGCGTCCGCCACTCTTTTCGAGTCAATCGTGGTCAACGGTATGGCTTCACCCCACATTGTACAGCAATCCACCATTGTGAGTATATACATGTTCCTCTTCCTAGTCCTGGGAAGTGGACCCACGATATCGATGGCTACCCTCTCGAAAGGAGAGTTCATGATGGGCATCTCACCCAACATCACCGGTGCTGTCCAGTGTTTCGGTGCCACACTCTGGCACTCAGGGCATGACTTCACATACCGACGCACATCATCTGTCATTCCCGGCCAATAGTAGTGGCAGGAAATCCGCTGCATGGTGGCGGCAATACCCATGAGTCCACTAAAGGAGATGGTATGCCCCATATGAAGAATCTGGGACCGATGAGCTTTCGGGACGACCAACTGACCGTATAGGTTGTCTCCCCTTCCTGCTCTCCTGTAGAGTATCCTATTCTTCATGTAGTACTGCCCCCGTCCTGGTGGATCAGCACTTTTCTGCAGCTTTTTGTAGCAAGGACGTAAAGTATCATCCTCACTCTGGGCAGTTCGTAGCTCCCCCGGCATTGGGTTAGTCACAATTGCGTCTGCCTCTTCCGTTTTCGTCTGAGAGCGAGTCTGCAGTGCTCCCATATGGATTGGCTCCCTGGGCATTCCCAGAAAGACATACCGGCAACCTAGGATGACTGGGAAAATGGGATCGGTCAATACAGCGGCCTTGATTGTGCCGGTGACGTACCTTGACCGAATCTCCACATTAGCAATAGGCAACTTCATGGTTACAGCACTCTTCTGTGCAGGCTGTATATCCAAGGTTTCACCTGTGAATTGTTCTGGATGTACCAGATCCGCAGAAATCACGGCCTCCCCGTCCAGTCCTGTGTCGTATAAACACTCCACTTGACGACCGTTAACCTCTACCAATTCCACTACAGGTGGTTTTTCCTGGTCTGGAGTCTCTTCCTCGGCCTCGACCTGTTCGGTGGGCTCCACCTTAGGTTTATCTGAGCACACGACGAATTGAGTGTCTCCTGACTTTCCCCTGAAGTCAATAGCATTGTGTGTGTTTGACTTGCATTGGTTGCACCATTTCCCTGTCCTAGATTTTCTAGTGCCAGACTTGAGTGAGCTCTCCTGGTGGCGAGCTTCCTTGTTGACCTTGGCATTTTCCGTGACAACCTCCTTGGAAGTCACTTGACATGCTGCGAAGTGAGGGTTCTTAGCCTTCGATTTGCAGTCCCTCGTATTGTGAGAGGGTGACTTACAAATTGCACACCACTTCTCCGACCACGGTCGTTTAGGTGTAGAGCTTGAAGTGCTCTTGCTTCCCTCCTTCTTCTTCTCTGAACTATCCTCTGATTTTTGCACATAAGGTTCCCACTTTTTTGTTCCTGAGTTTTTGGTTTTCTTCTTGTCATGTTTCTCTTGACTTTTGGAGTTGGTGGAAAGGTTTTCCCCTGCCTCCCCATGTACCTCGACGAACCGTTCTGCTAATTTAGTCACGAGGTCAATACGTTCCGCTCCTTGTTCTCCCAGGAACGTCCTGAGAGGTTTAGACATTTGCTTCTTCAGCTGGTCGACCACCATGAGCTCTTCCAGACTCTCATAGTCATGTGCGAACCCAGCCAAATCCATCCACTTGTGGAGATAAGATTTTAGACGCAAACTGTAGGCGGCAAACAACTCCCCCGGTTCTCGTTTCGCTGCTCGAAATTTTTTCCGGTAGGTATGTGACGTAACCTCGAATCGTTTCAGCAGAGCCGTCTTTAACTCGTCATAATTGTTCTCATGTCCTGGTGGCAGGCGAGTATAAACCTCGTATCCCGTCCCGCGTAAACCCTGGGATAGCTTAAGATTCCATTTGTTACGCTCCAGACCCATAGCAACTGACATAGCCTCGAAGCGTTGAAGGTATTGGTCAATCTTCTCTTTGTCCTCCTCGTAGACCTCTAAAGGAAACTTCATAGCATGGTACCCATGTCCACCTACTGGTGTTGATCCTGGGATGGAGGAACCTCCAACTGCTCCCTCAGTTTCTCCATTAGATTGACTCTTGAGCTCAAGTTCCCGCATCCGGTACTCGTGCTCCCTTTTCTGTGCTTCCTGTTCAGCTTCTAATTTCCTAGCTGCTTGCTCAACTTCAAATTTCCTAGCTGCTTGCTCAGCTTCCAATTTCCTAGCTGCTTGCTCCAACTCCATCCTTCTCAATTCCAGCTCGGCCTTTCGATCTTCCCTTTCTGCTTGACGATACTCTCTCTCCACTTCCTGTATGTAATCCGTTAGAGCAGAACCCGCCAATCCCATTTCTTCCCCCTTTGCCTTTAATTCTAACGTGGTTAGTTTAGGGGTGGCCATTATACAGAGAGGTAAGCTAGCAGGTCGAGTACAATATAACTGCAAATTACTATACAGACATATGAACAAGTACTATAAATCTAGATATTACCACGCACAGCACATTCACTCAGTGACAAGAGTAGAATCAGGACCACAGACCTATGCAGACGTGTGAAGTGTGAACAGGTAAGATATTAGTCCTAACCCCTATCCACATTCACTCTAGCTGGATTCTCCAAAATGATATCTCCCTCTTATAACTAAGGATCCCGTGTCCAAAGACCCCGTTTACGAGAGATCCCGCTGTCCAAAGATCCCGTTATCGAGCCCCCAATAATGTCGTGTCCTCCTTTACAGTGTCGTCCCTGGAGTGAAGAGAGTCGACACCCACATTATAATATTTTTTTCCTCTCAATATTCTGGAGAATCCACCAGCTTCCGTCCAACACACTCCATCAGCCTATGGACACCTTTTCCTATCACTCTCTCACTGTCGTACTATGCCCCCTTCTCATACTTCCCCAACGCAACATACTCAACAACTCTTGCTTCTAAAAATTAATAAAGATTAATTTATTAAAAGAAAAGTGTAACGTATATGAGACGTGTATGTGAAGAAAATGTGTGACGTGTTCTATAAAGTGTGTAGACTCTGACTCTCAGACAGCAACCCAGTCAGCTGATCCCAGCAAAGATAGACCACAGCACGTTACGTCAGAACATGTACTTCTCACCCGTTGCCGAAACCATCTTGCCGGATACTGCTTTGCCTCTGTAGACCTCTGGTAATCCAATTTCATGAACATCCGAAATAGACACCGGTGGTATTAACAGTTAATCATGGACCGGTTGCACTCTACACAATGTCCGTTCCTAACGTTCCTTAACAAACTGCACAAGTCTTTTGTAGTGTGTACGCAGTTAGTTAGTTAGTTAACAGATCATCCTCGTTGCACATCGAACCATTCAGTCCATAAGTGCTAATTTCTAATGTTAATTGTTGCTGTACTAACACTAGGTACTCTTAGCCGGTTCTCGGTTCGTTACTACTGTCTAATGCTGTGTGGTGCATCAGTATGCATCACTCTCTTTGATGAATCAATTTCCTTCTAGCGTAAGTTACGTTCTGTATGCAACTCTAGTGACTCTTGAACTGGTGTTCTTCCCTTTTGGATTTGATTTTTTCCCAAAAAACTTGTTGAGTTTCCTTGGATCTGGTAGGGAACCTTAAATGGCACTACTGCAGTCCTATCAATCATATCTACATCTGCCATTATAGGCACGTGCAAAATTAAGTCACTAATTAACACACGGTAGATATTATTTCCACTAAGCACTGCAGTGCCCTGGCACTCTGACTAGAGCATTTTTCAAGTCCCCCCTAGTTGATCCCAACTCGGGTTTATATGGCAAACTACCAAAGTTGGCCAAGTGACGTTATCCTTTATGCCCCCACACAGGTGGCACAGTGGCAGATCATCCCTTGTCAGAAAACTATTTTCCTGGCTTAAGTCCTGTCAAAGTTGTCAGTAATAGTTTAGATTCTCAAAACAAGCCAGCGAGTTTCTGTCGAGTGACAACAAAGAGTTGCAAATAACACCGTCAATCCTCTCGATGTGCCGGAAACCAAGAATTGACAGATGCACTGTTTTCTCCCTAGTCGGGCACTTCCGACCTGTTGATAAACTGTCAATCTTCTGTTCCGTGGTGACAATCCCAGCAGCCATTTCCGTCTGATGTCCGGCAGTATAGATGACAAACGGAACCATTCCATATCCTAAGCCGACAATCATATGTGATTCTAACTGTTAATGAACTGCCAACTCGATGTATCCATTCCTTCTCACTCACCACCAAATGTGTTTATGGGCTGACACGATGTAACCTGTGCAGCTGTGTTTACTCTGTTAGTACGACTTTTGTGGCCTAGAAAATATACGCCACGCAAACGTCGGTATTATTAGCTGGTTAACTCATGGCGCTCGTGACACTGTATTTTCTGAGCGAGGCCGATGGCCACGATCATCTAATAGAGATCAGTGACGAAGAGGCTATAACCAGTTGTATGATCTATTTCACAGGTTCCTCAGGTTGGAATGAAGAACCCGGACCCAAGGGAAAATCCGATCCCGGATAAATTATGATGTAGAGAGATGGGCCAGCAACTTTCGCAACGGAAGAAGTTAATACACCTTGCTCGGTGGAGCCTAATGGTATATGTATCCTACATGAGTGCATACCAATCGTTAACACCTGAAGTGATGGATGTTCAGCCCATGAGGAACTAGATCAGTAGGAACTGATGTTCACAGGAGATTAAACCAAACATTGAAGTGTAGTTGTTCCATGTATCTAGGAAATCAGAACTTTCAGACTATATCTAGTGAATAACGCAAGCCATTTTTGTCTAGATACATTGACTGTTTAAGAGTGAAAATACAGAACTAATAGGAACCGTTGTGTTAGGAACAATAATAGTATTTTCCACGGATTATATATTTACATGGGATTCAGATCTCATGGTCATCAGAGCTCCTGGAGGAGGACATGTCTGGAGAGAAGGACACGACTTCGGTGAGGTCTATTGTGATGAGTCTTGTGATGTAGTCTGATCCTTGCCATGATGCGTGGACTCTGAACATGAACTCTGTGGTCTGACCTATACATTTATGTTATTATACACGACACACATTTTTCTTCGCATACACGTCTCATATACGTTACACTTTTCTTTTAATAAATTTATCTTTATTAATTTTTAGAAGCAAGAGTTGTTGAGTACGGTGCGTTGGGGAAGTATGAGAGGGGGCATAGTACGACAGTGAGAGAGTGATAGGAAAAGGTGTCCACGGGCTGAGGGAGTGTGTTGGACGGAAGCTGGTGGATTCTCCAGAATATTGATAGGAAAGAAAAATATTATAATGTGGGTGTTGACTCTCCTCACTCCAGGGACGACACTTTAAAGGAGGACACGACAGCATGGATGCTCTTTCTAGGACTTCAGTGTCTGGAATCTTGTCTTGCCATTGAATCTTCAGTAGCTTCCTTAGGCAGACTGTGTGGAAGTGGTTTAATTTCCTAGCGTGTCGCTGATAAACAGTCCAGGTTTCACAAGCATATAGCAGTGTGGATAATACAACTGCTTTGTAGACTTTTAGCTTTGTTTGCAGGCTTATTCCAGTTCTGTCCCATACATTCTTGTACAGTCTGCCAAGGGCTGCACTGGCCTTGGAGATTCTTGCATTCACTTCGTTATCGATTGTGGCAGCTTGTGACACGGTGCTGCCAAGATAGGTGAATTTGTCCACAACACTTAGTCTATGATCATTCACTTTGATATTCGGCACAGTGTGAATATTCCCTGGAGCTGGCTGGTACATCACTACAGTCTTCTCCAAGTTGATATTGAGCCCAAAGTTGGCACAGGCATGTGAGAAAGCTGAAACATTATGTTGCATGTCCGCCTCTGAGTTGGCGTATAGAGCGCAATCATCAGCAAACAGGAGCTCTCTGACGGTGCCGCTGTTAATTTTGGTTTTAGCTTTCAGCCTTCTGAGATTGAATAACTTTCCATCCATACGGTAGTTGATGTCTATTCCAATGTCGTCGTTCTCGAAGGCATTCGTCAACATGGCTGAAAACATGAGGCTGAACAGTGTTGGTGCCAGGACACATCCTTACTTCACTCCATTGGTGACAGGAAAGGGTTCAGACAGTTCACCATTTTCCTGTACTCTTGCCTGCATGCCGTCATGAAATAGCCGCACTATTTGGACAAACTTTCGTGGACAGCCATATTTTGCCATAATCTTCCACAGTCCTTCTCTGCTGACTGTATCAAAAGCCTTGGTAAGGTCAATGAAAGTGGAGAACATTTCGCAGTTCTGTTCCTGACATTTCTCTTGCAGCTGCCTTGCAGCGAAAATCATGTCAACAGTTCCACGTTCTTTTCTGAAGCCACATTGACTCTCAGGAAGAAGACCTTGATCGAGATGGGCTGTGAGGCGATTGAGAAGAATTCTGGCGAGTATCTTCCCTGCAATTGAAAGCAAAGAGATGCCTCGGTGGTTGTCACAGGGTTGGCGGTTTCCTTTACGTTTGTAAAGGTGGACTATTGACGCGTCCTTAAAATCTTGTGGCATGGTCTCGTTCATCCATATGTTTGTGAAGACTTGGTGAAGCTGCTCTGTTAGGACCGGCCCACCTGCCTTGTATATCTCTGCTGGGATGGAGTCAGGACCAGGTGCCTTGCCGCTGGAGAGTTGCTGGATGGCTTTGTTTACTTCCACTATGGTTGGCAGGTCATCAAGTGTCTCATTGGTGGGAACTTGAGGAAGGCAGTTGATGGTCACATCATCGAAGAAGGAAGTTGCATTTAAGATTTTGCTGAAATGCTCTGCCCAGCGTTGAAGGATTTCTTTCTTCTCGGTGACCAATGTTCCCCCATCTGCACTAAGGAGGGGAACTATGCCTGGTGATGAAGGACCATAGACCGCTTTCAGTGAGTCGTAGAAGTTTTTCATATCATGTCTGTCAGCAAAGCCCTGAATTTCATCAGCTTTGCTGCTCAGCCAGGAGTCCCGCATGTGCCGAAGTTTCTGCTGCACTACTCTCTGAATGTTCTTGAAAGCATATTTTTTTGATGTTGACTTTGGGTATAACTCTAGTATGATCTAGGGAGATTACTTTCTGAATATAGCCAATTACCTACATTCACATATCATAGGTCGGAGTTGCGTTTCTCTCACAAGCTGTGGTTTTACTCAACAGGTTCCCTGCACTTGACAATTAAGGTGATTACCCATCTGAGCCGAAACATTTGGTCAGAATTGGGGACAGTAATCTATGTCACCAGAAGGTAAAACCAGTGTGAGAAAAAAATTACACAAGAACCTGAGTCACTCTAAGTGAGAAGGAATATACAACCGATTGTTTTGTGAAAAAAGAAAATGGACAATAATTACGCAATAAAGCAGTGTTTATCTGACATTCACAGGAAATAAAAAAACATTACAGAGTGTTGACTGTGTATACTTGAAGACTAGAACTAACCTAGAATTTCAGTGGAGAATATATTGTTTACTATGGTTCCAGAACATATTGTCAACAAAACCTTCATCAGTCAGAAAGAAAACAGCCGGGTGAGAGATTCAACGTTATGTCCTTTGTGAAGTCGAATGGCTGTATCATGATGGAAAAACTCTGATGTTCATCCTATACAATATTATGTCACACATTCAAGATAAATACCACCACATATCTTCACACCCATCCATGGCACACCAAAATTACACTCTTCTGCAATAAATGTTTTATCATGTTGTTCGAAACCTGTGTTTGTGGGGTTATGTGCTAAAGGAACGCCAATAGGGATATTGTCAGAGAGAGAGAGAGAGAGAGAGAGAGAGAGAGAGAGAGAGAGAAGAGAGAGAGAGAGAGAGAAGAGAGAGAGAGAGAGAGAGAGAGAGAGAGAGAGAGAGAGAGAGAGAGAGAGAGATAGTGACAGAAAGACTTTAACTAAAAAAGGGGGGTATGTAGACAAATGTTCACCTGCAGAGAGAGAGAGAGAGAGAGAGAGAGAGAGAGAGAGAGAGAGAGAGAGAGAGAGAGAGAGAGAGAGAGAAACTGAGAAATAGGATAATTAACAGGTGTGCTGGTTGACTCCACTTTCCCCCCAGGGACAACTAGCTACAGGAACCCTATACGCAATTGAAATATTATGATAAATCAATTCACAGATACTGATGGACACGCAAAGAGGTTCTATGAAGAAGGATTATGTGAGGCAAGACAGGTTGGAGTAGTACAAATGTACCCAAACGAATATAGAACAATTTACTCAGGAGGGCATACACATGAAAGGGGCGTGAGTATAATCTTGTACAGGTAAAGTGCAGTCAAGGAACAAACATTTTCCCATGTTTCTCTTAGTCTGTAGTCTGTACAGAATTGTATTCATTACACGACAATTCACCTTTCGATACATTCTGCTAATAAGTTCACAAAACATAACTACACATTTAAACGTTTCAAAATCATACAGTTGGCGTGATACCGACTACATCGGCCACCAAGTGTCGTATGGTCGGTAAACATCTGTGTCTAACTCCATATGCCTAATGCGCCTTAGACGTGTAAAAGTGACTTTTACTTGACTAGAACATATGTTTGAATCTTTAACTCCCTCTATGCCGTATAGTTGGATTGTTAACACTTTATTTAACGTTTAGTTGAATTTGTTAACTCTTGAATACCATATATTTGAAGCGTTAGATTTATTCTATACCGTATCGTTGAGTCATTAACTATTCCTAAACCGTATAGTGTACTCGTTAATTCTTTCTATGTGAAAATGTTCAATCTAATCTTCTCTCCATACCTTGACGTTGAATAATTAACTCATTAAATACGGGCCTGATGATCATGTATTCAAATCCCCATGGAGGCGCATTTATTAAAATAGACCTGTGCTCCCAGGTCGGCTCAGCCTAAAAATGGGTACCAGGAATTGTTCTGGAAAGTATAGACAGCCGGCATTATACTGACCACATGACCAGTCGAGTACCGATTGATGTGTAAAACAATATGGAACCAGCACCATATACCTAATACTTCTCAAGGGGTGGAAGTATACTACTTTCTGTGTACTTACCTCCAGTAACTGATTGGTTTCTGATATAATGTTGTCAGTTTCGTGGGCCAGTTCATTCTTCCAGAAGCTGATGTCCCCAATACGCTCGCCCAGACGTTTGCCTACGTCACTCTGTGTACGCTTGGTTTTGTCGTCTGCTTCTCTGGGAAATAAGATTATTTATAAATATATATGTGTGTGTGTGTGTGTGTGTGTGTGTGTGTGTGTTGTGTGTGTGGGGGGGGGGGACCTTGACGTCACTGAAATAGTATGAGAAATCAATTCACGGGTATAGATGCGCTCTCGTAGAGGTGATATACAGAAATAGAGATTAGAGGACACACTAAAAATATAAAGATGGAGTGTGTGTGTGTGTGTATGTGTGTGTGTGTATATATATGTGTGTATATATATATATATATATATATATATATATATATATATATATATATATATATATATATATATATATATATATATATATGAGAGAGAGGAGGAGAGGGCGAGAGAGAGAGAGAGAGAGAGAGAGAGAGAGAGAGAGAGAGAGAGAGAGAGAGAGAGAGAGAGAGAGAGAGAGAGAGAGAGAGGTGTATAGCACCTGTAATATGCCACATAGGACATGTGAAATAGGGAGGTTCAAACATACGAGGCTTCACCCATACTGTCTCACTTGCCTTACTACGGCCAACCTATTACTCGTACACACTTATGCATTGCTTGAACACCCACCGAAGTACTCATCCGTTGTTTCTACACTTGTCCCATCATCATATCTCCAGTGCTTCCACTTTTTCCACCGTCTCTACTTTCCCGCCTTCTTGCACCACAGTTACGCATTTACCTGGGGTCTTCATTGGACCCTCCCCATTCACCCATCCCCTACCCTGAGCCACCGCATACCCTCACAGCGGGCTGTAAAGCGTCCTTGGGACACTATCATATAGTTATTAACCCCTATGGACAACAATCATCTTCAAATTAATAAGCTTATGAGGGTAAAACCGTGGGCAGCTGCTATTTGTGGCTGACTCCGTCACATGATTATTAATCTGATCCAGAGATGGACCCTAATATAATTTCTCCTTGAGGTTGAACGAGATAGCGATAATGGTAGAATAGAAATTTTAAAAAAAAACTCGGACTATCGTGTGATTTATACTTAACCATTATCTCCTATAGACCACTATCCCTTTCAAATTAATTTCATAAATGTCAATGATTTGGTTACAGGATGATTAATCTGAGGCTGGGGTGGGCTCTCATGATAACTCAGCTTATGGGGTTGCTCTGTGGCCAAGGAGTTAGAGACGCAGTTCGTAATTCCGCATACCGCGTTCTAAACACCACTGCGGGCGATTTGGTAGCAGACCACCTTGCGCTGGTTTTTATAAAAATGGTATGAGTGCCGGTCTTTTCAAAAAGCAATGGCAACTACTAAACACCCCATACCATAGAAAACAACACAAAGCGGTCTGCTTCCAAATCGCCCGCAGCTGATTTAGAACTCTCTACGGAGATGGCATATAATCCTGCAAAGTCTACGCAAGGAATATGGCGCACAGCATACATACCTGCAGAGTCTGACAGTGTCCAGTCTAAACAAGGAATATGGCGCACAGCATACATACCTGCAGAGTATGACAGTGTCCAGTCTAAACAAGGAATATGGCGCACAGCATACATACCTGCAGAGTCTGACAGTGTCCAGTCTAACAAGGAACTTAGCGCATAGCATACATACCTGCAGAGTCTGACAGTGTCCAGTCTAAACAAGGAATATGGCGCACAGCATACATACCTGCAGAGTATGACAGTGTCCAGTCTAAACAAGGAACATGGCGCACAGCATACATACCTGCAGAGTCTGACAGTGTCCAGTCTAAACAAGGAACATGGCGCACAGCATACATACCTGCAGAGTCTGACAGTGTCCAGTCTAAACAAGGAACATGGCGCACAGCATACATACCTGCAGAGTCTGACAGTGTCCAGTCGAAGACGCTCAGCTCCATTGCGGACACGATCTGATGCCAGGTAATTGCTGTGGTTGGAGGCTAGCCAGTCGTTGGGCGTGTAGCGAGTGTAAAGAGCATTCCTGGCAGCTACAAACACTGGGGGGACCCTGTGAGCATCAAGCTCGGTTAGTTGTGACTTCGTTGATGCTGGTTCGATCGTGCTGCGAGTCACGGCAACAGCTGGATTTGTCTAAGGAATATCATACATGCATGATTTGAATGAGAGCAAGGCACAATTTCATCATTGTTGCCATCATGATTTTCAGTTATGATCATAGATCATAGTTTGTAGACAGTACAATAAATAAAGAGAAAAGCATAACTCTCTTTATACATGAAAAGTCGGTCGCTTCAAAACTGAAGAGACGATACAATACAGAGCAAGTAGCCCTAAGAGCGGCACTCCATGAACTATGTCATAAATCCAAAAGGGTTGTAATACAATAGATTCCATAACACTGCAACAAGTGTGGAAATGAAGCGGTTGACCGATTGGTAAAGGAAGGTGGAAGACTACCTTAGTCTGATGTAGACATAACCTATGATGATGTATATAAGAAACAGTTATAGAAACAGATATGAATATTACCAACTCCACCGAAAAAAACAAGTGACAATTTTTAGACTTCTCACATGGCAAAATAGGCTGAAATGTCACATTTTTAATAAACTAACGATTTGAGATACCGATACATTAAACTATAGAACTAGTTTTTTTTTTTCTTTTTTTCTTGCGCTGGCTCGCTTTAAACTCAAGGGTAGTCCATACATGTGCTACTACTTAAAGTGCACAGGACTGCAGGCGAATCCACTCCGACTTCTGGGGTACTTGTAATTTACGCCTCCAAGTCAAGGACGAGAAGTCAAAATGTTATTCGAACTGACCAGTGCAAGGATTAAAACCGCTACATCGGCATAATCACACCTGAAGTCTAAGAGCGAGCGCTTTATCCATTTGGCCAAGCTGACCTCAATATAAAAATTAAAAATTAAGTTGCAAGTCCTTCACAGGACGTAGCAGTCAACCCCAGCATTTTCGCTGTTCGTGATTCCTGGGCAAATTTTACGTTCAGTAGTTTGCCATTGCTTTCTGAACGACCGGCTCTTATACCTTTTTCGAGAAAAAAAAACCAGCACCGCTGTGTTTCGAACCCGAGTGTACGGGCTCACAAACCGCGTTCGCAAGCCCTGGAGAGACCTCATTATAGAACTGGTAAAATGACAGCGAAATAGTTAATGCAGGAGTGTCCAACATATGCAGAAAAAAAGACATATATTTTGACCCATACCAACTTCAGTTGAAGGCAAACGTTGTGATGATGTCAACAATCTCAATTCTACTGCTGCTTCCTTTGGAAAAATTCGCCGTAACGCCTGAATGTGTACGAGGAACAAGAATAAGAAAAAGACATCCTGGAAGATACCATACCAGAGGGAAATGTGGAAGGCAAGAGTGTGAGACAAACACAATAATTGTATACGACCATACGATGTGTGGAAAAGAGGATGTTAGACTGCGCCATCGTGGCGCTACACTGAAAGTTCTGGACACCGACTGAAGCTGGCTTCACTGTAAAGATAGTAACTGATGTGATCTGAGAATGTAGCGCTATCAGAGAGGTCGTATTGTATATTTTAAAAAAAGCTAACAATAAATGTAGCGACTTACCTTTGCCGACTGATAATAGGAGCTAGGCCTCCATGGGAAAGTTGTCAAGGAACGCCTGAGTGGCGATGGAGCAGGATATGTGTCGTAGGATCTCTGTGTCGCCTGTATAGTGCCGATGGTTGGTAGCTGCGTGTAGTGGGTCAGTTGACGAGGACCCGTCATGTACGTGGCTGTCTGGGTCTGTCCTAAATATTCCATTCTAGTCACCGGTACCTGACTAAATTATAAATAGATACTATATATACATATATACTCATCATCGCATTACGGTTAGAAATTTGTTGAATAACTTATAATGAATAGTGCATTGGTACTTTCCAACTTCTCCAAAACAGCGTTAGACAATAGCAGTGACTATTGTAACTCATTCAATGCATTGTTTAGTATAATTTTGATGACGTCATGTACTTAATTTTTTTTTTTTTTCTAAAACTACATACAAAGTGTTGTGAGACTTTACAAACGCCCGGTGTATATAGTTCTGGGAGCCGCTGTAACGCAGCAGCCTTCGAGGTCGGTGCTCATGTGTTTGAATCCCTGTGAGGTGGACTTTTTTTTGTCCCCATTAACCTGTGCTCCCATGTTGAGCCAGTATAAAATGGGTGTCAGGAAATATACCTGGGAAGTAAAGGAGACTGATGTATTGACGCCACCACCCAGCTTAAAATATATGGTTAACACCATATACCCAACACTCCACAAGCCGTAACAATTAGATCCTTTACTTTTTTTAATTAAATAGAAGCATATGACCAGAATTCAACTTGTATGGTCAATCCATAAGCAACATATGATATCGTATGGTTCAGTACAGATCTTCAAACAGAGTCAGGTCTTTAAGCAACAGTAGATCAAGTATAAAAATCAAGCAATGAAAGTAGCTTAGATATATATATAAAGAAAACAAAACAGTGACTATCAACACATTGAGTATAAAGCCAACTATGAAAAGTGAAATAAATTGTAAGATACCCGAATTCATCTATAGCTTTACTATCTAGGAAACATAATGACTCACGAAGGCGGGTATGAGAAAGGAACGTTTAAAAAAAAAAAGAGGGAGAGACAGAACAGGGATGGTTAAAGCAAGATTCAACAGCACTCAACAACTTCTCATATCTTGTCGATGGCTGTGACCTAGGGGTAGTGAGCGCAGACTCACAATTTCCACCCGCGGGTTTCGAAGTCAGCCGTAAACAATTTTAGGGCGTCATTGGAGCTTGCGAATTGTGGCTGTAGAAGCCATTGGCATATCAAGAGACATAGTTACTAAGCATATGCTGAGGAGAAGGGTGTCATGGAAGCGTGCAAGAACAAGACAACGTTAAATCCGGGTAGACAACATCAAAAGATTGACTGAAAGACAACGTTAAATACGGGTAGACAACATTAAGAGATGGACTGGAAGACAGCATTAAATACCGGTAGACAACATTAAGAGATTGGCTAGAAGACAACGTTAAATACAGATAGAGAAGACAACATCAAGAGATGGGCTAGCAGACAACGTTAAATACAGGTAGACAACATCAAGAGATTGACTGAAAGACAACGTTAAGTACGGGTAGACAACATTAAGAGATGGACTGGAAGACAGCATTAAATACCGGTAGACAACATTAAGAGATTGGCTGGAAGACAACGTTAAATACAGATAGAGAAGACAACATCAAGAGATGGGCTAGCAGACAACGTTAAATACAGGTAGACAACATCAAGAGATTGACTGAAAGACAATGTTAAATACAGGTAGACAACATCAAGAGATTGACTGAAAGACAATGTTAAATACAGGTAGACAACATCAAGAGATGGACTGGAAGACAACGTTAAATACAGTAAGCAAAATCAAGAGATGGACAGGAAGACAACGTTAAATATAGTAAGCATTATTAAGAGACGGACTAAAAGACAATGTTAAATCCAGTAATTAATATTACGAGATGGACTGGGGGGGAAAAAAACAACGTTAAATACAAGTAGACAACACCAAGAGATGGACTGAAAGACAACGTTAAATACACT
Organism: Cepaea hortensis; assembly: GCA_963921405.1. Taxonomy (NCBI): domain Eukaryota; kingdom Metazoa; phylum Mollusca; class Gastropoda; order Stylommatophora; family Helicidae; genus Cepaea; species Cepaea hortensis. The sequence continues at coordinate 33,998,456 of OY992880.1, forward strand.
AAGAAATATTAAGAGATGGACTGAACGACAACGTTAAATTCAGGTAGACAACATCAAGAGATGGAGCAAGATAGCGCTAAATACAGGTAGACAGCATCAAGAGATGGACTGCAAGAATCCGTTAAATACAGTAAGCAGCATTAAGAGTTGGACTGGAACTCAATGTTAAATACGGGTTGACAACACCAAGATATGGACTGAAAGACAAAGTTAAATACGGGTAGACAACATCAAAAGATGGACTGGAAAACAACGTTAAATACAGGCAGACAACATCAGGAGATGGACTGGAAGACAACATTAAATACAGTTAGACAAACTCAGGAGACTGAGTTGAAGAAGCCTGGCTGGGTGAACAGGGAAGGGGCAAAACGGAAGATGCTAGCTATTCACTACAGCCGACCTACAATGTGGAGATGGCAAATGATGATGATATAGTTTGAATAGATTCTGGGGCAACAAGATGTAATAAACTATTTGCATAAATGAATGTCAGGTGGCGCTGTGGCTTAGAGGTAGACCAACTGTCTTCAACTCGAAGAAGAGACTAGTTCGAATATAATAGTGAACGATTGTAGTCAGATTAGAAACTCAAGGAAGACATACATTCCTTGTCTCAAGTCTGGGATAGCTTTATTTTTACCCTCGGTCGCTAGCTTTGAACTCAAGCGTAGAAAAGAACTCAAACACATTCTACTACTCCTAGTGTACTGGATTGATTTTTACCTGTGATTACCTTTCCTTATTACCAGTATCGCCTCGCCATCAGGCGAACCCACCCCAAATTCTTAGGTATTTGTAATATACGTACCCAATTCAAGGACTAGAAGTCAACATTTTAGTCCAGCTGACCGGTGTTGAAGTTGAACCCGCTAACTCCGCATCAGCACACCGGATGTTTAAGAACAAGCACTCTTATCCATTCAACCACGTTGACCTCTATCTGGGATAGTGATTTAGATCTCTATTTTTCTCCGATATGGGTAAAAAACAGAAGATTCCGTGTACATCATGCTCACGTGAAAGGTTCCTTGGCAGCTGAATATCGTCAAGATTATGCTCCTATATCCGCTGCCCTGTCAATAATTTGTAAGTAGGAAAGAGCCCTACAATATACTTTTTTTGTGTGGCATATCCTATTTACAGGACATGGCCGTTAACACCAGCATTTTACTGCTGTTGTTGATGTCTTGGCAAGATTTTTTTTCCCCCCACGTTTCCATCCTGTTTCAGGATATTGGGGTCAATACCAGCATCTTTCAGCTGTATGTTGATTCCTAGGCTAGATTACGCTCATCAGCACGCCACGACTTTCTGAACGACCGGCTCCATACTCTCATAAGTTACTGGCGCCACTCGAACCACTTCTAATTCTCGTGCGCTCACGAGAGTATTCGAGGTTAACGGAGAAAGCTGCTAACTCCTTGGCCAGGCAGCCGGCTACTTGGCAAGTTTACGTTCAGTAATTTCCCATTTCTTTCTGAACGACCGGCTCCCATACCAACACGTTAAAACCCAGCGTGACGCGGTCTGCTTCCAAATCGGTCGCAGCTGTGTTTCGAGCGCAGGTAAGTGGGCTCACGAATCGCGCCCGCAAGCACTGGGCCACGGAGACGGATCTACAATATACTACTTCAAGTAAAAAGTAAAGGACCCCTTTAAATACCTTAAGGCGGTGGTGTTCAACCGGTGGGGAATCCCCCCCCCCCACCCAAAAGGGGGGGGGGGAGTTTAAGGGTTTGGGGGGGGGGGGGATTAAGATTATTTCAAGATCTTGTTAATACAAGAACAGATTTCTTGATATTGGTTTTCTCTCCATACTTTACGGTTCTGTACTCCTCGCCCTTCTGAAATTCGTTTTATAACGTAAGTAGACCCGCAAATCACGTTTTATGTAGTGTGACAAGACCGCCGGGGCTTGGACTGGTTTGCCACGATAGATACTATCCCCTGCCTTTGCTCCAACCACCTCAATAGCACTCTACATCTACCAGGCCCCACACAAGCCGGGACAGCTTAACCTTCCCTCCCTCACCTAGGGTTCCAAACCCCAAGGGGGCTCGGACCAGACACCAGTCATATCACTGCACAAAGTCATAGCTAAGAGAACAAAAATTTAATTCTGAACTACGTCAACCACAACACAGAGAAGGATGGCTGAAAGCCAGACTAGAAGAACTATGTACAAGATCAAAGACGCAGATGATTATTCATCATGGAGGCGGACGATAGCTCGTGCGGTTGTCCAGTCGTGGTAGCGACTCACCCAGGCTCCTCCAGTGGACTGGAACTCCAAGGTCTGTTGCCTCTCCAAAGTTCCCTCTTCACCCAGAGAACCAAGCAAGGGCTGATCCAGCGCAGTACCACTGCCTGACTGACACTGCACTGATGAACAAGGATCCTTCCTTGCTGTCGTACTTGTCGTGTCCTCCTTTAAAGTGTCGTCCCTGGAGTGAAGAGAGTCGACACCCACATTATAATATTTTTTTTTCCTCTCAATATTCTGGAGAATCCACCAGCTTCCGTCCAACACACTCCATCAGCCTATGGACACCTTTTCCTATCACTCTCTCACTGTCGTACTATGCCCCCCTTCTCATACTTCCCCAACGCAACATACTCAACAACTATTGCTTCTAAAAATTAATAAAGACTAATTTATTAAAAGAAAAGTGTAACGTATATGAGACGTGTATGCGAAGAAAAAAGTGTGTCGTGTATTATAACATAAATGTGTATGTCAGCCTTCCAAGTTCAGGATCATAGTGTACACATCATGGCAAGGATCACACGACATCATTCGAGTCAGTACGAAAAACCTCACCGAAGTCGTATCCTTCTCTCCAGACATGTCCTCCTCCAGGAACTCTGATGACCCTGAGATCTGAATCCCATGTAAATATATAATCCGTGAAAAAAACTGTTATTGTTCCTAACACAACTGTTCCTAACAGTTTATAGAAACTCCGGCTTCATAATTCCGGCGCGGTGAAAACAAACATGGAACACTGTCCTATGAACAAGACTTTTTGTCTCTTGATAAATGTTCACTAGTTCTCACTATTAAACAGTTATTGTATCTAGAATAAAATGGCTTGCTTTATTCACTAGATATAGTCTGAAAGTTCTGATTTCCTTGATACGTGGCACAACTACACTTCAATGTTTGGTTTCATCTAATGTGAACATCAGTTCCTACTGATCTAGTTCCACGTGGGCTGAACCTCCATCACTTCAGGTGTGTTAACGATTGGTATTCACTCATGTAGGATACATATACCATTAGACTCCACCGAGCAATGTGTCTTAACTTCTTCCGTTGCGAAAGTGGCTGGCCCATCTCTCCACATCATACTTTATCCGGGATCGGATTTTTTAGTTGTTCCGGGTTCTTCATTCCAACCAGAGGAACCTGTAAAATAAATCATACAACTGGTGATAGCCTCCCCTTCACTGATCTCTATTAGATGATCGTGGGCATCGGCCTCGCTCAGAAAATATAATGTACCCATCAGGGACAGATGAACTGACCACATAGGTTATCATCAGGCCAAGACAAAAAAAATCAGCAAACAGAATGCGGAACCCCGCCCACCAGGGACACCTACGGGAAGATCCCAATTATCCTTCATTACTCAATTCTCCACTAGTAAAGCTTATAAACACTTCACTAATCTATTCTTAACTAGCAGAGTTAATATCACTATTCTTACTCTAACTAGTTTCCACTAACAGTGCTAATCCTCACACTATAGTTTAACAAGGCCACAGTCTATATTAATTAGAACTAATAGACTATATTGACTACCTTATGTAAAAACCGCCTCATTCCCGGGATGGCTACTACACTTTGCCATAACGGCACATGCTAGTTAATGTTAAATTAATCTAACACTGTAGAGCTCTCCCACAAACACGTCTATCATAATCCACGGTTCTTGGTCAACTCCCCCCTAGTTGATCCCAACTCGGGTTTATATGGCAAACTCCTAAAATTGGTCACGTGATATGGGTGACGTCCTGCAGGTGTTATTTGCGCATATCATCCATTGTCAGGAAACTATTTTCCTGGCTTAAGTCCTGTCAAAGTTGTCAGTAATAGTTTAGATTCTCAAAACAAGCCGGCGAGTTGCTGTCGAGTTCCAACAAAGAGTTTTCCTCAACAAGCTGTCAGTAGCAATCTGCCCCTCTGAGTGATGTCCGGAAACTATATGACATATGGACTGTTTACTTCCTTGCTGAGTACTTCCGTTTTCCATCTGACTTGTCAAAACGATGTATGATTCAGCGCACTCACTTCCTCCTCACTCACCACCAAATGTGTATATGGGCTGACCCGATGTAACCTGTGCAGCTGTGTTTACTCTGTTAGTAAAAATAGTTGTCGCTGGCAGATCGTCCGCTTAATCCGAAAATCCTCTATAATAATCAACCTGTTAAACACACGGTTTTATTTTGTGACATAGGCCCCCTCTTAAGAGAGTAGTCCATCTCACTCTTCTCCACCGTGAGTTTAATCCAGATGATTCATTCTTCTTCTTCATGAGCTGGGTGTCTTGACAAGAAGTCCGCTCCAACATTTTCCTTCCCAGGAATGTACTCTACTGTGAAATTATACGGTTGAAGTAACAACGACCACCGCATCAAACGTGCGTTGAGCTTCTGAGAAGTAGCCAGGAACATCAGAGGTTGATGATCCGACTGGACTCGAAACTTAACTCCATACAAATATGGCTGAAATTTTTGCACTGCCCATACGAGGGACAAGCACTCTCTCTCGACGGTTGAATAATTCCTCTCCGCCTGTAGAAGTTTCTTACTTGCGTATGCCACAGGTTTCAAAACCGAAGCATCGTCTTTTCCTTCCTGTAACAAAGCGGCTCCAATTCCAATCGCACTTGCATCCGTTCTCAACACAAATGGTTTGGAAAGGTCAGGGAGCTGTAATACAGGTTTGCTGACCAAGGCCTCCTTTAACTGACTATAGGCATTCTCACATTCTGGTGTCCAAATGATTTGGTCCGGTAATCCCTTTTTCAAGGTTTCGGTCAACGGAGCTCCCAGTTCCGTGAAATGTGGGATAAATTTGTGGTAGAACCCACACAACGAGAGAAAAGATCGCACATCCTTCTTCGTTTTTGGCCTTGGTGCATTTCTGATTTTCTCCAGGTTCTTCTCTTCTGGAACAATGTGTCCTGGGGTGATGGTGTGACCTAGAAATTCCAGAGTCTGGTAACCAATCATGCACTTGGTTGGACGAGCAGTAAGCCCTGCTTCCTTGAGTCTATTAAACACTCTCTCCAAGGATTGTAAGTGGTCATCCAAGCTGTCACTGGAAATCAGAATATCATCCATGAATGAGATGATGGACGGATCCTGTAACGGATCTAGTAAAGTCCTCATCATGCGTGTAAACACACTGGGTGCATTGCTGAGTCCAAAGGGCATGACTTTGAATTCGTAGTGTCCACTGGGTGTACTGAAAGCTAACAGTGGTCGAATCTCCGGTTTGACTGGTATCTGATAGTACCCCCGACTCAGATCCACCTTTGAAAAGTACCGAGCCTTATGGAGCCTAGCGAATAACTGAGTTGGATTCGGCAAAGGTTCCACCTGAAATTGTGTATGACTGTTCAGAAGTCGGTAATCTATACACAACCGGTGTTCTCCACTTGGTTTGCGTAACAAAACTACCCCTGCATTGTATGGGGATGTGGATGGTGCAATCACGTCATCCTCCAGCAATTTTTGTATTTCCTCCTCCAGGGCCTTTTCTTTAGAGAATGGCACTGGGTAAACCTTTTGGCGAACAGGCTCCTGTGTGGTCAAAGTCATCTCGAACTCAACCAACCTCGTTCGTCCTGGTTTATCAGTCAGTATCTCCTTATGAGACTTGAGAACCTGGGTTATCCTTTCCCTCTCCTGGGAGGTCAGATCAGGGTTCACTTTCACATCCCTATAGGTTTCCTGGTGTACCAAGGGATATTCCCTGCCCTCGCTGGTTCCCACTTCCGTCTCCATTGCAACTGCCATTGCCATGAGGTGCGCAGCCTTGTCTCCGGGTCTCTCTTCGTATTTCCGCAAGAGATTGATATGGAAAATCTTCGACTTTCCCCGGATCCGGATCTGATAGTTGGTTCTGGATATCACCCTTTCCACGGGAAATGGTCCTTGCCAACCTATCTCCAGTTTGTTGTTTCCCGTTGGGAGTAGCAACAAGACTTTGTCTCCCACCTCTAGAGATCTTTCTTTAGACCTACGGTTGTAGTAAGCCGCATGTCTTTTCCTGGCCTTTTTCAAGTTTTGATTTGCCAGAGTCCACCCCTTGTGGAGTTTTTCTTTCAGTTCCTCCACGTATTTGTAGGATGAGATCACTTCTTCTGACGTCCCCTCTTCAGTCCAACTCCTCAACATGGCTTCCAACGGTCCTTTGATTGGACGACCAAACAGCAACGTAGCGGGTGGTAGTCCTGTTGAGCCATGAGGAACCTCCCGATAGGCAAAGAGTGCTGCTGGGATATATTCATCCCACCTATCAGGTTTTTCCTGCGCTAATTTCCTGAGCATTGTCATCAACGTGCCGTTGAAACGCTCTACTTGTCCATTGGCTTGAGGGTGGTAAGGGCTGGTATGTATGTGGTTAGAGTGAAACACCCTAAATACCTCCTCCATGAGTTTTCCACAAAACTGAGATCCATTGTCCGTCAGAATTTGATCCGGAAAGCCTAATCTGGTAAAGGCCTCCATCAGTGCGTCCGCCACTCTTTTCGAGTCAATCGTGGTCAACGGTATAGCCTCACCCCACATTGTACAGCAATCCACCATTGTGAGTATATACATGTTCCTCTTCCTAGTCCTGGGAAGTGGACCCACGATATCGATGGCTACCCTCTCGAAAGGAGAGTTCATGATGGGCATCTCACCCAACATCACCGGTGCTGTCCAGTGTTTTGGTGCCACCCTCTGGCACTCAGGGCATGACTTCACATACCGACGCACATCATCTGTCATTCCCGGCCAATAGTAGTGGCAGGAAATCCGCTGCATGGTGGCGGCAATACCCATGTGTCCACTAAAGGAGATGGTATGCCCCATATGAAGAATCTGGGACCGATGAGCTTTCGGGACGACCAACTGACCGTATAGGTTGTCTCCCCTTCCTGCTCTCCTGTAGAGTATCCTATTCTTCATGTAGTACTGCCCCCGTCCTGGTGGATCAGCACTTTTCTGCAGCTTTCTGTAGCAAGGACGTAAAGTATCATCCTCACTCTGGGCAGTTCGTAGCTCCCCCGGCATTGGGTTAGTCACAATTGCGTCTGCCTCTTCCGTTTTCGTCTGAGAGCGAGTCTGCATTGCTCCCATATGGATTGGCTCCCTGGGCATTCCCAGAAAGACATACCGGCAACCTAGGATGACTGGAAAAATGGGATCGGTCAATACAGCGGCCTTGATGGTGCCGGTGACGTACCTTGACCGAATCTCCACATTAGCAATGGGCAACTTCATGGTTACAGCACTCTTCTGTGCAGGCTGTATATCCAATGTTTCACCTGTGAATTGTTCTGGATGTACCAGATCCGCAGAAATCACGGCCTCCCCGTCCAGTCCTGTGTCGTATAAACACTCCACTTGACGACCGTTAACCTCTACCAATTCCACTACAGGTGGTTTTTCCTGGTCTGGAGTCTCTTCCTCGGCCTCGACCTGTTCGGTGGGCTCCACCTTAGGTTTTCCTGAGCACACGACGAATTGAGTGTCTCCTGACTCTCCTCTGCAGTCAATAGCATTGTGCGTATTCGACTGGCCTTGGTTGCACCATTTCCCTGTCCTAGATGTTCTATTGCCAGACTTGAGTGAGCTCTCCTGGTGGCGAGCTTCCTTGTTGACCTTGGCATTTTCCGTGACAACCTCCTTGGAAGTCACTTGACATGCTGCGAAGTGAGGGTTCTTAGCCTTCGATTTGCAGTCCCTCGTATTGTGAGAGGGTGACTTACAAATTGAACACCACTTCTCCGACCACGGTCGTTTAGGTGTAGAGCTTGAAGTGCTCTTGCTTCCCTCCTTCTTCTTCTCTGAACTATCCTCTGATTTTTGCACATAAGGTTCCCACTTTTTTGTTCCTGTGTTTTTGGCTTTCTTCTTGTCATGTTTCTCTTGACTTTTGGAGTTGGTGGAAAAGTTCTCCCCTGCCTCCCCATGTACCTCGACGAACCGTTCTGCTAATTTATTCACGAGGTCAATACGTTCCGCTCCTTGTTCTCCCAGGAACGTCCTGAGAGGTTTAGACATTTGCTTCTTCAGCTGGTCGACCACCATGAGCTCTTCCAGACTCTCATAGTCATGTGCGAACCCAGCCAAATCCATCCACTTATGGAGATAAGATTTAAGACGCAAACTGTAGGCGGCAAACAACTCTCCGGGTTCTCGTTTCGCTGCTCGAAATTTTTTCCGGTAGGTATGTGACGTAACCTCGAATCGTTTCAGCAGAGCCGTCTTTAACTCGTCATAATTGTTCTCATGTCCTGGTGGCAGGCGAGTATAAACCTCGTAACCGGTCCCGCGTAATCCCTGGGATAGCTTAAGATTCCATTTGTTACGCTCCAGACCCATAGCAACTGACATAGCCTCGAAGCGTTGAAGGTATTGGTCAATCTTCTCTTTGTCCTCCTCGTAGACCGCTAAAGGAAACTTCATAGCATGGTACCCATGTCCACCTACTGGTGTTGATCCTGGGATGGAGGAACCTCCAACTGCTCCCTCAGTTTCTCCATTAGATTGACTCTTGAGCTCGAGTTCCCGCATCCGGTACTCGTGCTCCCTTTTCTGTGCTTCCTGTTCAGCTTCTAATTTCCTAGCTGCTTGCTCAGCTTCAAATTTCCTAGCTGCTTGCTCAGCTTCCAATTTCTTAGCTGCTTGCTCAGCTTCCAATTTCTTAGCTGCTTGCTCAGCTTCCAATTTCTTAGCTGCTTGTTCCAACTCCATCCTTCTCAATTCCAGCTCGGCCTTTCGATCATCCCGTTCCGCTTGACGATACTCTCTCTCCACTTCCTGTATGTAATCCGTTAGAGAAGACCCAGACAGTCCCATGTCTTCCCCCTTTGCCCTTAATTCTAACGTGGTAAGTTTAGGGGTGGCCATTATACAGAGAGGTAAGCTAGCAGGTCTAGTACAATATAACTGCAAATTACTATACAGATATATGAACAAGTACTATAAATCTAGATATTACCACACACAGTACATTCACTCAGTGACAAGAGTAGAATCAGGACCACAGACCTATGCAGACGTGTGAAGTGTGAACAGGTAAGATATTAGTCCTAACCCCTATCCACATTCACTCTAGCTGGATTCTCCAAAATGATATCTCCCTTTTATAACTAAGGATCCCGTGTCAAAAGACCCCGTTGTCAGAAGATCCCACTGTCAAAGGTTCCTGTTTGCAGGAGATCTCGCTGTCCAAGGATTCCGTTTACGGGAGATCCCGCTGTCCAAAGATTCCGTTTACGAGAGATCCCGCTGTCCAAAGATCCCGTTATCGAGCCCCCAATAATGTCGTGTCCTCCTTTAAAGTGTCGTCCCTGGAGTGAAGAGAGTCGACACCCACATTATAATATTTTTTTTTCCTCTCAATATTCTGGAGAATCCACCAGCTTCCGTCCAACACACTCCATCAGCCTATGGACACCTTTTCCTATCACTCTCTCACTGTCGTACTATGCCCCCCTTCTCATACTTCCCCAACGCAACATACTCAACAACTATTGCTTCTAAAAATTAATAAAGACTAATTTATTAAAAGAAAAGTGTAACGTATATGAGACGTGTATGCGAAGAAAAAAGTGTGTCGTGTATTATAACATAAATGTGTATGTCAGCCTTCCAAGTTCAGGATCATAGTGTACACATCATGGCAAGGATCACACGACATCATTCGAGTCAGTACGAAAAACCTCACCGAAGTCGTATCCTTCTCTCCAGACATGTCCTCCTCCAGGAACTCTGATGACCCTGAGATCTGAATCCCATGTAAATATATAATCCGTGAAAAAAACTGTTATTGTTCCTAACACAACTGTTCCTAACAGTTTATAGAAACTCCGGCTTCATAATTCCGGCGCGGTGAAAACAAACATGGAACACTGTCCTATGAACAAGACTTTTTGTCTCTTGATAAATGTTCACTAGTTCTCACTATTAAACAGTTATTGTATCTAGAATAAAATGGCTTGCTTTATTCACTAGATATAGTCTGAAAGTTCTGATTTCCTTGATACGTGGCACAACTACACTTCAATGTTTGGTTTCATCTAATGTGAACATCAGTTCCTACTGATCTAGTTCCACGTGGGCTGAACCTCCATCACTTCAGGTGTGTTAACGATTGGTATTCACTCATGTAGGATACATATACCATTAGACTCCACCGAGCAATGTGTCTTAACTTCTTCCGTTGCGAAAGTGGCTGGCCCATCTCTCCACATCATACTTTATCCGGGATCGGATTTTTTAGTTGTTCCGGGTTCTTCATTCCAACCAGAGGAACCTGTAAAATAAATCATACAACTGGTGATAGCCTCCCCTTCACTGATCTCTATTAGATGATCGTGGGCATCGGCCTCGCTCAGAAAATATAATGTACCCATCAGGGACAGATGAACTGACCACATAGGTTATCATCAGGCCAAGACAAAAAAAATCAGCAAACAGAATGCGGAACCCCGCCCACCAGGGACACCTACGGGAAGATCCCAATTATCCTTCATTACTCAATTCTCCACTAGTAAAGCTTATAAACACTTCACTAATCTATTCTTAACTAGCAGAGTTAATATCACTATTCTTACTCTAACTAGTTTCCACTAACAGTGCTAATCCTCACACTATAGTTTAACAAGGCCACAGTCTATATTAATTAGAACTAATAGACTATATTGACTACCTTATGTAAAAACCGCCTCATTCCCGGGATGGCTACTACACTTTGCCATAACGGCACATGCTAGTTAATGTTAAATTAATCTAACACTGTAGAGCTCTCCCACAAACACGTCTATCATAATCCACGGTTCTTGGTCAACTCCCCCCTAGTTGATCCCAACTCGGGTTTATATGGCAAACTCCTAAAATTGGTCACGTGATATGGGTGACGTCCTGCAGGTGTTATTTGCGCATATCATCCATTGTCAGGAAACTATTTTCCTGGCTTAAGTCCTGTCAAAGTTGTCAGTAATAGTTTAGATTCTCAAAACAAGCCAGCGAGTTGCTGTCGAGTTCCAACAAAGAGTTTTCCTCAACAAGCTGTCAGTAGCAATCTGCCCCTCTGAGTGATGTCCGGAAACTATATGACATATGGACTGTTTACTTCCTTGCTGAGTACTTCCGTTTTCCATCTGACTTGTCAAAACGATGTATGATTCAGCGCACTCACTTCCTCCTCACTCACCACCAAATGTGTATATGGGCTGACCCGATGTAACCTGTGCAGCTGTGTTTACTCTGTTAGTAAAAATAGTTGTCGCTGGCAGATCGTCCGCTTAATCCGAAAATCCTCTATAATAATCAACCTGTTAAACACACGGTTTTATTTTGTGACAGTACTATTTCACTCGTCACACTCCTGATGAAGTCTGGGCCGACCCTATAACATTAGCGGTCTCCCACTTGCAGAAAAAATACATGTAGCGCCGTCTCAAAATACACACGAGCCAGGTCACTCTTCTATCTCATCAGTGACCCACACACTGATATGTCACCTACACAATAAGCGGTTGCTCCACACGAACACACACTGTCACTGGTAAAGTCTATCAGGTGACTAAACACTTCACCTTAGGTCCATGTCCTTGGACAATAGATCTTCACACAGTATCATGTACCTACCCTGATCCATGGGTAGTAATCACAACCTAGCATACACTGTCAACAGTTCATCACGTTGGCATGAGGTAGCTCCCTACCTTCACAAACATTGTCAACAGTTCATAACGTTGGCATGAGGTAGCTCCCTACCTTAAACATTTCACTCTGGTGTTTCCACCCATGTTGTAATCAATGTCCTAGTTCACTGGACCACATGTTGGCTTCATAAAGGTAACCAATGTAAAACCACTATGTAAGCATCAACTGATACATGGTGTCCCATAACCCAGCCGGGCCAGAAGCATATAACACAGGTCATGGTGACCGGTAACAATGATCACTCTGCACAACTTGAAAGGTCACTACCTTGCAATTACCAAGGTTTACACAGAGACTGAATGTCACCAGTGCTTCACTGGCTTGAATCACCAGACGTTTCAGTGTTGGATCCTCTCAGGATCGGATGACACTCGTCGGACTCTTGACGGAGGTCCCAACCTAGACCTACCGACTTATTCAGCACTCAGCTCCTTCCAACATTGATCTCGCAGAACCAGACAACCACTCCCAGTATGGCCTCAATCAACTTCTGGATAGGCCCTGGAATGAGTGGGCCCATAGAGCTCATGGTGCAGCTCTTGAATCTTCTACTGTATAGTAATAACAGATCCTGAAACACGGAGAGGTTGGTGTGAGTACTCAACTACAACAAAGACTACCAGCATCTCCACCCTGTCACCTGCCTCTCAGACATTCCTCATGTCTACCAACATGAGTATGAAATCATCACATCATAGATCTACCTAGTCACTATAATATATAGGCATAATGATGGTAGAAAAAGCAATAGCACACCTGTTCAGTCAAGTAACACTTCTGGGCTACATATAACCCCTAGCACCAGAGTCGACTGTATGACTCTGTCAAGCATCCTTCGCCTGGTGCCAGTCCAATCCGGTTTCATCTCCCATCCTCAATCAACATATACACTTACTTTCCTTTCAGTGTAGGGATTACTGTATCGAGAAGGTGTCCAGCCGGACATCTCCTTCCTGACAGACTCATCAATTCATCAATCCCTTCACCCATGGACTGATGAATTACACACATTAATAACTATATGTCCATAATGAATTATACTCCTGATAATTCATTACTATAGCATTAACTAAGGAGAACTCAGGACTTGTTACACTTAAATGACAAAATCATATCACAGCCATAGTGTCAGGTCTGGGATCCCTGCCCCAGATCCTGAGTTGCCCTTGTATTCACTGACTATCTTGCAGGTCAGTCATACCTGTGCCGGTCGAGCACAGCTGTGGTGGCCATCCACCACTACACTTTCCCACAGCTACTGTGGGTCTCGTGTACCTTGTCCCGTGACGACTTAAGTCACGTCATCCAATGTAGCAAACCTCCAGACTCCACTACCAAACTCTGGCTCCACCTTTTTTTTTGGGGGGGGGGGGGGGGGGGTTTATGCCCCTCCTATACCACTACTTCACGGCAGTACTCCAAGTACTCCATGAACCGAGTCAGGGTTCCAGAAGAGTAGAATATTAGAGACAGAAACGGTTAGGTTCAAACCTCGATCTATCTAGACACCTCGGCCTCGAATTACGGAGCGCCGCATCACCCTCGATCGGGTATGTTCATCCATCGGATATGCACGATTGCATTGGGTCGGACCTATTACCGATCGGGTTGGGGTTACCGGCCTACCTCCCGCTGCCTAGACAAACGTAAGATGGAACACGCACGGTCATCCTTGCGTACGGACATGACAGCAAGCAGTAACAATAGTATCATGAATACTTCTTATCAATTGTTATCCTACCGATGCACCGCCATTCGGCTTACGCGGAATAACACTGCTATCTGCACACAGCAAATACACCACTGCTGATTTCACCTTGATTCCTCGAAAAATCACCATCACTGATAGAACAATTACGTTACCATTCTAATGTCACGAAGGACATTACACATTTCTAATACTAAGCTCTACCTTATCATTTACCGCGTCTAGCATGTTGATGTCATGACGGACAAACTGTCGCCTTGCCTGTGTAATGAATAAACCAAACCCGTAACTGCTACACACTGTAACGCCCATCGTTCGGCCTATTTTATTTACACACCACTCGCTGTGGAACACGGCTTGTTCCGTCAGGTAACACATTACATTGCTGATCGATAAAGCCTACTTAAAAATGCAACCGCCAACTGTAACGCGACAACTCAATTTTGCGATGGCAATTAATTCATTCCGGGAACTCAGCACGGCATTACGACAACAATTAAATCATAGAATAAGTACTCAACTAACCTGTGATTGAAGAATCACAACCTTGACTGTAGATGTCCGCACTGGCCGCGAATATTGACATCAAAATTGCCTCAGCCTCTTGGCTGCGATCTGTCTACGCTGAGGTTTGGTGGGCGACTGCTCACGACAAAGTCAGTGCGCCTTCCACTCGCCTACACGGGCCGCGTGACTTTCATGATACATGAAGAAAACCAGAGTCCCGATAAGTTTCCCCACCCCGTGCTGCATGAAGCACGCGTGAACTTAGAGATCTCTACCAGGTACGCACTTGGGAGAACATTCTAGATTTTCCATAAATAACTAGAATAGCTCCGCCCCGCACTATTTTCCGATGGGGAATCCCCTATTAATTGATATTAATTCAAGGGAGACCAACGCATCGCACTCCCTTCAAAGGGATATTATGCAGAGATCTGCCGTTCTTTATCCGTTTCGTCACATAGGCCCCCACTTAAGATGGTCGACCCGGTCGAACTCACTAGACAAAGATCGGTCTGAACTCTGAACCTCTACTCTATCAAGATTGGATTCCCAGGAAAAGATGTTCCATAACATTCACTTTCCCTGCGGAGATCCACCAGAATGGTATGGATGCTGGATCACCCACCACCGCCTCAAACATACGTTATCTCCAGCGATTAGGCCCGAAACGTAACGGCCTGGTGATTGGCTTACCGGATCTGTCTACACTGGACCGTTCCGCATCCACCTGTTGCAGGCCATCGGTTACTTTACTGAAGGTTCGCTCGTCCCTTCCGACAATAGGATATTTCCTATCCCGACTAGGCATCACCTTCGTGGACTGTTCGCGGATGTCGACCGAAATGAATGGTCGCTTACTCCAGGTTCGTCTGGAGTACCCTTGCTCCTGCCTTCTCTCCCGCGAGTAAGGACAGTGAGCCTGTCGGCATATCGAGTCACCCGACGATTCCGTCGTGCCAGATGTGACTTCGCCTGTCCGACCTCGATTCCCAGTGTGCTTAACACCATGGGCCTCTTCCCGACGGAGCCCGTTCGCCCTATCTACGGTTGAACGCTCAGGAGACCGCAGACCCTCCCCACAGGATGTACTGCGTAGGACTGAGTCTTCCTCGCCCTCGTCTGGACCCAGAACCGAATCTAGCGCGATGGTAGTCGCACTATCTGGTGGAGAAACTACCTCGGACCTCTCCAAATTCTGAAGGAGAGTACAATGGAACTTACGCAATTCCCCGCGGACCTTCACCTCATACGTGGATCGGGACATTATCCGCTCCACAGGAAAAGGGCCCTGCCATCCGAGTTCGAATTCCGCCCCCTCGATTGGGAGAAGCGCGAGAACCCTATCTCCAATCTGCAGAGATAAACCGTTTCTGGTCTTGTGCTTTGGTGCTGCCAGACAACACGTTGGGCACGACCGGATATATCTCCGCACGTCGCCTGTCATTCCAGGCCAGTGGTAGTGGCTGGAAAGACACTGGACTGTTGTCCCCACATCCTTATGTCCGGTTAAGGATAAGGTATGCACTCTATGTATCAAGCGGGATCTGTAGTCAGTAGGGACTACCATCTGACCGTACTGGCTATCCCCTTGCCCGGCTCTACGATAAAGCAACCGGTTTTCTACATAGAACTGACCCGGAGTTGGCGGGACCGAACTTTGGGACACCTCCAGTAAGTAAGGACGCAAAGTCTGGTCCCTACTTTGAGCACTGCTCACTAACCTCGCAAGAGAATGGTCTATTTCCTTACCACACTGCCTTTTTCCATCCTTAGCCCTGGCCTGCCTAGCGCTCACTAGACAATGTTCCCTGGGGTCCCCCAGGAATACATGCGGACGACCGAGGATCAAAGGGTAAATAGGATCAGGCAGCACAGCCGCCTGGATGCTACCCGTAACGTACCTGCACCGAATGTCAATCCGAGCAATCGGCAAGTCCATAGCTACGGAGCTCCTCATGGCCAGCTGAAATTCTCTTGTCTCGCCGGTGAGCTGCCCTGGGCTCACAAGGTGGGATGAGATTACAGCTTCAAACTGCAATCCTGTATCGTATAGACATTCCACCTGCTTCCCATTCACCTCTATCGTTTCGATCACAGGTGATTTCTCAGACTTTGGTTTCTCCCGACCCTTAGGTGTGGTCTCGCTAGGTCTACCTCTAGTAGAGGCGAGACACGCAAAGTGCAAGTCCTTTGGCTTCCTCAGACAATCTACAGTATTATGGGAAGGAGACTTACAGTGCTTACACCACCTCTTACTCCACTTCCGTTTTGGGGAGGCGGGAGGGCTTTGCTTATCGGGTTTCTTACCAGAGTCTTTTACCACAGGATCTGCTACATTGGATGATTCTTTGGGACCTTTGGTCTTGGGCTTCTGATCAAGCCCCTTCTGCCTTTTCTGTGAACCAGTCTGACTGGAATCCCCAGTCTCACCATAGACTTCCACATACCTTTCAGCTAACTTATTTACTATGTCTAGCCTTTCCGCCCCATTTTCCCCTAAGAAATTCCTTAAAGGCTTGGACATCTGCATTTTCATTTGATCCACCACCATCAACTCTCTCAGACTCTCATAATCCTCTTTGAAATTGGCCAATGCCATCCACTTCAACAGGTATGAGTTCAACCTCACACTATAGGCCGAGAACATCTCACCTGGTTCTCTCTTGGAAGTTCTGAACCTCCGCCTGTAAGCATGGGCTGTCATTTCGAATCTTTTCAAAAGAGCCGATTTCAGGGTTGGATAATCATTTTCCATCCCTGGGGGAAGACGCGCATACACTTCGTACGCGGTGCCACGGAGTCCTTGTGAAAGCTTAAGATTCCAACGCTCAGGCTCTAAACCCATAGCTTTACACATTGCCTCGAACTTCTCTAAGAATTGATCTATCTTCTCTTGGTCCGGTTCAAATGGTGGAAACGGCCATTTCATAGCATGGTAAGCTGGTCTGCTGGCTACTGATGAGCTCGGTAAAGCTACTCCACCTACTGCTCCCTCAGACTCACCAACCGATTTAGCCTCTACCTCAAGTTGCTTCATACGGAACTCATGTTCCATTTCCAACTTCCTAGCATCTAATTTCTTAGACTCTAGGTCAGCTGCCAGTTTTTGTGCCTGTTGGTCGGCCACCAACTTTTGCTCTTCCAGTGCTACCTTTCGAGCTTCCAGCTCAATTTCTGACTTTCTTCTCTCCCTCTCTTCTGCTCTGAAGTCTCTCTCTACTTCCAGTACATAGGCTTTAAACTCCTCACCTTCCAATCCCATCTCAGTTGCAGATGCCCGCACCTTAGCTAAATCTAAAGTACGAGTAGCCATGCTTAGGGTAACTTAGTATCAGTATAGATATGCAATACCCAATCACAATGCTAACTGTACTCCAACCAACACTGTAACTATGTATCTATACTAACTTAACTAAATGTCTGTCCACGTCGAAGAGAAAGGTTTCAGTAGCCTTACTCGTCAAGTAGACAATAGGTATAGGACAGATGACACTATAACCTATTCCTACGAGATGTCAGAACAAAGAGAAGATCCCGGACGGGCCCCCACTCTATCTTGTGACAAGACCGCCGGGGCTTGGACTGGTTTGCCACGATAGATACTATCCCCTGCCTTTGCTCCAACCACCTCAATAGCACTCTACATCTACCAGGCCCCACACAAGCCGGGACAGCTTAACCTTCCCTCCCTCACCTAGGGTTCCAAACCCCAAGGGGGCTCGGACCAGACACCAGTCATATCACTGCACAAAGTCATAGCTAAGAGAACAAAAATTTAATTCTGAACTACGTCAACCACAACACAGAGAAGGATGGCTGAAAGCCAGACTAGAAGAACTATGTACAAGATCAAAGACGCAGATGAGTATTCATCATGGAGGCGGACGATAGCTCGTGCGGTTGTCCAGTCGTGGTAGCGACTCACCCAGGCTCCTCCAGTGGACTGGAACTCCAAGGTCTGTTGCCTCTCCAAAGTTCCCTCTTCACCCAGAGAACCAAGCAAGGGCTGATCCAGCGCAGTACCACTGCCTGACTGACACTGCACTGATGAACAAGGATCCTTCCTTGCTGTCGTACTATTTCACTCGTCACACTCCTGATGAAGTCTGGGCCGACCCTATAACATTAGCGGTCTCCCACTTGCAGAAAAAATACATGTAGCGCCGTCTCAAAATACACACGAGCCAGGTCACTCTTCTATCTCATCAGTGACCCACACACTGATATGTCACCTACACAATAAGCGGTTGCTCCACACGAACACACACTGTCACTGGTAAAGTCTATCAGGTGACTAAACACTTCACCTTAGGTCCATGTCCTTGGACAATAGATCTTCACACAGTATCATGTACCTACCCTGATCCATGGGTAGTAATCACAACCTAGCATACACTGTCAACAGTTCATCACGTTGGCATGAGGTAGCTCCCTACCTTCACAAACATTGTCAACAGTTCATAACGTTGGCATGAGGTAGCTCCCTACCTTAAACATTTCACTCTGGTGTTTCCACCCATGTTGTAATCAATGTCCTAGTTCACTGGACCACATGTTGGCTTCATAAAGGTAACCAATGTAAAACCACTATGTAAGCATCAACTGATACATGGTGTCCCATAACCCAGCCGGGCCAGAAGCATATAACACAGGTCATGGTGACCGGTAACAATGATCACTCTGCACAACTTGAAAGGTCACTACCTTGCAATTACCAAGGTTTACACAGAGACTGAATGTCACCAGTGCTTCACTGGCTTGAATCACCAGACGTTTCAGTGTTGGATCCTCTCAGGATCGGATGACACTCGTCGGACTCTTGACGGAGGTCCCAACCTAGACCTACCGACTTATTCAGCACTCAGCTCCTTCCAACATTGATCTCGCAGAACCAGACAACCACTCCCAGTATGGCCTCAATCAACTTCTGGATAGGCCCTGGAATGAGTGGGCCCATAGAGCTCATGGTGCAGCTCTTGAATCTTCTACTGTATAGTAATAACAGATCCTGAAACACGGAGAGGTTGGTGTGAGTACTCAACTACAACAAAGACTACCAGCATCTCCACCCTGTCACCTGCCTCTCAGACATTCCTCATGTCTACCAACATGAGTATGAAATCATCACATCATAGATCTACCTAGTCACTATAATATATAGGCATAATGATGGTAGAAAAAGCAATAGCACACCTGTTCAGTCAAGTAACACTTCTGGGCTACATATAACCCCTAGCACCAGAGTCGACTGTATGACTCTGTCAAGCATCCTTCGCCTGGTGCCAGTCCAATCCGGTTTCATCTCCCATCCTCAATCAACATATACACTTACTTTCCTTTCAGTGTAGGGATTACTGTATCGAGAAGGTGTCCAGCCGGACATCTCCTTCCTGACAGACTCATCAATTCATCAATCCCTTCACCCATGGACTGATGAATTACACACATTAATAACTATATGTCCATAATGAATTATACTCCTGATAATTCATTACTATAGCATTAACTAAGGAGAACTCAGGACTTGTTACACTTAAATGACAAAATCATATCACAGCCATAGTGTCAGGTCTGGGATCCCTGCCCCAGATCCTGAGTTGCCCTTGTATTCACTGACTATCTTGCAGGTCAGTCATACCTGTGCCGATCGAGCACAGCTGTGGTGGCCATCCACCACTACACTTTCCCACAGCTACTGTGGGTCTCGTGTACCTTGTCCCGTGACGACTTAAGTCACGTCATCCAATGTAGCAAACCTCCAGACTCCACTACCAAACTCTGGCTCCACCTTTTTTTTTTGGGGGGGGGGGGGGGGGGTTTATGCCCCTCCTATACCACTACTTCACGGCAGTACTCCAAGTACTCCATGAACCGAGTCAGGGTTCCAGAAGAGTAGAATATTAGAGACAGAAACGGTTAGGTTCAAACCTCGATCTATCTAGACACCTCGGCCTCGAATTACGGAGCGCCGCATCACCCTCGATCGGGTATGTTCATCCATCGGATATGCACGATTGCATTGGGTCGGACCTATTACCGATCGGGTTGGGGTTACCGGCCTACCTCCCGCTGCCTAGACAAACGTAAGATGGAACACGCACGGTCATCCTTGCGTACGGACATGACAGCAAGCAGTAACAATAGTATCATGAATACTTCTTATCAATTGTTATCCTACCGATGCACCGCCATTCGGCTTACGCGGAATAACACTGCTATCTGCACACAGCAAATACACCACTGCTGATTTCACCTTGATTCCTCGAAAAATCACCATCACTGATAGAACAATTACGTTACCATTCTAATGTCACGAAGGACATTACACATTTCTAATACTAAGCTCTACCTTATCATTTACCGCGTCTAGCATGTTGATGTCATGACGGACAAACTGTCGCCTTGCCTGTGTAATGAATAAACCAAACCCGTAACTGCTACACACTGTAACGCCCATCGTTCGGCCTATTTTATTTACACACCACTCGCTGTGGAACACGGCTTGTTCCGTCAGGTAACACATTACATTGCTGATCGATAAAGCCTACTTAAAAATGCAACCGCCAACTGTAACGCGACAACTCAATTTTGCGATGGCAATTAATTCATTCCGGGAACTCAGCACGGCATTACGACAACAATTAAATCATAGAATAAGTACTCAACTAACCTGTGATTGAAGAATCACAACCTTGACTGTAGATGTCCGCACTGGCCGCGAATATTGACATCAAAATTGCCTCAGCCTCTTGGCTGCGATCTGTCTACGCTGAGGTTTGGTGGGCGACTGCTCACGACAAAGTCAGTGCGCCTTCCACTCGCCTACACGGGCCGCGTGACTTTCATGATACATGAAGAAAACCAGAGTCCCGATAAGTTTCCCCACCCCGTGCTGCATGAAGCACGCGTGAACTTAGAGATCTCTACCAGGTACGCACTTGGGAGAACATACTAGATTTTCCATAAATAACTAGAATAGCTCCGCCCCGCACTATTTTCCGATGGGGAATCCCCTATTAATTGATATTAATTCAAGGGAGACCAACGCATCGCACTCCCTTCAAAGGGATATTATGCAGAGATCTGCCGTTCTTTATCCGTTTCGTCACATGTAGACGTCTAGACTTGTTCTAGTATATGTTAATAAATGTAGCTTCCATTTTTATGTATACTGTGTAGGGTCGGGGTGGGGTGAAAAGGGGGGGGGGTTAAAAGGGAGAAAATACGAAAGGGGGCAATGACATTCTGAACATATGGTGGAGGGGTGCATGGGTCACAAAACGGTTGAGAACCACTGCCTTAAGTCGCATTCGGCGTGTGGTGTTAGACCCATATTTGTATAGACCAGTCGGCACTCAATCGTTGATGAGGGTCAATATTTTGCAGGCCGCCTTTACTTCTCTTGTTGCCCCTTTTAGACTGGACCGATTTCGGGGCCCCGGTCAATTTTTAAAAGCGGAACTCGTCCCTGTGCAGATGGAACTCATGATTACCGGGCCGGCAAGCGAGCGTCTGATGCTATTTATATCACGTAAATCTCTTAGATGTATGGAATAAATTTATGGGCAGCCACAAAGGTAGATTTGTGCTGGGGTGGCATATTACAAGTGAACTTAATGCGGGTGTTCTGACTCAAGAAACTTGACGTGACATGGCATTTTCACCGTTTGCTGGGTGAAACGCAATGCATTAACACAACGGGCTCGCTTTATAGAATACTGGGGTGTAATTTAAACACAGCCAGCCCAGTGTTATTGCTTGGCAAATCACGTAGCCTGTACGTTTTTTAACCACATAAAATTAAATTACTTCTATTGTATTTTTGTCCAAATTGTGTTTAGGTAAGCTGGCAAGATTGCAATGAGCGGTAGGATATTTCTGTTATATATGCAGTCAGGTTGGTAGGGAGATGCCTTCGTCTATTTCGAAATAATATATTTCCGTTCCGATACATAATACTCATGTTATAAAAAGCAATTTCAATAATGTTGCTTAAAAAGGTGAATTGATTTGATAATATCGATTCAGGTTTGTCTACAATTTTCACGATTTTCTTAATTGATTATTTAATTTCCGCTCTAATAAATATTCATAATACAACAAGGGGGAATCATTCGTATGGCACATATTGTCGAAGATCCGAGAATTAACGGTCCTTATATAACTGATTTTGCCTGGATTATAGAAGATCGAGCGGGATGTGGCTCGGATCACTGAAATCAAGGAGGAGACGGAAGAAACACTGAAAACACACCCAAGAAGAAAGATCGCAGACTGAACTGGTCAAGAAACAGACCAAGAATGAAACAGCTCAAACAAACGACATCAATAGCAAGACCCAGACAGAAGACGAGGCGATAGAAGAGGAGAAAGAAACAAAGTTAAAAAACAAAAGCAACCAAGTAAAAACAGCCACCAGAAGAAGAGACTACACTCCACCAAGAATGAGAGTGGAAGACACAAGATCTGAAGGCAGAGACAGACTACAAAGATTCAACCACAGACCAAGACACAAGAGAGACGGATGGACTCACTGTCGAGTCGACTAACGATGAACCACTCTCTGAAAAAAGAACACCATGAGACATGGGGAGCCTTCTAACAACATCAGACCTTAAAAGTAAGCGAATCTGACCAGACATGAAAAGCAGCAACAAAGACAAAATGACAAAAAACAAATGACAAAAATTTTGCCATAAACAAAAACAAATCAACACCAATCCAGAAACACTTAGAAATCAGACAGTGAAACACGCAGCTCTATTTCCGCAAGCAGAAAAAGAAAAAAAAAACACCCAATGCCCCAATTATAACACGTCAAAAAACTGACAGCTTAACGGGGCCTGAACACGTTTTGTCTCCAAATCAACAGCAGCAGAATAGAAAATATTTGCATGTACTTTTGCAGAGCTTCGCAGTAAAGCAGAGCATTTATTGGCTGTTCGTAATTTCCTAGGCAATGTTAGGTTCAGTAGTTTGCCATTGCTTTCTGAATGGCCGACGCTCATACCATCGTGAAATTCAACGCACAGCGAACTGCTCCCAAATCGTATTCGGCTGACTTCGAACCCGGTTAGTCAGAATATATATATATATATATATTCTTTTTTTTTCCCCGCGTTTCCATCCTGTTTCAGGATATTGCGGTCAACATCAGCATCTTTCAGCTGTATGTTGATTCCTAGGCTAGATTACGCTCATCAGCACGCCACGACTTTCTGAGCGATCGGTTCCATACTGTCAGAGTCCCAGGGTTAGGAGAGAGAGAACATATGACAGGGACAGGACATAGGTATAGCATGGGTAGAGTAGACAGGAAGATACACCCATTAAGAGACAGGACATAGGGGTTTATAGACAGGACGGTGTCCTTGAATGACAGTACAACCTTGCACTGGACGACCTGAGACACCAGTCATCAACAGACTGGTGAAGGACAGGACGGTATCCAGAAGACGAGACAACCTACTCGGCATGACAATTCAAGACGGCACGAGGTCAAGGACCACGTGACCACCGACCGAGGGTAGACAAGGGCAGACTGGACTAGACAGTGGTTGAGAGAGGATGTGTTAGCTTATTTGAGAGAGAGAGAGTGTACTGAATACCTGACACGAGAGCTTGCTAATGCTAAGAGAGTGTGGCATTGAATAGCCTGTGTGTGAGATAACTTTTGGAACGAGAGCGCACGAGTGCATTGCTGAATATTACGTTATATTTTGCCATATATTGTTATTAACGTACTTTGTGATAATGGATTCACGTTACTAAATTCCTAGACATGTATCTGTGTTGACGGATTATTTGTGCAAGTCTTAAATTCTGTCACAGCCCGGACTGACACGAAACTGAAACGCTGACACATACTCTCATAAGTCACTATGATATATATATATACTAGCTGACCCTGCCCGGCTTCGCCCAGACCCTGGTGGGGAGCATCTCATTTAATTCATATAAGTAGTCATATAAGTTCTCGTTCCCGTTACCGACTGTCTGTCTGTCTGTCTGTCTGTCTGTCTGTCTGTCTGTCTGTCTGTCTGTCTGTCTGTCTGTCTGTCTGACCCGGCCCGGCATTTCCCAGCTCCTGATGTGGAGCATCTCATTTAATTCATATAAGTAGTCATATAAGTTCCTGTTCCCGACTGTCTATCTGTCTGTCTGTCTGTCTATCTGTCTGCCTGACCCTGTCCGGCTTCATTAAATTCATACAACAAAAAAAGTAACTTAAAAGAACGTTCTTCTACACACCATCCATTATTTTTAATGAAAACTCTTTCTAATCACCTGCATGACTACAGTAACTTCTTAAGCAAAAAAAGATGAGTTACAATGTTATGCATTGTGCATCATTTTTATGAAAACTTTGAAAATGCCTTACAGATTGTATCATTATTTATTATAACTCATATGCCGGTACATAACTATGGACAAAGAGTTTATAAATCTTTGAAAACGATGCCACAATATGACTATAAGTTATACAGAAAAGTTATGCCCCTTGAAATAACTTTTACAGAGTTAGGTCCCCTGAAATATATGAAATTATGATGAAAAATGAAAAATGAAATAATACTGAGTAAGCAGGCGATTTCACACTAACAAAATATCACAGTTGGCATCTCTGGAATGAAAGGAAGGCGTGTAGAAAATTTCATCTCAATCGGATGGGCCGTTCGCGAACAAATAAAGGCCATACGGACAGAGATACATAAATACATACAGAGATACATACGCACAAGTCTTTTTTATATATAAGATATATCGGCCTCTACTACGAAACAAAGATGTGGGTAAGCGGGACATGATTGATACAGGCATTGATAAAGCACATCGGGAGTAAAAGGCCGCCGAACGTGTTTGCGTGGAGGGCAAATATCTTAAATGGAATAAAGACAAAGGAGAAAATGATTGCAGGTAGGTCACACACTGAGCGCGGGAAATGTAAGATGGTGCGTGATGGTGAAAATTACTATGTGTTCACATGCATCCACTGTGGACGAACATTTACAGCGTGAATAGGTCTGATCAGTCACGGTCGCTACCGCAATGTGTTGTAGTTATTATGCCTTTTTGAAGCACAATGTAACTGTCAGAAGTCGGGGTGCCCCACCGGCTAGATGAATGTATTATTCACTGGCGAGCAACCCCAGATAGTCAGAAACTGACTAGGGACAAAATCTATATGGCTGAACTACAGATTAAGCCCTTGAATATCCAACGTACAGTTCCTAGTGGCTCGTTACAAAATTGAAATGAACTGTGCTGAATATTCGCCAAGGATGGGAAGGAGAAGGTTAGTTAGAATAGATTTTTACGTCTGAATTAAAGTGTAAAGACAACTATTCCAGTACAGGTTTTTCTCCCTGACTGCTCCCTTCCTTGGTGTGTAAGTGAACCCCCACCAATGTACACACACAACACGTATGCACAATTGGAATTAAAATATAACGACAGAACTATGAGTTACAATACTACAACATTTATTTGCTAATCATAACAATAGACATCGGATGATTGTCAATATGAGGATGATAAAATCATATAACATATTGTGATGAGAAACATTACGTAACTTTACTTGTTACTTCATCTATCTGGAACTGTGGTCCAGATCCCCACTCTCCAGTAGACTCAACAAAAGAACAGCTTGCCGGTATTCTAACCTCTGCCAGTCCTGGCTCTACCTAGTCATAACTCGTTCTTGAGATCTATAACATAGGTGCTCCTTGTGAGAGCTTGAAAGAAAGTCAAGAATGTGTTATATCAGTTCTACATCAGCGCAATCCTAATTAAAACATATCATAACACAAACATATACAATGACCAGTCTGGCCAAGTTTATCTTCCAGCTCTACTGCGTACACCATCCTCCTTCTCCCTACTGTCTTTAGTCTGGGACGGGCTTTTCAATTGTCTCACACGCCTGTAATGATTACATTTCTGCCGCCCCATGTCCATGTCGCTAATACAGAAATTCTGTGTCGTACAGCCGCTCCGTCCAATGTTACTTTAGCAGCTCACAGGGTCGGTAAGTGTATTATAACAATGCCTGATCATCCGGGCTTGCAAGCCGTGACCAGTAGCTGTGCCAGGTTTCCATGCATTACCGTGGACGCACGCCCACAATACACTGAGAAAGTTTAGCACCATATACCAATTGTGGGTAAGGTCTGTACCCTTACACCTCTGCTTCCAACACAATCATTGGCCAATGTGCCAATGCACAGACACTCGATGGTTAGTGTGCCAATGCGCACACCATAATATAACACTTCATATTGATAGGCTTGCATATGACAAATCAATATACCAACCATGAAATACCCATAAAACATTAATTAAACTAGACATATTATGATACTTTAACATCATAGCATAATGCACTAGTTAGTTTATGAAATTACACATACCTACATCCAACATATCCGTAAACATTATATTACTTCAAGATGGAAATATACTGATACTCAACATAATAGCATCAGGCATTATTAATGAGTACTAATATTGTATAGCCGGCTTCGTGGCTTAGAGGTTATGACTTTTCTCCGTAATCTCGTATACTCTCGTCAGGTAACGTGATGACGGTTCAAATCAGCAGTGGTTCGAATCGCATCGGTAACTTACGGGGTATGTGAGCCGGCCGCTCAGAAAGCAATGGCAAACTACTGAGCGTAATCTTGCCAAGAGATCAACATACAGCTGAAAGATGCTGGTGTTGACAGCTAAGTCCTGTGAAAGGATATGCTTAAAAAAAAAAAAAAAAAAAAAAAAAATATTGTATAGCTACAAAATGAGATATACAACAAGTCTAATTGAAGTTACCACACAGACCAGCTATATTTGCTGAGCTGCCCGGTTTAATCACACTTAGTTACTGCTGTTGTAAGAATTAAATAAATAGTCAGTTGACTATATTCTGTACAACAAATGCACACACCAACAAGGACTAGTCTAGTTTAGAAAGAGATGGCAAGCATCTGCTACGACACCTCAAGTATATCTAGACAAGACCTGCCTTCCATAAGTTTCTACTTCTCAGAAGAGTAACACTTACAGCACAATTATATTGAACACAGAACTCAGAAAGAACACTCAAGCAACCTATGACAATGATAGTTCTTGCAATAACCTAGCTCAGATATAGACTGAAAATCGGTCCATCCATCTAAGAAACTAAGAGACTTACTAAGGGACTAGTTACTAAGAAATAATTCCTAGAAGCCAACATAATATTCATGCCTATGACTACAGACATTGAGATAGTTCCTACCTGTTCTGAAGTCAGACTTAATCTAAAAGGAAAAGGTCTATCGTGGGTTTTTATACCTAGCCTAGCAGTAGACACTTATCTCCCAGGAATTCCATTCCTAAATTCTTCTTATCTCCTCCTGACGTTAATTGCAATTAACTCCAAGTCTGTCCAGTCATAAAATTATTTCTGCATGCACACTAGCCTTCACACCTGCGGGTCTGACAATTATTAGCCCACTGAGTCTAATCAGTGATTTCACACCTTGCGCCTCTAGTCTCTACCAGATGGGGTCATCCATCGCGGTTGGGCGATTTCCTAGCTATTCTTATCAGGTGTCATGTCAAGGGAACAATTAGGTTCTCATGGTCAACAGCCAGTTTACAACTCTGTTGGTAAACCAGGTTTGCTTGCGTCATACCTGGTTGGTATTAATTACTATTCAGTCCCCTGAGTCTGCCCTCCCGTCTGGCTGGATTGATAAGACTGTGAAACTGATCTGGGGGTGACCGGTACTGGTGTCAAATTAACTTCCCAAATAGAAAGCCATTCCTGGTGGTTGTTTACTTGCAGGTTTTGCAAGCTTACGTCAAGACAGTATAGCCTTGAATATAGAGAAAACAGTTTTGTTCGTCTGTTGATCCTCTACATGGCCTATCAAAAGTGAACCGACAATTGTTCTGGGAAGTAAAGGCTGCCAATTCGTGACAGTAACAAACTATCGCCTGTCAAGACGGCAAGTTGCCAATGGACTAGAGAGAGAGAGAGAGAGAGAGAGAGAGAGAGAGAGAGAGAGAGAGAGAAGGGGGGGGGGGGGTAGAGACAGAAAGAAAGAGGGAGAAAGAGAGTAAAAGGGAGAGGGAGAAAAGAAACTCGTATTAACTTAATTTAAGATAATTTGAGCTGGAGTATACAATTTTAACCCGAAGGTTGCTGCTATTTCAGAAGTACATTTGACGCGTTCAGGTATTTGCTTGGAGAACAGGAAATATCAATAACATTAATGCGACTTTTTTTCACTCTGTGGCTTTCATATTTAGTGCTCCTGCTAGTTTGCGAAAGCCGTCTGTTCACACAAGTATTATTCAGAAAATGCTAATAATTCTGAATCAATATCAAGTGGAATCATTCCCTCACTTGCAATAAACTACACTGAAAATAATGGACACCTTTTGAAAGTGTCTCTAATGATTAAGGTATTGGTTCGTTAATTCATTCGTTCATTCACAGCTGGAAAACGACAACACCAGTCATAGAACCCCGGGCCTCTAAAAGACAAAAACACTTTATAAGAGTGTTTCAATATAAAAGATTACAAGGTTTCTCGTGTTATCCGAAGTTAGTCTTCAATTAGTCTGTTGGTATTTCTGAGTATAATGTAATGATCCTTGTTACCAGTCAACATTCAGCATGAAATTGCTATGTCATGTCAAGATATTCAACTGTATGTTAAAACATCTCGCCACATTTCTATAAAAGTTTCATAGCAAACGTAAAAAGGTATAGTAACATACAGTACGTTGCGCGGTGCATAAAGATAAGAACTGATCACACATTATAATGTGACAGGGATTAAAAGTGTTAAATAGTTATGTCTCAGAAAGGAGTTGCATTACAGTAATGAATGTTTGCATCAGTAGGAATTACAATAACCGCCTGAGTCGGGTGTAAGTTGGGAAACAACTGTCTGGGAGAGCCGGCGTGGAGGTATTAACCAACATAGTTATTTGCATGTCCTTCACGGGACGTGACAATCAACCCCGGCATACTTTGGCTGTTCGTGATTTTATAGGCAATTTTACGTTGTCTAGTTTGCCATGAATAGAAAAGACGCTAGCACTGGATAGGACATACATTGAGAAAATCTGTCAATGGTGTAACTAGAAAGGCCTTAGTTTGGAATCCACGAGGCAATAAGGAAACAAAGGAAGACAACAACAACAACAAAAACGCAGAGAAGAGAAATAGAGACGAAATGAATCATATGGGGAGGACGGACGGAGCTGCATGGGATAGCTAAGGAGAGGAGGGCCTGGAGTGAGTTGGTTGAGTGTCGATGCCCCAGTTGGGGATAAAGGATGAAAGGAGAAGTCTGGCATAGCTTTCAGAACGGCCGACGCTCATACAATTGTGAAAAATAACGCAATGCGTCTGCTTCTAAATCGTCTGCGGCTGGCTTCGCCTCGGTATGTGGTGGAATGTAGTGGAAGTGCGTTCACTGCCCCTAGGCCACAAACGTCGACAGCTAAAAGTTGTAAAACGTCTGTCTACGAGAGTAGACGCTGAAGTGATCACTAGAGTAGTTAGAAAGGCGCAAAACGGGTATCATTTGCCGGAGCCTCCGGCAATTGACCTTGACCTCGGCTGATTTTCACTCCCCCTCGGTCATATAGTTGGGTGGGTAAGGGGTGGTATGTAGGGGAGATATTTAACTCTTATATTTTGGGTTGTGTAGTAAACATGTGTGTACCACATAATCAACATGAAGCACCCTTTTGCAGTGGTTAACAAGAAAAATCATTCATACCACTAAAAAAACCAAACAAGAGTTCGTTTTCATAACTTTTTATTTTTCATCATATTTCCAATAGTGTGTAGTCAACAAGTGTTGACATCACATACGTGTATTTTCATTGACAAAGTACATTCATTTTTATTGGTCGTGACAAACGTGACATTGAGTCTTTTATATAGCCATTTCATTCATATGACCACTTTAATAGAACATATAGACACCAATCAGTAGAAAACATATATACATAAGTACACTAGGACGTGTTATATGTCTAGGGGTGATGTAGTGACCTTGTCTTTGTGAACTTGACGTTTTATGTAGAAATAGGATAGCGAGTTTCTGTGTTGTGTGTATGTGTAGATAGACGTGTCTTGTGTTTTGAAACCTACATTTGTCCCTCCAGTCGCTGTCTGTGTGTCAAGTACATCTAAAAATGTTTGTCTGTCTAGGTGCGTGTTGTGGTGTTTGGTGAGGCCCTTTGTGCTTGTTTTATTGTAGTCTCCGAAACAATGGTATGTTTTACTACATAAGGATACCATTCCATCCCCTTCGTATTCTAACTTGAAAAGCCCGGGGGTTCTCTTTTCATAGGCTTTGATAGTCTGGCAAGCCTTGCAGGTATTAGTACTAACTATATGTTCAGAGCAGGTTTCAGACGGGAACCACTGAGTATAGACTCTATCATACTCGGATCTAAGGTGTGGTCTAACTGCTTCCGCTAGGTTAGGTGTGCTAAGCACTAAGTAAAGAGAGTCAGTGTCCATTTCACAAAGCTGAAAGTCGTCTTTAGAGATAAATGTGTCTAGAAAGTCGTAGTAGAAAGCTAACATTCTTAATTTGGCATATTGATAAACGAAAAAACCAATCTGTAGAGGTAGATCCCAGACTGTTTTCTTTTTCCCTTTTACTACTTCAAATATGTCTTCGGTCAGTGGTGTCATCTTCTTAAATAAGGGATTATTTATTAACTTGGTTGTGTCTTCACCCTTACAATAGGAAACATTGGTGTGCTTGGCCTTATTGGTTAGAGTTTTACCGTAAGCGGCATTACCTAACAATTTCATTGTTTCTGCCGTAATACTCTCAGCTGGATTTTTATCCCCTTGGCGACGAGCATTATAGACTGTTTCCCCAAATTGTTTAAAACAACTAACTGGTCGATATTCTATTGTCTGGTAGATGTGTGTAACCACCAACCCAGGGGCTAGATACCACTTTAAAAGAGGGGTGGCTAATAATATTTTCTTCCCGAAATAACTACCAATCAATGTCCGTCGTGGGGTACTCAGTAGTTTATTTTTTATGGCGTAGTCTTTCATAAACTCCCCAATATCGTCCCTCGACACTTCTGTGTTCTTAAAAATAGGGGGCATTTCGGCAAAGGCCTCTTGTAAATCAGTCGGGGTCTCTATATCGCACTCCACCAACCCGAAAAAAGTATCACTTTTTACAACCTCAATTATCTGGTTTTCACTTAAAGAACCCCAAGGAAGTTGTGTGGGTTCCCGTAAGAAACGCTTTAATCAACTCAATTATTGACAGATTTGTCTGTTGTACTCTGTTTTATTAAACTTATCAACACTACACAAAAATCTAATGTATTTAAAATTAATAACTAAGCTGGTAGTGTTTTGTTTTCGTTACAAACTTGAGTGAGAAGTCTTATCGACAACGTTAAATTTATACAAGAGCCAATATCACAATCATAGACATATTTCAAGCGAACGAAAGAAGAAGCGACACATGATAATGATAGACCCAGAGCGGTTACCGACATGAAACATAATGTATTCTTTTTTCGGCGTTACAAAGTGTCTATTTTCTTAGTTGTCCGTAAACGAAAGAGATACCAAAAAGAAAAATACTAGACAACGGTATATTGATGAACAGCGGTTTAACGCTTGCGAACGAATTTTAAAAATAAAAAAAAAAAAAATAAAAAAAATAAAAATTCACACTTTGAGGATCGAACCACTGCCAACCGAACACGGGCCAAGTGCGCTATCAACTAAGCTATTACTTCTGGTAACAATGATCTTACAAAGCAAAGATACAACAGTAACCTTGCAACTGTGACTGTCGGAGATGATAAAAATAAGAATTACAGCGATAGACAAAACATATTTCTAGAACAGACATTTATAAACATATTAGACCCAAAAAAAAAAAAAAAAAAAAAATTACTCCCTCACTTATGTTTAAGCACCAATAAAGTATGGTTTTCAGTTGTATAAAAAGGAACATTATATGTACAACTGTGCTATACCCGCTTCCGAAAAAGTCAGATTTAGATAAAATTATTCAAATAACAGAAAAAAGGAACCTTGTAATATTTAATAATACCAAGTTTTAAGTATTTTAAAAGGCAATATAGCATAATAACCCATTCTTATATATTTTAAAAAATTATTTATGTATGCAATCTCGGAACAAATACGCGTCGTATGACGCCTTAAACGTGTAATAAAATAACTTTTGAGAGGTTAAAGTATTAAAACTTATAGTCAAATGAAAGATTATGAGGTTGTTGATATAAAACGCCAATTTTGATGGTGTTTTACGAAATATATCAAGAGATATTGATATTATAAACTCAGCGTGTTGCACATTTGTGGCTAATTTAGTTCCGTTGCGAATTTTGTTGGCAAGCTTTCTCGTATGACCGCGCACGTTAACAAAACACCGGTCACACGGCAGTGTGTTTATTCGCCCAGACGAACGCTGAGGCTCGCCTTGTAAGTGTTTTACTAACACGATAATTAGATTTAATTTTGATATCATCAGAATAAATCTAAATTTCGCCATGTTCTGGGTGAACGAATGGTTATATTTTGTTTCGTTTCGCTCTGTACAAAACCCACACTTCTTTATTTTCTTTCGCACAACACATAGCTGTCTTTGGTGTTCTGAAATCAACTTGGCTGACACTATCATCATCAAATGATGTAGGCCTTCATGACGCTGTCTTTGGTGTTCTGAAATCAACTTTGTTGACATAAAACTACCATAATTTCTAATCTCGGTATGTTACTGAGATAACAGTTGCCACGATGTTCATGCGTCTCTTATATGACTAAAGAAAGTTGTTTCTTTTCTAGTTGTTAGACAGAGAATTCACCTTACAAACCAGCTGCTTCTAATTTTTTGATACAAGTTTCGCTGTCATACACCAAAACTATTTACCACTCTCTTACTTTTTCATTTTATAAAATTTATCTTGTTCTGTTCATTAAGCTCTTGTACATCATCCATCTGATAATTACCCCCTAGGTAATTTATCCACTTGGTTAAGAATGTTTCTATGTCACATTTGGTGTCACCACTGTTGGTATCCCCGGTTACACTTTTCTCCGTAAGTAACGTGCTCACTGTGAGAATCAGCACTGGTTCATACTTATAATGTGAGCCGATCGTTCAGAAACCAAACTACTGAGTGTAAGCTTGTCTAGAAATCAGCTGAAAGCTGTTGACAGCGATGTCCTGTAAAACATTTACTTTCTTTTGATACCATTATTAATATTTTCTTGATAGAGCACTCCATATTACTACAATGTCCAACAATTATAGATCTGCTGCATTATCTATCCCCCAAAACTGTATCTTTATATCTTCCGAATTGTATTTTTGACCTGTCTGGTGTCTCATAAATTCCCCAAGGCACGAGCCCACGCGAGCACAGTAAAAGAGAGAGGCCACAAGGTCTGTTTTCACTTGCGTTATTTTCGCTGCTGGTATTTCGTTATTTCAAAGGAATGTAGCACAAAAGTCATCTACACAACGCTTTTAACACACATGTGAATATTAGCACGTTGATAAGGCTGTGTACGGCAAATTAGCTATGTTTGAAAATCTACAAATTGGTGGGGTGAGAAAAAACATAGAAAACAGATCTGTCATATGGATTGATAATGAAATAGGTAAATATCACCCAATTAAAAGGGGTGTGTAATGTTTTTCCCCTTGTACACCAGAAATATATGAAAAGATTATTGCGGGACATCAATAGATAGGCAGTCTTGATTGTAGACAAGGAACAGAACCTGCAACAATTAATAGACGTGAACAACTAGGATTAGAACTAAAAAGACACAGATTATTAGGAAAACACCACAAGTAAATAGGAAAACAAGTACAATTATCTCGGAACAGTTCTGATGGGCAATGGTTTGAAGAGATTACAAGAATCGCCACGGCGAATGTAGCCTTTAGCAAGATGAAACTGACCAAAAAGATAGCAATTAGAAAAAGAAAGGGTTGAAGTGCTTCATACTTTTGTATCGATGGGTTGACCAGGCTGAAAAACATCTGATGGAAAGGTGGAGAAAAGATACCACGGGCAGAAAATAATCTACAAGCAACAAAATGAAAATCGTAAATAGATTATAGAAATTGGACATAGAAAAAATTTGTTGGGTATTTTATGAGAAATAAACATGGTAACAACTGGCAAGATCGAGGGGAACAGATCGAGAAGTAAATACCTGGAAGGCTTGGTATGGTCGAGACCAGCTCCACGACTCTAGTGATCGAGTGAAATGGTAGAACATGACCGCTTAGTGACATGATGGATGGATAGATGTGTAACCACATGATAATCAGATTGATGTCATCAGTATAAATCTAAAATTCACCATATTATGAACACAAGGATTGAAAAGTCCTAGCGACATGATGTATGGATAGATGTGTAACCACATGATAATCAGATTGATGTCATCAGAATAAATCTAAAATTCACCATATTATGAGCACACGGATTGAAAAGTAAGAAGGTAATGTGATTGGGGAACTTTCGGGTCGTGTGTTTGTTGTTTCATTTATCTGTTAATGGTTTGTATCAGTGTTTACGCGTATGACTAAAAAACGTGTCTCTCTATATGTCTGACTGTCTGTGTGTATCTGGTTATTTGTCGGTGGGTTTGTGTGTCT
Organism: Cepaea hortensis; assembly: GCA_963921405.1. Classification (NCBI taxonomy): domain Eukaryota; kingdom Metazoa; phylum Mollusca; class Gastropoda; order Stylommatophora; family Helicidae; genus Cepaea; species Cepaea hortensis. The sequence continues at coordinate 34,033,331 of OY992880.1, forward strand.
CTATATGGCTATACTGGTGTCTATGACTGAGTGTCCATCTATCTGTCTGTGTGTCTATCTATATGTCTGGCTGTCTTTTTATCTGTCTGTATGTCTGGTTGTCTGTATCTGGTTATTTGTCGGTGGGTTTCTCTATGTGGTTATACTGGTAGCTATGACTGCGTGTCCATCTATCTGTCTGTGTGTCTATCTATATGTCTGGGTGTCTTTTTATCTGTCTATATGTCTGGTTGTCTGTATCTGGTTATTTGTCGGTGGGTTTCTCAATATGGATATACTGGTGTCTATGACTGAGTGTCCATCTATCTGTCTGTGAGTCTATCTATATGTCTGGCTGTCTGTCTGTTTGGCTGTCTGTATCTGGTTATTTTGTCGTTGGGTTTCTCTATGTGGTTATACTGGTAGCTATGACTGCGTGTCCGCCTGTGTTGTTGTTGTTGTTGTTGTTGTTGTTGTTGTTGTTGTTGTTGGTCACTCTAAGACCTCTAATGTTAGCACAGCGATCAGCCTATAAAGAACTCACAATGAGAGTGTGTATGACTGATTTTGTGTGTGATATTCTGAGAGATTGGCCTAAAATTTACTTGTGTATGGTAGTCCCGATTACAGGGTATCCTTCTTTCTTCTATGGAGCACTTTTGGGTGGCGTACCTGAATCATGGTTATGTGAAGCCATGGAAGCAGGTGGATGAAGTGTAACAACATATTGTTGGTCTGGACCGATAGATCATCAGTATGGTCACAGATTAAAATAGTCACTGTCCAGAAGGAAAGTAATGTGCTTTCGGCAAAGCCAAGAACCCCATAACAACCAGGTGGTGGAAACTTTCGAATATCTTGATTACCAACAGTGACACAATGAAAGAAAATTAAAACGACTGGCAGTTGCTCTTCAAAGACAACTTAATAGAGTGGGACAGATAGAACTACAGACAATTATGTTTTTAAGAGTATTCAACTTACGCCTGTGAGACACTAAACACGTCATAAAGGCACTTGAATATAAAATGTAATAGAGGGGTTCTAAGAATATCTTGGGTCAAAAGAACAAACTCATCCATACTTCAAGACTATTGAAGATGGTTTTTTGTAAAGACAAGCAAAGAAAAATTGGTGTTTTGGTCACTTGAAACGTCATGAAAGTTTGGAGAGAACAATAAGGGTGTATGTCTTGGAAGCCACAAAAGAAGATGATCTCCAGATGGGTGTATTGGACATCTTGTTTGTGATCAAGCTTCTTTTTTTTTTTTTTTTTTTTTTTTTGGATGGGTTTTTATGGGCACGAGATTCTGCAAAGGACATGCTACTGAATGGTAGTAGTAAGGTATGTGTGTACACATTTAGATTTCAGGATCAACCAGGAATATTTTCTTATATACACTTTTCGCAACAAGACAATTAATTTTCAAAGTTCACACATTAGAATACTTCTGGTTTCATTTAAAACAAACTTTAACTACTAAAATAGTTTTCTTTATAAAGTGAAATAGTGCCACGTGTTAGAAGTTGATACATCAGAAGCCGACTTGGGACCTTTTCGATATATAACTATTGTAACCAATGGTGTATTTTAATGGTGGTTAGTGATGTCTATATGGGTTAAATATAATCATATCATTGACGATGTGTTAGAGATGTATGACTCTTCATCGGTCTGTGTAACAGTCTTGGTCATAATTAAAGTGAGTTACACCAGGTCAAAGGTGGTTCGGATTGGAAACATACATCTGGAAGACGTGGACATAAATGACCAAAGTGGGCTTCCGGTCACATGACCGACATCTCGGAAAGAACATTTGTGTTAATTTCTTATCTGTTTTCTGATTGGTTAATTCAAAATGTCCCTCAGACCACTACAGGAGATATGACCTATGTGATTTTGATGTTATCTGTTCTCTGATTGGTTGATTCAAAATATCAGGCAGACCACTACAGGGGATATACCCTTTAGGATTTGATGTTATCTGGTCTCTGATTGGTTGATTCAAAATGTCCCTCAGACCACTACAGGGATATACCCTTTGTGATTTGGTGTTATCTGTGTTCTGATTGGTTGATTCAAAATGTCCCTCAGACCACTACAGGGATATACCCTTTGTGATTTGATGTTATCTGTTCTCTGATTGGTTGATTGATGTTGTTCATTTCAGCTATATACCTCTCTCACGCAGACAGTATCAAAACCCGTGACGAAACGAAGGCCAAGTCTTTTTCTCCTTTTCGCATTCAACGAAGAAGGATGTTTTGCTTCAACAGATATTAAATTCAATTGTTACATTGTGTAAGGTACCTATTTTCCAGTAAGGGCTATAATCTGTGTCTTCTTACTATTCAGTTCCACCCCTAGTTATTGACTGCGTGGGTCTACTAAATGTTGCAGGTCCTCTTCATTGTCTGTAATCAGACTGTGTCATCCGCCGAGCTGTTATTGTTTCCTTTCATGTCTTCTATATTTCTGGAAACAGTTTCATTGTACAAGCCGACATTACACATACCCATCTCACACCTCTCTCAATAGGCTGAAATTGGTCTACTTCATTATCAATTTTTATGGTAGCTTGTAGTTTTCATTATATGTTTTTACATGTCTAAGGTCTTTTCCAGCCGTTTGTAGATCATCAGTTCTAAAGTATTAAGCATTTATGCTATGAAGCTGTCTGAACCGGGCTTTTGGTAGCTTTCATATGGTTAGAGCCTCCACATTCAAAACGGTGGCCCTTCCTTATTATATTCTTCTGTTAACTTCATAAAGCTTTTTTCAATATTCTGATCATATGTGTAAAAGCTATTCTATTATTTTATCCATCTGTTGTCTTTAGGTAGCCTTCTGCTGATCTTTGATTAGTAAGTGGTTGAATTCTTTTGTATTAGTTTCGTATTTTACTGTTGCGTTGTTTTTTTTAATTTCTAAGCACTGAGAGTTTCTTTGACCTCTTATATAATATTCTGAGTTTTCTGTGATTATCTTCATATTAGCCAAATTTATCTTTGTTTCCATTAGTTGTTTCAAGAATCCCTATCTTATTTTACTTTGTTATATCTATAATATTTATCCTTTCACCAGGTTGAAAAGTTGCTGACAGATCGAAGCCATTACATACAAGGAAGTACAATCTCGAGGCTATTACGTACAAGGAAAGGAAGGGAACTGTCTACCACTGGTATGCCTTCAACGTTTTTCATATTAAACATCACTAAAATATTTTCAATCCTAAATACTGTTCCTTGGTGGTCATATTCAGCAATGTTCATTAGTATACCACAGTTGTGTCATCCAATAAATAATAACACAGAAAATACAATTACAAATTTAAAAAAAAAAAAAAAAAAATAAATAAATAAAATTAAAAAATAAAAAATATAAAAAAAAAATTTAAAAAAGGTCATTGTTTGTCTTCACCATCTCCTACATAAGGACTGGATGTGAAGAAAACAGAGAAAATGAAAATATAATACTAAGTGTTATGTGACGGTATAACCTCAGTTGCCATATCTTCCTTTTGGTATGTCTTATAAAATATTTCCTGTAGATATGTCATATAGTTGCAAAATATCTATAATGATGTTTGTTATTCTCCACAGCTGTTTGATGCCCAGTGCTTACTCGAGCTTTATACAGGTGTGGAACGATAGGAACCTACAAACTAATTTTCACTATCAAGACGTTATCTATTGGATCCACAAAAAGTCTTACTATCATCAAAGCCAACACCGGAAACTATTGCCTAACATTATCAAACCATTACCAGGAACTATAATAACAGGAAAAGCTACCAACTACACAAGATCTTAATATCACCTTATCATCAACCGGAAACTATTGATTCATATTACCAAGCCAATACCGGAAGTTAAAAGTCTATTTTGCTGAATAACACTGTCTACTACCAAGATCTGTAATTTGGAAAAATTTGGATACACAAGAGCTTATCACTATATCACCGGAAACTTGACTCATCATCACAGTTCTGTCTATCACTATGGCCACTATTCAGAATGTCTTTCTGTGTCCTACCTGTGACAAAGCTTTCACTGAACAGCGCAATCTCACACGACACATTAACACCATACACAACCTAACAACTCACAAGTGTCACATATGTTATAACTCATACAAAAGAAAAGACGACCTAAAGTGCCACATTAAAAAGCATCACCAGACATCATCAATGGACACTACACCCTCAATGCACACTACACCCTCAACAGCAAACATGGATACGACAATACCAAAGACTACTGCATCAAACAACACAGCACGTAAAAGGAAAGCTCCCACAGACACACATACACCTAAAAAACAGAAACTTGGACAAGTTGAAACAGAAACACCAGACAACCTCCCTGATGAAATCCAACCCACATATAGGGAAAACTGGGAGAGTATTAGGACACATCACAAGGGTGGTAAACACATGTCAGTCTACACATACTACATTAGCCCACAGACACATCACCCCATCGATTGGACAGATACCCTATACAAGGTCTTTAATACTCAGACAAACCGATTCAAGATCAATTATTCCCATCATTTAATTCTGAGACATAGAGAAACACAGGACGTTAGATTCTTTCATGCTTCCTCCAACAACGCTCCCGTTTTAGAATTTCCAGCTTTAATTAATAACAGATACGACTTTGACGACTTCATCAAGACAGTTCATCAACACGACATCCTTACATATGCTATGCAGCAACGACCAGACACCAAATACAGTGTAGAGACAGTAGCTGCTACGTCATTTTATATTTTTCACATTCCTGAATTTCCAATAGGTTGCTGCCTGACTGATATTCCTGAATACATTACCCACAACCAAGCCATCAATATATTACAACACGACTCACACAACAAGCCATACACTGATAATCTTTGTTTTTTTAGAGCACTAGCAGTACACAAAGGAGCAGAAGTTAAAAATCTTAGGAAACCCACAAAAGAGTATGCTAATAAGTGGAAAGAGTATCAGAACATAGAATCCCTAACTAATTTTCCAGGTATTAAGTTTCTTGATGTCCCCAATTTAGAAGAATGCTTTGCTCTCAATGTAGACATCTTTGAGTACGATGATAACCACTCACTGGTCCCAAAGCTTAGAGGTAGTGGGACATATGATGAAACGTTAAGACTTTTGTTTTTTAAGGAGCATTTCATGCATATTGTAGATATTGACAAAGCAGCTCACGCTTTTAGTTGCCCAAAATGTGGGAAGTTGTGGAAGATCTTTAGGGATCTGGAGAAACATTACAAAACATGTAACGGGGGTCAAACGGTAGAGCATTTTAAAGGAGGGGTTTACAGTCCACCTGAAACCGTCTGGGAACTTATTGCTGACCAAGGCATCCCAGTCGATCCTAAGTATGTTTACCCTTACAGGGCTACATACGATTTTGAATGTTTCTTTGAGTCTTCAAACCTTCCTTGTGATAGTAATTCAACAACATTTTTAGCAAAACATGTTCCCATGTCGTGCTCAGTCGCCTCCAACGTACCTGGGTTCGAGACCCCGGTCTGCTTCATCACAACGGGTGATCCTCAAGATCTGGTGAATAGGATGCTTGATCATTTGACCCGAATCGCTGATGCGGCGTATTCAGAACTGCATGCTAAGTTCGAAGATGTCTACACTGCACTAGAGGTGATAAATGAGAACACTTTAATTGGTAGGTTCGATGCTTACTTGAAAGGGTTACCGGTCCTGGGGTTCAACTCTGGAAAGTACGATATGAACCTTATCAAGCCATACTTATTTTCTTATTTCATAAAATCGGAGGAAGTGTCGTGCAATTTTGTTGTCAAGAGAAACAATAATTTTATGTGTATTGCCACAGACCAATTGAAATTTCTGGATATCAGTAACTATTTAGCGCCAGGTTTCAACTACTCAAAGTATCTAGCCGCTTACAAAATTAAAGAAACTAAGGGAAATTTCCCTTATGAGTTTATAACTAACCTTGAAAAACTAAAAGAAAAACAGTTACCCCCACACGAGGCCTTCTTTTCAAAACTAAGAAATTGTAATATTACTGAGACAGAGTATCAAGTGTGTCAGAAAGTGTGGGTAGAAAATAAGATGGCCACATTAGAAGACTTTCTAGTGTGGTATAATAACAAAGATGTTCAGCCTTTTATTAAGGCATTAGATAAACAGGTTACCTTCTACAACGATTTAGGTGTAGACATGTTTAAGGACGCCATTTCTGTCCCTGGAGTAACCTTAAAATATCTTTTTAGGACTCTGCCCAAAAACGTACTGTTTTCACTATGTTCTGAGAACGAGAAAGACCTGCACAAAACACTTAGAGACAATATTGTAGGAGGGCCGTCCATAATCTTTCATAGGTACCATGAGATAGGTCAGACACGCATCAGAGGGGGTAAGTTAGTTAAGAGTTTGAAAGGGTATGACGCTAATGCTCTCTACCTGTGGGCTCTAATGCAAAAGATGCCCACGGGTTTTCCTGTCATTCGAAAGGCAGAAGATGACTTCAAGACTCATAAGGGTAGATTTTACACTGTTCAGTGCAGAGAGTGGCTAGCGTGGATAGAGCATAGTGAGAATATAGAGTTGAGGACACAGTTCAATGGGCGGGAGATGGCGCTGGGTCCGCGTCATATTAGAGTAGACGGTTGGGATAGGGTGAATTTAACCGTGTATCAGTTTCACGGATGTCTATTCCATGGTCACCCAGACTGTCCCCTGACTCGTGGTATTGACATAAATCCAGTAAATAAGATACCTCTGACAGAACTATATGACAACACCTGTGACATTCACGACTACTTGGTTAACGAGGTGAAAGTTAAGGTAGTAGAAATGTGGGAATGTGAGTGGCGGAACCTTAAAAAGACCAATAGTGACGTTAAGGGTTTTGTCAAGGCCAGATTCCCATATGTCAAACCATGGCACAATAAAAAGACCATTAACAAAGAAAGGATTCTAAAGGCTGTAAGAGACCAGACTTTGTTTGGTTTGATAGAGTGTGATATCCACGTACCAGACAAATACAAAGAGCGCTTCGCAGAGATGACACCAATATTCAAAAATATTGAAGTGGGCAGAGAGCATATAGGTAAGTTTATGTGTGAGTACGCCCAGTCACATAAACTGCTGTCAAGTGCCAGACGGACACTTATAGGTAGCTATATCGGAGAAAAGATCATGTTGGCCACACCATTATTAAAATGGTATCTGGAACATGGGCTAGAGGTCACCCATGTGTACCAAATCATTGAATATAAGCCAGTTAGCTGCTTCCAAGAATTTGGTGATATGGTTTCTGATGCCAGAAGAGAAGGTGACAGTAATACAACCTCTACCGTTAAGGCTGAAACCATGAAATTATTGGGGAATGCTGCATACGGCAAAACTCTAACCAATAAGGCCAAGCACACCAATGTTTCCTATTGTAAGGGTGAAGACACAACCAAGTTAATAAATAATCCCTTATTTAAGAAGATGACACCACTGACCGAAGACATATTTGAAGTAGTAAAAGGGAAAAAGACAACAGTCTGGGATCTACCTCTACAGATTGGTTTCTTCGTTTACCAATATGCCAAATTAAGAATGTTAGCTTTCTACTACGACTTTCTAGACACATTTATCTCTAAAGACGACTTTCAGCTTTGTGAAATGGACACTGACTCTCTTTACTTAGTGCTTAGCACACCTAACCTAGCGGAAGCAGTTAGACCACACCTTAGATCCGAGTATGATAGAGTCTATACTCAGTGGTTCCCGTCTGAAACCTGCTCTGAACATATAGTTAGTACTAATACCTGCAAGGCTTGCCAGACTATCAAAGCCTATGAAAAGAGAACCCCCGGGCTTTTCAAGTTAGAATACGAAGGGGATGGAATGGTATCCTTATGTAGTAAAACATACCATTGTTTCGGAGACTACAATAAAACAAGCACAAAGGGCCTCACCAAACACCACAACACGCACCTAGACAGACAAACATTTTTAGATGTACTTGACACACAGACAGCGACTGGAGGGACAAATGTAGGTTTCAAAACACAAGACACGTCTATCTACACATACACACAACACAGAAACTCGCTATCCTATTTCTACATAAAACGTCAAGTTCACAAAGACAAGGTCACTACATCACCCCTAGACATATAACACGTCCTAGTGTACTTATGTATATATGTTTTCTACTGATTGGTGTCTATATGTTCTATTAAAGTGGTCATATGAATGAAATGGCTATATAAAAGACTCAATGTCACGTTTGTCACGACCAATAAAAATGAATGTACTTTGTCAATGAAAATACACGTATGTGATGTCAACACTTGTTGACTACACACTATTGGACATATGATGAAAAATAAAAAGTTATGAAAACGAACTCTTGTTTGGTTTTTTTAGTGGTATGAATGATTTTTCTTGTTAACCACTGCAAAAGGGTGCTTCATGTTGATTATGTGGTACACACATGTTTACTACACAACCCAAAATATAAGAGTTAAATATCTCCCCTACATACCACCCCTTACCCACCCAACTATATGACCGAGGGGGAGTGAAAATCAGCCGAGGTCAAGGTCAATTGCCGGAGGCTCCGGCAAATGATACCCGTTTTGCGCCTTTCTAACTACTCACTAGGATATCAGTTAACTGATTAATTGCCATGGGATGATTAGTCGTCTTAAGCAACTTTCCGTATCACCCAAAGGCTTATATACATTAGTCTTCCATGTGCAACCCCCTGTGATATATAATACAACATTTCTGCTACCATGTTAACAACTTTTAAATCAGAACTGTGACCTACCCCTACTTCCCATTTTCCGCCATCCATTTATGTTTTGTACAAACCTACTTTTTATCGGGCACTGAATTTGTTAATATAGTAACTGACTGGGACAGAAAGGGTTATAATTACTCGTTATCATAATAAAGAAATATGTGCACACCTCAAACAAGGCTGGGGACATGATACAGCTAAGTCTATAAAAGTTAAACAACTCTTGTAGCTGTGTTGAAATGACTCTTATCAGACGCTTGAGTTGAAATAACATTTCAGCTAACTGAAACAATGACGCGTGGTAGCCATGCAGTAACAGATAATTGTTTGGATATGCTGAACCGATAAGCATTGACTGGGATTTGGGTTAGAAAGAAATCCTCTTGAAGACCACTCGAGTCTCATTTCGAACCAGGTGTGTTAAATGTAAATGTATTTCCTTTGGGAACAAACATACTGACCAATAAAAACCTGTTAAAAAGGACATGCAATATTTGAGCAACCACCAGGTGAAATAAACAACAGCGATACATGCTGTGTTTAACCACAAAAGAAATGAGTTGAACTGCAATAAAGCTGTGGGAGGGGGTGGCGGTGAATACAATGAATAAATTATAACATAAAACAATAATAATATAAAGTGAAATTGGTCAGATTCACAGGAATACAATAACGGGTTACAAAATAGACCCTGCGGTTAGAGAGTCTTTATCAGCACACACATACAAAAAGACACCAATACAACCATAGCATTTTTTTTATTGAAAGCTCTCATATAAAACTAAAAGTATCCAACAGGATAACCCGCCTTTACATCGATAGATTTTACAAATCAAATTACCCAAATTCGTAAAATCAACTGCTAACGGAGCTATGCTATAGTTGAACATGGCGTCAATTAATTATATGAAATGGAAATCTTCTGTAACCCAACGTGACCAAATCTGATATCCTAGATTACAGTGTATGTGGAGCGACATATGTCAGTAGGAGTATGAGGTTTGCCTAAGTAAACACTTCAAATTTGCAGAAAAAGTATCCTAGATCATAAATAACCTGGCGATACCGCACGAACCATTTGGCCATACGACAAGATGGCTGTATGCCGTTCCATCTATAAATGTAATGATGCATTTCCTTGGCAGGACGTTGTCACCAACCCCAGGTTGATTTTACAGGCAGTTTTACGTTCAGTAGTTTTCCATTGCATTCCGAAGGAGAAGTCAACGTTTACAATAATTGATCGGCGAGTGGAATTAATTCTGTACCCGGTCCTCAGCGCACAGGAAGTTTAAGCATGGCTGTATTTTTGTTTTCTTGCGTATCCATTACTGGACGTTGCAGTCAACATCAGCATTTTTCAGCTGCTGTTGATCTACTAGGCAAGTGTTACGTTCAGTAACTAGGCTGTATACGTCAGTTAAATTTTGAGGAGTAACTTGTGAGTAATTACCATCACATTATCCCACTGTTAATGCCAATTGTTGGGAGTATAGGTTGTATGCATATTTGCAGGATGTTGTATCAGTAATATTTGATAGAGGGGTAGCAATGGACGAATTTACACGAGGTGCTGAAACGTAGAAACACACGATATACGACAGTATACAGTAGTGAGTTTGCAACCAACAAACTACAGCAATATATAGTAAAAGTGTTGCAAATCACCACCTGTCTTACTATACCATAATCACACTATGGTAATATACAGTAGTGGGGTAAAAACCAACAGATTACAGCAATATATAGTAAAAGTATTGCAAATTACCAGATGTTATACTATATACTAATATATGGTAATATACAGTAATGAAGTAACAACCAACAGATTACAGCAATGTATAGTAAAAGTGTTTCAAATCAAAAAAAAATTTATTTGCAAATAACCAGTTATAGTAATATACCCAAATATATACACATTGGAAAAAGGGCGGGGGGGGGGGGGGGAGGGGGGTGTCTACGTGACGAAGTGACCAAGCTGCCTGCCTCGCTTTCCAAAAGTCTTGAGATCATTTTCCGCTTCTTCGGTTCACAAGCGCAATTTTTGGGAGCCTTTGAGGGTAGCTGCTGTAACTATGGAGTTCGTGCTCTGATCGACGCTGTAGGTAAGCCGCTTTGGCCAGGGCACGCCACGCTTTGTGGAAAGAGACCGAGCTATATGGGATAAAATTCAGTGCAATGAAAGTGTTCCTCTTGCCTTTATAAAACTCCAAATCTATAGGCACAACAGGTTTCGACAACAATGCCTCGATGAAAGATCAAGTGTAGTTTTTTTTTTTTTTAGTCGTTGGATCAACATCACAGCACACGGTTTAACCCATAAGTGCTCCGTTTTCCTCCTAACTAAAACCTGAGTCTGGAGAAACTCAGCTCAATGCACGAACTCCGTTGCATCGGCGAGGATCCTGAAATACTTTGGGTAGATTTTTAACTCGAAATTTTGCCCGGGCAGCGCCGTTAGGCTACTCTTTTTCGATTTCCAACTGCCAAGGGATTTTTTACGTGCGCAACAATACACACGGGCGTCCGATCTCACTACCCAGAGACCAGGGGAAATGTTATTACTGGAAGTCCAGGTGGATTTTTTAAATAAATCCCGGTCCTCACCGGGGCCTGAACCCGGGACCTCCAGCACTCGAGGCGGACACCATACCTCGAGACCACTCAGCCGCCGATCAAGTGTAATTCCGCGCGATCAGTATAAGTTAAAATACTATACAGAAATTGTGTTGATTTGTTGTCTCTTGACGAAATCTCCCTTTGCCGCATTGGCAGTTCCTTCCCATTCCACAGACTAGCTCCGTATCTACATTATATAGATTATATGCGCCACAGTAAGCAACCAACGCCTTAAGCTTATTTGCTATAAAAACACATAATGTCCACACGAATTGCTGTGCTAAGAAATGAGATTTTCACCTGAGATATAATCTCATTGTGCCAGACAGAAAACCGGCATGTGCGACTGCGAACGACAAATCTATTACAGCTGAACAATTATGTGCACTCAATATCCGCTGCCTTTCTTTTTATAAATTTACTGAAACCCGTATAATAAACAAGGATCACGTAATTATATATTGTACGCACCTTCGACTGGCCGAGTGGCTAAGAAAGCAGGATTCTTCTTCGGGAGACCCGCGTTCGAATCCTCGGTAAGGTGTGGATTTTTTCTGTCGGAGGGCGAAAAGAACATCCTAACCTGCACAGTTCACGGTGACTGTACTAGCCAGGCGGCCTTAATTCCTCAAGCTCAGCCCCCCCCCCCCCCCCCACCCCAGCCCTACACTGCAGGATACTACAGGCAGTACATGACAGACAATGGCTATCGGCACTCGATGTGTGATGTGGTCAATATCATGTGACCCGCCTCTGCTCCATCCTGGGGACATTTGCTGGTGCCCATTGTAAGCTGGTCCAGTCTGGGAGTCCATGTTTATTTCAAGAATTCGCCTCCATGGGGATTCGAAAACACGAACACAGGGACGGCAGGCCAATGTGCAAGCCACTGCGCTACCGCACCTCCCAGAGCGGCGTGTGGTTGGGAAATAACCCAGCAGAGGAGAGAACCCAGAGTGGTGTCATGTTGAGCAATGAGCATGTAATAATACGATGTATGGTTGCTACGGAGTTTGTATTTTCAAACACAAAAGCAGAAACTTAACAGAGATGTAAATTTTGACAGGCTTAACTGAAATAACTAATTCAGTGCAGAAGGATAATATATCACCAAACGTGACCTCCTATTTGGACAGAAGGACGATATACCTCCATACTATCCCCATGGTGTTATCTGGTTTGTTTTGTGTACTTTCTACAATTTCCATGCTCAGTGAACACAAATTTACATTATAGCATTTGTTAATGTGATTGTGTGCGCTACGTAACCAACACTCCTCAAGGCATACACGTCTTTTTAAAAAATTAACTATGAGTATATGCCGAGAATTCAAACTTTATGGACAATCCAATAAATACCTTTTGTTTGGCACTGAATCTGTATAGTTAGTTTTGTTTAGTCGACGTATCAACATCACGGCACACGGGTGTAACTCATAAGTGCTCCGTTCTACTCCTAACTCAAGCCTGAGTCCGGAAAATCTCACTCAGTGCACGAACTCCGTAGCACCGGCGAGGATCCTGAAATACTTTGGGTAGATTTTTAACTCGAAATTTTGCCCGGACAGCGCCGTTAGGATACTCTTTTTCGATTTCCAACAGCCAAGGGATGTTTTACGTGCGCAACAATACACACGGGCGTCCGATTTCACTAACCAGAGACCAGGGACAATTTTGTTACTAGAAGTCAACGTGAAAAAATCCCGGCCCTCACCTGGGCTTGACCCCGAGACCCCCAGCACTCGAGGCGACACCATACCTCGAGACCACTCAGCCCCCTACAACAGGCACTGAATTAGTTAAGTATAAGTAAGTTAGACGGCAAAATGTTTTTGCAGTGTGAGTGTCTGATTTGTACAACAAACCCTGTTATATTATTTGTGTTTCGAACGTTATCATGCAGACAGAGAAAAATCTAATGCAGTGTTACCATGTAATCACTGTGCAGTACACTGTAATGTACTATTAGGCTATAGCTCTCGTGCTGGAGTACAGCTGATAACATTGACATTACATTATTGTATTCGGTAATCTCTCGGTGATCTCTATATTAGTATATTCTATCTATTCTCTGGTTGTTCTGTTAATCGAATAGTTTCGGAATTTCTCTCGGATCACACAAATAACTGTTTTAATTAACGTAAACTATACCTCTTACCTCCAGACTCCTTGTTATGAACAATTACACTGTAAATAAAATTGTTAGTTTACCCTTAGTTGTTATTGTTATTTTGTAACTCAACACCTGGTTTCTAAGGAAGCCAAAGCTTAGTTACGGCGACAGGTTGTACTGACATAACATTCAGCGACTAGCACTTCCGGGAGGGCGGAGTCAGAATGACTGTTCCTAGCAACGAGAGACGGTGAGACCAGTCGGGTTGGTAACTCTCCCCTCCCTCAATTCTTTTCCGGCAAATGTTTAATGTGGTCTCGTAATTGACGATATCCATCCATCATGTGCCATGCCGGTAAACGTGGGCGGTCATGTTCTGCCATCTCACTCGATCACCAGAGTCGTGGATCAGCTCCGTGTGCCTCTCTCGACCATTGACGATATAGAGTAGACCTTATGGTTATAGCTATTAATTTAATCAGTACCATCCATATCATAATTCATAATTAATCAACTATTATTTACTCATTATCGAACAAACATATAAAATTACAAATTGATACGTACAACAGGAGAAAGACGTCTGGGAGTCATGACACAGACGAGCCCGCCCCCTGCGAGTGTCAGGAAGGTAAAAGGGCCCAAACATTCGTCGAGGGGGGACTACATCTGATGATCAGAAGCCTCCTCCTGTCGTGCTTGCTCCCCGGCTCCCCGGCGGATTTTTTTTTAAACCACCGTAGAAGTCTAAGTATCGTTTACGGTTTTCTTATGTTTAAAGCTAGTTGATAGTTGCATGTTCGTTGGCGTTGGACGCCGTATTCAACCCCCAGCACGTTTTAGCTGTTTGAAATGTTCTAAATCAACCGCAGACGATTTGGAAGCAGACTGCCTAGCGTTGGTTTCGATAGTATGAACGCCGGTCTTTCAAAAACAATGGCAAACTACTGAATGTAAAATAGTGCCTAGTTAATCACAGACAGACAAAAGATGATGGGGTTAATTGCGATGGCCTGTCAAGTCAAGTTCATGTAGGTAACTTTGTTTTTTCATTTTGCCATTGATTTCTGAATGTGACTCTCATACCATTGTGAAAATCAATTCAAGGTGATCTGTCGCCAGATGCTGACTCTGAACCCTGTATGTCTGGATTGTGAAACTGCCATCATTACCTCTAAGCCACATTTGCCGATAAATATTTCCTTGTGTACATCAAAAAGTACCCAACGGGCGTTTGCCTGGTTCCTTAGAATGAATACAGAAAATGTAAACGTTTCATTGTTGTAGTTGTTCAAAGATACATAGCGAGAAATCTAGAGCTCTGGCTGGAAATGAGTGTAAACGGGAAATCGTGAAAAGATGTTTCCTTCCTCTGCGTGGCCGTCAGGTATAACGCAATGGCGCATAAACTTTCCCTGCCGACTAAAGCCTAGTGGATTCGCCCCACATTAATTGGACGTAAACATTGTGTTCCCATTCAGAAGCAATGGTAAACTACTGAACGTAAAATTGCCTTGTGAAGCACGAACAGCCAATAAAGGGCGGGGTTGACTGCAGCGTCCTGTAACAAGGACATGCAAGTCGTTAAATAACAAGACCCTTAAAGACCGGATAGCTTTGGGGCAGATATTTTCAAGCGTTCTTGGTGAAATATATATTCTACTCTACTTATTTCTGTTTGTTTTTCAAATATTCCCTGTATTGCCCTTATAAGGTTATAGGAATCATGAACCATTAACCTTTGTCCCCTTCTTCTTCTTCTTCTTCTTCTTCTTCGAGAGAGAGAGAGAGAGAGAGAGAGAGAGAGAGAGAGAGAGAGAGAGAGAGAGAGAGAGAGAGAGAGAGAGAGAGAGAGAGAAAGAGAACGAACGAACGAACAGACTTTATTTTCAAAGGGTAACAAATTGGGCACGCAGGCCCGTCTTACATTCGGCCCTTCCAATCACTCATCTTTCTTTCATCAACAGTGCATAGGAAAAAAACATTGTCACATGAATTTTGTAAACATAAACAATGCATATTACTATGTTATGAGACACATCCACCACCCACCCACACATCTCCCATTCACTCCAACTCCACCACCCAACCACACACATAACCCACACACACACATACATGCCCCTACCCATCCACCACATCCCTACGCCTACACATCTCCCCACCCACACACACCCCATCCACCCACAAACACACCATCCACCCACACCCCAAGCACACATACATTCCCCAACCCACACATCCCCCACCCACACACATCCACCCACCTACACACATATCCTCTACCCGTCCCATTACCCACCAACAATCACTCACCCACATATCCTCCTCCACCCACACATCTCCAATCACCCAGCCAAACACACATTCCTCAGCCACACATTCCCCCCCCCCCACCCCCACACACACATCTCCCCGTCAACTCACATATTCCGAACCTACCCACACACAAATTCCACACCCAGCCACATAATCTCCCATCTCCCCCAGCCCACTTACAGATCCCGAACCCTGCATACACAATTGACAAACTGCTCAAGGTGCCTACAGCGATCTGGAAGTTTGAGAGAGAGAGAGAGAGAGAGAGAGAGAGAGAGAGAGAGAGAGAGAGAGAGAGAGAGAGAGAGAGAGAGAGTGAGATAGAGAGTGAGAAAGAGAGAGAGAGAGAGAGAGAGAGAGAGAGACATTGCAGCTCGTACCATCCATATTGAACTGGTCGCTGGCTGTTGAAGATGAAGACGGAGCGCGTAAGGAAATGCTCTGAGCGCCGTGGAGTCGGTTCCTGACTCCTCTCAACATGTCAGTTACTGGGAAAACACCGAGGCCGGTGAAATTGCATGCAAATAAATGTACAGTATTGGTCGACACTCACAAGTAAAGTCAACACACGGGGATCGGATTACACTAGAAAATATAAACTTTGAATGCTAAAGTGTGGCTATACACGGGGATCGGAGGAAACACTAGAAAATATTAACTTTGAATGCTGCAATGTGGCGACAAGATTCACATCTGCCGCCTCCCATGTTAATGAAACTGTCTTGACGACAGTAAACATTCTGATGATTATAGTCACAACAAACACGCTTTACTTTATTCCGACAGCTCGATTAGACTTCAAATGGGGAACCATTTTCTTGCTACTAAGAGTTGTATTCATCCGGTGGGAATCAAAGCAGTTAACAATGCCCCAGTTTAGCATAATTTATCCTGTGCTGAATTCATTTTCTTTACGCTTGTGACCTTTCTGATCATTCCATATTTCTTTACTTATTCAGTTTTGTCTTCAGTGGAGATTTGTTCGCGACATAGACGAGTATTATCTCCTGCGGGCGGTATTTCTTTGGTCGCTTGATCCGCACAGAAGACAGTATCAGGCGGGGAGTCTGACTGTAATACACGCTTCCATAGGTCCAGACACTTGGTCAGGAGGAGATTGACAGATGCACACGCTCATACTGGTCCAGACACTTGGTATGAGGCACTCAGCTGAGGGATGTGGCTAAACTTCTCTAAGTCAAATCCCCCGGATGTGAGAGCCTGGCCGCTACTCACCTTCTGCTCTTGGAGGTGTGATGATGAGCCGCCAGCATCTGCAGCCTACCTTGTTCCAGACGTACTGGTTATCCTTTCCTCTGGAGTAAACAAGACAAGGCCGAGAAAGGGAACATGCTGCAGGGGCAACACATGTTTTCTGAATCCAAGCCCAGATATTGTGCGATGGAACTCTAGCTCTAGTTCCAGCAGGGGCGTCACTAGGGGGGTGCGGGGGTGCGGGCCGCACCGGGTGACACCATCAAGGGGTGACACCAAAATAAAAAAAATTGCAAATTTGACAAAGCAGACATAGCAAAATAACAAACATTTAACTTTGTCCGAGTTTGTCGAAGTTCTTTATTTATGTTTTACCTGAAGTATTGAAGTTATATTGTTCAATTTGTTTTCTTTCTTATGTCCTTTTTAACTTTTTGACTTATTTTACAAACATTACTATATGCGATTATATATGGTACAGGAACACTCGGAAGAAGACCATGGTGAAAGTCTAGAGGGGTGACACCAAGAGTTTACCGCACTGGGTGACACCAACCCCAGTGACGCCACTGCAGTCCACATATTTTCGTCTGTTAAGACGGCAAGGTACCACTTACTTACTATTTCAAATATCTTCACTTTCCTATGAAATCCAAGTAGAAATTTAGTCAATGTTATCAACATTTTCAAGTTGTTTTTATTTCTTCTTTAAGCCTGTAACACACACACACACACACACACACACGCACGCACGCACGCACGCACGCACGCACGCACACACACACACACACACACACACACACACACACACTGTTTAACTATCACGTATTGTCAGTGTCGGCCCATCTCGATCAAAGTCTTTTTCCTGAGAGTCAATGTGGCTTCAGAAAAGAACGAGGAACTTTTGACATGATTTTCGCTGCAAGAGAAATGTCAGGAACAGAACTCTGAAATGTTCTCCACTTTCATTGACCTTACCAAGGCTTTTGATACAGTCAGCAGAGAAGGACTGTGGAAGATTATGGCGAAATATGGCTGTCCACGAAAGTTTGTCAAAATAGTGCGGCTATTTCATGATGGTATGCAGACACGAGTACAGGAAAATGGTGAACTGTCTGAGCCCTTTCCTATCACCAATGGAGTGAAGCGAGGATGTGTCCTGGCACCAACACTGTTCAGACTCATGTTTTCGCCTATGCTGACGAATGCCTTCGAGAATAACGACATTGGAATAGACATCAACTACCGCATGGATGGAAAGTTGTTCAATCTCAGAAAGCTGAAAGCTAAAACAAAAATTAACAGCGACAGCGTCAGAGAGCTCCTGTTTGCTGATGATTGAGCTCTATATGCCACCTCAGAGGCGGACATGCAACACAATGTTTCAGATTTCTGATATGCCTGTGCCAACTTTGGGCTCAATATCAACTTGGAGAAGACTGTAGTTATGTACCAGCCAGCTCCAGGGAATAATCATACCGTGCCGAATATCAAGGTGAATTGTCATAGACTAAGTGTTGTGGACACATTTACCTATCTTGGCAGCACTGTGTCACAAGCTGTCACAATTGATGAAGAAGTGAATGCAAGAATCTCCCACGCCAACGCGGCCTTTGGCAGACTGTACAAGAATGTATGGAACAGAAATGGAATAAGCCTGCAAACAAAGCTGAAAGTCTACAAAGCAGTTGTATTATCCACACTGCTATATGCTTGTGAAACCTGGATTGTTTATCAGCGACAAGCTAGGAAATTAAACCACTTCCACACAGTCTGCCTTAGGAAGCTATCGAAGATTAAATGGCAAGACAAGATCCTAGACACTGAAGTTCTAGAAAGAGCGTCCATGCCCAGTAACTACACTGTACTAATGAAGAATCAGATTCGATGGGCTGGTCACTTAACTCGCATGCCAGATCACAGGCTCCCTAAACACATTTATTTTACTGCGAGCTGCGTTGTGGTAAATGCTTCCAATGCGGCCAGAGGAAACGCGTTAAAGACACTGAAAATCTCACCGAAAACTTTTGGAATTCATCTTGACCCCTGGGAGACTGCTGCCAAAGACCGAAATTCGTGGCGTGCATCATTATGCAAGGGTGCAGTCACTTGTGAAGCAACCAGGACTGCAAGAGCTGTGAAGAAAAGGCTGGACAGAAAAACCACAGCAGGAGATCCACCTCCTGGAACGTCAAGCATTCTTTGCCCGTATTGTCAAAAAACATTTCGAGCCAAAATATGCCTTATCAGCCATCTTAGAACCCACGGCTCCATACTTTCAACCCCACTGGCTGAAATGAATGGTCATCATCATTCTTGATGGACAAACAACAACAACAACAACAACAACAACAACGTGTGTGCGTGTGTGCGTGGATTCATCCACTGGATGAAATGAATGGTCATCATCATTCATGATGGACAAACAACATTTTCAGTATGCGCCGATTATTATTGCATTTTGTGCTTTGTCTTTATTTTATATATTTGTTTACGAGTGAGAAGGTTTCTTTGCATTCTTTCTTCTTTTTTTTTTTTTTGCGTTCAGTCGCTTTGAACCAACTCAAGCGTAGTCCATACACGTGTTATTACTTCTATTTCAGTGGACTTATTTTTTGCGTATGGATTAGCTTTCTCTATCACTAGTGTCCCTCGCCATCAAGAGAACCCACTCCGATTTCTGAGGTATTTGTAATTTACGCCCCAAGTCAAGACAATAAGTCAACATTTGAATCCAACTGACAGGTGTAGGGTTGAACTCGCCACCTTGGCATAAGCACACGGGATATTTAAGAATGGGCGCTCTTATCTATTCGGCCATGCTGACCTTCCGAGAGATGGTGTAATTATGTTATTACCTCTAGTGTTTTCTTTCAGTAAAGCATTTTGCACATGGAGGTGTTGTCTGTAATTTTACAAACATGGTCTGGAATGGTTTACGTTGTGTGTAGACACTGTTTGACTCCGTGGCGAAGTGGTCAAGCCGTCTGACTCGGGCTCCGAAGGTTGGGGGTTCGATTCCGGCCTTCGGTTCACACGTGAATTTTTTTTCTTTGGAGACTCCTGGGGGTCGTCGCTGGAGCTAAGGAGTTCGTGCTTTGTGCGACCCTTTCGGCAGTTCGCTGCAGAAAGAGACTGAGCCATATGGGATGAAAACTCGGTGCAATGAAGTCGACCCTGTCGAATTTTAAGTGACTTTGGATATTACATATCTCTTATTTTATTTCCACCTCATCGCAAGTTCTTATATGTGAATGTGTGAGACAAAGATATATAGAGTGTGTGTGAGAGAGATAGTTTGAATATTACATATCTCTTATTTTATTTCCACCTCATCGCAAGTTCTTATATGTGAATGTGTGAGACAAAGATATATAGAGTGTGTGTTAGAGAGAGATTGTTTGTGTGTGTGTGTGAGAGAGAGAGAGAGAGAGAGAGAGAGAGAGAGAGAGAGAGAGAGAGAGAGAGAGAGAGAGAGAGAGAGAGAGAGAGAGAGCGAGAGCGTGTAAGTCTTCCTATCATCATTACTGCTTCATTATTTCAACTCCAGTAGTTCTCAGCGGACGTGACAATAAGGATATGTTCACTATCAGGTAAAATATGTACAGAGTTGATTAATTGTAGTTAATGATTCTTTGCTATGTAGGTGATTTGTTTGATACAGAATGAGGTAAATAACATCAGGTTTTATTAAACAGAGTTGAAACCTGTCAAGACCTGAGTAAGCTGCTTGCCCTGACCCTAGAGTGTTTCCATGTCTGTATTACAATCAGTGTCATGATACAGTGGATTACGCTGTAGTTCTATCAGGCCTGTGACTCGATGCATCAGAATTTGACAGATACTTTCGTTACCTTTGCCTTCTCCAGTCTTTGAGTCTCCACAAACTGTCTGTGAGGAAATATGTTTATGTCACATAATGTGGTTACATTGCCTTCTCCAGTCTTTGAGTCTCCACAAACTGTCTGTGAGGAAATATGTTTATGTCACATAATGTGGTTTCATTGCCTTCTCCAGTCTTTGACTGTCTCCAGCCTATCTGTGAGGTAACAGGTTTATGTCACATGGCGTGGTTACATTGCCTTCTCGTCTTTAAGTGTCTCCAACCTATCTGTGAGGTAACAGGTTTATGTCACATAATGTGGTTACACTGCCTTCTCGTCTTTAAGTGTCTCCAACCTATCTGTGAGGTAACAGGTTTATGTCACATAATGTGGTTACACTGCCTTCTCGTCTTTAAGTGTCTCCAACCTATCTGTGAGGTAACAGGTTTATGTTACATAATGTGGTTACATTGCCTTCGAGTCTTTAAGTGTCTCCAACCTGTATATGAGGTAAGAAGTTTATGTCACATAATGTCGTTACATTGCCTTCTCCAGTTTTTTAGTGTCTCCAACCTGCCTGTGAGGTAAAAGGTTTATATCACATAATGTGGTTACATTGGCTTCTCGTCTTTAAGTGTCTCCAACCTATCTGTGAGGTATGAGGTTTATGTCACATAATGTGGTTACATTGCATTCTCATCTTTAAGTATCTCCAACCTGTCTGAGAGGAAATAGGTTTATGTCACATTATGTGGTTACATTGCTTTTTCCAGTCTTTGACTGTCTCCAATCTATCTGTGAGGTAACAGGTTTATATCTCTAGGTGTGGTCCCTGGTAACAGGCAAAGCTAATCCACACGTACAATCAATCCAGTGCACTAGTAGTAGTTGCATGTGCATGGACCATGCTTCAGTTCAAGGAAAGATATCTCAATGGATAGATGCACATATAATAGCTGTGTAACAAATAGACATTCCACAGTCAACGTAATGCTCAGAACGAATATGGAAGAAGATAAATTTTAACAGGAGACAGCAAACATAGGTTTCTCGATAATTGTAACAGGAGACAGAAAACATAGGTTTCTCGATAATTGTAACAGGAGACAGAAAACATAGGTTTCTCGATAATTTTAACAGGAGACAGCAAACATAGGTTTCTCGATAATTTTAACAGGAGACAGCAAACATAGGTTTCTCGATAATTTTAACAGGAGACAGCAAACATAGGTTTCTCGATAATTTTAACAGGAGACAGCAAACATAGGTTTCTCGATAATTTTAACTGGAGACAGCAAACATAGGTTTCTCAACTGCAAAGCTAGTCAAAATAAACATAAACACAAAAATTTAAATGTCACAACATTGTTTTATTATTAAACTGTTACATCCCAGTAAGTCATATTAAAATAATAAATATAATGAAATTCACTAACTGTCATGTTCCTTGATTTTCAAAAGAAAACTTTGCACAATATACTCTTTTGCAAGTTTCATCAAATATACACATGAATCACAGTTATCATCAATTAGACCAAATGAAAAGCACATCAATCATTAAAACGGTTGAAAATGATAAAATGAACTTTAGGTGGTTTTCAACAAGCAAACATATTCAATTCTTCTTACAATAACAGGTTTTTCACAAACTTCAACTATGTGAAGCATCACTCATACATATAATCACCTCTTGTGAAAGTTGTAACAAAACTATTTAGACTTATTTGTTTAATGATATATTAATTTATCATGTTAATGCACTTTTCTGTAACATTACCTTGTTGATGCAATTTTTATCTGTGGGTGCAATACTTTATAAGTGGGTCTAACTTCTTATGTGTGTATGTAACTTTCTTTGTGTGAATGCAATATCTTATGTTTGGATGTAACTGCCTATGTGTGGTGCAATATCTAATGTGGGGATGTAACTGCCCATGTGTAAGTACATGTGTGGATGTAACATCCCATAATTGAATGCAATATCTTATGTGCGGATGCAAATTCCTATGTGTGAGTGCAATATCATATGTGGGGATGTGCATACATCATTGAGTTCATTACATCTTTGAACTGCTTATGTGTGAGTGCAATATCTTATGTGTGGATGTAACTGCCTATGTGTGAGTGCAATATCTTATGTGGGGATGTAACTGCCTATGTGTGAGTGCAATATATAATGTTTGGATGTAACTGCCTATGTGTGAGTGCAATATCTCATGCATGGATGTAACTACTTATGTGTGAGTGCAATATCTTGTGTAGATGTAACTGCCTATGTGTGAGTGCAATATATGTGGGGATGTAACTGCCTATGTGTAAGTACAATATCTTGTGTGTGGATGTAACTGCCTATGTGTGAGTGCAATATCTTGTGTGTGGATGTAACTGCCTATGTGTGAGTGCAATATCTTATGTGTGGATGTAACTGCCTGTTTGAGTGCAATATCTAATGTGGGGATGTAACTGCCTATGTGTAAGTGCAATATCTAATGTTTGGATGTAACTGCCTATGTGTGAGTGCAATATCTTATGTGTGGATGTAAACTCCTATGTGTGAGTGCAATATCTTGTGTGTGATTGTAACTGCCTATGTGTAAGTACAATATCTTGTGTGTGGATGTAACTGCCTATGTGTGAGTGCAATATCTTGTGTGGATGTAACTGCCTATGTGTGAGTGCAATATCTTATGTGTGGATGTAACTGCCTATGTGTGAGTGCAATATCTAATGTGGGGATGTAACTGCCCATGTGTAAGTACAATATCTTGTGTGTGGATGTAACTGCCTATGTGTGAGTGCAATATCTTATGTGTGGATGTAACTGCCTATGTGTGAGTGCAATATTTTGTGTGTGGATGTAACTGCCTATGTGTGAGTGCAATATCTTGTGTGTGGATGTAACTGCCTATGTGTGAGTGCAATATCTTATGTGTGGATGTAACTGCCTATGTGTGAGTGCAATATCTTATGTGTGGATGTAACTGCCTATGTGTGAGTGCAATATCTTGTGTGTGGATGTAACTGCCTATGTGTGAGTGCAATATCTTATGTGTGGATGTAAACTCCTAAGTGTGAGTACAATATCTTGTGTGGATGTAACTTCCCATACGTGAATGCAATATCTTATGTGTGGATGTAAACTCCTATGTGTGAGTACAATATTTTATGTGGATGTAACTTCCCATATGTGAATGCAATATCTTATGTGTGAGTGCAATATTTTATGTGTGGATGTAACCTCCTGTGTGTGAAGTCAATATCTTATGTGTGGATGTAACCTCCTATGTGTGAGTGCAATATTTTATGTGTGGATGTAACTGCCTATGTGTGAATACAGTATCTTGTGTGGATGTAACTTCCAATACATGAATGCAATATCTTATGTGTGAGTGCAATATTTTATGTGTGGATGCAAATTCCCATGTGTGAATACAGTATCTTGTGTGGATGTAACTTCCAATACGTGAATGCAATATCTTATGTGTGAGTGCAATACTTTATGTGTGGATGTAACTTATTATATGTGGATGTAACTTCTAATGTGTGGATGTAACTTAATAAGTGTGAATATTACATATTATTACCTATTACATGTGGATTTGCAACCACTTCTAACTGTCAACCATCTAATTATCTCAAGGCCAGAGAGTTAGAATTCCATGACAAATGTGATCAGATTGAAACCAGGTCAAGGCCTTGATTCCATACACCTGGAGCCTATAAAACAGGTCACAGAAAAAAGATGGCATAGAAGGGACCTGACTACTACAACTACATGATACAGTCACACAATAATGTGAAATCCATAGCAATATTTCACATGGGATTGGCATTATCTTTCTATCTTCTGACACTGCTAAAGGAAAACTTCACAGCCATGTTCAATTACATAATCGATCATACGTTATACAGAAGGCAGAACCAGGAGTTTCCTGGCAAATTTTGATGAGGAATTGACTTGAAAACTTAGTAATAACTGGCAAATGGATAGAAAAAGAGCAAGGGGACAACAAAGAGATTAATACCTGGATGGCTTGGCGCCGCATGGTATAACTGAGACAAGAACAGATATGACCCCAGACTCTGGTCATCATGTGAAAAGGTAAATATGAATGATCATGCTTACCAGGATGGCACATGATGATGTTGAGTTGTGTGCAAGTGGTGTCCACTTATAATTTTGAAAGTGCTGGATCTTTAATGTTGTATGTGTAAGATTCTAGATACCTGGGAAGGTTAACCCGGTCAAGAAATGCCCGCAGAAGTCGGATGTGTCGGCCTAACGGCGCAAGAACGCAGCTCTGCTGTAAACAGGCACAACGCAGTCATGTCGGGAAAAAAAAATCCGGATGAACGCAGAAGAAGATTCTAGATACTATGGACAAATTATACAAAAAGAGGAACCCAAGAATGGTCCAACTTCTCACTAATCCCTACATAACAGATTGGATGCCTAGCTTTCTTGGAATTTTTATTTGAATATCCTTTACAGGACATCACAGTCAAAGCCAGCATTTTTTGGCTGCTTGTAATTTCTGGGAAAGTTTACATTCAGTAGTTTGCCACTGCTTTCTGAACAACTGGCACTCATATCATTGTATGAAAATGCATGGTGGTCTGCTTCCAAATCGCTTGTAGCAGTATTTAGAATATGGGAGTTTGAATTACGTTCATAACCCCTTTGCCACAGCGTTGGCCTTCTAGAAAAAAATGAAAAACAAGGTCCAGCCTGCATGCTGCACACAATAAAGAGCCCCGTTAGCTGAAGAAAGTCATACAAATGAGGCTGAAATTGGCTGTTGCATTAGAACAATTTCAAACATTAGAATGTTACCCATAATGGAATATTTACATCATGTAAATCTCTCATACAGATGTGGAAGGTAAGTGGCGACCACCACATGAAATTGTCAAGAATATGTTTCTAGGCCGTCACAAAGCTGGATTTGTGTGGCAAAATTTGTTAATAAAACTTGATATCAGTCTTCAGACAGGTTATTCAATGTGGGGACACAAACATTGGATGTGTCTGGGTATCCAGATGAAAACTGCACAGGAATAAACCAGATGAAAACAGTGCACAGGAATAAACCAGATAAAAACAGTGCACAGGAATAAACAAGATGAAAATAGTGCACATAAATAAACCAGATGAAAACAGTGCACAGGAATAAACCAGATGAAAACAGTGCACAGGAATAAACCAGATGAAAACAGTGCACAGGAATAAACCAGATGAAAACAGTGCACAGGAATAAACCAGATGAAAACATTGCACAGGAATAAACCAGATGAAAACAGTGCACATAAATAAACCAGATGAAAACAGTGCACAGGAATAAACCAGATGAAAACTGCACAGGAATAAACCAGATGAAAACAGTGCACAGGAATAAACCAGATAAAAACAGTGCACAGGAATAAACCAGATGAAAACAGTGCACAGGAATAAACAAGATGAAAACATTGCAAAGGAATAAACCAGATGAAAACTGCACAGGAATAAACCAGATGAAAACAGTGCATAGGAATAAACCAGATGAAAACAGTGCACAGTAATAAACCAGATGAAAACAGTGCACAGGAATAAACCAGATGAAAACTGTGCACAGGAATAAACCAGATGAAAAATGTGCACAGGAATAAATCAGATGAAAACAGTGTACAGGAATAAAGCAGATGAAAACAGTGCACAGGAATGGACCCAAAGAAAACAGTGCACAGGAATAAACCAGATAAAACAATGCACAGGAATAAACCAGATGAAAACTGTGCACAGGAATGGACCCAATGAAAACAGTGCACAGGAATAAACCAGATGAAAACAGTGCACAGGAATAAACCCAATGAAAACTGCACAGGAATAAACCAGATGAAAACAGTGCACAGGAATAAACCAGATGAAAACAGTGCATAGGAATAAACCAGATGAAAACAGTGCACAGGAATAAACCCAATGAAAACTGCACAGGAATAAACCAGATGAAAACTGCACAGGAATAAACAATCTTAAATATAGAAATAACTTTACTGTCGTCACATACGCCATGTTCTTCTTCCTCTTCTTCATTTGTCCAAAATGTTTGTTTTAGGTGTAATTGCGCTGTACCTGTTTACAGCAGAGCTGTGATATTTGCGCCTTTCAGCCCACACATCCAACTTCTTCAGGCCTTTACTGACCAGGTTAACCTCTCCAGGATATACCTGGTTGTATTTACCCTACTTTTTTGCCAGAACATGATATCCAATTGTGTGCAAGGAATGGAGTTAATACTATCACATAAGTCAGATCTTTCAAAGCTGTACTTACAGTCAGCAATAAACACAGCATGGAAATAACACTTTAATGTTGTCATGTGTCAGATTCTAGATACTGTACGTGAAATCAACACACGGCACAGCCAACAATACGCACAGCTAGAAACTGACACTAACATTGTCACATGTCAAATTCTAGATAGCCTACTTGACATCAGCAAATGGCAGTGTCAACAATACACACAAGGAATTAACACTTTACTGTTGTCACATATCAGACAGTGAATACTTTACTTGACACTAGTACTTGGCACAGTCGACAATACACATAGTATAGAATTGACACTTGTTGCCACATGTCAGATTCTACTTGACACCAGCACATGACACAATCAACAACACACACAGCATGGAATCTACACTTTACTGTTGTCACTAATGTCACATTCATGACATCACTGTCTGTAACCAGGACATGACATTACTAAGACACAGTATAAGACATGAAATATACTATATAGAACCAGTTTTGCTGTATGTCAGTGAATCTTGGAATGTAAATGAACAAATTAGGAAGAACTTAGAAGCAACAGAGATCAGGTTCCTTAGATGAATGTTGCGAATTCCTTGGACTGCCAGAGTAACTAACGACAATTGCCTGAAAGAGGCTAATGAAACTAGAACATTATATACAACAATAAGACAGAGACAGAGTATAGAAAGGGACAAGTATAAGACATGTAACACAACTGCTAAAACCTCTTAGGACTTACAAGAATCTATCTTTAAAATGTAGGATCGATAAGCATGGGTGGTCATGTTTCACCATCTCACACAATTATCAGAATCGCTGATCTGTGTATTTGTCTCGATCATACCATATGGCCAAGTTATCTAGATGTTTCCACTACATTATCCTAAAGACTCATTTATTCAGTCATAGCATATTACTATAGCTGAGAACGATCAATTCAGATTGAAATACTGTTAGCTCAAGAAACTTAACCACAAGCCCATGTGCTCAAGGTAATCAGTGCAACATCTAGTAGAACTGTCAGGTGCTGACATGGATTTGATCAACTTCACACAAGAAGAAACTGATTGGGAAAGACAGTACTAACTTGAAAAGAAGCAGGTGTAGTCATTTCAGAATGAAACAAGAAGAAAACACTCATCACTCACTGGCACCTTGCCATCTTGACAGATGATAGTTTGTTACATTGTGCTATAACAAATAACATAACTACGACCCATGGCGGGGACAAGTGATGGAGTTATACCTCTCCATAACACAAAGCCTGAGCTGAATTGTAGAGACCATGTGTTTCCCATGCAGCATGAGCGCTCTCTCAGTCTGCCTAGTTTACTCCAGAAGAAAGGTAACACCGATACAACAAACGCCTGGTTTGTTAACCGACACACGGTGCACATGTCCATTCAAGCCAAACATCTGTTTAATTTAACATCACAGGCCATTTGCACCGTCTTGAATGTAGAAAGCATTTTCATACAAAATTCAGAACTGGCAATATGATATTAAATGATAATAATGAATATGTAACATTTACTGATGCTTTTTATTTATAGATTGCAATATTTTAAAATAAAGTCATTCTTAAAAAAAAAAAAGAAAAGAAAATCACAGAAACATTTAGTATGCAACCAGACCATGTGATAACTTCAGACAAACTGAGACAGACAGAAAGCAAATCTAACACATACTATCCACAAGCAGGGTATGGAATACCCATAGTGCAGATGTAAACATTTCTTTTAATTTATGATGTTAAAATATTTACTAAAATGTACTGTACTATTATTTGTCTGCTAAATCAGAAATCTATATATAATAATCATCAACCAGTGCATTGCTGGCTGGCATCAGCAATCATGCCTCTTGATAAATTACCATCTCTGACATCATGGATCAATTCGTGCGTTGACTTCCTTCTGTGCCATGACACAAGACTGTTAAGAATCTTCTCACGCTGTCTTCCTTTTTTCTCTTTCCACAAATTTTTCCGATTGTCACAACATGTTCCAGTTTTTGTGTTCTCATAATGTGGCCAAAAATAATGACTGCCTCTTTCTGATGTTTGTGATAAGTTGCCAGCTTCCCTTAAAATGTCCTGATTGCTATTTTTGTTGTCCAGCTAATTTTCAGCATTCTTCTATAAAACCACATCTCCAAGGCTTCCAGATATTTTTTCGCCTGCTTACTAATTGTCCAGGATTCGCAGTATGTTAAAACTGGTTCTATGTAACATGCAAGAACTTTTTTTCTAACTTTCAATGACAATGACTTATTGCACAAAACATTCTTCACTTGATAGAATGTGGTTTCTATATATAGGTATAGGGGTTTGTTAAAAAAAAGTCTAGCAGTAGTGTGGCTGTGTAAAGTGTTAGAACCACCACACTCTGTAGCTCTGAATGCATGGCAGAGTCTAGCAGTAGTGTGGCTGTGTAAAGTGTTAGAACCACCACACTCTGTAGCTCTGAATGCATGGCAGACTAGATGGCCCATCCTTCCTTCTCTTGGCCGACAGCTGGCATCGAAGCAATATGTTCAATTAAGACTTAAATTGCACGTCATTTGTTTTTGTTTGCTTATGGCTATTATTATATAACAGTGTAGAGGTTTATTATGGATTAAACAACTTTAAATAAACAGTAAATGCAGTAATGTACCTTTTATAAAAAGCAAACGAAACATCAAATTGTCAATGTGATAAAATAAGAACAACAGGCTAGAATGTTCATACAGCCCCAGGTGGCATAACAAGATGATTGCCGTCACACACAAAACAACATACCAGCTCTCGGGGATGTCACACAATGCAATAAAATTTTAGAAACAAATTTATATCATTTTAAAATAACTGCGTCAACTCATTCTGTCCCAGGCTGTTATTAATTTAAAACAATAATTACCTAGCTCAGAAAGAAAATAAACAAAAATCTTCCTCTTATGGAAAGAGTTTTAAAAAAAATTGGAACAGAAAGGGATTATATAGAATTCACTAGAAACAGAAGTTTTTAAAGTAATAAGTATTACATCGTAGAATATAACAACTGTGAGTTAAAGAAGGTTGGAACAGAAAGGGATCAAGTAGAATTCACCTGAAACAGAAGTTTTTAAAGTAATATGTATTACATGATAGAATATAACAACTGGCTGGGACAGGAAGAACACAAACCAACTGCTAAACTAGAGGAATCAACCACATGCTGTGCTCAAAAGCACCATGCAACATAAATATCAGATGGAATGCTAGTGGCAGTTCAAACAGCAGCACATTAATCTAACATAATGTCTAATTAAAACCCAACCTAGATTAACATCAAACATTTAACTAGCATTAATTGCACTATACATTAAACACACAGCTTTGCCCTACTGGTGACTGTCAGTAATAATAGCCAGGACTTGCTATACAATACACAAACAAATCATCAGTGTGAGGCAAACAAAGAAATATATCAAAGAAGCCACCCTAACAAACAAGAACATCAAATTAATAGGTGTTGACTGGCGCTCAATGAAGAAAGAGTAAATCATTAGATATTAGATGGTACATTAGGTAAAAGAAACATTGAACGTAACAGGCTCACTGAAACTTAAAACCATCACTTTCAAATGACGACAGTTCCTTGCTGAAGAAACAAGTATATTCATAAGCTACACTAACTTTCATGACCTCAGAGGCCTCCAAATATCCAACATTCAAGCGTGACCAACCACAAGATTCTCAGTTCTCCAATGTCCAACACTCAAGCTTGACTTGACCAGCCTTGATGGTCTCAGTGGTTCTCTTATATCCAACACTCAAGCTTGACCAGTATTGATGGTCTCAGGGGTTCCTCTCATGTTCAACACTCAAGTCCAACTAATCTTGATGGTCTCAGGTTCCCCAATGTCTGATATGCTAAACTGACCAGCTTTAATGGTCTCAGCATTTCTCTAATGTCCAGCACTTCAGCCTGACCAGTCTTGACAGTCACAACAGTTCCCCAATGTCTGACACTCAAGCTTGACCACGACCAGCCTTGATGATCTCAGGAGTTTCCCAATGTCCAACGCTCAAGCCCAACCACTCTTGATGGTCTCAGGATGTCCAACATTGCCAGAATAAATTAGCATGATCAACAAAGTTGTATTATGTCATCAGTAATACCCATGGCAGGTCAGCGCCCACTGAGTACATCCACTCTGACATCACAATAAGACTGGCAATCTTTTCAGTACGTGGCCAACTACCTTTTTTTTTCATCTTGAGATTTGAAAATTACTGACACAAAAACATGCTTCCATCTTGACAATCACTCTCTATAGCTTTATCATAATTACATATTTCACCCCACTTTATGTGGAGCTATGAAGTTTAGTTCTTATTCAGAAGCTCTCTCTCCCCCACTGAAAGCCACAGTACAAACAAAACTATAAACATAATAACAGTCAGATATGTAAATTATAATATATTACATTGTTGTTGCTGGCAGTAAACACCATAAGATCACTACAATGTTCTGTTATTAACGAGCAATTTTCTTCACAATAGCTCAATTCACCCAAGAAATATTAGATTTCTGTACTATTTGAAATGCTATTCAGTCACTTCTAATTTGTAACATTCACTCACATACATCTCATTTCTCTGAATCACTATTCACTCTCTCCAACTACAACTTTGTCGCTCAATTAGAACTTACACTTGCAACTTTATTCTAGTGCTCTGTGTATAACTTGCATTATGCTAACAATCACTCCATTATAAAACACTTATTCAAACAAAAAGCCATACTTATAAAAGCTTAATTTCTTTCAAACCCTGCCTTTACTCTTTTCTGTTAGTAAATATACATTTTTACATCCTCCATACAATGTTCTATTTTTCAACAGCCAAAGACAATAATGAATTCCCAGTTCTGTAATTTCTTTCATTTTAATTCTAAAATAAACCTGTGTAGCCCTTCTGGGTTCATTATGTCAGATAATGGACTTTATTTGTTTTGTTCATGTCTTTTAAACAATATTCATTCTCAAATAATGCCTCCCATTTTGTTCAAAGGGATGTGTAGAGGCTGTATCATTATATCTGTTCTACTCAATAAAGTGTAGGTTGTTTAACTTCCTTCTCTCTGTGCTATAAAGGAGGACATAGAAGTAGACCAGAAGTATGGTGTTCTGATTCCTTTAACTTCCCTCTCTCTGTGCTATAAGGAAGAACATAGGAGTAGATTAGGTGTATGATATTCTGTCTCCTTTAACCTCCTTATCTCTGTGCTATAAGGAAGGATATAGAAGTAAATTAGAAGCATGTTATTCTATTCCTTTAACTTCCTTCTCTTTGTGTTATAATGAAAGCTCAGGAGTATAAATAATACTCATATAATGCCTCCTATTTTTTTAATAGGGATGTAAGGAGGCTGTAGGGTTACATTTGTTGCACTAAACATTGTGTAGGTTATTGTTTAACCTCCTTCTCTCTGCACTATAGGGAATAGCACAGGAGCAGAGATTAAAAGTATGGTATTCTGCCTCCCTTAACTTTCTCCGTTCCGTTTTACTGCTATAAGTGAGGACATAGGAGTAGATCAGAAGTAAGGTATTCCTTCTAGAAATGTACATGATTAGATTTGGCTGAGGGCAACATTTTCTGGGGGAGAGGTGGTAATACAATGGCTAGCATGGGAGATGTGGTAATACAATGGCTAGCATGGGAGATGTGGTAATACAATGGCTAGCATGGGAGATGTGGTAATACAATGGCTAGCATGGGAGATGTGGTAATACAATGGCTAGCATGGGAGATGTGATAATACAATGGCTAGCATGCTTGACTGCCAGTCCAGTGATCATGTGTTCAAATCTCTTTCAAGCCGGGGATGTTGCTTTCAATGCCTTGGGCTCGCAGGCCGCCGCAGCCTAAAATGGACACCAGGAAACTGTTCAGGAAGTAAAGGCGGACAGCATGATAGTAACCACATCAGCCATCCAGTGCAGATTGGTCTAAAAATATGGGGCTAGGGTCACATACCAAATATTCCTGCCATGGCATTACAAGGGGTCCTTTATCTTTGGTTAGTTAATATTTTCAGGACATGTTCAGAGTAACCTGATGATGTCATGCTCCCCACCTGATCTCTGGGTAGGTGATCAGATAACTAACCTTCTTAGATAGTACCACAAAACATTGTATGTTAAAAATTCCCCAGCAGTTGAACATCATAAAAAGGTTCTGCTGCCTGATATTTGAAAATACAACACCTACCAACTAGAGAATACAGCATGTGGGTTCTGGTGTAAACACACTGGAGTCCTCATCAGTGCTATGGTGTTTGTGCACCGAGCTGAGAATGAAGCACTACCCTATTTCCCCGAAAATAAGACCTACTTCTATAATAAACCCTAGCAAGATTTTTCAGGATGCTTTTAATATAAGACCTACCCCTAAAATAAGCCCTAGTTAAGATCGTCAGCTAGTATGAGAGACTTGTTGCCGAATGGCCAATCAGAGTACAGACACCACCGGTGTGCACTTGATTTGAAGAGTTATGACAATGTTTCAGAAGATGATGATATGACTATATTTAAATAAATGTAGAATTTTGTACATGAATAAATGTAGATTTTTGTATCTAAAAAAAAAAAAAAAAAAGACATCCCCCCAAAAATAAGCCCTAGTGCATTTTTTAAGCTAAAATTAATATAACACCCGATCTTATTTTCGAGGAAACACGGTAATAAACAGATTCATAATGTGATGAAGATGGCCCTTGAATCCAATGAATCAATTCCTGCACTATACTTCAGTCTGAGAAATACAATCACAGGTTTTTATCGGCACTCATAATCTTCACACACATTCCTGTACAAGTCTGTCATGTTCATGTATTTGCAAGCCAGGGTGAAAGTTTAGTTTTCCATGCTACGTCACTGTACTTACAGTCGTATCTGGCGGGGTTGTGGCACTCAGGGTCATGTTGCTGTGTCTATAATGAAACCGAATGGGTCAGTTGCACGCCATTTACTTCTCCTGGCACCAGAATGGGAATCACCAGGTCATCCATGTTTGGCATCACAAACACACGCTGTCATGAAAATATATCCTGTGTTAATGTATACTCGTGTCACAGAAAGAGAGTGAGAGAGAGGAAAGAGAGAGAGAGGAGAGAGAGAGAGGGGGGAAGGGAGGCAAGGCAGGAGAGTGAGATGGAGGGAGAGGGAGGCAGGGGGGAGAGAGAGAGGGAAAGAGAGAGAGAGCGAGGGAGAGAATGAGCGAGGGAGGGAAAGAGAGAGAGAGAGAGAAAGAGAAGAGAGAGGGAGGGAAAGTGAAAGAGAGAGAGGAAGGAACAGAGAGAGAGGTGGGAGGGAGGGAGGAAAAGAAAGAGAAGGGGAGGGAGGAAAAGAAAGAGAAGAGGAGGGAGGGAGAGAGATGAGGAGAGAGAGTGTGCATAAACAAACTCTTTCTCTCTCACATTTATAAAACAAGAACCAATTTGCAAACCTTAAGGATGAAACAGTTTTATGAACTTAAATGTTACACAAACAGTCTTGACCTACACATCATCAAAATGTTAACCGGTCTTCTGCAGAACATCGCTCTGCCAAAACAGTTTATTGATCACTGGCTATTTCTCCTGCCTCATGCGCCCTCATGCTCATGGTGTCTTCAATGTTTCATGTCCATCTTCAAGCCAGTCTCTTCTTCTTGGTCCATAAGTCTAAAAAGAATTTCTAAGAAATGTTCAATAACATTTGAGCTCAAAATCCCTAGTTTCCTTCTTTAGTGTGAAATGGTCCGCAACTCACAACCATATGATGCTTAGACTACCATGGAACAAAAAACACAATACTGTACATTTGACAAGATCTGAACGTCGAAGAAAACTGCTGCATAAACATTGTCATGTCTCAGAAACTGAAATATTTTGGCCACATTAAACGTCAGCGGCTTAGAAAGAACAGCAATGGAAGGCTTCCTGGAAGAACAGCCAGGTGTCAACCAACATGACAGTGGATACACAACATTAAAGACACCCTCATCATGAACATGTACGAGGCAGGAAAACTGGTGAAAGATGGAGAGCTTTGGTTGTGATGAGAATGACATTCTGCAAAAGATCTGCTATGCTATTCACACTCCCCACCGAAAAAAGAAAAAAAAACCGCACGCACGCACGCGCACACACACACACACAGAGAGAGAGAGAGAGAGAGAGAGAGAGAGAGAGAGAGAGAGAGAGAGAGAGAG
This sequence comes from Cepaea hortensis, assembly GCA_963921405.1. Lineage (NCBI taxonomy): Eukaryota > Metazoa > Mollusca > Gastropoda > Stylommatophora > Helicidae > Cepaea > Cepaea hortensis. Next base: position 34,068,706 of record OY992880.1, read on the forward strand.
AGAGAGAGAGAGAGAGAGAGAGAGAGAGAGAGAGAGAGAGAGAGAGAGAGAGAGAGAGAGAGAGAGAGAGAGAGAGAGAGAGAGAGAGAGAGAGAGAGAGAGAGAGAGAGAGAGATTGATATTCAAAAAAAACGACCGTGTCTCTACCGAGATAAATAGACAGCTCTGCAGCTCAGCAGAGCAGGGCACTCACTTGTCCTAACAGTCGGAAATGGTTGTAAAAGGCTTAGGTAACAAACCTCCATATGGATGTGGAAGGCAAGGGTAACTACCACATTATCTTCCCAAGACTTTGTGACAAATATCTTATGTAATAAGAATAAGTCATATCAATGAATGTAAGAAAGAGAGTGCTGAAGTGCTATATAGAACCTGTTTTGCTATATGGCTGTGAATCTAGGAATGTAAATGAACAAATTAGGTAGAACTTGGAGGCAACAGAGATGTGGTTCCTAAGATGAATGTTGTAAATGCCTTGGACTGCCAGAGTAATTAACAACGACTGCCTGAAATAGGCTAATGAAACTAGAACATTACATTCAACAATAAGAATGAGACAAACAGCTTTCATTGGTCATGTGATGAGAAGAGAGGCTTTGGAAAACATTCTGACGACGGGAAAGAGAGGCAGTTGCAGACCGAGAGAAATGATGCTGGATGGACTAAGATAGTGGCATGGATGAATATCATCAGCAGAGTTGATCCAGAACACCAAAGACTGAGATCTTTTGAGAGACATGAATGCCTACACCAGCTGGCAAAGCACTTTATGATGCCGATACACACACTTCCTCTTATAGTGCATAGCATTGTCAAATGTTTGCCCACAGCTTCCTGTTACACATGCTGCCAATCATTTTCAATGCAGGCGTATCTCTAGAGCATGACGCCCAGGTTTATCCAGTGTCTGTCTTCCTCTCAAATTTGCCTGCTGTCACTACACTTCTGACTTTACCCCTTTCTCATGTGCTCAATAATTGAAGACGGTCTACATCAGAATGAAGTAACTAGATCTCTGAGTGAGTTACAGACATCCCTACATCTGCTTCTACTAGAATGACAGGCACATCAGAAGTTAAAGAGAGGTAAAGTAATTTATTTAAGATGAAAGCAGTTTAAAAGAAAAAAAACTAGCACAGCTATGACAGTGGTAATGACTTACCTGAAACTCAACTGCCAGTTTTTTCTCTATCCACTCAACCACATGAGTAATTGTCACAGCACGCTCTCCAACTTGTGGTTTTGCTGAAAGACGAAGGTGTGGATTTCCACGGAAGCCGTACCTAGAATGTATATCAAAGAAAGTTAGGTGCATATCCTTTACAGGACATCACAGTCTACCCCAGCATGTTTTGGCTGTTTATGATTTCTTGGCAAGTTTACGTTAAATAATTTGCTATTGTTTTCTGAACGACCGGCACTCATACCATTTTTAAAAAACCAACGCAGGGCGTTCTGCTGCCAATTCGCCTGCAGCTGTGTTTCAACCATAGTATGCTGGACTGTGTGGGTGAACATCTAGGAAACATCCAGATAGGAAAATGACTGCAGATTCCATCAGAAATGAACTGGGTGTTTAGTGGGGGACTATTGTGTTGACATTCTGGCGGCGGCATTATGCAAAGTGTATCTGTGCGGGCTGTTGTTTGTCGAAACTACTGTCTTTTCCACTTTTCCCTTTGGCCAGAAGGGAGCATTTTGTATGATATTCACTGGCACAGGAACGGAGCATAATGGGGACGACCCGTTGCTGCGAAGTTGGAACTGCGACTAACTAACTAACTAATGCTGGATTATGAATTTTGTCCGTAATCCCTTTGCCACGGAACCGGCATATGAAAGAAGGCATTAGCAAAATAGAGATATATATAATAGGTCAACTGAAGCATAAAATAATTACATATAAAGGTTTCTTAGTTTATTAGGTTAAGGATGAATCTGAATAACGAAGACATAAACATTGCACAATTTATTGCCTGGCATATTTTGCTGCATCTCGTCAGGTACATACTGCAGAAATCACACAACTTATGTGAATTAACTAGATAAATCCTTCAAACTGAAATATACACATGTTCGCACAGTAATGTCGATTGTCTACCACGGTAATTTTAAACTGACTAACATGTCTTTCTGCTTGCACAAGGACGGCTTACGAAGGTTGATTATTATAGCTTCAGCAAACTTTAACAATCGACTACTTTGTGTGTTGAACAACACACAGAAGGCACTGTCTCTTTGAACCACGTGACTGCTCTCGAGCACATGTCTCACGACCGATGAAGCAGGACTGTTCTGGTGTGTCGGCCTGCCTAGGCTACCATCTTCTGTGTGTAGTATCTTGTCCACCCAATTCAGAATGTGTTCCGAAACCCTGCAATGTAACTGTCGCTCAGTTCTACCTATGTAGATGGCCTCGCATCTGCATGTAAGGATGAATCTTCAACAGGTCCTGCAAACCAGCAATGAATTTAATTGTTCAAGTGTTACTGGTCAAGAATTATGAAGGAAATTGAAGGAAATGATGTGATCACTACCATTTAACTATCCGAGGCAGAGTGAGAATTTATGCTATCAGACAGACAGTGCGATCAACACCTTGTGCAATATATGCTGAAATAGACGATCAAATGGTTTGGCCATCCCGTTAGAATGTAACACTATCAGTTACCAGCACTGGTGCTACACCGATGAAGATCTGGTAAGAGAGTAAGAGGAAGTCCGAGAAGATAATGGGTTGATGACATCAAAGAAATTGTACAATCACACGGAATGAAATTATAAAGTGCCACTTGCTAGAACATAAACTATCCGTCTCTACGATGCTTGGTGGCAAAAGTGGAAGACGATGATAACAACGTTATAAACAGTGGTGCTTTGCAGTGTTTGATTTCTACCACCTTGGAAGGAAGTTAATATTAATGTGATGGTAACAAAATAAAATATTTCAACAATAGATAACGATAAACACAGAAGCCAGAAACAATATGCTGCATGATTTATTGCCTGGCATATTTCGCTGCATCCTGTCAGGTACATACTGCAGAGTTTTATAACATTTGCTCAAAGTCCTCTGCTCTCAACATTTCTCCAAGGGCATTAATAACACCAGCATGATCCATGGGCTGGCTGGGAATGCAGAGCCAGCAAGTTTATCTGCTTGCCCATTTCCCTCAACACCCACATGTCCTAGGAAGAAGATGATGGTGACTCAACGGGCAACAGACCTCCACAGCGATAAAGTGCACTGTCTACGTACAGAACTGCCTTGACCTTTCCTATCCTTAGTTATGCCACACAACTTCATTCATGTCCTCCCCATTATTATTCATTTGTCTCTACTCCTCTAATCGTTGGGTTTTTTTGCGATCTGGACTCCTCATCACTAGAAGATATTATCTTCCTTGGTTATTCTTTTTTCTTTATCTATAGAATTGAGACTTTTCACGGTTGGTTGGATTTTGCAGCCAAGATTTTCCTATGGAATGGGAAAGTCAGCCTCACGTTGAACCCTCCATTGTTGTCTCTGACAACAAACATGGCAGATTACAGTTTGTTACTATTCTTTGCTTGTCTTCAGGGTCCCAGTAACACGCGGGCAACACTACTTAGTTGCCTCCTGCAACACAATGATAGATTAGTGTTACTCTTCTTTCACAACAATGTATTCCCTTAGTGAATTTAAACACAAACACCATAAATAAAATATTGCACAATTTCTTGCCTGGTTTATTTTGCTGCATCTCATCAGGTGCATACTGTAGAGGTATATATCATGTTACGTGAAAAAAAAATGAATAGTACTTGTGTTAAAATATGATGTACATTGTCGCTGATGTTGCTCGAATGTGTGGAATGTTGTATCCACACAAGCCTAACACTCAGAAGTCTTTCTGTTCACATAGTAATGGCTGGAATATTTGAGCCATCAAAAACCAATTTTCATATACTGTATTCTACAAACAATAATCGACTGTTCAAATATAACAAAGCATTATATATTAGTCATTTCCAGCCATTACTATGTAAACAGAAAGACTTCCTGCTAAATGTCAGACTTCCTTGGATATAACGTTCTAGACATTCGTAAAACATCAGCAATGACGTGACTCATATTTCGGCCAAAATATTGTCCCTTTTTCCAAATAACATGTTACTATTCTTTGCTTCCCTTATGTAACACACAGAGGTTATCCATTAGGTGGTTATGAAATATGAAATAATGACGTTAGGCAACTTCCCCCTCATTTCTCTTTAGAGAGAAGTGTGTCACACCTAGTTATGCAGTGAGTGGACTGTATCTAACCGTGGGCAGGTATTCTTTCCTAACAATGTTGTCAAGGCAGTGGCCTTACAGACCTGGTTTTGTGATGTACAACTGCTGTTGCATGTTTAACATGCACAACTTGCCCACTGGACCTCCTGTTTTTTTTTTTTTTTTGCTCTTTATCCAAGAAGTAAATTAGGAGGAAGAACTTGGAAGCAACAGATATGTGTTTACTGAGGCGAATGTTGTGAATTCCTTGGGCTACCAGAGTAACTGACAGCTACTGCATCAAAGAGGGTAATGAAACTAGAACATAATATTCCAAAATAATAATTAGACAAACAGCTTTTTTTTGTGGTCATGTGATGAGAAGAAAGGCATTGAAGAACATTGTGGCGACTAGAAAGATCAAGGAGAAGAGGAGCAGGGGCAGACCAAAAGAAATGATGCTGGATGGACTAAGATGGTGGCATGGGGGAATATCATCAGCAGAGTTAATCCAGAACACCAAAGACCGAGATCTTGGAGAGACATGAACGCCTATGCCACCTGGTAAGGCACTTGATGATGATAACCCAAGAAGCGATAGCTATCTAATCTCACTACGTAAGAGATCAGGAGGACGTGATATCATTAGATACCTCAGGTTATTATAAAAATGTCAAGTCACAAACTGGGATATGAACCGGGCAACTTTTGAGCTGCAGGGAGTAACCTCTGTACCATATTTCTATCTGTTTTCTTGTCTGTAAAAGCCGTGTAGCAGGAACATGCTGTGGGTGTACGAAGTGCCAGGCAGGACCGTCACACTTTCAGGCCTGAGTGCACAGAGGAACAGTTGACCTGAGAACTCAACTCGCACCCTGACGCTGTGAGGCAAACAGGAACAGAAAAGATGAAAAAGAATGACAAGAACTGAGGTACAATGATCATACATACCATAGCCGGTCTGATGGTGGGGGAGGGATGTTCAGAGCCAGCTTGCCCACCAGGCTGTTGACAGTGACGGTCAGGGTCAAAGGTGTGTTGGACACGTTTTCCATGGCACGTTTGATGACCTTGTACTCTGTGGCTTGCTGAAAGTACTTGGACTGGGTGATTTTGTTCAGATAACGGAGCAGTTTCTTGCTGGCACCACCCCCTGAGGCACTGTAATCACAGTTAATCTTTACTTTATTCGTAGAAGAGCAGTATTAAAAGAATTCCACTTCTCACTTTTGTGTCTCCCCTCAAACTCTCTCCAACTGCAAGTGTTTCACTCAGAAAATAGCTAAAACCAAAATTTTGTTTTTTCCTAACTCATTACAAAAACTCAGTCCTGTAACTGTCCTATACTATACTGTAACTCTGTCCTTATAAAAGAGTTCTAGCCTAAGCTGTCATAATGGAGTAAGTTGAACACATATTTTCTATCCATTCTATATAACTTCTATAAGCCAAACATATTACTGCTCGACCTAGAAGTATTTAAACAAAATAAAAGTATGGGACACAATGAAATTAAAGTAATAATTACCTGGGACTAAAGTAGCAGAGATAACTGAAAGTCATTACTGCTCGGGCTAAAGCAGCAACAATAACAAAGTCTGAGGTTAAGTGGTAAAGATAACTGAAAGTTTGAGGCTAAAGTAGTAAAGATAACTCTAGGTCTGAAGCTAAAGTGGTAAAGATTACTGAAAGTCTGAAGCTAAAGTAGTAAAGATAACTGAAAGTCTGAGGCTAAATTGGTAAAGATAACTTAAAATCTGAGGCTAAAGTAGTAAAGATAACTGAAAGTCTGAGGCTAAAGTAGTAAAAATTAACTTAAAGCCTGAGGTTAAAGTAGTAAAGATAACTGTAGGTCTGAGGCTAAAACCTTGCTTGGTCTTCCCCTTGGTTGTAATATGATTGTGAGGCCAGTAACTTTGGGAACACTTCTATTAAATGTCCATACCAGTTGATTCCGTCTTTCTATGAATTCTATGCCGCTTCCATCGAAGATGAACTGTAATTTTTGTGGAGGACTTTTGTATCGACATTCTGGCGGCGGCGGCTTTATGCACAGTGTACCAGTGTGGGCCGTTAGTCTGTTGAGACTCTTGTCTGTTCTATTTTTCACATTGAGCAGTGAGGAGCATTTTGTGTGATATTCACTGGCACTGGAACGGAGCATGAGGACGACCCGTTGCTGTGAAGTTGGAACCGCAACTATGTATTCTATGCATGAGACTGTTCTCATTTTTTGTCAGACATGATAATTTTTCATACTATCTGTTCTTGCAACCACAACTATTTTCCTTATGCAACTCATTTCACATGATCTAATTCTTTGTTCTTAATCTTTGGTTAGCATCTATGTTTGATATACTGGTAACATAGAGATGGCATGAAAAGTGCTGCTGATCAGTCTGTGTTGCTATACTTTCCTTACTCACTCTGCAGTGTTCGTTAACTATTATATATATATCTTTGGACCCATTAGGGATACACAAAGTGGAGAGTGGAAAAGAAGAAGTAACAAAGACATTTATGATCTGTTTAAGTCCTCGCTAATTACTGGTATCATGAAGGCTAATAAACTACAATGGCTGGGGCATATAGAAAGAATGGAAGACAATAGGGAAACAAAACTCGCTTACACCAGCTACTACGTTATCTGTTAACGAACATTGCCGGAGATAATTCTTACGGCGATTTCTGCTTTCTTGTTATTGTACCCCGATGTTAAGGACATATAGCGTACTCGTGATGTTAAATTCCCCGTTTATTTCAAGTTCGCGTTAAAAAAGGGACCAATTACATTATATAGTTTTTCCCTCCTCGGTTTACGTGTGTACATCTCGTGTTTCTGAAATTCGTTTCTCACACAGAGATACAGAGTGACCTTTTCAGACGTAAGTATACCCACAAATCACGTTTTATGTAGATGTAATTGTTTGTTCTAATATGTGTTATTAGATGTATCGTACATTTTTATGTAAATCTTGTCATTTTTTACTAATAAAGTCGGGAGGCAAATCCCAAACGAAAATGATGAAAATTGCATGCTCTGATGTGATATTTCAATGGCCGGAAATAGCCGTTTCCTAGTCAGCGATGACTATTTAATATTGTTATGGAATATTCACAGCGATTTGAATGCCAATGAATGCATGATTGCATTCAACGTCAAATTTAGTATTTGTGTATATATTTTCATCACTCTGCATGGGCGGGATCATTGATAATTTTTAATCTTTGCAACGGAACATCTTTTGTCAAAATTCATCTATCTACGCTGACTGACAAGTTCTCGCTGCGCGTGGTCTGCGCGTGGCCTGACGTCATCACGGCATGGCATGGAGTATACGTCTGAGTGTCTGGGTGTTTATATATAAACTGGGAGAGTTATAGTCCCTTGTGCGTGTTAATCTCCTTGACGACCAGCAGTTGTGTGAGTGTGTAGGTAGGGTCACAAAAAGTGGAAAGGTCAAAACCGTTTTCTTTATATCTTCCTTGTAAATTATAAACTTCACAAACATTAATATCTCGCTTTAAAATTGACCCACAGACTTGAATAGGGTATCGTTGGATTTGTTTTATCAAGAGCTATCCAACTATGCAGGTTATATAATTAAAAAGCAATTTATAAAAAGTTACTAAAGTGGCTACTTACACTCTGGAAATAAATGACCGTAGACCCCGAGGTAGACCAAGAAGACGGTGGAGAGATAATATATATACAGACCTACAAGCACTTGGAATCAATGACTGGCAAGAGAAGGTCAACCAGAGAGACGAATGGAGACGGATTGTATCTGCAGCAAAGAACCTCAATGGCTCAGAACGCTGAAGAAGATATATATATATATATATATATATATATATATATATATATATATATATATATATATATATATATATACTAGCTGACCCTACCCGGCTTCGCCCAGACCCTGGTGGGGAGCATCTCATTTAATTCATATAAGTAGTCATATAAGTTCTCGTTCCCGTTACCGACTGTCTGTCTGTCTGTCTGTCTGTCTGTCTGTCTGTCTGTCTGTCTGTCTGTCTGTCTGTCTGTCTGACCCGGCCCGGCATTTCCCAGCTCCTGATGTGGAGCATCTCATTTAATTCATATAAGTAGTCATATAAGTTCCCGTTCCCGACTGTCTATCTGTCTGTCTATCTGTCTGCCTGACCCTGTCCGGCTTCATTAAATTCATACAACAAAAAAAGTAACTTAAAAGAACGTTCTTCTACACACCATCCATTATTTTTAATGAAAACTCTTTCTAATCACCTGCATGACTACAGTAACTTCTTAAGCAAAAAAAGATGAGTTACAATGTTATGCATTGTGCATCATTTTTATGAAAACTTTGAAAATGCCTTACAGATTGTATCATTATTTATTATAACTCATATGCCGGTACATAACTATGGACAAAGAGTTTATAAATCTTTGAAAACGATGCCACAATATGACTATAAGTTATACAGAAAAGTTATGCCCCTTGAAATAACTTTTACAGAGTTAGGTCCCCTGAAATATATGAAATTATGATGAAAAATGAAAAATGAAATAATACTGAGTAAGCAGGCGATTTCACACTAACAAAATATCACAGTTGTCAGCTCTGGAATGAAAGGAAGGCGTGTAGAAAATGTCATCTCAATCGGATGGGCCGTTCGCGAACAAATAAAGGCCATACGGACAGAGATACATAAATACATACAGAGATACATACGCACAAGTCTTTTTTATATATAAGATATATATATATATATATATACACACACACACACAATTTTTCTATAGGCGACTAATATGTTCCCAAATTTGTTGTTTCCTATCAGGTCTGCCACATCAGCATCATGTGCCATGACAATAAGAGTGGGTGATTTTAAAATGTACAATTTCAAAGGTAAATGAAAGCAACAGTACACAAGCTGACTTAGCTTACCTGTCTTCTGTGTTTGAGGGTGTCTCCTCCTCTTCATCAGTAGAAGACTCAGCACTGTCCTCTTCATCCGAGTCAGTAATTGGTGACCTGGTCATTCAACATAAATATTCTACTGTCAGAAACATTGGAAACAACAATCTTATACTCTCTTATTTAGGATAAATATTCTAGGTCATAAAGTAAATATTGGAAACATTAATTTTACCTTCAGTTATTCAATGTCCACAATAAAGAGTACATTAAACAGCAGTCAATCACATACTTTGTACCAGCAGCTGCAGCTGTTGCTGCTTCCACGTTACCAACTCTTAACAAGTCAGCAGCCAGTCACAGGTTCTTGACATCTACATTCAGTTTTTACAGAACTAAACAGGCTGTTTGCTATATTTACACACTGTTCATTGATGTACATTGAACAGGAGAAATAAACTAGCTGTGTGCTATATTTACACATTGTTCATAGATGTACATTGAACAGGATTTGAGTATACATTTGGCCACCAGAGTTGATTGCTAAAGGAAACATCTGTTACTTTACAAATTAAGTTCAAAAACACATTATAAGACAGGCAATCCTTCAGCATAAAGTTGCTTAAAAGTCGACTTCTTTGCACCAGGTTTTTATCCTATATGGCTCAGTATCTTTCCGCAGCAAACTGTCAAAAGCGTCGCACAAAGCACAAACTCTGTAGCTCCAGTGATGACCCTCAGGAGTCTTCGAAAAAATACACCCATGAACCGAAGGATGCGGCCTGGAATCGAACCAATTACCTTTGGAGCTTGAGCCAGAAGGCTTGACCACTTCGCCACGGAGACTCCCTCATCATATACTACTGTATGGTGGTTGAGTGTTAGGGTTTCATGTACATGAGAACATAACTGTGGGATCTGGTGACTAGTTACCTTACTCACAACCTTTAAGAGGCAAATGTTTTGGAATCAGAAAGTACATCTCAAATTGTGGCATACAATAAACTAAGCAATTGACTGCACAAACCCCAAGTCATCTGTGTTCTATACAGTGATATTCAGCAACAAATTCTCATCATGACACACAGCAGCAGGATTATTCAAAAAACGAACGAACAGACTTTATTTTCAAAGAGTCACAAATTGGGCACGCAGGCCTGTCTTAAATTCAGCCCTTCCAATCACTATCTTTCGTTCATATGCAAGCTAAAGTCTACAAAGACTATTTTAACATATCTGTTCAATGTTTTTAACGAAAATAACATAGTTTTTTAGAAGTGCCTAGAGTATCACAACTCATGCATCAACCTGCAAGCCCCATGTTTCTGAGTTCAAATTGAGGTGGCATTTTTTTTATAACCCATGTCTCTGTGGTCACCCATCCTTACATAATGGGCACCGGAACATTTTTTGGGAGGTAAGGTGGCTAGCATAATACTAACTTTGCAGTCTTTCTCCAATGTATTATGGAAATGGGGCACTTAACCTTTCTTGAAACAAAACTCAACAAATACCAGGAAAAATTAGCTGGCTTTATATTATCACTGACTGATATATTATGGACTTGTCGTAGCGTTGTTGTTAGTACAATGGCTTATCTACAGTGGTCTAGAGTTAAATACCTAATAATTGCAGCAATTGGATCCCAACCAATACGTTCTAGATGTATAAAATGATAGGTTTATGTGCTAGGGTTGGGGTTCATAGTGAAGAAAACCTCTTTACTTCACAACATGGCACATCCTGGGTAGAATCTGGGCAGCAAAGGAAGGATCATTGCTGGTCTCAGCTGCAATTGTGTCAAAGAGAATTAGACATATTGCACATTATAAGCTCACAAGCTTGGAATGAGCATGTTGTCTCTCTACCAGGATAAGGTTAAATCATCAACAGTCCATGTGTCTGTCTACAGGATAGAGCTAAATCATCAAGTCCCTGACGTCTGCCTACAGTACAGAACTATATCAACATCCCCTATTGTCTGCCTACAGTACAAAACTAAATCATCAACAGTCCCTGTGTCTGTCTACTGGATAGAACTATATCAACAGTCCCTGTGTCTGCCTACAGTATAGAACTATATCATCAACATCCCCTATTGTCTGCCTGCAGTACAAAAATCATCTCCAATTCCTATTGTCTGCTTACACTACAGAACTAAATCATCAACAGTCCCTGTTGTCTGCCTACACTACAGAACTAAATCATCTCCAATCCCTCTTGTCTGCCTACAGTACAAAACTAAATCATCATTAATCCCTGTTGTCTGCCTACGGTACAGAACTAAATCATCAACAATCCCTGTTGTCTGCCTATAGTACAGAACTAAATCATCTCCAATCACTCTTGTCTACTTACAGTACAGAACTAAATCATCTCCAATCCCCGTTGTCTGCCTACAGTACAGAACTAAATCATCTCCAATCACTCTTGTCTGCCTACAGTACAGAACTAAATTATCTCCAATTCCTTTTGTATGACTACATGATAGAGCTAAATCATCAACAGTCCCAGTTGCTTGCTTACCAGGATAAGAGCTAAGTCATTACCAGTCCCCAATTACAAGACTAAAGAACTGTAACTGACTGAGTTCTACACGATCACCAAGTGGCTACAATGAATGTTCAATTAAAGGTGGACGCCTCATATGCCATTCACTCATTGAAGATATGTGCTGAACAGCATATTCCAAACATCCTTCAATGGCAAGTGAACAGGGATTACAGGTACAGGTATTCCCATAGCAGATATTATTAATGGAGTGTGAAGTGTTGGGCCTTCACATATGAGGTGTGTTAGCCAGTTCCCTTCCACATCAAATTTCCTTCCCAGACCATTCCCAGAAAATTATGAAACATATCTGGTACCTATTTTTATGAGGCTGCGTTGATCCCAGGGCCATACGGGTAGGAGAAAATAATTCTGCCTTGGCTGGGGACTGAACACATACTGCCTTGGCAGGCAAGCATACTAATCACTATGCCACCATGACTCCTGACAGGGAGTACTACCACACAAAAAAATCTTTCATATGTTTCCAAAATTTTCAAATGCTATGGAAAATCACACGCCAGTGATCCGGAGTTTGATCCCGGGTCCAGTTAGGGATATGCACTACTGACGAGCTCAAACATAAGCGAAACTCGAGTCTAATGCTTCCAATGTGACGTGGACAATACTTAAGGTTCACGCCGGAATACGATATCAGCGTTGCCTGTGGTGGGTTGTGCTCAATCTTTAAACCTTAAATCCCGAAACAACCAAATAAATCAGTTATGGAAAATGATTTATTACTCACTTCGAGCTGTCTACACAATGACCTATATGTGTAGATGTGTAAGGTGACTTCTTCAGCTTCATCAGGTTCATTTTGGTTTCAATGGTCATCTGGAACCCTCCAGAATATGTTATACTGAGGTCAATCCAGAAGCCTCGCTCGTCAATATAAGGCTTACCAGCATGTCGGATACCTGGTATTTCATAGCCCATGTTAATATCTGTCACTTGGAGCTCTTCAATAAAGTAAGGTACCTGTACGTGCAAACAATGCCATTGTAAAATGGGAAAAAAAAGGAACACATTGGGAATAGAATAGTTTTCTATCGTCTTTGTAAAATAATGCCTGCCTATCTATCTAAACCCCAATGAATAATGGCTTTTAGTGCATATTTGCTGTTAAGTGTAAGTTGAACATTTCAATCTTGAGGCAAATGTGTCATGTGGACTACCTTAAGTGTGTGTTAATGTAATGTTATAATCATCATAATCATCAAATGTCATGCTGATATGCGTATATGGCCATGATTTACCTTACCACTTCACACAAAATTTCAATCAGGTATGTGTTCTTGGCCGGTCTCTCTGGCCGAGGGGTTACACCACTTTCTCCGTAATCCCGTTTATCACGCAGAGTCTCGAAGCAGGTGAGAACTGGAGGCGGTTCTACCCCCGCTGGTGACTTGCGGGATAACTGAGCCGGCCGCTCAGAAAGCAATGGCAAACTACTGAGCGTAATCTTGCCAAGAAATCAACAGACAGCTGAAAGATGCTGCTGTTGACAGCAATGTCCTGTAAAGGATATGCAAATTTTTAAAAAAAAATGTATTCTTGTCTCAGTTATGCCATTTGGCTAAGCCAACTAGGTATTTACCTCTTTGTCTTTCCCTTGCTCTTTTCTCCAACAAGTTAGTCAGTTGTCACTAAGTTTTAAAGTTTACTTCTCATAATGTGTCCACAACATCTCGACTGTCAACACATGATTTCTCTAATCAGTTTACTGTTTTCATCTGTTTTTTGAAGGACTGTCTCTTTGGTTTTTCTGTCCATCTGGATGGAACCCATCTAAATGTTACTGATGGTAAAATGTACCAGGGATATGTATGGAAGAGTTACACCCCTAGATTATAAAGAAACTAACACCAGGCAGCTGAAAAATTAGAAAATAAGTTTATTTGAATCTTTTCTCTCATCCCATGGGTATACATTGTTTCATTAGAAGGTCCAATGATGAACTTATCATCTATCATACAGTTTCTTCAAGGATTATTTCCTTGTTATTTCTAGTAGAATCAATAGCATTGTAGTTCAGCCTCATCTTGATAAGTGTTACATGTACAGTATTGCATTAAACAAAACATACATAATTTTTTCCCTTTCTCCGTGTTCTAACTGTGGTCTAGTTACCAACCAGGAAGGGAGAACATGTCTACAACAACCTCACTCCGACAGATGCCAGGCAGATGACCTGAATGCCAAACCATCGGACTTAAGAGTTAAAACTCAGTCTTAAACAACAAACAAGCCACAAATGAATATCTATAGCATGTGTGGGTTCTGGTATACATATACATGGATCCTCGGCAGCAGTGCTACAGAGTTCACAGACTGTGTTGAAATCCTCCTTGTGTTATCTATGGAGGGAAACTGGAGTGTGCAATGAAAGTGATCCTTTACAAACTAAAGAAGAAACAGGCTTTACACCCTCATCATATTCAGGATAAATAGAGACACAAATGACCACAAAGCTAGTTACATACATGGATTTTGCTAAGCTTCCGTTGTAGCTTTTCTGTGACCTTCCCAATCCACCACTTGTCACGCAGAAAGTCAAAGAAACAACGACCAATCAGGGCGTTGATCCAGAACAGCTGGCTGTCACAAATGATAGGTCCACTGGGATTGAATAGTTTAGTCTCATCCAAATCTTTACTGTTTGAGCTCTTGCTTGTCTCCTTGGCACTGGAATCCTTGGCAAGATCCTTACTGGACGATGTGTGTGTGGGACTTGGTGCACACGACAGTGAACCTGCCGGCATCAAGCGACCCATGTAATGTGCAAATGTTAGCAGATCCACTGGCTGAAATAAGCAAAGAAATATAATTTACATTAAACACAACAATTACTTTGCTGCAGGATGGTTGCAATAATAATAACCTTCATGTGATATCATTGATTCTGTGTCTACTTCTACACCACAGCCCAGACTGTGGAATGTTGGTATTCATGGTCAAGCTTTTCGTTTCATCGCCTCCTTTTATCAACAATGTTAATAAGTTGACAATGTCATAGCATGCCTATTCTTGAATTCAGACCTGATTTCATTTGTCTACTATCTTGTTATTCTTGTTAAATCGTTTCCTGGGGGATAATTATTGATAATAAATACTGATAAGCTTATGGCCAAACAAGGGCAACTATGGGTTCCATCTTGCATATATATTTATTTGGGGGAGGTGCTGATGTGCTAGCTTCAACAGTACCTATCATCAGGACATTAAAGATGGACAGGGGGGATATGCTGCGGGCAATAAATGACAGCTTGGTAACATCTCCAAATGAATCTTCCTGCGTACAGCTGTTGGGAAAGGGGGGGGGGGGGGGGAAGAGATCAAGTATGGAATTAGTTGAAATGAATGTAGGCAAGGACGGGGACAATCTGCAATCATACATTTCAGCTTCTGTTTGGAAAGACCTAATAGCAGTGATGTTGATTCTTCAACAGAAACAATAAATTATTCACAAAAAAAGTAATGAAAGAAGTATATGACAAGGAATGAAGCGTAACTACCAATATAATAGACTCCTAATGTCCTAATATGTATCGAAGCAACATTTTTGGAATAGATAATAAAATAAAAATGCAGAAAGCAAAGGAGAATTAAAAAAAGAAAAATGAATACAATTAATTAAGCAACAAAAATTTCAGAAACAATTATCATTAGTCCTTGTCTATAATTGTACAACAATAAGCACAACCTGTAGTCATTCCATCTGTCTGCAAGTTAAGAATCTTTAGGATTTTGCATCTAATGAATCAATTTGTTTCTGCATCTTTGTGGTATTTTTGTTGTTTCTACAACCGCTAGTTTAAAACAGCTTTACAAATTATATTTTTATTCATCTTTTCAATAGTGTTGCTATTCTTTTTTTTATATTACATTTTAAAATAATTATACTTTACATCTTTAGTTATTAATAAATGACATCTCTTCTCATTTTTGTTTTAAAAGGTCTCCTTTGTCTTTATTTGATTCATCTACCGTCAGCAATTCCCCAATCTGATACATTTTAAAATATTCCTGTATGATTAGAGTGTCTTTCTTCTATTCATAGATCACGTTTTTTTTAAAGATTTAAAACCAACTTTTATTCACCATTTGAAAGTATATTTTAATTCCCTAGTCTAGATTTGACTGCATGTTCTTGCTCATCCCCTTTCAAATGACCTTGTCTCAATTCAGTTTTAGTTATGTTCAAATTGATCTATATTTCTACGCCCTTTCCTAAATATCTTATTTACTTTTTATCATCTTGATTAAATTTATTCTACCTCTGTTTCCTTCTGGTTGGAATGCTCTGGTGGGATGTCTGTGAGTGATGAGGTGGAGCCAACAGATTCTGTCGACCCTTCTCGTTTATGTCTTGGTATAATTTCAGAGTTCTTCTTTGGGGTTGCAAAACTCTGTGCCACAGCCCGTCTCATATCCAGAATATGGTTGCCTGCAAAACGATGCAGTTATAGTCTTAAGTAATATACAGAATAGTAGCTAACTTCAAAGTAGGAACAACCACAGTAGCAGAATGAAACAGTTTCCCACATCTAAACAACAAGGGTATGAATTTAAGAGTAAGCAAATATTCTTCTTCTCCTTCAGCATTCCGAGCCATTGAGGTTCTTTGCTGCAGATACAATCCATCTCCATTCGTCTCTCTGGTTGATCTTCTCTTGCCAGTCGTTGATTCCAAGTGCTTGTAGGTCTGTACATATATTATCTCTCCACCGTTTTCTTGGTCTACCTCGGGGTCTACGGTCATTTATTTCCTGAGTGTAAGCGAGTTTTGTTTCCCTATTATTTTCCAATCTTTCTATATGCCCCAGCCATTGTAGTCTATTAGCCTTCATGATACCAGTGATTAGCAGGGACTTAAACAGATCATAAAATACATTGTAAAGCAAATATTACATTATATTGATTGATTGATTAATTGATTTAGGAACCGACATCACAGCATTGTTCTCAAAAAGTTTCCAGCTTTGGGTCTGTGATGTGCCATCACATTTTGTGGGCCTGCATGTTACATGACTATATAGTAAAGCTAGGCCTGAATGTTACATGACTATATAGTAAAGATAGGCCTGAATGTTACATGACTATATAGTAAAGATAGGCCTGAATGTTATATTAATGCGTGGCTGCTGGTTGACTGCCACTACCACTGACAATGAACTGTATTTCGTGGACTGTGTGGGTGAACATCTAGGAAACATCCAGATGGGAAAATGACTGCCGTTTCCATCAGAAATGAACTGGGTGTTTTGTGGGGGACTATTGTGTTGATATTCTGGCGGCGGCATTATGCACAGTGTATCTGTGCGGGCTGTTGTTTGTCAAGACTGCTGTCTTTTTCACTTTTCACATTGGGCAGTGGGGAGCGTTTTGTGTGATATTCACTGGCACAGGAACGGAGCATAATGGGGACGACCCGTTGCTGTGAAGTTGGAACTGCGACTAACTACTATACAGTAAAGATAGGCCTGAATGTTATATTACTTTATAGTAAAGAAACATTGACAATGAATAAATATGAAGGGAAAATCCAGCCTTGTGAAATATGACGGTATTCATAGGAAGAATAACAAATAAATATTACAAAAACTGAAACTGAATAAACCACCAAATGACATCAAGAGCAGACAATTAAATTACTTCAGGCATATAAAGAGAAAGCTTTCTCCCTGCTAAGAGATGTGCTAGAGGACAAGTAGAAGAGAAGAGTGCAAAAGAAAAATGTTACATGTGGGCAGACAACATCAAACGATGGACTGCAAGAAGCCTGTCTGCGTGCCCCGTGTGGGCACAGAAGCTGCTGGAGACTCATTTTGCAGGAAACCATTCAAAACAGAGATGATAATCTAACATCATTGAGTGCCCTGTCGACTGGTATGGGCAATCATACCTCTTCACAACCCCCTTTCTCTAGTAAGTAAAGGACCCATCTCCATGCCCCGAGAAGCATTAGGTACATGGTTAAAATTAGTTGCATATCCTTTACGGATGTAGCAGTCAACCCCATAATTGTTTGGCTGTTCAGGATTCCTTGGCAAATTTATGTTCAGTAGTTTGTCATTGCTTTCTGAACGACCGGTACCCATACCATTTCATGAAAAACCAACACAACTGTGTTTCGAACGTGGTATGCAGAATTACGAACTGCAACCTTAACCTCTTCACCATGGAGCCAGTTTTTTTTTTAGTACTCGATGGGTGATGTGGTCAATATCACACCAGCCTCCTTTACTTCCAAAAACATTTCCTGGTACACATTTTATGGCCTTATTAAACATCACACTGGCTTGGAAAGAACAGCAATACAAGGCATGGCTCCTGAAAGAGTCAGAGGTCAACCAGCAAGGAGATGAACACAAGATATTAGAGGCATGAGACACCTTAGGCATGAGAACTTGCAAAGGACTGAGACACTTTTTGGTTGGCCATGATGAACGACAAACTGCAAAGGACCTGCATTATGACGAGTAAATAAATAATTACTTAGGTTGAATCAGCATGTACACATCAAACCACTTGAGAATGTATTCACATACAAAGATAGCTAGCTTAAACAGCAGTTAAAAAGGGTAAGTCTCCTATATATGAGGATATACATCAAAGGAAAATATTACCCACAAACCTAATATATAAATAACAAATACATATGCATATTATTCATTTACATACAAACTGAATATATATAACTAACAAATACATATACCCATTATTCAAAATGAGATACTCAAATTATACTTAATATGCTTATCAGAGCAGACATTTGATAAATGAGAAAAATCATTAACACTAATTACCATAATTGTAATTCGAACTAAAACTATACAGCTGTTAGTTAGTTAGTTAGTTATCAGTTGGGGTATCTTCGTTGCACTCCGGACATGTCCATAGGTGCTCAGATCCTCCCCCCAGCATATGCATCAGCGTCCGGTGGCTAATAGTGCCAGTTCTGTGTTGGTTGACGAGGCGCTTTGTTTTCCCGATGTACCTCTCGCGTCTGGCTGTGCCGATTCTTACTCCCAGGTCTTTCATCCTGGAAAGCGATGTGGAATCACTGGCGTCAAAGTCCTCTGTTCTCGCCATATCTTTAAGGGCGTTAATAACATCGGCACGATCCATGGGCTGGCCATCTACAGGGGGTGCAGAGCCAGCCAATTTATCAGCTCGTTCATTTCCCTCGACTCCCGCATGTCCCGGGACGAAGATGAAGGTGACTTTGCGGACAACAGACTTCCGCAGCGACTCAGTCCACTGTCTACGTACAGATCCAGCTTCGACCTTCTGAATCATACTCATTGAATCACTTAGTACACACACGTTGGTATAATGCTGTGATTCCAGCCATATGAAAGCCTGTGTAACTGCCATCACCTCC
Organism: Cepaea hortensis; assembly: GCA_963921405.1. NCBI lineage: Eukaryota > Metazoa > Mollusca > Gastropoda > Stylommatophora > Helicidae > Cepaea > Cepaea hortensis. Next base: position 34,087,808 of record OY992880.1, read on the forward strand.
ATCGTCATGCTGCTCGTGGTCATAGAGTGGGCACCACTGGATTCTTGAACGGTTCGGCCCGCTGAACGGGCTGTAAATGCCCACGCACTTCTCTGCTGCTTTACAACAGATCCATCTGTATAGATGAGCACTTCGGGGCTATCTGAGTGATCATAGATGAGTGCGTTAACCTCTGCATTGACAGCGGCAGGGTTCTGCTCTCTGCACCGTCTGTCGAGTGTGATAATGCAGGAGAAGGTACACTTAAAAGCTGGAGGCACCGGCACCCATTCCTTGCCGGGGTTGATACTGGTAAGACTGCAGACCTGTCCGACGACATCTTCCGCCCGACCCATCCATGATTTGCCCCTCTTTAGCCTGTCACCCTTTTCTCTGAATACAGCGTCATGCAGAGGGTGCTGCTCATCTGCACTTATTTTTAAGTATGCACGAGCTCTCCAGATCTTGATCCTGTGTTCCATTGTCGGGAAGTCAAGGAGGTATCTCATTGCTACACAGCTGGTGTCTCTCGTGCAGCCCAAAATGATGCGCATGGCTTCGTTTTGTACCTTTTCAAGTCTTCCAATCTGTGTAGGGCTGACAGTGAGGATGGCCAGGGCATACTCGATGCGTGAAAGCACAAGTCCTTGGAACAGAAGTAATAGCAGTCTTTGCTCGATATTGGCAGTCGCCATGACTCTCATTGCTGCCAAACCTTTCCGAGCCTTCGTTATGACATAATCGACATGATCTCTGAAGGACAGGCTACGATCAAGCCTCACGCCAAGATATGTCATTGACTGGGTTCTACTCAGAATGCTCCCATCCATTCTTACTGCCGGCAGGTCTGTTTTCACAATATGGTAGTTTAGTGAGAACCATGTAACATGGTACAGCTGTACCAAAAAGCATTGCAAAAGAATTAGATCAGCAGAAATTTTATAGATGAGAAAAATCATTAGCACTAATTACTATATTGTACTAAAACTGTAAAGCTGTACCAAAAAGTATTGCAAAAGAATTCAATTACATGAGATCAGTGCTTTTGCTGAATACAAGGCTATATATTAGATAATGGCATATTAATAAAATATGTTAATGTTACACACAAACTAAAGTATGCAAAATATCTCTTCAGTGAATCAGGCAACTAGCCTTCTCAGACAAGGGCGAACAATGTTGATGGCCTTTACACATCTGAAAAATCCATCGGCATGCTAGGTTAAATTTGGAACATAAGAAAAACTACCCATAACAGAATATTTATATAACACTAGCTGACCCGGCCCGGCTTCGCCCAGGCCCTGGCGGGGATCTATCTATCTATCTATCTGTCTGTCTGTCTGACCCGGCGCGGCTTCGCCCAGCTCCTGGTGGGGAGTATCTCATTTAATTCATATAAGTAGTCATATAATATCCCATTCCCGACTATCTGTCTGTCTGTCTGTCTGACCCGGCTTCACCCAGTCCCTGGTGGGGAGCATCTCATTTAATTCATATAAGTAGTCATATAAGTTCCCATTCCCGACTATCTATCTATCTATCTATCTATCTATCTATCTATCTATCTATCTATCTGTCTGTCTGACCCGGCCCGGCTTCGCCCAGTCCCTGGCGGGGATCTGTCTGTCTGTCTGACCCGGCCCGGCTTCGCCCAGTCCCTGGTGGGGAGCATCTAATTTAATTCATATAAGTAGTCATAGAAGTTCCCGTTCCCGACTGTCTGTCTGTCTTTCTGGCTGTCTATCTATGTATCTATCTATCTATAGCCAGGGGACTTAACTTAAGATATAGCAATGCTACTAAAAGTTATGTCCCTTGTTTTATTTTTTTCTTATGTTGAGTCATGTAATTACAAAATTAAATTTTAGTAAGTAAATAGATGATTTATGCGAACGCATAAAGAACGGACATACATACATACACACATACATTGTGTTTTATAGATATAGATGTGATCCCGATGGTGTTTCCACCTTGTCGTGGTGGGGGAGCTTGAGTTTCTCAATGACCCTGAGAGCTATGCCGGCGGTAGCGTAGCTACCAGCAGGGCCTCCCAAGCCGGACAGGTCAAAGGGTAGAGAACAGACAAAGAGAAACACCCTGGTCCTCCAGGTTGGGGGTTGAAGCGTGGGGTTAACATCCCCACCTTTGTAAAAACCTTTCTTTGTTACGAAACAAATACATGAGCCTCGATATCGGACTGACTTATCTGGACAACGACCTTGGAAAGTTAAAGGACTTTTGAGATTTGGAACATGGAATGTACGGACACTATATCGAGCTGGAGCGGCCGAAGAACTAACCCGGGAGCTGAATGAATATCAAATGGATATAACAGCAATTCAAGAAATAAGGTGGCCAGGAGAGGGTACTTTAGAGCAAAATGGAATGATTATAATATATGGAGGAAACACCCAAAATAAACATGAATTAGGAACAGGATTTGTCATCAAAAAAGAGTTATGGGGGAACGTTTTAAACTTTAAAGCTTTTAATGACAGGATTAGTAAATTACGAATAAAAGGTAAATGGAAAAATATAACGATGATTAATGTACATGCACCTACTGAAGAGAAAGAAGATGATATTAAAGAAGACTTTTATAATGATCTGGAAGATGTCATAGAAGAAACCCCCAAACAGGACATCCTGATTGTGCTGGGAGACTTCAATGCAAAAATAGGTAGAGAGCAAACTAATAAAAAAGTGGCCGGTATGGAAAGCCTACATACAACTTCAAATGATAATGGATGGAGAGTCATCAACCTGGCAGAAGCCAAAGGACTGCAGGTTAGCAGTACCAGACTACAAAGAAAGGATATACACAAACAAACTTGGAAATCATGTGACAAGAGAACCTATAATCAAATAGATCACATTTTAATTAACAACAGAAATGCATCAAACATACAGCAAGTCAGAAGTTATAGAGGAGCTGAGTGCCACAGTGACCACTTCCTCGTTGGAGCAAAATTTAAAATAAAACTTAAGAGAGCTTTCTATACTATATTACAAAGATTACACCCAACATATAACAGAGAAAAACTGCAAGACATTACAGTCAAAGAGAAATTTACAGATGAAATAAAATGTAAACTTGAAACTCTGCAAAACCCTTTGGAGGAAAGCATTGACCAAACTTGGTTGAACATCAAGAATACAATTCAGTCTACCGCAGAAGAATGTCTCGGTGTGTTAACCACGCATAGAAAGAACAGATGGTTCAATCAAAAATGTGAAGAAGCAGTCATTAGGAAGAAGAATGCTAGACATGTATGGTTAAATGACATCAATAACATCCAAAAGGAAGAGCATTATAGAAATGAATGTAAAGAGGCTACAAAAATAGTCAGACAGCAGAAGCGAGAATATATGAGTAATATAATCAAAGATATGGAAACTAATCACCAGAAAAATGAATCCAGAAAATTTTTTAAAGAACTGAAGTCAATGAAACGAGGGCACCAACAAAACACATATGGTTTAAAAGACAAAAATGGGAATATGATAAATACCAATGAGGAAATGTGCAACACATGGAAAGAATATTTTATTGAATTACTAAATTGTGAAGCTCCAAGTAACATTTTCTCACAGGAAGAGGTTCTAACATGCGAACCACAAATTGAAGAACCTACATTTGAAGAAATCCTATATGTAATCACACAACTTAAAAACAATAAGGCAACTGGGACTGATGGAATTGCTGCTGAATTTATAAAGGCAGGTGGCCATGCATTACATCTAAAGCTATACGAACTAATAATAAAAATCTGGAGGACAGAAGAATTACCCCATGACTGGAAAGAGTCATTATTGATACCTATCTTTAAGAAAGGAGACAAGTTCCAATGTGGAAATTATAGAGGAATATCACTACTGTCCACAAGCTATAAGATACTATCCGCAGTATTACTAAATAGACTAAAACCATATTCAGAAGACATATTAGGTGACTACCAGGCGGGTTTTAGACAAAACAGATCAACAATAGATCAGATATTTATCTTACGACAAATAGCCGAGAAACATTGGGAATATAAAAGAGATCTCCATAACATTTTTGTGGATTTTAAAAAGGCTTATGATAGTGTCCATAGGAATAGTCTATGGAATGCTATGCAGGAATTTGGAATACCAAGGAAGTTAATCAACATGACCAGACTATGCATGGAAGATACTTATAATATAGTAACATATAAAGGCAGGAAATCAGACCCCTTCCAAATAACAACTGGCTTGAAACAGGGTGATGCACTATCGCCGCTACTCTTCAATCTGGCTCTAGAGAAAGTTGTAAGGAAGGTAAAGGAGGAATGTGATACTGGAGGAACATCCAAGCTGCTTGGTTATGCAGATGATATAGATATTATAGGGCAAAGTGAACAAAAGACATTGGAAATATTGACTCACTTAAAGGAAAAAGCCCAACAGATGGGGCTGGTTATCAACCAAGATAAAAGACAGAATATATGGTAATTTCAAGAGACGGAATGGCTAGAAACTCTGGCCACATACAAATAGATAATATGACCATTAAAAGAACGGAAACATACAAATACCTGGGTACGATCTTCAACTGCTCCAACGTCATAAGGGAAGAAATACAAACTAGAATCAACTCTGGAAATAAGATATACTATGCACTACAACATCTACTAAAATCAAAGGCGCTATCTCGTAACACCAAAATCACAATATACAAAACACTGATCAGACCAGTTGTGCTGTATGGCTCTGAAACCTGGAGTACAACGAAAGGAGACGAAGCCTTGTTACAAACCTTTGAGAACAAAATGTTAAGACGCATCTTTGGACCCATTAGGGATACACAAAGTGGAGAGTGGAAAAGAAGAAGTAACAAAGACATTTATGATCTGTTTAAGTCCCCGCTAATCACTGGTATCATGAAGGCTAATAGACTACAATGGCTGGGGCATATAGAAAGAATGGAAGATAATAGGGAAACAAAACTCGCTTACACTCAGGAAATAAATGACCGTAGACCCCGAGGTAGACCAAGAAGGCGGTGGAGAGATAATACATGTACAGACCTACAAGCACTTGGAATCAACGACTGGCAAGAGAAGGTCCACCAGAGAGACGAATGGCGACGGATTGTATTTGCAGCAAAGAACCTCAATGGCTTGGAACGCTGAAGAAGAAGAAGAAGATGTGATGCTGGTATACACACAATTGGATGCTGGGTGTTGCTATGAAATGAAACTCATGCACTGCGGTATTCTCACTGTGTTATCTACTGGACACAATGGGATCACCTTTGGAGATATCTGTGTGCAATGAAATGGATCCTTTACCAGAACCAAATCAAAATGATCTTTTCAAAACTAAAGCAATGAACTCAGAAGATATCCAAAGAATGTACAATATGTTATTTCCCTCATGACTGACTTGTCCTTTATATCTTGGCAGTATGTGATACACTAATGTTTACTCCACAGATAGACTGCCTTGATCGAGTTCAAACATGCCATCAACATAACTACGAAGCATACAGATAACAGTAGGAAAATCCAGAGCGCCAGTAGCCATGACGCTGGAAATTTTTACCTGGTGCCTGAAATGTCCATAATTTTCATAACTAATTTCCAAAAATGTCCATAATTAACTAATAATAATAAAAATTTATACTGGTTCCTGTATTATGTTTAGTTGTTTTTTCTACCTTTCTGTATTGGCAAAATGTCCACCCATTTTGCGATATGTGTCTTTTATTACATCGTCAGGCAAATTCTCATGACGAAAAGTGACTGTTTATTTGAGTTCCTCTTTAGCTGCATACAACTTGAAGTTTAGTTCTAAATGGTATTTAGTATATATTCAGTTGTAGGTTATGGTCTCCACCTTCACGACTGTAGGCAGAGGATCTCTATTTTGAGGAGACAATGGCTACGGTCACTGACCAGTATGGTCACTGCTAGGAAGGAAAGCAATGGCAAACTACCTTCTTTACAGATGCCAAGAAAATCATGTTGTGTGAAAATGCAAAGAATACCATGGACAGCCAGAAAGACCAATGAACAAGTCCTTCAAGAAACAAATGAAGATCGTAAATTGATTAGAGAAATTAGACGTAGACAGTCAACATTTTTTGGGCATGTTATGAGAAGAAATGGATTGGAGAATTTGGTGACAACTGGTAAGATCGAGGGGAACAGACCAAGGGGAAGACCTAGAAGCAAGTACCTGGATGGCTTGGCCTTGTGGCATGGTCGAGACAGAAACACTGAGCTGATCCACGACTCTGGTGATCGAGTGAGATGGCAGAACATGACCGCCCACGCTTACCGGCATGGCACATGATGGATGGATATCTTTCTTAGTTCACTGTACAGAGGACAATGTTAGTTATGTCAAGGAAATTCCTATCCTCTTCTTCATATTCTCTCTCTCTCACTCACTCACTCACTCTCACACAAAATATATGTGTGTTTAGTGACAGAATGGGCAAGAATTGTTTCAATACATATATAATGGAGCAATCACAGAACAAGTGGAACTGAACATTTTAAAAGAGGACTCACCCAAGGGTTTCCCACTGGCAGCAGCAGCAAACCTTTTGAACCACTCCTCCTTTTCTCTGCCGGTCCGAGCAAACAAATAAAGTACATTGTGATCACACTTATCCTCTGTAACAATCTCAAAACCCATGTCAGATAATTTTTCTTTCTTCCCTCCTATAACTGGCTCAGATGAAATGTGTTTTATTTTTACATCCTCATGTGACGGACCTTTGTTGGCCAGGGAAATACAGATTGGATATTTTTTGCTCCAGATTCTCTTCTTGACCAGTCCCTTTGGTAGCAGGTAGATGGTTGAACCAGGCAAGTCAAAATGACGCTGATGTATGAACTGTGATTTTGGAAGAACCTCATCCCACATGGCACGTTTTGGTATTGGATTCTTGGGTCTCTGCAGGCGTAAGTGTGACCCTTCCAAGCTGACAAACACACAGTGTGTTTTGTTGATGTGGTAATCGTCAGGACTATAGTCTGTCAGTTCATTCATCCAGCCCTACAGGAAAAGATAGTTAATAAAATTACATCTTCAATTTATTTTGCTAGGAGAAAAAACAACTGCTGTTAACTTAAGTATCATCATCAAGTGCAATACCAATAAACGTGGGTGTCATGGTTCACCATGAAACTCAGTACAAATAGTGTGATCTGGCCAGTGTTTTTTAAAAACTAGAGACCATTTCCTAAAGATGAGTGTTTATTAAACATGTTATGGATGATTTCTGATATTAACATGAATGCTTTCATAAGCAGTTTATAATAACACACCCTGTTACTGTGAAGTAATTATGAATTAACATCAGAAAAAACACCTTCCTAACATATTGTACAGTGGTTAAACATGCATAAATAGAAAATTTAATTAAAAGCTATAAGAAAAATTCAACAAATTAAATTACTATCTTCTGATATGATCATACGAGCTGTCTTGCTTATACATAAGAGTATATACTCAAGAATAAGGATGTGGAGTAGACCATAGGTATCCCATTATCATTATCATGTGCCTTGTCAAAGATTTGGGTGTGTCCCATGTAATTACAACCTCTCAAAGGTAATCAATCCTCCATGGACCGCATGAAGAGAAGCAGAAGGCAGAGAAAATCATTGACTGATAACATTAAAGAGTGGACAGGATGTAGTATTTCCACATGTTTACATGTTGCTAATGACAGGTGTTTGTCTTTTACGGAATATGTGGAGGCTTTGGTGGTGAAGGCTGGTAGGGGACTTAATGCATTGAGGGCTATGGCAGCAACCGGGGTAGATCAGAGGATGTTGTACAGGCTTTTTCAGCAGATAATAATTTCTGTCACTGAGTATGGTTTGGGGCTGCTGACAGTATCAAAGAGCCAGCTTGAAAGGTTGGAGCGCATACAGAATGCTGCCATGTGGTTAATCCTGGGGTCTACAAAGGACACATCAATTACATGCATGAGGCATATCCTGGCGCTACCAACAATGATGGATAGGCATAGGGTCCTTCAGGCCAAATGGTACCTGAGAGTTGCCGCAGACAGGGATCACCCGCTGCATGCAGCAATGGATATGGTTAAGGGTCATAGACTAAGACGAGGCAGGTCCTGGATGGCAAAGGCAGAACTTTCTATAAGTCAGGTGTGTGATCTAGAGACCATCAATCGTGAAAGAGAGTGGGTTGAGGTTCTGGAAGACATGACGGACTGGCACAATGTAATAATAACACTGGGTCGTGAGTGCAGAGAATGGGCAGCGGGCCGCACTGAGTTTGAAGTGCAACAGCTGATCCAGAGCAACACACATCAAGGTGACATAGTCATCTACACTGATGGGTCAGTGGTGAGAAACAGACATAGTGGCTGGGGCTTTATTGCAAAGGCTAATGGGCGAGTCTTAAAAAAGGAGAGTCTGGCATATGAGACTACGACCTCCAGCATGAGAATGGAGGTGGAGGCAGTAACAGCGGCATTCTGGTGGCTAGAGGAGACTACTGCAACACACGTATTCATTACGGATTCAAAGATTATGCTTAGCAAGGTGGAGAAAGGAATATTTTGTGTGGAATGGCTCTCGTCGCTTCAGAGGTCACAGATCGTGAGAATTGTATGGATATTTTGCCCTGGCCATGCGGGTGTACGGGGGAATGAACAGGCTGATAGGCTAGCAGGGAATGCACCTCTTGGTGGAATTTTGCCTATGGACAAGGGGAAGGTGGTCGTGCGATTGTGGGACCAGGTAGAGAAGGCGGAGGAACAGATTCAGAACCCATATGTGGAAAGAATGAGATTGCGGAGGATCGGCAGGGGTTCTGGAAGAATCTCAAAACTGAGAGGGAAGACCAGGAGAACTTTTAATCAGATAGCGGTGGGAACGATTAGTAGTATGACTCTTCGCTGGCTGTTGAACGAAGGGACGGGGCACGTATGGGAATGTCCTGAGTGCAGTGATGTCGGTTCTTGACTCAACTCAACTTAACATAGAGAACAGTGGATGACTATGGCTGTTGACGCTGCAAACATGACCCACCTACAACCCACATTCAAGGTTATCAGAAAATATGATGATGATGGTAAGGTACCATACTGGCTTTGGACCTTTAAATCAAAGTTATGTGTGACTTATCAACATCATGTGAAATGCCAACTGGTACAGACGTTCATGATTCTCCACCGATCTAAGTCCTTGGGGTTCTGGATCAATTCTGATGATGTTATTCCTCCATGCCATCATCTGTGACCATCAAGCATCATCTCTTATGATCTGCCTCTACCACTGGTATTTCCAGTCATCACAATGTTCTCCAATGCTTCTCTTCTCATTATACAAGTCTGATAAAACAATCAAATCTTACAGTTGTGTATGGTGTTCTACTATCATTACCGTCTTCAAAGACATCAGGTTAGGTACTCTGACCATCCAAGGTATTCACAAACTTTGTCTCAAAAACTGCTACCTTTAAGCATTTCTCATTTGTTTATTCACATTCCAAGATTACTGTCACACAGCAGAACAGGTTCGATATAAAATCTCAATACTCTCTTTTTGATATTCAATGAAAGTGATTTACTATATGAATGGTATACCAGTGAAATAATATTCAGAAAATAATATGAAAGGCTTAACAAGATACAGACTTTTACACAAAATAAGATCAAGTAGTTTTTAAAAAAAAATCATACAATGTAAATCAAAATAACAGCGTCCAAGTGAACAGTAGGTTGCAAAGTAAAATAAGAAAACTGATAAAATAAACAGATTAGTACAGAAGTATACAGTATCAGACCTTATACAAAAACTCCTCTCCTTCAGTGGTGATTTTCATCTCAGGCACAGGGGGTGGTTCTTCATCTATTGGCAGAAGCAGAACAGGTTCAGGTATTCTAGGTGGTTCCATCAGCCACATATACAAGGCCCAGCTTAGTGATGCCAACAACACGCCCATTATAAATCCAGAAATATACGAAGGCAAAGGTACTATCAAATAGGCAAACAAAACAATTGCAACAGCACACATTTTCTGATAAGGGAGCCCTCGATTTTCAGAGCTAAACTGTCGTAAAATTGTACTAGTTGACTCCTGTGCTGCTGCGCATGAGGTGTCTATACTAATAGCGTTATTTATGCTTTCCTTTACTGCTTCCTGAGGTGGTTCTGGAGGTTTACTTTCAAACGAAGACACAATTTCCTCATCGGGCGTGTAATGTAAACCTGACATTGTGGCGACAGCAGACGTTCTGGGCTCCTTTTTCTTGATAAGGCGCTTTATTTTAGAACGGACCTTTAATTGTGTACTTGTCACGAAAGCAGGATGACCAGTGAAATCCTCAGCTGGATCGCTGGTGAAATGCTCTTCAAATACTAGAATTCTGGAATTGTTTTCTACATCGTGGAGATCATGAAACTCTGAATTATCACCACTACTGCTTTGTCTGTTCTTAGCAAAAGGTTCTACTTCTGTAGGCTCAATCACATCCTCAAAGTCATCTTCTAAGTCAGTTTTAGCTAATGGATGATCCTCAACTGAGACTTCAGAAGGAAGCTTTGAAACAGTCTCTCTAACTGGTGCAGAGTAAGCTCGCACTCTTGCAGGTGAAACTGAACGTTCTTCCTTCACAGACGAGCTCTCTTCTCTCAAGGTGTCAACATCCACTGTAGAAGACGATGATGATGATAACTTTTCATTTAATTCATTTAGAACAGCACTGACCTGTCCTGATGCACAGGAAGTTTCTGTATTAGGAGGAGAGGAATGCAGAAGTGTGACAGTTTCTTTCTGCACGGGCCCGAAGCTACTGCTTCTATGTAATGCTATTGGTTTAGCCGTTTCTTTCTCTGGACTTGGACTAGAGCTGGATTCACCAGAGAATTCTTCTATCGTTCTCGAAATTTTGTCCGTAATTTTTCCTTTCAAACCTGAGAATAATTCTTTAGATGTTTCAAACTTTGCTCTGGCCGCTGTCCTGATTGGCGAGCTTGATGCTTCTATTGGCAGAGAATAAGCTGGCTTTAATGGGAGCTTTGTTCCTTCAGATAGTCCCTCTGACGCGGATTTTTCTAAAGTTTTTATTTCCCCTGGAACCGATGATGTTGATGAAACAGAAGAATTGGAAGGTGTGCGCTCATGGCTTTTCTTTTGTGCTTTCTGCGATTCTTCTACTAGTTTTTCATATTTCCCTGTGAAAGCTGTCAGGTCTTCATCTTCCTCATCTTCTTCCAGCTGTTTAAAGCTGAAACCTGACAGTGAGATACCAGTGCCTGGTTTTGGGGCCGCAGATGGTGCTGATTTGCCAAATCCTTTTTTGAAACTCATCGTGGCACTGAAATATATAAAAAATAATAAAATCATGTCAATACCTTGTGGTTACAATAAAACAAGAAAGCTAAACTAAGACACTGTATTCAACATTTATACATCTACTAAGAATATTAACTATCCGATCCAATATGAAGAAAAATAAACTTTCCACCTTTCTCAACCTGCTGTAGTAGCGCTGGTTATAAATGTGGTGGTTCAGTTTCTCTCGTCATCTGTGTCAGTCTTAGCTGATTTTTTGATTTCGCAGAATTTATGCCAGTGACTTCAGCTGGGGGTTTGGCCAGCGGGTTTTCCTGTGTGTCTATTTGTTTCCTGCTTTTCTGTTTGTTAGTGTTGGCTCCTAGCTCGTCTGTTCTGAGTTGGTGCAGTCCTTAGAAGGACTCATCCTTAGGTTTAGTTGCTTTTGCGCCTGACCCATGGGCACCTCTTACATATTCTTGGATGCCTCCGCTATTTTGTACAAGTATTTGCTCTCCCTGATCTGCTGCCATTATCGGTCCACCCCCCCCCCCCCCCCCCTCTCCTCGTTTGGCATTTTCTTGAGTAGCCCTTATAAGGACACTGATCTTGAGGAGGACCTGTCAAACTGGGGTTTATTTTCATTGATTCCTGCTCTTGCTTGACACTTACTTGTGTTGAGCCCTAAGAAGGGCCCTCCTTTTATTGTCTGTGTTTGTTATCTTGGGCTAACCCTGAGAATGCCCGCCTGTTGTCTTCTGTTTGTTTTCTTGGGTCTTTGTTCAGCAGGATTTTTGTCCAGCATAGGAGAAGGATTATCGCACCTCCCTTATCCATTGTTGAGGAGGTTTCCTAACATCTCCTCTTGTCTAATGAACTAATGCAGGAAGTCAATAATATATTCTTCTTTCAGCCTGTATCACCCACTGAGGTATAGGCCCTCAACTAACTCACTCCCATCCATTTTATTCTTTGCTCTCTCATGCAGCTCCGTCCTTGTCCTCATGTTATTCATTTTTGTCTCTTCCTTGTGTGTTTGTAAAAAAACATCCTTTTACATGCCTTAAGGTGCAATGGACATGTGATGTTAGACCCACATTTCTATAGACCAATCAACACTCGGTGGGTGGCGTGGTCAATATCACGCTGGTCATCTTTACTTCATAAGACATTTTACGGCATCCACTTTTGGTTGGGTCACCCTGAAAGACCAGGTCATTTAAGAAATCACACTCCACACCCCGACTATAATGACCATCAGGCCATTAGTTGGCAAGTGTCTAGCCACTATACTACCAAGACTCCCATGTGTCTTTAGGTCTTCATCTGTTTTGATTGCCCTGTAAATTCCAAACAAAATAAGGAAACTTCCTACACAAATAATGAAAGGTAGTCCCATAACCAATACTGCAGTTGAGGTGTGAAGTGTTAACTTTCACATATTCTAGGCCATGACAAATGAGATGAAATGGCCAGTTTCCTTCCTCACTGCCTATCCTTCCAAGATGATTCCCACACTATTCTAAAAATTGTCTCATACCAATTTTTATGAGGATGTAGGGACTCCATTAGTTTGAAAAAATAATACTGCCTCTGCCGGGGATTAAACCCAGAACAGTTTCTTAGCAGGAAGAGGCACTAGCCACTGTAAGTACCATGGTTCTAAAAATATAATAACTACATTAAAAGAAACAAACTGAACAAATATAATATAAATAAATCATAATGAAACTTTACCTCAATTTAAACCTTACATTACCTCTTTTGGTTCCAGACAGTTGTAACCTTAACCACTCTTTCCTAGTTACAAATGTAACAATGCCATAGACAAGTTATTCAACTTCCTCCTCATTATAATTATATTAATGACTTCAAACCATGATACACCCGGGAAGCTTAATCCAGTCAATAAATGCCTGCAGAAGTCGGATGTGTTAGCCTAAAGGCGCAAATAAACAGGCACAATGCAAACACGCCAGAGTGTGAGTGGAATGTCCTTCAAAAACCCCGGGAAGGTTAACCCAGTCAACAAACACCTGTAGAAGTCGGATGCGTCTGCCTAACGGTGCAAAACAGGTACAATGCAATCACGTCCAAAAAAAACTCTCTGGATGAACGCAGCAGAAGAAGAAATCATGATACTTATTAACAAAGATTGACAACCATCAGTGCCAGAAGAGTTCAGAAAAATATGTGTTGTATGAATAACTAAATGATGTCAGTTGATGGGAATGGGACAGGCATTGAAATAGAGGAAGCAAAACAAAGTAATATTATTAAATGAAGTAAATGCAAACAACGAATTGATTTCAAAAACAAACTGTGACATTAATTGCAGATGATTAATTATGAAGTGTTGAGCTTATGGCGATAATTGGATTAATTCCGGTGGGTTGAGATGATGGGTTCTGATGCTGGATGGGGCACACATTGGGAGAGCCGGGTGGTGTAACAGGAGAGTCCTTTCTTTGGGGCCCAGTGTAAATAAAATACAAGGTTAGCAAAAGCTACATGGAAAAGAGAATTAGAGACAGAACCAAAGTATAATTGGAAAAGAGAATTAGAGACAGAACCAAAAAATAATTGGAAAAGAGAATTAGAGACAGGACCCCAAAAATACATGAAAAAGAGAATTAGAGACAGGACCTAAATATACATGAAAAATAGAATTAGAGACACGACCAAAAAATACGTAGAAAAATAGTTTGATGTTTCTTGCCTCTCATCTATCAAATGAACTTCCGGAGATGAAAACCAAAGAGAAATAAATATAACATGTGATTATGAAACTTAATAAAATAAATAATCATCATCAAGAGCCATGAAGCATGAGCGGTCATGTTTCGCATGATCACCAGAGTCATGGATCAGCTCCATGTTCTTGCCCCAACCATGCCACGTGGCTAAATATCTACTTCGCTGCCTTTCCCTAGTTCTGTTCCCCTCAATCTTGCCAAAAAATAAGTTCAAATCTATTTTACTAGTCTTTTTTCGAGAAAGAAAATAATTTTTAAAATATCACACCAAATTAAAAGTTAAAAAGGAAGAGGATCAATTTCATTGCACCGGGTTTTCAATCCATGTGGCTGAGTCTCTCATTGTAAAGGAGTTTACACAATGTGAAAAACGAAGACACAAACAGTTGGCATAATTTAGTGCCTTGTATAATTCACTGCATCTTGTCAGGTGGATATTGCAGAATTCAAACAAAATAAACTGAAGCAATGAGGGAAATCATGCAAGCTGTAATATACAACTTACATAAACTGACTGTCATGTCTCTTTGTTTGCAAAAAGTTGGCTATTCTATACGAACAGCAATTGCTTCTGCAGCCTTTAACATTCATTATTTTGTGCATTAAACAGTGCATGAAATGCATTGTATCTATGAACCCCATGACCGCTTTCCAAAAGAATATGTGCTATCAACGACGAGGACAACTTCTTATTCTGGTGAGTATGTTTTACTGGGTTGCCAGATCCTTTATTTACTATCCTGTCTATACAATTAACTGCTTGACTGCCAGAAGCCGATACACTGCGCAATAGAACTGCTCTGGGCTACCGTGAGCCGATACATCAGCTTGGTAGAGACAGTGCGCTATTTGTTTCATTTCTCTTATTTTCCGCAACATTTAATGCCTGGTAATTGAAAATTTACACACATAAAAGATTGCCCTTTGATCAGTGCCAGACAAGATGTGCAGATTCATTATTTTTTAAAGGACAAAACAAGTGTTTAAGTATTTTGCTTTGACTAATTTAGAAATGGAATATTCTGGCCTTCTGGTTCGCGACCACATGGAGTTTTATCAAATTAGTGTTTTAAACAATTTTAGATCACAGTTATTCTGATTTAAATGACTTTATGAAAGATTCTAAAACTAATACCACATGCAGTATTCAGTTAAATTATTTAGCAGATGGCCATAATGGAAAACAACACTACTGGCGAAAGTTCGTCATAATATGATGGCAGGCATATGTCGAATTATGCTTGCACTAATGGGCCACACTTGTGCACCTAAATTTGCTTTGCCTATCACAACGTATTTAAGGAGCATTTAAATAATTAAATTTAAAAGAATAATAATTATAACTAAATAGAAAATGGTGTATATATTGTTTCTGAGTACAATCTGCCTCGTTGTTCCAGGCATTTTCCATTTTGTGTGAAAATGGTGTGCTTCACAATATGATGTTTTAATTGTGTTTAATTGGGTGTTATGGAGCAGTTCTTGTGACATTGTTGAAGAAAAGTCGTGTATTTATCATTATTTAGTAAATTTAACAGGATTATATTCAAAGAATAAGAAATAGCGCCTTGGCAAGTGGAAAATTTTAATAATTTTCACCCCTTTTATTTAAATTATTGCTACAAAACATATTACTACTGTTATAAATGTTCTAACATCGCACACAATTATTAACAATGTCATGTTCCTTGTGCAATCTCGTTTAATTTGATATATAATACAAACAATATATCTGCTACCATTTTAACTATGTTTACATCATTATTGTGACACACCCCTACCTCCCATTTATGCCATGAATTTCTGTTTGGTCCAAACCCACTTTTTTGTTTGGCAGTGAATCAATTAAGCATGTGTTCTATCACTCTGTTGTTCAACTGCTTCTCTGTTTAGCCATTCTAGATATCTCTCTCTCTCCCTCCTTCCCTGTGTGTGTGTGTGTGACTGTTGTTATTACTACCAAATAATAATAATAATAAAGTGAGAACTCAGTTCTCAGTGTGTATATATATATATATATATATATATATATATATATATATATATATATATATATATATATATATATATACACACACTAGCTGACCCGGCCCATCGTCGCCAGGCACCTGGCGGGGAGAATCTCATTTAATTCATATAAGTAGTCATTATACATTCAAATACATTTCTCTAAGCGCACAGAGTACGCGTTCGGCCCCTGCTCCCGTTCTCGTTGCTCGTCTGTTTCTGATGCTCCGATTCCCTTTCCCGTTGCTCGTCTGTTTCTGATGCTCCCTTTCCCATTGCTCGTCTGTTTCTGATGCTCCCTTTTCCGTTGCTCGTCTGTTTCTGATATTCCCGTTCCCGTTGCTCGTCTGTTTCTGATGCTCCCGTTCCCATTGCTCGTCTGTTTCTGATGCTCCCGTTCCCGTTGCTCGTCTGTTTCTGATGCTCCCGTTCCCGTTGCTCGTCTGTTTCTGAAGCTCGTAATGCCTTTTTCTTTCGTGTAAAAATTAAAAATTTATTTTAAACTAACTATTTCAGTTGGATCCGCAGGAGTGAGAACAACATCTGTACAAAATTTCATCTCAATCGGATGGACCATTCGGGAACGCATAAAAGACACACAATGAAACAAACATTCTCTTTCATATAAATAGTAGAATATAGTAGAAGATATGGAAATATTGGAAGAGAACTATCTTCATTCCAATAACTAAAAAGGGCAACCTGAAACTACTGAACGTAAACTTGCCAAGATATCACAAACACCCAATAAATGCTGGATTGACTGCAGCATACTTCAAAGGATATGCAACTAACATTCTCTCCAAAAAAATTAAAAGAATAAAAAATATGAAGAGTCGAAGTGTGTAATGTCGAAGAGAAATAAAAAGATGAGTTAGAACATTTTCACGTATCTAAAATAGATGCAATATTTTTATGAAAGCTTTGAAGATGCCTTAAAGTTTTTATCACTTTGTTTATAGAGCGCATGACTGTAGATAACTTCTTTAAACATTTTATAAAACTTTAAGAAAAATACAACAATTATTTAAATTACATAATGTAGCAATGCTACTAAAAGTAATTTCCCTTGATATAACTTTTCTTGTTAAGTCCCCTTAATTATACGTCTTTCCTTTTAATGATGTTTCGTTACGTACAAAACTGTTTTTAAACTAACTATGTCAGTTGGCTCCGCGGGAGTGAGAACAACATCTGTACAAAATTTAATGTCAATCAGATGGACCATTCGGGAACGCATAAAGGACAAACAAACAAACAAACATTATCTTTTATATATATATATACATACACACACACACACACACATATATATATATATATATATAGAGAGAGAGAGAGAGAGAGAGAGAGAGAGAGAGAGAGAGAGAGAGAGAGAGAGAGAGAGAGAGAGAGAGAGAGAGAGAGAGAGAGAGAGAGAGAGAGAGAGAGAGAGAGAGAGAGAGAGAGAGAGAGAGAGAGAGAGAGAGAGAGAGAGAGAGAGAGAGAGAGAGAGAGAGAGAGAGAGAGAGAGAGAGAGAGAGAGAGAGAGAGAGAGAGAGAGAGAGAGAGAGAGAGGCATTTCACTGTTGAGTCATACTGGGAAAATATTTTGCAAAATTCTAGAAAGAAGATTACGAACTACTATGGAAAAATCAATCGAATTCAATGAAACACTCTACTTAGCCTTTGTCGACCAAGAAAAGGCATTCGATAGAGTAGACAGAAACAAGCTGTGGGAAATCCTTAAACAATATGGAGTGAGTACACATCTAACAAACCTATGTAGAAGTTTATACAACAGTGAATGCATAGTGAGAGCAACTGGAGGACACTCAGAACCCTTCACCATAAGATCTGGAGTATGACAAGGTTGTGTCCTGTCCCCACTCTTGTTCATAACATATATAGACAACATATGTAAAGAAACCAGCCAAGCAGAGACAGCAAGAATACCGCATGACGAGAACACAGAAGAAGAACCATCTGCAAATCTAACCATTAGAGAACTCCTGTTTGCGGACGACCAAGCACTAATAGCAAAATCAGAAGCTGAATTACAAGACCACATGAATAGTCTAAACAAAATGTGTAGGGAACATAACATGAAAATTAGCACAAGCAAAACAGAGGTAATGACTATAACTAAAGAAGAACAAACAACAATAATTCACCTAAACGAACATCCCTTGAAACAAGTAAAGAGTTTCAAGTACCTAGGAAGTATAATATCATCAAATGGCAGATCAGAAGACGAGATCGAAAATAGGTGCAATAAGGCAAATCAACTCATTGGACAAATGGCACCAATACTAAAGAACAAACATGTATCAATAACTACTAAGAAAGCACTTTACAACACAATCTTCCTGCCAACTCTATGCTACCAATGCCAAACCTGGACAATGACAGAAAAAGAGAAAAGAAAAATCACAACAACAGAAATGACGTTCCTGAGAAGAATACTCAACGTATCAAGAAGAGATAAGATCAGAAATGAAGAAATCAGGACTAAAGTGGGAGTTAAAGCAGCACTAGATTTTATCAGAAAGCAGCAAGTCAAATGGTTTGGCCATGCAAGTAGGTTACCATTCAACAGCATACCACAACAAGCAATGATGTACAGACCAGATGAAATCAGAGGAAGAGGCCGACCACGTAAACATTGGACAGAGGGAATAGCAGAGTCCATGGGAATATCGATATATGAAGCCCATAATCACTCTCATGAAGTTTATACTTCACCTCGACACCGCAAGGTACAAGAGGAACATGATGAGATGAGATGATATATATATATATATATATATATATATATATATATATATATATATATATATATATATGAAATTCAATTTAATAATGAAGGACCGCCAATTTTGAAGATGGAGGTTCGAAATGTTCTTAAACATATGAAAGCTGGCAAGGCCCCAGGTGCAGATAAAATCACAACAGAAATGATTAAAGCTTTAGAAGAATATGGAATAGATCAAGTCACCAGACTGCTGAACACATTAAATAATACTGGAAATATCTCTTCTGAATTATGTAATTCTGAATTTATTGCAATCCCAAAGAAATCAGGAACCTTGGAATGTGATCAACATAGAACAATTAGTATAATGAATCACATCACAAAGATTTTGCTACAAATTATCATGCAAAGAGTGAGGAAGAAAATACAACCTGAAATAGGGGAAGAACAATGTGGGTTTGTAGAAGGAAAGGGTACAGTAAATGCTGTGTATATGCTGTGATCAGTTACTGAAAATGCTAAAGAAGTAAATAAGGATATACATCTTTGCTTTATTGACTACACAAAGGCTTTCGATAGAGTTAGACATGTCAACATGGTGGATATGCTTGCAGATCTACAAATTGATGGGAAAGACATTAGACTTATAAAAAACATATATTGGAAACAACAAGCTGCCATAAGGATTGATAATGAAGTGGGACAGTATCAGCCAATTAAGAGAGGTGTTAGGCAGGGATGTGTAATGTCTCCAGATCTTTTTTCCCTATACAGTGAAAATATTTTCAGAAATATAGAAGATATAAATGGAATCAGCTTTGGAGGATGAAACATCAATAATATTAGATATGCAGATGATACAGTATTGATTGCAGACAATGAGCAGGATCTGCAACAATTAGTAGATGCGGTTGTTGCACACAGTGAACAACTGGGGTTAGAAGTAAATTGTAAAAAGACACCGATTATGGTCGTCACTAGGAAGAATGAAATGCCACAATGTAATATACAAGTTAATAGGAATATTCTTCAACAAGTGAATCGGTACAATTATCTCGGAACAATCATAAAATCTGATGGGAGATGCCTTGAAGAGATTAGAACAAGAATCGCCATGGCGACAGTAGCCTTTAGCAAGATGAAAAACATACTGACCAAATTAAAAAATGTCAATTGAAATGAGAAAAAGGGTGTTAAGGGGCTACATAGAGCCTGTTCTTTTGAATGGATGTGAAACTTGGACAATGAGCAGTCAAGCTGAAAAAACATCTGATGGCTGCAGAAATGTGGTTTCTGAGGAAAATGCAAAGAATACCACGGACAGACAGAAAAAACCAATGACCAACTACTACAGGAGACAAATGAAAATCGTAAATTGATTAGGGAAATTAGACGTAGACAGTCAACATTTTTTGGACATATGAGAAGAAATGGATTGGAGAACTTAGTGACAACTGGCAAGATCGAAGGGGACAGACCAAGAAGAAAATACTTGGATGGCTTGGTCACATGGCATGGTTGAGACAGGAACACTGAGCTGATCCACGACTCTGGTGATCGAGTGAAATGGCGAGTCATGACCGCCCACGCTTTCCGGCATGGTGCATGATATATATATATATATATATATATATATATATATATATATATATATATATATATATATATATATATATATATACACACACATATATATGTAAGAATGACAGGGATCACAATGAAGATATTTTGAAAGAAGTTAACTCACAAAGGAATCTGGTCACTCATTTCAGAAGTAAACAGTTCATATTCTTTGGGCACATCATGAAGAGAAAGCTGCCGTGCATGATGCAGATGGGTAAGTTGGAGGGGAAGATGGGTAAGTTGGAGGGGAAGATGGGTAAGTTGGAGGGGAAGATGGGTAAGTTGGAGGGGAAGATGGGTAAGTTGGAGGGGAAGATGGGTAAGTTGGAGGGGAAGATGGGTAAGTTGGAGGGGAAGATGGGTAAGTTGGAGGGGAAGATGGGTAAGTTGGAGGGGAAGATGGGTAAGTTGGAGAGGAAGATGGGTAAGTTGGAGGGGAAGATGGGTAAGTTGGAGGGGAAGATGGGTAAGTTGGAGGGGAAGATGGGTAAGTTGGAGGGGAAGATGGGTAAGTTGGAGGGGAAGATGGGTAAGTTGGAGGGGAAGATGGGTAAGTTGGAGGGGAAGATGGGTAAGTTGGAGGGGAAGATGGGTAAGTTGGAGGAGAAGATGGGTAAGTTGGAGGGGAAGATGGGTAAGTTGGAGGGGAAGATGGGTAAGTTGGAGGGGAAGATGGGTAAGTTGGAGGGGAAGAAGGGATGCAGAAGGTGATCGAGAATAATCTCAGAATATATTATTTAGAATATAGGCATAGCTGGTCTTCCTGGCGAAAGAGTTAAGGATGTTATTCATAATCCCATATACCCACATATGAAACAACTCTGCACAAGATTTGGCAGCAGATCACGTTGCGCTGGTTACTTACCTTACAGAGGTATATGAGCCAGCCGTTCAGAAAGCAATGGCAAACTACTAAACGCAAAACTTGCCAAGACATCAACTGCAGCTGAAAAATGCTGGTGTTGACTGCGATGTCCAGCAAAAGGATATGTGGTGTGGGGGGGGGGGGGGGATAAATATAGGCATAAGTCTAGGGAGGCAAGGTGCTAGACAGTGTATCTTGGCAGTACACTACAAGAACAGAAGGCTGTGGACATGGCATGGACTATAGGAAGAAGGATATTACATAAGGACCGCGTGGTCTTGAGGTATGGTGTCCGCCTCGAGTGCTGGAGGTCCTGGGCTCAAGCCCCGGGATTTTTTCACGTGGACTTCTAGTAATAAAATTTCCCCTGGTCTCTGGGTAGTGAGATCGGACGCCCATGGTATTGTTGCGCACGTAAAATTTCCCTTAGCAGTTGGAAATCGAAAAAGAGTAGCCTAACGGCACTGCCCGGGCAAAATTTCGAGTTAAAAATCAACCCAAAGTATTTCAGGATCCTCGCCGATGCTACCGAGTTCGTGCACTGAGCTGAGTTTCTCCAGACTCAGGTTTGCTTTGACTTTGAGTAGGAGGAGAACGGAGCACTTATGGGTTACAGGTTACACCCGTGTGCCGTGATGTTGATCCATCGACTAAACTAACTAAACTAAACTTAAGGATATTATTACAAAGATTCTATTATCAGAATGCTTCAGATTCTGCTCACTCTCTCTTCCCCCGTCAAACTCATCATCATCATCTATCGACTCTTCCATCTGCTGCGAAGAATCGAAGATCAAATTTGGAGACTGAATGATCAAATAAACAAACTACAAGAAAATTTCCCACCACAAAGGTACCTTTAAATAATCTTGCAAACACTGATTTACAGAATCTACATGTATTGCGAATAAATGGTGTATCTCGGCAATATCCTCATCAACTCAGCCCATTAATAATACAATGTGTCCAGTGCACTTTCTGAGAATTATTAATTTGGCTGCTAATCCTTTCAACATACAACTACGACTTGCCGCACATTGGTCCGCTTCCTGTCCTGATGACGATCAATGCAGATTGTTTGTCGTAATGTACACATGCCACTCAGGGCAACGCCTTTAGAATCTTTATACTTAGTTTAGGCCTAACTTAATAATAATGTAAATATCTAAGGCCTTTGGAAAAAAAAAAAAACTTTGTAATATACTATAGTTGCATGTCCTTTGCAGTCACCCCCAGCTCCCATTTGCTTCTACGATTTACTAGACAATGTTACGTTTAGTAGTTTCCATTATTTATTTCTTCTGAACGAGAAATCGACATTTAAGTCCAATTGACTGGTGTGTGGAACGAAGCTACTGTCACGGGTCACGCACGGCCACCAGAGAAAGTTTAAGCGGGAACATTAAAAATAGTGCACGTCCTTTACAGTGCGTTGAGATCAGCGTCAAATTCATGTTAATTTACTAGGCAATGTTAAGGAGTCACAGCAACGCAGTGGTTAACAGAGTTAACACGCTTGCCTGATTCGAATCCAGTCAAGGCGAGGTATTTTTAAAATTTTGACCTGGGCTCCCCACCAGTCATATCTCGTACCCAATTAATTGGCGTTTTGTTTGCTTTTTGAATGTAGGTTCTGTTTACTTCTAAATGTGTATACCACTGGTCGACCCGGACTAAAAATAGTACCATATAATTTTCTGGGAAGTAAAGGAATCTGCGTGATTTAGTCCACATTGTTTAAAGAGTTTAGATTTGTCTATAAAAAATACAGGGCTAGAACCAAATAGTCAATTAAACTCGGGGTGTGTGCTTTTAAAACTGCAATTTGAATAGGTACTCATCGACACCAAGATAACAACAGAAATACTGATTACTGTTATGTTCTAACGCCCTTCGTTTATCAGTCCTTCAGTTGTTGGGGAACTGGTGAAGCCACCGAAATCATCATCATCATCACCCAGTGCCTTGCCGGTCGGCGTGAGCAATCATTCCCCTCCACAAATTGCGATCTCCGACGTCATGGATCAATTTGTGTGGTGACTCCCATCCGTGCCATGACGCAAGATTGTTAAGAATCTTCTCGCGCTGTATTCCTCTATCTCTCTTTCCACAAATCTTTCCGGTTGTCACAACATGTTCCAGTTTTTGTCTTCTCATAACGTAGCCAAGAAACGATGACAGCTTTCTGATGTTTGTGATAATTTGTCTCAGCTTCTCTTTAAACGTCATGATTGCTCATTTTGGCTGTCCAATTAATACTCAGCATTCTTCTATAAAAACAGGTCTCCAAAGCGTCCAGTGATTTTTTTTCGCCGGTTTATAAATTGTCTAGGATTAGCAGCCGATTGTTAAAACTGAAACAGCATGAGAAAAAAAAAATCACCGGTATTGATCGCCACTCACAGAAGTAGAAGAAAGAAGTACATATTATAGAACACACCCGGGAAGGTTAACCCGGTCAACAAATGCCCGCAGAAGTCGGATGTGTCGGCCTAACGTCGCAAGAACGCAGCTCTGCTGTAAACTGGCACAACGCAATCACGTCCGAAAAAAAAGTCAGGATGAACGCAGAAGCAGAAGAAGAACACACTAGACAAGATACAAATGAAAGATATAGTCACCACAGAGGGATTCGAACTTGTGGCTTCAAAATGGCGACAAGGTCTCGATGTAGAAACATTTGTACGTCGACACACGCCCGCAAACGCGTCATCCATCTGGACTCACAACTAGGTGAGATGAATAGCGATCTGAATGAGGACAATTACTTTAATTGCTTGGAATGTAAATGTTCCCTCATTTGCTCTCATTGAACTGAAGCGGAGTCCATTCACGTGCTACTACTTCAAGTACACTGGACTGATTTTTGCGTGTGGGTTAGTTTTCCTATTACCAGTGTCCCTCGCCATCGGGAGAACCGAACCCACTTCGACTTCAGAGGTTCTTGTAACTTACATCTCCAAAGTCAAGGACGAGAAGTCAACATTTTAGTCCGACTGATGGTAAAGAACGAGCTCTCTTATCCATTCGGCCATATTGATCTCTCATTTCAACTGTACTCCCGTCAACTTGGGAATGTAAATAACAATTATCTCAGAAGTCGGAGTGTATTCGCCTGATTGCTGTTGAAACTGATAATTTGAAAATCTAGTCCACGCTCATAAATCAGTCCAATGCACTCCCTTTCAGTTGTGCTCTTGAGTTCAAAGCGATCGAAGAAAAAAGAAAAGAAAGAAAGAAAAAGAACTCGAAGAGGATGAGGAGGAGGAGGAGGAGGAGGAGGAAGAAGAAGAAGAAGAAGAAGAAGAAGAAGAAGAAGAAGAAGAAGAAGAAGAAGAAGAAGAAGAAGAAGAAGAAGAAGAAGAAGAAGAAGAAGAAGAAGAAGAAGAAGAAGAAGAAGAAGAAGAAGAAGAAGAAGCGTCATTGGTATGAAACACTTCCTCTGCTTCCAAATGTAGTCAGTCTTCTTTATGAAATACACAGTGCATTCTTTTACACATCCTCAGCACGCTTTTGTTGTTATTACGCATGTGTTGATGTACTACGCATTGAACATATCCAGTTGATTCCTTACTTACCTACTGAGTTTAGCATCCATTTACTTGTTAAATGTCTCTGCTAGAGTGAGCTTTCTACGCTCCATCATATCACACCAAAGAAAAGAGACATTCATAATGTTGAGGACGACTTTAGCAAATACCCAGGCGCGAAGCTTGAAGCTGATTGTCCAGATGCAAGTATAAAGCAGTACTTTATATATGTTTATTTGTTGTTTCATGTTCTGTGCAGGACTTTGCTATTAACCCCAATCCCAGCTTGATTTATAGGACAACTAGCTGACCCGGCCCGGCTTCGCCCAGACCCTGGCGGGGATCTATCTATCTATCTATCTATCTATCTATCTATCTATCTATCTATCTATCTATCTATCTATCTATCTATCTATCTATCTGCCTGTCTGTCTGTCTGTCTATTTATCTCTATCTGTCTGACGACCCGGCCCGGCTGTCTATCCATCCATCCATCCATCCATAGGACCCGGCCTGGCTTCGCCCAACTCCTGGCGGGAAGCATCTCATTTAATTCATATTCGGCCCCTGCTCCCGTTCTCGTTCCCAAAAATGACGACCCGGCCAGGCCCGGCTTTGCCCAGCACCTGGCGGGGAGCGTCTTATTTAATTCATATTCGGTCCCTGCCCCCGTTCCCGTTCCCCAAAAAGACGACCCGGTCCGGCTTCGCCCAGTCCCTGGTGGGGAGCGTCTCATTTAATTCATATTAGTAGTCATATAAGCTCCCGTTCCCGTTCCCGGAAATATGGCGAACAGATTGGAAGAAAACAATCTTCATCCCAATAACTAAATAGGGCAATCTGAAACTCAATCAATCAATCATGTGCCATGCCGGAAAGCGTGGGCGGTCATGATTCGCCATTTCACTCGATCACCAGAGTCGTGGATCAGCTCAGTGTTCCTGTCTCGTCCATGCCATGTGACCAAGCCATCCAGATATTTTTCTCTCGGTCTTCCTCTTGGTCTGTTCCCTTCGATCTTGCCAGCTGTCACTAAGTTCTCCAGTCCATTTCTTCTCATAACATGTACAAAAAAATTTGACTGTCTACGTCTAATTTCTATGAATTTTTTTTTTAACGTTTATTTCATACAAAGCAATGTATATTTGCAAGGTGTAATGTGTGTTTCTTTTGTTTGTGTATATTACAGAGCGTTGCCGTTTGTTAGTGTTAGGTGTCACATGTGTGAATAAAACAAATATATATACAGTTATGATAATATAAAATTTATGGCATTGTGCATGTAAACACACATGCCTTGCATATGATTCATTTCCACTTACACAAGAGGAATGTATGTAACACCTGTCCATCTCTCTCTCTCTCTCTCTCTCTCTCTCTCTCTCTCTCTCTCTCTCTCTCTCTCTCTCTCTCTATCTCTCTCTCTCTCTCTCTCTCTCTCTCTCTCTCTCTCTCTCTCTCTCACACACACACACACACACATTTTATCTTGATCTATTTCATACTTTCTGGAGACAGCAGTACATTGAATGCCGTGATCTTGCGCAATAAACTTTAAATTATCATTCCTGTTAAAATGTGGCTTCTTTGAAATTTCTGGGTCACTTAGCTATTGAGGTGAAAGTTCACATTGTTGGTGTTGTTGGCCTGATGTCAAATTACAGGATGACGCTCTAGTGTCCTTAAATGTCCATGACCCCTTTTGTTTGGGGGACAAGAATCAGGGATTTATAGCTAGCACTTAGAGTCCATGCCCTGTCCCCAGTGAGGTAATTGGTTCAAAGCTGTGATAGTGACTGGGTTTCAGATACAATGGGAAGGACTTAAAATCTGACCACTACAAGCCACTTTAGCTCAGGGTACTTAAAGGGCTTATTTTATTTGTTTATACATTCAAAAATATCATTACCATATAACATCATTTTAATACTTGAGATATCGCCTTGGTTTAAAGCCTGCTACACGCGCGCGCCCTCACAAACACACACTCGTACACACGCGCGTGCAAATACATGCACCACACACACACGCACACCAGCATCCACACCCAGAAGCATACATATGTTACTGCCAACGACACTGACACACATCCACAATATATTTCATGTTGAACATTCAAATATAATAATGGGAAAATTAATAATAATGGTAGCAGTAGTAATAAACGTATTAATAATAATAATAATAATAATAATAATAATAATAATAATAATAATAATAATAATTCTTCAGCGTTCCGAGCCATTGAGGTTCTTTGCTGCAAATACAATCCGTCTCCATTCGTCTCTCTGGTGGACCTTCTCTTGCCAGTCGTTGATTCCAAGTGCTTGTAGGTCTGTACATGTATTATCTCTCCACCGCCTTCTTGGTCTACCTCGGGGTCTACGGTCATTTATTTCCTGAGTGTAAGCGAGTTTTGTTTCCCTATTATCTTCCATTCTTTCTATATGCCCCAGCCATTGTAGTCTATTAGCCTTCATGATACCAGTGATTAGCGGGGACTTAAACAGATCATAAATGTCTTTGATACTTCTTCTTTTCCACTCTCCACTTTGTGTATCCCTAATGGATCCAAAGATGCATCTTAAAATTTTGTTCTCAAAGGTTTGTAACAAGGCTTCGTCTCCTTTCGTTGTACTCCAGGTTTCAGAGCCATACAGCACAACTGGTCTGATCAGTGTTTTGTATATTGTGATTTTGGTGTTACGAGATAGCGCCTTTGATTTTAGTAGATGTTGTAGTGCATGGTATATCTTATTTCCAGAGTTGATTCTAGTTTGTATTTCTTCCCTTCTGATGTTGGAGCAGTTGAAGATTGTACCCAGGTATTTGTATGTTTCCGTTCTTTTAATGGTCATATTATCTATTTGTATGTGGCCAGAGTTTCTAGCCATTCCGTCTCTTGAAATTACCATATATTCTGTCTTATCTTGGTTGATAACCAGCCCCATCTGTTGGGCTTTTTCCTTTAAGTGAGTCAATATTTTCAATGTCTTTTGTTCACTTTGCCCTATAATATCTATATCATCTGCATAACCAAGCAGCTTGGATGTTCCTCCAATATCACATTCCTCCTTTACCTTCCTTACAACTTTCTCTAGAGCCAGATTGAAGAGTAGCGGCGATAGTGCATCACCTTGTTTCAAGCCAGATGTTATTTGGAAGGGGTCTGATTTCCTGCCTTTATATGTTACTATATTATAAGTATCTTCCATGCATAGTCTGGTCATGTTGATTAACTTCCTTGGTATTCCAAATTCCTGCATAGCATTCCATAGACTATTCCTATGGACACTATCATAAGCCTTTTTAAAATCCACAAAAATGTTATGGAGATCTCTTTTATATTCCCAATGTTTCTCGGCTATTTGTCGTAAGATAAATATCTGATCTATTGTTGATCTGTTTTGTCTAAAACCCGCCTGGTAGTCACCTAATATGTCTTCTGAATATGGTTTTAGTCTATTTAGTAATACTGCGGATAGTATCTTATTTATAGCTTGTGGACAGTAGTAGTAGTAGTAGTAGTAGTAGTAGTAGTAGTAGTAGTAATAATAATAATAATAATAATAATAATAATAATAATAATAATAATAATAATAATAGTTGTAAGATTATTAATACCGTCAATAAACACATTTACAGTTGTGGTATCCTTTGTTTAAAACAAGTTATTTGCTTCTTCTGTAATATGTGCTGTCTTCAGGCAAAACTCTTATGGGATTTGCGCTTGTGGGGCTAAGGTTAGAATGTTTGAGACTTTTTGTTGATAAAGTTGTTGGACAATTTCTTTGCTGATTGTTCTGTAATTGTACAATGCTTTGTTTCTTAATGTCCATATAAGATTTCTGTACTCTGCCAATAGAACAAGTAGGTTTGTGTGGATGTCTTGTGTGAAGTAAGGAATGGAATTTATCATGATTGCTTTGTAAACATATGTTCTTTGTTTCGTATGAGTGTTTAGGATGTTTTGTAGGAGATGTCTTGTTGGCATGATTGTGTTGCATTCATAATAGATGTGCTCTTCTGATTCTTGGACGTTCCGTCTACAAAGCTGACACTGTAGTATTTGTTTAGTTATTTTAGCTGTTCTCTCTGTTGTTGGCGCCATGCTGTTAACAAGCCTATGTGTAATTTCCTTTGCTTTTGGGGTAATCTGTTTGTTGTGAATATTAGAGAAAGTTTCGGTATAATCTTTTATGAAATATCTATGTCCTCTTTTAATTCTGAGCTGTACTGGAGTTGCTTGTAGTTTAACTAAATGCTTGTAGATTGTATGTGTTTTTTTTTTAGTAGTAATTTTTCGTGTCCTTTAATGGCTGAAATACATGTTTTGTAAAATGTTGGGAGAGTGCCAAAGTAATGTGAGGATGTATTCCTAATAGGTTTTAAATAAGATAGCCCAATTCCAATGTAATAGTGTGCTAAAGGGTGTTTTTTTGGGTGTTGTAGGATTTCGCTTACGTGTTTGATCCTAAGTGCTTGTACTTTGGTTGTTATGTCTTGGAGGGCGATACCTCCATCTTTTTTGTCTTGCATGAGTGTAGTATGTTTGATACTGTAGATGGTGCTGCCAAACACAAAGCGTCTAATTTCTTTGTTTATGTTTGTGACAGTCTGACGTGGGGGATCTAGGACGGTGCTCAGATATAGTATTTTTTGGAATTATATATGTATTTACAATGGTACTTCTACCAAATATGGTAGTTGTTTTGTATTTGTACCTCTGTAACATTTCTGTTATTTTCTTCTCTAGATTTTGTCATGTGTCTTTGTGTGTCTGATTTGGTTGACATGGGAAGACTATTCCGTACACTTTTATACGATTGTTTGATGTTAAGTCAAATGGAAAATCCGCCTTATTTTTCCATCTGCCCAAGCCCATTTTAGTAGATTTTTGGACGTTACTCAGATATAGTATTTTTTTGGGAATTATATATGTATTTACAATGGTACTTCGGTTCCAAATTGCTGTATGTAGCCGGGGCGCAGTGTTGGGGTGAGCGCCCAACATTGCTTAAATACCCCAATGGCTCGTGAATACATAACCTCTGCAGCAAAAGTCCAACTCCTGGCCTTCACGTGGCGGAACTGTTTTAACTAACAGGAGAAGGGGCGACGGCGAGTATCTGGCGCCGGAAAATAACCAGTGTGCTCTAGATGTGTATACACATACATGCATGTGCAGACACGTGTGTGCGTGTGTACACATCTAAACTCGAGTGAGACCACAGTCTGCTCTAGCAAAGGAAAGGTGCTGAAGACGGAGTCAACCAGCCAGGAGGCGCACCACAGAAATCAGGATGCCACGCAATTACGCAAAATGGAATATGTCGACTGCTGCTAAACGTTATGGTGCTCGCCCTGCTTTGGACCCCCAGGCAGGTGCAGTGCCGGGCCCTATGTCTCGAAAGGGTCCAACCCCAACTACTGGAGGTCCTTCTCAGATGTCCTGTGGAGCCAGGGGACATGAGAATAGAACAGCTGGCCATACTAAACTAAGACTTAAAATAATGCACTGGAATGCGGAGGGAGTCAGCAACAAAAAAGTAGAATTAGAAAACATCCTGGACAAAGAAAAAGTAAGCATATGTTGCTTGCAAGAAACTCACCTCAACGAAAATATAGCCTTCAAAATCAGAGGCTACCAGTGTTACCGATCTGACCGAAAGGACAGGCGAAAAGGTGGGATACTTACCCTTGTAAAAAATAACATCACTGCTTCCCAAATCAAAGTCCATATGGAAGGG
The DNA here is from genome assembly GCA_963921405.1 of Cepaea hortensis. Classification (NCBI taxonomy): domain Eukaryota; kingdom Metazoa; phylum Mollusca; class Gastropoda; order Stylommatophora; family Helicidae; genus Cepaea; species Cepaea hortensis. The sequence continues at coordinate 34,118,347 of OY992880.1, forward strand.
GCTGAGTATCAGACACTTAAACTTAAAACAGGCTATACAGACCTACATCTGATCAATTACTACTGTCCAAGTGACCGTCCACAGGCACTGGACATACTACCATTAACAGAAAAAATGATTGTGTGCGGCGATTTCAACAGCCACTCGCAGAGTTGGGGCTATGATCACATGGACCAGAGAGGAGAGAGACTGGAAGACTGGCAGGATGAGAATAGATTCATCTTGGTTAACAAGCCGTCCGACCCACATACTTTCTACTCGAGATCATGGCACTCTACAACTACACCTGACCTGGCTTTTCATTCACCAGACCTGGAGTGGAACATTACACGAATTGTTGGGAAACAACTAGGTGGCAGTGACCATCGACCAGTCTTTCTAACTGTAGAAAATGAGCTTGTAAGTGAAAGCAGCACCCTCTCGAGGTGGAACTACAAGAAAGCAGACTGGGCAGTGTACAAGCATCGCACCAGCATACTGGTTAGAAACCTGAACACTGAGAAAGACATAAATAAAGTAGTTGAAGAATTTGGGAAATGCATACTACAGGCAGCGCGAGAAACAGTACCAAGAGGAGCCCGTAAACAATATAAACCCTACTGGAGTAATGAACTGGAACAGTTGCATAATGATGTGGAAGTATGTCAAAAGCAAGCAGAGGCCACACCCAGCCAAGAGCACCACAATAAATTCCAGCATGCAAAAGCCAAATTTCAAAGGGCCAAGCTGCAGGCTAGACGGAAAAGCTGGCAGGAAAAAACAGAGTCTCTGAACTTTGAAAGAGACACAAGGAAATTGTGGAAGCTAATAAAACAACTTAACGATGAGGGCACAGGGAGAAACTCAAAAATTGCACTACATAAAGATGGAAACATCTTAACAAGAAAGCAAGCAGCTGACCATTTTGCGGACTCATTCGCACAAGATAGCAATATCAAAATCAGTCCAGAGAAACAACAAGAGATTCAAGAGAAACGGCAACATACAGGACAGAAGGAAATAGTACATGAGGTTCTGGAGGCACCCATCACAATCAGCGAACTGGAGCTAGCCATATCAAAACTGAAAATGAGAAAGTCACCAGAAGCTGATGGTATCTCCAATGAAATGATCAGGAACCTAGGAACAGAAGCCAAAGCAAAGCTGTTGCAGATCTTCAATAACAGTTGGACCTTAGGCAGTGTTCCACAAGCCTGGAGAGAAGCAATCATGATACCCCTCCTAAAATCAGGGAAAGATAGTTCCATTGCCTCTAGCTACAGACCAATTAGCCTCACCAGCTGTCTCTGCAAAACACTGGAGCGCATCATCAATCACAGACTGCAGTGGTACATTGAAAGTAAAAACATCCTTGTGCCACAGCAGGCTGGCTTTAGGCAGTGCTACTCTACGGAAGATCAGACAACCTACCTCTCTCAAGAAATTGAGGATGCATTCCAAGAGAAGAAGCTGGTGCTTGCGGCATGGATAGATTTGAAGAAAGCCTTTGACAAAGTCTGGAAAGAAGGTCTGATGAATAAACTGAGAAACTGCAAAGTCAATGGAAGAATGTACAAATGGGTGAAAGCATACTTGCACAACAGAAGAGCCCGAGTACAGATAGACGGACTAAAGAGCACGAAAGTACTACTGCGTCACGGAGTTCCCCAGGGCGGAGTCTTGTCCCCCACACTCTTTCTAATCTTCATCAATGATCTCGTTGCTAATCTACCGCATGGAATTAAAGCCGCAATGTATGCCGATGACCTGGTTCTATGGAGCACAAATGAGCATGCATCAGTGGCCACCAGATTACTACAAAGAGCTGTAGATACATTTGTTGCATGGGCAAATAGATGGTGTGTCAGCATAAACACTGACAAGTGCAGCACCACCCTATTTACCCTCTCTCCAAAACAAAAGGCAGGGACCATCCAGATAAATGGAACACCCCTACGAGAAGATAAAGAACCAACATACCTTGGAGTAACATTTGATGGCAGGCTGACATGGAGAAAGCACATCAACAAAGCAGCAGCAAAAGCCAGAAGGAAAATAGCCATCATGAGAAAGCTAAGTGGAACCACATGGGGAGCCAGTGGGAAAATACTTAGCAAAGTTTATCAACAGAGCATACGACCACACCTGGAATACGGGTCAACTGCATGGTGTTCGGCAGCAAAAACCACACTACAAGAGCTGGACAAAGTGCAAAATCAAGCACTTAGAGTCACCACAGGAGGGATGAGATCAACCCCTATAGTGGAAATAAAGAAGATGGGGAGGACACAAGCACTGAGTGAGCGCAGAGATACGAAAACGCTAATACAAGCAGAAAAGTTCCTCAGCTTGCCAGGCCACCCTATGAAGAACAGATTTGAAAACCTAGCTATGGGGCGGTTGAAAAGAAGTAGTTTTATCCACCAGGCCAAACGACTCTGCAGAGAAACCACCGATCTGCCCACAGTTGGTATCCCCCTAACAACTATTCCAGAGCGAACTCCATGGAAAGATGAGCATAGACTATCATTACAAATCCAGACAAAAGTGAGAGGAATATTTGACAAGGAAGATCAGAACAGTGTGCAACGCAGAACAGCCACTCTCAGCTTCCTTGATGAAGAATACCCACAGGACCTCTGGATCCGAGTCTACACAGATGGGTCAGCACAAAATGCTGTTCGAAATGGAGGAGCGGGAGTGTACATAGAATACCCAAATAATACCAGGGACACAGCTAGAGTACCGACAGGAAAGTACTGCCATAACTACGATGCTGAAATTGAGGCAATCAAGATAGCAACAGAGAAATTACTAAATACCAGCAATGGTACACAATCTGTGGTGCTATTGACAGATGCAAAATCAGTACTCGAGGCGCTCCTGTCTGGGAAATTGCCAGTACTAAGGACACTACTTTCTGAACTTAGCAGTCAGCATAAGGTCACCATACAGTGGATACCATCCCACTGTGGAGTACCCGGGAATGACAGAGCTGATCAATTGGCTAAGGAAGGAGCCAAAGAAGAACAGCCTGATGTGCCTGTAACATACCACCAAAAGAAAAGAATGATCAAATCAGTCAGAAAGCCACCAAAACCTGCTCAAGATGACTACCACGTTATGGATAGACCAGAACAAGTCATTATTCTGCGCCTCAGAACAGGGCACAATAGATTACGCAACCACATGTATACAAAATTCAAGATTGGTGAAACAGCCATGTGTACATGTGGATTGGCGTCACAGACAGCAGAGCACATACTCCAAGACTGCCCAAAATATAACATATCTAGGCAAACCTTCTGGCCTAGAGAGACGACAGTGGAAGATAAACTCTATGGACCGCTGTGTGAACTGAAAAAGACAGTTCAATTCATACAAGAGACAGCACTGCAGTTATAGACATATTTCAAGCGAACGAAAGAAGAAGAAGAAGAAAACAATGGTACTTCTACCAAATATAGTAGTTGTTTTGTATTTGTACCTCTGTAACATTTCTGTTATTTTCTTCGCTAGATTTTGTCATGTGTCTTTGTGTGTCTGATTTGGTTGACATGGGAAGAATATTCCGTACACTTTTATACGATTGTTTGATGTTAAGTCAAATGGAAAATCCGCCTTATTTTTCCATCTGCCCAAGCCCATTTTAGTAGATTTTTGGACGTTTAAGTTTGCCCCACTCCCTTTGCCAAAAAACGAGAACGTTTCCAAAATGGTCCCTGTCGGTGTTCTCCTTCGGAATAAGAGTGATGTAAGACGTGTTGAAACTGGATGGGAGTTCATGTTTGTGGAAAGATTCAGAGAATACTGCTAGTAAAATAGGACCTAGAAGAGGAAAGAAAAACTGATAGAATTCAGCGGTAATACCGTCAGGGCCAGGCGATTTGCCCTTCTGCATTCCGTGAACCGCTTGTGTTATATCTGTTAGTGTTAATTCCGTATCTAGTGTTAGTTTCTGTTCCTCTGTGAGTTCTTTTGTGAATTCCATAAAGTTTTCTTGCACATGCGCCTGTGTGTTTTCCTCTGTGTAAAGGTTCTTATAATAATCTTCAAAGACTAAGGCTATTTGTTGTGGCTCGACTTGTATATTTCCTTTCCTGTCAATTATCTGGCCTATCTGTCATCTGCGATGTATGTTTTGTTCTAAAGCTAGGTATAGTTTACTCGGTATCTCTTGTGTTATAGTTTGTAACTTTGTTCGCAGTCAAGCCCCCTGAAATCGATGATGTCTGTGGAGATCTAATTCTTCCTGTAATGCTATGATGTGTGGTGAATTTTTGTCTGTCTGTAGTAAGAGCTTAATTGCATTTTCCAATACTTTTTCTTGTTGTAGTTTTTGCTTGTGTATTACTGCTGCTAGTGTTTGTGTTCTCTCTCGTGTAGTTTGTTTAAGTGTTTCCCAGAGTTCTCGCGCATTACCCTCTGGTATATAGCTTGTGTATGAGAGGATCAGTTTTGTTATGCAATCTACATAGTCCTGATTTTGCAAAAGTGTGCTGTTAAGTTTCCAATGGGGAGATCTTCTAAGATGTGGTGTTGCTTGTAGTACGTACTGTGTTTATTGTTGCAATTACAGCCTTATGGTCTGTGAAGTTCAGTGTCTCCTGTAAATACTTGACTTGTGTTATATTATGTGTTATGGGCGCATAAATTATATCTAATCGCGCTGCTTGCTCTATTATGCGCATTGTTTGTGTGTGTTGTATCTATTCCATGGGGATGCATCTGCCTGTGTGCGTCTGTTATCCCATGGATATCTAAAATTGTTTGCAATGTGTCTAATTGATGTTCCTCCTCCCCCGTTGTGTTTCTAATTTGCATTCTTACATCTCCATTTATAAGGTCTGCGGCGAAAGCACGCAATTAAAATCACCCCCTAAAATAATGTTGTGACCTCGATATGAGCGTGATAATAAGTTTTCTAGTGTTTGGTAAAAGAGCGGCTGATTTCTGTAGTCAGGCAGTGCGTGTATGTTGACAATTGTGTATTTATTTATGTTATTTCCCACCTGTACTATAGCTATCCTACCCTGGCAGTCCCTGTCCTTCTCTATAATCTGCCACCTGTCCGATATCTGTATCATTCTTGTACCCAATCCGATATGTTGAGTACTAAGACTAAAACATGAGTGTCTTAGATCTAAGCATGTTGTGATAAATGATGCGTGTTCGTCGGTGTTAACGTTAGTTTCCTGTATGAGTATAAAATCAGGTTTATATTTGTGTATGAGTAGTATTCATTCATTCAGTAGCATGTCCTTTGCAGAACCTCGCTCCCATAACAACCTTCCGGAAAACTTCTCGATCACAAGCAAGATGTCCCGCGTCTTATACACCCATCTGGAGATCATCCGCCACATCCTGCACCCATCTTCTCTTTGGCCTTCCTCTTCCTCTCTTCCCAGGCATATACCCTTCCATTATTGTTCTCTCCAAACTGTCGTGACGTTTCAAGTGACCAAAATACTTCAATTTTCTTTGTTTTATCGTCTTTAATAGCCATCCCTCCTCAATATTCAACTCTTGAAGTATGGATGCATTTGTTCTTTTCTTTACCCAAGATATTCTTAGAACTCGTCTATAACATTTATATTCAAAGGCATGTATGCGCTGTTCAGCTTGTTTAGTAAGTGTCCATGTCTCACAGGCGTATGTTGCAATGGGAAAGATGCATGCTCTTAAAAATCTAATTTTTGTAGTTCTGTCTGTCCCACACCATAATTTATTCATCTGTTTTAGTCTTTGAAGAGCAATGGATAGTCGCCGTTTAATTTCTTTCATTGTGTCACCATTATTCGTAATCAATGACCCAAGATATTCAAAATTTTCCACCACCTCCAATTTTCTCCCATTAATGTGTATTTCTTTCTCCATAGTAGTTTTATCTGTATGCATTATCTTAGTTTTTGCTATGTTAAGATATAAGTTGTGATTTTCACTATTCAATTGTGTTGAGGCTATTAGGTTTTCTATGCCATTCTGTGTTGTGGATAGTAATACTGTATCATCAGCATATTGAATCTCTGGTATGTCATGACCGCCGATATTTAGGGCATCATATGGCTCCCTGTTTATATCATCTCTTACATTTCTCATTATATTTTCGGCATACAGGTTAAACAAATAGGGTGACAGCACGCAGCCCAGACGGACTCCTTGCTTGATGTCAAACCAATCTGATGTCTCGCCATCTATTCTAACTGCTGCTTGTTGGTCTAGATATAGCATTTTTATGAGATGTACTACATGTGAAGGAAAGCCCATATTCCTCATGATTTCCCAAAGTTTCTGATGCTGTACAGTCAAATGCCTTTGAATAATCCACAAAACATGAGAATAGGTTTACATTAAATTCTCTGCACTTCTCTATTATTAAACGCATGTTGAATATGTGATCTCTTGTTCCTCTTCCTTGTCTAAATCCAGCTTGAACTACGTTAATCTCTTCTTCCATTTTCTTACTAAGTCTTCGCATTATGACTTTTAGTAGAATTTTACTTGCGTGACTTATCAGGGCAACAGTTCTATAGTTGGTGCATAATTTCAGGTTGCCCTTTTTTGGTATTGGAATGAAGATAGTTCTCTTCCAATCTTTTGGCCATATACCATATTTCCAAATCTTTGTACATAATGCATGATATATGTGTATGCTTTCTTCTCCTCCTGCTTTAATTAGTTCAGCTGGTATCTCATCACATCCAGGTGATTTACCATTCTTCAGGTTCCTTATAGCCCAAGCAATTTCATCTAATGAGGGTTCAGGTTCTGTCTCTGCTGTCATTGGCTCATGTATCTCATTCATATCCTCACTGTCACTCATATCATACATTCCACTACAGTACTCCTGCCATCTTTCTAAAATTTGTCTAGATTCTGTTAAGGTATTTCCTATCTTGTCATAGATAACATTCAATTGAGGTTGAACATTTCTTGTCAATAACTTCATTTCCTTGAACATTTCATAATCTCTTCCAGCCTTATGATATTGCTCTATTCTGGTACAGCAATCTTGTATATATTGATTTTTGTCCTTTCTTGTGTTCTTTCTTATTTCTCGAGTTAAAGATTTATACTTCATCTTGCTATCGGATTCATCTCCTTTCTGTTTCAGCTCCCTTCGTTGTTTTATTAATTCTAACGTGTCTGATGTAATCCATGGCTTAAGTTGCTTTTTCTTGGTCGGAATTAAATCTTTGGCTGCAGTTATCAAGATATCCCTAGCTTGTACTGCCAGTTCATCAGGTGTCATTTCTTCTTGTACAGACATCAAGACCCCAAAGCGATTCCTAACTTCTATGTTGTATGTGTCCGGTATTTTTGTGAGATCAAAACGAAGTGGCCTTGGTCCTCGGGTAAGCTTTTTGAGTTTTAATTTCAGATCTGCTTCTAATAACTGATGATCTGTATCACAGTCTGCACTTCGTAGGGTTTTTGCAGATGTTATCCTTGATCTCCATCTTCTTTGTATTAAAATATAATCTATCTGATTTTTGGTAAAACTGTCTGGAGACTTCCATGTGAAGATAGTTAGTTAGTTAGTTAGTTAGTTAGTCGACAGATCATCCTCGTTGCACATCGAACCATTCAGTCCATAAGTGCTCGGATCCCCTCCTCAGCAAATCCCGCAGCGTGTAGCGGCTAACGACGCCAGTTCTGTGTTGGTTTATCAATCTTCTTTGGCTTCCTGCGTAGTGTTCTTGTTTGGCCACCCCTCTTTTAATTTGCTGCTCTAGCAGTCTGGCCATTGTTGTAGATTCACAGTCATCACTTGGTTCTCGCAAAAGTCTCACATCACGTAGAGCATTCAGAATGTCAGCCTGGTCCATGGCGCGTCCGCCCTCCACAGTAGCCTCACCTGCGAGCTTGTCAGCCCGCTCATTTCCTTGTACTCCCGCATGCCCTGGCACGAAGATGAAACTAATCTTTGCCAGCCGAGACCGCTTCAGAGGCAGCAACCATTCTCTTCGGATCGACCCCTCCTCTATCCTCTTGATCATGTTCATTGAGTCGCTAAGGAAATGTTATTGCTTTACTTACTGCCATGACTTCCATGGTCAGGCTACTTGTGGTTTCAGTGAAAGCACCAGAGTCCTCCTTCACAATTCTCCCTCCGGCCCGAGCTGTAAAGGCCCATGAGCTTCTCACATGTCGGACGACCGACCCATCTGTGTAGATGACCGCGTCACCGTCTAGCGAATTCTCGAAAATCAACGCTTGTACTTCAGCCTCAACAGCAGCCGGATTTTCTTGTCTGCATTTTCTATCTAGTTGGATGCAAACTGAAAAGGATGTGCAGAAGTCTGTTGGCACTTGCACCCACTCCTCGCCAGGTTCTAAGTCCTCAAGTGAACACACCTGTTGAAGAATGTCTTCGGCTTGACCCATCCACGACCGTCCTCTTTTTAACCTGCTGCCCTTCACCTTCCTAATTTCACTATGCAGTGGATGTTGTGTGTTTGCGTTAATTCTGAGGTAGGCGCGTGCCCTGCAAACTTGTATTCTCTCTTCAACGGTTGGAAAATCAAGAAGGTAGCGCATCGCCCTGCATGCTGTATCTCTTGTACATCCAAGAATAATGCGCATAGCTTCATTCTGTATCCTTTCCATCCTTTCTATCTGCTTATGGCTGAGAGTCAAGATTGCCATTGCATACTCCAAAACAGACATGACCAGCCCCTCGTACAGAAGACATAGATGGCGCTGCTCACAGTTTGCTGCCGCCATCACCCGCATCGCTGCCAAACCCCGCTTGGCCTTTGTTATCACCTGGTCTATGTGCACATTATAAGCAAGGCTTCGATCAAACCGTATCCCCAGGTAATTCATTGCCTGCGTTCTTTCCACCGTCTCTGAACACAGCATTACAGTTGGTGTTTGATTGTTGACAATATGATTATTCAACGAGAACCAAGTCACTGTTGCCTTTGTTGGGTTGACCATTGCCCCAGCTTCATCACACCAAGTACTTATGCGATTGAGTTCGGTTTGTAGTTCCCCAGCAACCTCCTCTCTATCCTTACCCTGACGATACACTAAAACATCATCGGCATATGACAATGTCCTGCCAGGTCCAGTGATCTGCTCACTGGTGATTCTCACTGTGTAGGCGTTGAACAGTACCGGAGATAATGGTGATCCCTGTGGTAGGCCAGGATATATTGTTGTTGGTTCCGAAGTCCAACTGCCACATCTAAAAACTACTTTCCGTTGGAAGAGGGCTGCAGCGATCCAACTAAGGAGGAATGGACTTACGTTTAGTTCGAGAAGCTGAAACATTAAAAAATCCAGTGGTACTCTGTTGTATGCGTCCTCAAGATCAATCGCTGCAGCAACGGTTTCAGTGCCTGAGTGGAAACCTTCATAGACATCATGGGCAAAGACTGCTGCATTGGTCCAGGTTTCTCTTTTTGGACGGTACCCACCCAGGGTACCGTCGGGAAAACACCTTGCCTCTCTAGTTGGCTTGATATTTTCCTGGCAATTACCTTCTCCAGCAGCTTGCCTATTGTATTCTGCATGGTTATAATTCGATATCCCTGAATTTTTTTGTGGTCTTTGTCAGGCTTCGGCAAGGGAATCAGATAGCTGTGTAACCATTCCTCCTTGATGCTAGCACTCCCTATACTGTTGTTGTACATGTCAGCTAGTTTCTCTAGCTCATTGTCGGTACACCTATTTATGTCGTCGTATCTTATGCCATCAGGACCTGGAGCACTGTTTTTTGATCGTCGAAGCACAGCCTTGATTTCTTTCACTGTCACTGTGTCTTCATCCGAAGTGTTCTGGGCCTTGCATCTGTCTGAGGTGACCTCCTTGGCCAGATTTCGACCTCCCATGTCTGTCTGGTTGCTCTGCTCAAGGTAGCGTTCAAAGAGGGCTTTGCCCTTGTCCTCGTCAGTCCTCTGCCAGGTGAGGTCAGCACCTTGGAAGTCAGAAATGCTCTTATTCTTGACTACACCACTCATGCTTTTATGTAGTCGCCAGAACAATTTCAGTGACTTGTCTGTGCTTACTCTTTGACACACCTCTGCCCATTTTTCGCTTTTAACCTCCGTGACCAGTTTTTTGAAATAGCTTACTTTTGTGTGCATCTCTCTTTCTAAGTGCAAGCAGGGACTAGGATGACCAGCTCTGTTCTTCTTGGCATTTTGCCATCTCCTTACAGCACTACGCTTATCCACCCAAGCCTTCTCCACCTCGAAACTCCACCACGGTGGCTGCTCCCAGCTTTTTTTCCTGCCCTGAAACGTTCTGCGCTTGTCACGTCTTATTTTACTCACCACATCTTGCCCTGTACTGTCATACTGGAACGTCTTTACCTTTAGCTTGTGCTGCCTGGTTCTGCCTTTCTCCACCAATATGCTGCAAGGGTGGTGGTCGCTGCCATGGTGTCCTAGGACACCCCATCTACACACTGTAGTGAGTAAAGGTGAAACTAGCGCCAGATCAATAGCACTGTCCTCATCGCCCGGACGGCTTGCTGTCTGGTGACACAGCCACTGTTGATATAAACCAGGTCGATGGTTTCCAGTGCAGTCTCGAGCTCCTCCCCTTGTGTATTGGAGGAAGTGTTTCCCCATGTGAAGTTTCCCCACATGGTTCTTCCATGTGAAGAGTCTTCTTGGATGTTGTTTAAAAAGTGTGTTGGCTATCGTTAACTCATTTTCTGTGCAAAATTAAATTAATTTGTCACCTGCATCATTTCTATTTCCTAATCCAAATTTTCCTAAAACGTGTCTCTCATTTTCAGCTCTTCCTGCACCTACTTTAGCATTAAAATCTCCCATTATTATTGCTATATCATTATGACCAATCTTATTTAATGTGTCTTGTATGTGTTGTAAAAATCTTCAATTTCGTCCTCCTCTGCTGTTGAAGTAGGTGCATATATCTGTATGAGAGTTGTGTTTTTTGGACGGCCTTTAAGTCTAATAGTGAGGATTCTATCACTAACTGGATTATATCCCATTAAAGCTTTTGCAGTTGTCTTATCTAAACAAAATGCCACTCCACTCTGGCCTCCGACATCTCTACCAGAATAAATGAAAATACTTCCATTTTCAGTTGTAAAATGTCCCTTGCCGCTCCAGCGATGTTCACTAATTCCTAAAATGTGAATGTTTAACCTCTCAATCTCATCACACACTACTTTAAGCTTTCCCTCATACAAACTTCTCACATTCCACGTTGCCATTCTCACTCTGTTTCTTAGTCTGACACAGGGGATTTCCTTGGTAACACAGTCAGGATTAACCCCGTCATCACGATTACTAGTACTGGTCCCTGCGTCACACTCTTCCCCAATGTTATCTGATCTGCCTGGCCTGGGGGTCTCGCCACCAGATCTCTTTCTTATTATGTTTTCTTTCATGGTTGTTATGGTTTCTTGGCAAGTTTTGCAGAAGGTAGTTTGCCGTTGCTTTCCTTCTGGGCAGTGACTGTACTAGTCGGTGGCCATAGCCATTGTCTCTACTGATGAGATCATCTGCCTATCGCCGCAGAGTGCAAGACCATAACCAACAACAATCTGTCGGCTGCTCTCACACTCCATCCACCACCTGCTTCCATGGCTTCACGTAACCCTGATCGGGGGGCTAAACGGGTACTCCACCTTGCCCAAGGGTGTCCCGTAGACTAACGGAGGAAAGGAGGGGTCTTACATCTCCTTTGATAGGGGATACCCCTACCCCGCTAACCAGATGAGTAGTATAAGATGATTTATTTTGGATCTTAGACCTCGAATGTTAATACTCATTATTTTAATTTCCGCTGCCATTTTTGTTGTAATATAAAAAAAAAAAAAAAAAAAACGGTTGAGCATAATTATGTTTCTTGTTTCAAACTGTCTGTATTCATGTTATCATTCCTGGAGATTGTCAGTAGATTCCTTCGCCGAGCTTGAAATCTCTAAGTCAATAACGAGGCTTGGTGAATAATCTGACGCGTTTCTTTGTCGTGGTGGTGTGTTAATATTATCACTGTCTATTCCGGTCATGGCGCTGGTCGTTATCTGTTCAGTATGATTACTTACACATTTCTTTTTGTTTGACCTGTGCGCTTCAGGCGGTGTAGTGTAGTCGTGGTTGTTGAGGGGCGGCAGCGAGGTAACAGGTGTTTGGCAGGCTGGAGGTGTCGAGCTCGCACCGTCAGAAAGGCTCTTGGTTGAGCGTCCCCTTTTCCGACTGACCAGCTGGAAACCGTCTTCATCCTCCTTGCTATGTTGATTTGTCTGGGAGTTCGAAGTGACTTTTTGTGCTAGTCTAGGTCCCTTCTTGATTTGTACTTTGGCCGGACATTTATTACTCCAGTGGGAGTCTTCCCTACAGACAGTACACACCTTACGGCGCCCCGGAACTGTGATGAAGAGACGGTGTAGCTTGTCTTCTACCCCGTCCAACTCCGTGTCCACGTAATGTGGCAGAGGTTCTTTCGGGTTGCACAGAAGTAACCAATTGTCTGCTGTTTTTCAGTTTATGCACTTCCGCGTTTATATCTCCCGAAATATCCGCAGCTATTTGCTTTAGTGTCTCAACCTTTGCGGTTGTAGGCATCCAGTGAATCATAGCCTTGGTCTTTTCCTTTTCTATGTATTCAATTACAATAGGTACTTTAAGATCCTGCAGTTCATGCTTCGTCCCGTGAAGCCGTTCATAATGAGCCGCCTTTGCTTCCGGTGTCAGCGTAGCGTACCATATTTTAGGGTTCTCAAAACGGTAGATGGATTTTATCCCTTCCCTACCTATCCCACAAGGCCCCCTCAAGACGCTCGCCATCAGCGAGTAGTTGAACCGGATTACATGAGGTCCTGATATTGAAAACACAAGTGTGTTTGCTTGGTGGAACGCTCCTCCCTCGAAACCTTCACTCGTGTTGACTTTGACACGTTTTACAATTTGGTTTTCCATCTTATATAATGCATGACAGAGGAAATCTTTAATACGGATTTACACGTGGTGAAAACAATCGAAAACACTTCCACACAATTGAAATCATTGATATGTTCGAATAATCCGTGACAGAGGCAAATTTTTAATCCAGATCTACACGTGGTGAAAAACTATCGAATTCACTTCCACAAAATTAATATCACTGATATGTTTAAATAATCCGTGAAAGAGAAAATCTTTAATCCAAATCTACACGTGGTGTTTGAACGACGCTCAAAACGTTATAGTCGTAAGGTCCACATTCCACATTATCTTCAATTCGTTTAGCTGTATTTTAATTTTATCTTCATTTTGTATATCTTTATTTTAATTGTATTTTCGTTTTGCATTTTAAATTTGTATATCTGTATTATAATTTTATCTTTAATTTGTATAGCTGTACTTTAATTTTATTTTACGTTTGTATTTTAATTTAATTTTCATTATGTATAGCTGTAAAAAAAAAAAATTGTACTCTTTATTTTGTAATGCTGGATATTAATTTTATCTTCATTTTGTATAGCTGTATTTTAACTTTATCTTCATTTTGTAGATCTGTATTTTACTTTATCTTCGTTTTGTAGAGCTGTATTTTACTTTATCTTCATTTTGTAGAGCTGTATTTTAATTTTATCTTTGCCTATCGGTAGAAGGAAAAGAATTCTTAAGTGCTGTACTGAGCCAATTCTGAGGCAAGAACGCGAATCATGGACAATTAACAGACAAGTGAGGAATACGTGTTAGCTGCGGAGATGTGGTTTTATAGAAGAATGGTGGAGGAATAGAAAGACCAATGAAGACATCTTGAAAAAAGTTGACTCACAAAGAGAATCGGTTACTCGCATCAGAAGAGGAGTCCACATTCTTTGAACATGTCATGAGAATAGGAAAACTGCAGGTTGGAGAAGAAGAGAGGCAGGGGTAAAACCAAGAGAGAAAATGCTGGACCGTTTGACATCAAGTTATTGAAGAACGCCGGTATTAGTACACCCCCCCCCCCCCATCTTTTCCTTCTTCTCGCTCTGTTGTTATGCCTTAATTTAGTCACCGTAGTGGCTTCACCTTGTTTATATGTTGTGTTTTGTCTATTTGTTGGCAGATGCTTTGTGAAACTGCAATAATTCGTGTTATTTTATATTGTTAATATGTCCTGTGCAGACCGCTGTAATTAACACCAATTCCATACTGGCGATTCATGGACGGTCACGAACATCAAATACAAATGGTATTGTAGAAGACTTAAGTATTTTATTTTGAGTAACTAAGCCCCCTAAGAAGCCGCTAAAAATTGCAGCAGCCGACCAGTGAAGGTCGTCTGTGCGGGGTATTGGGAATAGTTTTCAACTAGCAATAACCACGCCTCGGTAAAACCTCATTGGCTATGGTACCGCCACTGCGCAAAGCTAACTGTTCCACCTGCAAACTGTGACCTTACACAAAGAACTATTAAGAAAGTATGTGGTGTAAGCTATCTGAATATTGCTAACTGTTAACTTCTTTTTTCATAATCATATGAAAAGTAATTTAATCTTGGAAAATATTTCTTATAGTAAGTAATACTCTGCACACTAAAACTTGATAAGTTGATTAAAGACACTAATAACAGAGTATTGAATTATAGGTTTTTCCCTGGGATAACTTGAAGATTTGTAACCAAGGGAAATAATATTCTAAAAAGGGAAATAATCAACAGTCAGTAGCACCACAGGTTGTGTACCATTGCTAGTACCCAGTAATTTCTCTGTTGCTATCTTTATTGCCTCAATTTCAGCATCATAGTTATGGCAGTACTTTCCTGTCGGTACTCTGGCTTTGTCCCTAGTATTATTTGGGTATTCTATGTACACTCCTGCTCCTCCATTTCGAACAGCATTTTGTGCTGACCCATCTGTGTAGACTCGGATCCAGAGGTCCTGTGGGCATTCTTCATCAAGGAAGCTGAGAGTGGCTGTTCTGCGCTGCACACTGTTCTGTTCTTCCTTGTCAAATATTCCTCTCACTTTTGTCTGGATTCGCAATGATAGTCTATGTTCATCTTTCCATGGAGTTCGCTCCGGAATAGTTGTTAGAGGGATACCAACTGTGGGCAGATCGGTGGTTTCTCTGCAGAGTCGTTTGACTTGGTGGATAAAACTACTTCTTTTCAACCGCCCCATAGCTAGGTTATCAAATCTGTTCTTCATAGGGTGGCCTGGCAAGCTGAGGAACTTTTCTGCTTGTATTAGCGTTTTCGTATCTCTGCGCTCTCTCAGTGCTTGTGCCCTCCCCATCTTCTCCATTTCCACTATAGGGGTTGATCTCATCCCTCCTGTGGTGACTCTAAGTGCTTGATTTTGCACCTTGTCCAGCTCTTGTAGTGTGGTGTTTGATGCCGAACACCACGCAGTTGACCCGTATTCCAGGTGTGGTCGTATGCTTTGTTGATAAACTTTGCTAAGTATTTTCCCACTGGCTCTGGTTCCACCTAGATTTCTCAGGATGGCTATTTTCCTTCTTGCTTTTGCTACTGCTTTGTTGATGTGCTTTCGCCATGTCAGCCTACCATCAAATGTCACTCCAAGGTATGTTGGTTCTTTATCTTCTCTTAGGGGTGTTCCATTTATCTGGATGACCCCTGCCTTTTGTTTTGGAGAGAGGGTAAATAGAGTGGTGCTGCACTTGTCAGTGTTTATGCTGACACACCATCTATTTGCCCATGCAACAAATGTATCTACAGCTCTTTGTAGCGATCTGGTGGCCACTGATGCATGTTCATTTATGCTCCATAGAACCAGGTCATCGGCGTACATTGCTGCTTTAATTCCATGCGGTAGATTAGCAACGAGATCATTGATGAAGATTAGAAAAAGTGTGGGAGACAAGACTCCACCCTGGGGAACACAGTGACGCAGTAGTACTTTCTTGCTCTTGAGACCGTCTATCTGTACTCGGGCTCTTCTGTTGTGCAAGTATGCTTTCACCCATTTGTACATTCTTCCATTGACTTTGCAGTTTCTCAATTTCTTCATCAGACCTTCTTTCCAGACTTTGTCAAAGGCTTTCTTCAGATCTATCCATGCCGCAAGCACCAGCTTCTTCTCTTGGAATATATCCTCAATTTCTTGAGAGAGGTAGGTTGTCTGATCTTCCGAAGAGTAGAACTGCCTAAAGCCAGCCTGCTGTGGCACAATGATGTTTTTACTTTTGAATGTACCACTGCAGTCTGTGATTGATGATGCGCTCCAGTGTTTTGCTGAGACAGCTGGTGAGGCTAATTGGTCTGTAGCTAGAGGCAATGGAACTATCTTTCCCTGATTTTAGGAGGGGTATCATGATTGCTTCTCTCCAGGCTTGTGGAATACTGCCTAAGGTCCAACTGTTATTGAAGATCTGCAACAGCTTTGCTTTGGCTTCTGTTCCTAGGATCCTGATCATTTCATTGGAGATACCATCAGCTCCTGGTGACTTTCTTATTTTCAGTTTTGATTTTACTAACTCCAGTTCGCTGACTGTGATGGATGCCTCCAGAACCTCGTGTACTATTTCCTTCTGTCCCGTATGTTGCTGTTTCTCTCGAATCTCTTGTTGTTTCTCTGGACTAATTTTGATATTGTTATCTTGTGCGAATGAGTCCGCAAAATGGTCAGCTGCTTGCTTTCTTGTTAAGATGTTTCCATCTTTATGTAGTGCAATTTTTGAGTTTCTCCCTGCGCCCTCATCGTTAAGTTGTTTTATTAGCTTTCACAATTTCCTTGTGTCTCTTTCAAAGTTCAGAGACTCCGTTTTCTCCTGCCAGCTTTTCCGTCTAGCCTGCAGCTTGGCCCTTTGGAATTTGGCTTTTGCATGCTGGAATTTATTGTGGTGCTCTTGGCTGGGTGTGGCCTCTGCTTGCTTTCTACACTCTTTCACATCATTATGCAACTGTTCCAGTTCACTACTCCAGTAGGGTTTATATTGTTTACGGGCTCCTCTTGGTACTGTTTCTCGCGCTGCCTGCAGTATGCATTTCTCAAACTCTTCAACTACTTTATTTATGTCTTTCTCAGTGTTCAGGTTTCTAACCAGTATGCTGGTGCGATTCTTGTAAATTGCCCAGTTTGCTTTCTTGTAGTTCCACCTCGAGAGGGTGCTACTTTCACTTACAAGCTCATTTTCTACAGTTAGAAAGACTGGCCGATGATCACTGCCACCAAGTTGTTTCCCAACAATTTGTGTAATGTTCCACTCCAGGTCTGGTGAATGAAAAAGCCAGGTCAGGTGTGGTTGTAGTGTGCCATGATCTCGAGTAGAAAGTGTGTGGGTCAGAAGGCTTGTTAATCAAGATGAATCTATTCTCATCCTGCCAGTCTTCCAGTCTCTCTCCTCTCTGGTCCATGTGATCATAGCCCCAGCTCGGTGTCGAGCTCTCACCGTCAGACAGGCTCTTGGTTGAGTGTCCCCTTTTCCGACTGACCAGCTGGAAACCGTCTTCACCCTCCTTACTATGTTGATCTGTCTGGGAGTTCGAAGTGACTTTTTGTGCCAGTCTAGGTCCCTTCTTGATTTGTACTTTGGCCGGACATTTATTACTCAAGTGGGAGTCTTCCCTACAGACTCTACGGCGCCCCGGAACTGTGATGAAGAGACGGTGTAGCTTGTCTTCTACCCCGTCCAACTCCATGTCCACGTAATGTGGCAGAGGTTCTTTCGGGTTGCACAGAAGTAACCAATTGTCTGCTGTTTTTCAGTTTATGCACTTCCGCGTTTATATCTCCCGAAATATCCGCAGCTATTTGCTTTAGTGTCTCAACCTTTGCGGTTGTAGGCATCCAGTGAATCATAGCCTTGGTCTTTTCCTTCTCTATGTATTCAATTACAATAGGTACTTTAAGATCCTGCAGTTCATGCTTCGTCCCGTGAAGCCGTTCATAATGAGCCGCCTTTGCTTCCAGTGTCAGCGTAGCGTACCATATTTTAGGGTTCTCAAAACGGTAGATGGATTTTATCCCTTCCCTACCTATCCCACAAGGCCCCCTCAAGACGCTCGCCATCAGCGAGTAGTTGAACCGGATTACATGAGGTCCTGATATTGAAAACACAAGTGTGTTTGCTTGGTGGAACGCTCCTCCCTCGAAACCTTCACTCGTGTTGACTTTGACACGTTTTACAATTTGGTTTTCCATCTTATATAATGCATGACAGAGGAAATCTTTAATACGGATTTACACGTGGTGAAAACAATCGAAAACACTTCCACACAATTGAAATCATTGATATGTTCGAATAATCCGTGACAGAGGCAAATTTTTAATCCAGATCTACACGTGGTGAAAAACTATCGAATTCACTTCCACAAAATTAATATCACTGATATGTTTAAATAATCCGTGAAAGAGAAAATCTTTAATCCAAATCTACACGTGGTGTTTGAACGACGCTCAAAACGTTATAGTCGTAAGGTCCACATTCCACATTATCTTCAATTCGTTTAGCTGTATTTTAATTTTATCTTCATTTTGTATATCTTTATTTTAATTGTATTTTCGTTTTGCATTTTAAATTTGTATATCTGTATTATAATTTTATCTTTAATTTGTATAGCTGTACTTTAATTTTATTTTACGTTTGTATTTTAATTTAATTTTCATTATGTATAGCTGTAAAAAAAAAAAATTGTAATCTTTATTTTGTAATGCTGGATATTAATTTTATCTTCATTTTGTATAGCTGTATTTTAATTTTATCTTCATTTTGTAGATCTGTATTTTACTTTATCTTCGTTTTGTAGAGCTGTATTTTACTTTATCTTCATTTTGTAGAGCTGTATTTTAATTTTATCTTTGCCTATCGGTAGAAGGAAAAGAATTCTTAAGTGCTGTACTGAGCCAATTCTGAGGCAAGAACGCGAATCATGGACAATTAACAGACAAGTGAGGAATACGTGTTAGCTGCGGAGATGTGGTTTTATAGAAGAATGGTGGGGGAATAGAAAGACCAATGAAGACATCTTGAAAGAAGTTGACTCACAAAGAGAATCGGTTACTCGCATCAGAAGAGGAGTCCACATTCTTTGAACATGTCATGAGAATAGGAAAACTGCAGGTTGGAGAAGAAGAGAGGCAGGGGTAAAACCAAGAGAGAAAATGCTGGACCGTTTGACATCAAGTTATTGAAGAACGCCGGTATTAGTACACCCCCCCCCCCCCCCGCCCCCACATCTTTTCCTTCTTCTCGCTCTGTTGTTATGCCTTAATTTAGTCACCGTAGTGGCTTCACCTTGTTTATATGTTGTGTTTTGTCTATTTGTTGGCAGATGCTTTGTGAAACTGCAATAATTCGTGTTATTTTATATTGTTAATATGTCCTGTGCAGACCGTTGTGATTAACACCAATTCCATACTGGCGTTTCATGGATGGTCACGAACATCAAATACAAATGGTATTGTAGAAGACTTAAGTATTTTATTTTGAGTAACTAAGCCCCCGAAGAAGCCGCTAAAAATTGCAGCAGCCGACCAGTGAAGGTCGTCTGTGCGGGGTATTGGGAATAGTTTTCAACTAGCAATAACCACGCCTCGGTAAAACCTCATTGGCTATGGTACCGCCACTGCGCAAAGCTAACTGTTTCACCTACACACTGTGACCTTACACAAAGAACTATAAAGAAACTATGTGGTGTAAGATATCTGAATATTGCTAACTGTTAACTTCTTTTTTCATAATCATATGAAAAGTAATTTAATCTTGGAAAATATTTCTTATAGTAAGTAATACTCTGCACACTAAAACTTGATAAGTTGATTAAAGACACTAATAACAGAGTATTGAATTATAGGTTTTTCCCTGGGATAACTTGAAGATTTGTAACCAAGGGAAATAATATTCTAAAAAGGGAAATAATCAACATATATTAATTGAAGGTAACATAGATTTATAGAATGTCATATAAAGATACGTGATAGTATTTATGATTTTCGTTCTCTCACTTTGAATTCAAACGTCGTCCATACACATGCTACTACTTCTAGTGCACTTGACTGATGTTTACATGTGGATTCATTCATTCAGTAGCATGTCCTTTGCAGAACCTCTCTCCCATGACAACCTTCTGGAAAAACTTCCCGATCACAAGGAAGATGTCCCGCGTCCGATACACCCATCTGGAGATCATCCGCCACATCCTGCACCCCTCTTCTTTTTGGGCTTTCTCTTCCTCTCTTCCCAGGCATATACCCCTCCATTATTGTTTTCTGCAAACTTTCATGACGTTAATGTTTATTGTTGTTAAATTATTGTTAATGATAAATACATTATAATTAACCAGAGTTGAATATTGAAGACGGTTGGCTATAACACGATAAAACAAAGAAAATTGAAATATTTTGGTCACTTCTTCTTCTTCTTTCGTTCGCTTGAAATATGTCTATAACTGCAATGTTGTCTCTTGTATGAATCTAACAGTCTTTTTCAGTTCACACAGCGGTCCATGGAGTTTATCTTCCACTGTCGTCTCTCTAGGCCAGAAGGTTTGCCTAGATATGTTATATTTTGGGCAATCTTGGAGTATGTGCTCTGCTGTCTGCGACGCCAATCCACATGTGCACATGGCTGTTTCACCAATCTTGAATTTTGCATACATGTGGTTGCGTAATCTATTGTGTCCTGTTCTGAGGTGCTAGAATAATGACTTGTTCTGGTCTATCCATAACGTGGTAGTCATCTTGAGCAGGTTTTGGTTGCTTTCTGACTGATTTGATCATTCTTTATTTTTGGTACTCCACAGTGGGATGGCATCCACTGTATGGTGACCTTATGCTGACTGCTAAGTTCAGAAAGTAGTGTCCTTAGTACTAGCAATTTCCCAGACAGAAGCGCCTCGAGTACTGACTTTGCATCTGTCAGTAGCACCACAGGTTGTGTACCATTGCTAGTACCCAGTAATTTCTCTGTTGCTATCTTTATTGCCTCAATTTCAGCATCATAGTTATGGCAGTACTTTCCTGTCGGTACTCTGGCTTTGTCCCTAGTATTATTTGGGTATTCTATGTACACTCCTGCTCCTCCATTTCGAACAGCATTTTGTGCTGACCCATCTGTGTAGACTCGGATCCAGAGGTCCTGTGGGCATTCTTCATCAAGGAAGCTGAGAGTGGCTGTTCTGCGCTGCACACTGTTCTGTTCTTCCTTGTCAAATATTCCTCTCACTTTTGTCTGGATTCGCAATGATAGTCTATGTTCATCTTTCCATGGAGTTCGCTCCGGAATAGTTGTTAGAGGGATACCAACTGTGGGCAGATCGGTGGTTTCTCTGCAGAGTCGTTTGACTTGGTGGATAAAACTACTTCTTTTCAACCGCCCCATAGCTAGGTTATCAAATCTGTTCTTCATAGGGTGGCCTGGCAAGCTGAGGAACTTTTCTGCTTGTATTAGCGTTTTCGTATCTCTGCGCTCTCTCAGTGCTTGTGCCCTCCCCATCTTCTCCATTTCCACTATAGGGGTTGATCTCATCCCTCCTGTGGTGACTCTAAGTGCTTGATTTTGCACCTTGTCCAGCTCTTGTAGTGTGGTGTTTGATGCCGAACACCACGCAGTTGACCCGTATTCCAGGTGTGGTCGTATGCTTTGTTGATAAACTTTGCTAAGTATTTTCCCACTGGCTCTGGTTCCACCTAGATTTCTCAGGATGGCTATTTTCCTTCTTGCTTTTGCTACTGCTTTGTTGATGTGCTTTCGCCATGTCAGCCTACCATCAAATGTCACTCCAAGGTATGTTGGTTCTTTATCTTCTCTTAGGGGTGTTCCATTTATCTGGATGACCCCTGCCTTTTGTTTTGGAGAGAGGGTAAATAGAGTGGTGCTGCACTTGTCAGTGTTTATGCTGACACACCATCTATTTGCCCATGCAACAAATGTATCTACAGCTCTTTGTAGCGATCTGGTGGCCACTGATGCATGTTCATTTATGCTCCATAGAACCAGGTCATCGGCGTACATTGCTGCTTTAATTCCATGCGGTAGATTAGCAACGAGATCATTGATGAAGATTAGAAAAAGTGTGGGAGACAAGACTCCACCCTGGGGAACACAGTGACGCAGTAGTACTTTCTTGCTCTTGAGACCGTCTATCTGTACTCGGGCTCTTCTGTTGTGCAAGTATGCTTTCACCCATTTGTACATTCTTCCATTGACTTTGCAGTTTCTCAATTTCTTCATCAGACCTTCTTTCCAGACTTTGTCAAAGGCTTTCTTCAGATCTATCCATGCCGCAAGCACCAGCTTCTTCTCTTGGAATGCATCCTCAATTTCTTGAGAGAGGTAGGTTGTCTGATCTTCCGAAGAGGAGCACTGCCTAAAGCCAGCCTGCTGTGGCACAATGATGTTTTTACTTTTGAATGTACCACTGCAGTCTGTGATTGATGATGCGCTCCAGTGTTTTGCTGAGACAGCTGGTGAGGCTAATTGGTCTGTAGCTAGAGGCAATGGAACTATCTTTCCCTGATTTTAGGAGGGGTATCATGATTGCTTCTCTCCAGGCTTGTGGAATACTGCCTAAGGTCCAACTGTTATTGAAGATCTGCAACAGCTTTGCTTTGGCTTCTGTTCCTAGGATCCTGATCATTTCATTGGAGATACCATCAGCTCCTGGTGACTTTCTCATTTTCAGTTTTGATTTTACTAACTCCAGTTCGCTGACTGTGATGGATGCCTCCAGAACCTCGTGTACTATTTCCTTCTGTCCCGTATGTTGCTGTTTCTCTCGAATCTCTTGTTGTTTCTCTGGACTAATTTTGATATTGTTATCTTGTGCGAATGAGTCCGCAAAATGGTCAGCTGCTTGCTTTCTTGTTAAGATGTTTCCATCTTTATGTAGTGCAATTTTTGAGTTTCTCCCTGCGCCCTCATCGTTAAGTTGTTTTATTAGCTTTCACAATTTCCTTGTGTCTCTTTCAAAGTTCAGAGACTCCGTTTTCTCCTGCCAGCTTTTCCGTCTAGCCTGCAGCTTGGCCCTTTGGAATTTGGCTTTTGCATGCTGGAATTTATTGTGGTGCTCTTGGCTGGGTGTGGCCTCTGCTTGCTTTCTACACTCTTTCACATCATTATGCAACTGTTCCAGTTCACTACTCCAGTAGGGTTTATATTGTTTACGGGCTCCTCTTGGTACTGTTTCTCGCGCTGCCTGCAGTATGCATTTCTCAAACTCTTCAACTACTTTATTTATGTCTTTCTCAGTGTTCAGGTTTCTAACCAGTATGCTGGTGCGATTCTGGTAAATTGCCCAGTTTGCTTTCTTGTAGTTCCACCCCGAGAGGGTGCTACTTTCACTTACAAGCTCATTTTCTACAGTTAGAAAGACTGGCCGATGATCACTGCCACCAAGTTGTTTCCCAACAATTTGTGTAATGTTCCACTCCAGGTCTGGTGAATGAAAAAGCCAGGTCAGGTGTGGTTGTAGTGTGCCATGATCTCGAGTAGAAAGTATGTGGGTCAGAAGGCTTGTTAATCAAGATGAATCTATTCTCATCCTGCCAGTCTTCCAGTCTCTCTCCTCTCTGGTCCATGTGATCATAGCCCCAGCTCGGTGTCGAGCTCTCACCGTCAGACAGTCTCTTGGTTGAGTGTCCCCTTTTCCGACTGACCAGCTGGAAACCGTCTTCACCCTCCTTACTATGTTGATCTGTCTGGGAGTTCGAAGTGACTTTTTGTGCCAGTCTAGGTCCCTTCTTGATTTGTACTTTGGCCGGACATTTATTACTCAAGTGGGAGTCTTCCCTACAGACTGTACACACCACACGGCGCCCCGGAACTGTGATGAAGAGACGGTGTAGCTTGACTTCTACCCCGTCCAACTCCATGTCCACGTAATGTGGCAGAGGTTCTTTCGGGTTGCACAGAAGTAACCAATTGTCTGCTGTTTTTCAGTTTATGCACTTCCGCGTTTATATCTCCCGAAATATCCGCAGCTATTTGCTTTAGTGTCTCAACCTTTGCGGTTGTAGGCATCCAGTGAATCATAGCCTTGGTCTTTTCCTTCTCTATGTATTCAATTACAATAGGTACTTTAAGATCCTGCAGTTCATGCTTCGTCCCGTGAAGCCGTTCATAATGAGCCGCCTTTGCTTCCGGTGTCAGCGTAGCGTACCATATTTTAGGGTTCTCAAAACGGTAGATGGATTTTATCCCTTCCCTACCTATCCCACAAGGCCCCCTCAAGACGCTCGCCATCAGCGAGTAGTTGAACCGGATTACATGAGGTCCTGATATTGAAAACACAAGTGTGTTTGCTTGGTGGAACGCTCCTCCCTCGAAACCTTCACTCGTGTTGACTTTGACACGTTTTACAATTTGGTTTTCCATCTTATATAATGCATGACAGAGGAAATCTTTAATACGGATTTACACGTGGTGAAAACAATCGAAAACACTTCCACACAATTGAAATCATTGATATGTTCGAATAATCCGTGACAGAGGCAAATTTTTAATCCAGATCTACACGTGGTGAAAAACTATCGAATTCACTTCCACAAAATTAATATCACTGATATGTTTAAATAATCCGTGAAAGAGAAAATCTTTAATCCAAATCTACACGTGGTGTTTGAACGACGCTCAAAACGTTATAGTCGTAAGGTCCACATTCCACATTATCTTCAATTCGTTTAGCTGTATTTTAATTTTATCTTCATTTTGTATATCTTTATTTTAATTGTATTTTCGTTTTGCATTTTAAATTTGTATATCTGTATTATAATTTTATCTTTAATTTGTATAGCTGTACTTTAATTTTATTTTACGTTTGTATTTTAATTTAATTTTCATTATGTATAGCTGTAAAAAAAAAAAAAAATTGTAATCTTTATTTTGTAATGCTGGATATTAATTTTATCTTCATTTTGTATAGCTGTATTTTAATTTTATCTTCATTTTGTAGATCTGTATTTTAATTTTATCTTTGCCTATCGGTAGAAGGAAAAGAATTCTTAAGTGCTGTACTGAGCCAATTCTGAGGCAAGAACGCGAATCATGGACAATTAACAGACAAGTGAGGAATACGTGTTAGCTGCGGAGATGTGGTTTTATAGAAGAATGGTGGGGGAATAGAAAGACCAATGAAGACATCTTGAAAGAAGTTGACTCACAAAGAGAATCGGTTACTCGCATCAGAAGAGGAGTCCACATTCTTTGAACATGTCATGAGAATAGGAAAACTGCAGGTTGGAGAAGAAGAGAGGCAGGGGTAAAACCAAGAGAGAAAATGCTGGACCGTTTGACATCAAGTTATTGAAGAACGCCGGTATTAGTACACCCCCCCCCCCCCCCCCCCGCCCCCACATCTTTTCCTTCTTCTCGCTCTGTTGTTATGCCTTAATTTAGTCACCGTAGTGGCTTCACCTTGTTTATATGTTGTGTTTTGTCTATTTGTTGGCAGATGCTTTGTGAAACTGCAATAATTCGTGTTATTTTATATTGTTAATATGTCCTGTGCAGACCGTTGTGATTAACACCAATTCCATACTGGCGTTTCATGGATGGTCACGAACATCAAATACAAATGGTATTGTAGAAGACTTAAGTATTTTATTTTGAGTAACTAAGCCCCCGAAGAAGCCGCTAAAAATTGCAGCAGCCGACCAGTGAAGGTCGTCTGTGCGGGGTATTGGGAATAGTTTTCAACTAGCAATAACCACGCCTCGGTAAATTTTTTTTTTTTTTTTTTTTTTTTTTTTTTTGACAATTCAAAGCTGTTATTGTTATTCAGTATATCTGACCCTGCTGAATTAATAATGTGTGGTCTTCTGTGCTGTCTCCGAAGTCAGCGTCATATTTTTAAAACATGCAGCTATTGAGCTGACGATAATTATTTATATCCGTTTGACTAACACTTTCTAGAGATTTGGACATATTTCTCGTTGCCAGCATTTTCCAACCTTTCATGACATTTATTTTAGAAAAAGTGTCTTGTCTCCCACACTTTTTCTAATCTTCATCAATGATCTCGTTGCTAATCTACCGCATGGAATTAAAGCAGCAATGTACGCCGATGACCTGGTTCTATGGAGCATAAATGAACATGCATCAGTGGCCACCAGATCGCTACAAAGAGCTGTAGATACATTTGTTGCATGGGCAAATAGATGGTGTGTCAGCATAAACACTGACAAGTGCAGCACCACTCTATTTACCCTCTCTCCAAAACAAAAGGCAGGGGTCATCCAGATAAATGGAACACCCCTAAGAGAAGATAAAGAACCAACATACCTTGGAGTGACATTTGATGGTAGGCTGACATGGCGAAAGCACATCAACAAAGCAGTAGCAAAAGCAAGAAGGAAAATAGCCATCCTGAGAAATCTAGGTGGAACCAGAGCCAGTGGGAAAATACTTAGCAAAGTTTATCAACAAAGCATACGACCACACCTGGAATACGGGTCAACTGCGTGGTGTTCGGCATCAAACACCACACTACAAGAGCTGGACAAGGTGCAAAATCAAGCACTTAGAGTCACCACAGGAGGGATGAGATCAACCCCTATAGTGGAAATGGAGAAGATGGGGAGGGCACAAGCACTGAGAGAGCGCAGAGATACGAAAACGCTAATACAAGCAGAAAAGTTCCTCAGCTTGCCAGGCCACCCTATGAAGAACAGATTTGATAACCTAGCTATGGGCGGTTGAAAAGAAGTAGTTTTATCCACCAAGTCAAACGACTCTGCAGAGAAACCACCGATCTGCCCACAGTTGGTATCCCTCTAACAACTATTCCGGAGCGAACTCCATGGAAAGATGAACATAGACTATCATTGCGAATCCAGACAAAAGTGAGAGGAATATTTGACAAGGAAGAACAGAACAGTGTGCAGCGCAGAACAGCCACTCTCAGCTTCCTTGATGAAGAATGCCCACAGGACCTCTGGATCCGAGTCTACACAGATGGGTCAGCACAAAATGCTGTTCGAAATGGAGGAGCAGGAGTGTACATAGAATACCCAAATAATACTAGGGACAAAGCCAGAGTACCGACAGGAAAGTACTGCCATAACTATGATGCTGAAATTGAGGCAATAAAGATAGCAACAGAGAAATTACTGGGTACTAGCAATGGTACACAACCTGTGGTGCTACTGACAGATGCAAAATCAGTACTCGAGGCGCTTCTGTCTGGGAAATTGCCACTTTCTGAACTTAGCAGTCAGCATAAGGTCACCATACAGTGGATGCCATCCCACTGTGGAGTACCAAAAATAAAGAATGATCAAATCAGTCAGAAAGCAACCAAAACCTGCTCAAGATGACTACCACGTTATGGATAGACCAGAACAAGTCATTATTCTAGCACCTCAGAACAGGACACAATAGATTACGCAACCACATGTATGCAAAATTCAAGATTGGTGAAACAGCCATGTGCACATGTGGATTGGCGTCGCAGACAGCAGAGCACATACTCCAAGATTGCCCAAAATATAACATATCTAGGCAAACCTTCTGGCCTAGAGAGACGACAGTGGAAGATAAACTCCATGGACCGCTGTGTGAACTGAAAAAGACTGTTAGATTCATACAAGAGACAACATTGCAGTTATAGACATATTTCAAGCGAACGAAAGAAGAAGAAGAAGTGACCAAAATATTTCAATTTTCTTTGTTTTATCGTGTTATAGCCAACCGTCTTCAATATTCAACTCTGGTTAATTATAATGTATTTATCATTAACAATAATTTAACAACAATAAACATTAACGTCATGAAAGTTTGCAGAAAACAATAATGGAGGGGTATATGCCTGGGAAGAGAGGAAGAGAAAGCCCAAAAAGAAGAGGGGTGCAGGATGTGGCGGATGATCTCCAGATGGGTGTATCGGACGCGGGACATCTTCCTTGTGATCGGGAAGTTTTTCCAGAAGGTTGTCATGGGAGAGAGGTTCTGCAAAGGACATGCTACTGAATGAATGAATCCACATGTAAACATCAGTCAAGTGCACTAGAAGTAGTAGCATGTGTATGGACGACGTTTGAATTCAAAGTGAGAGAACGAAAATCATAAATACTATCACGTATCTTTATATGACATTCTATAAATCTATGTTACCTTCAATTAATATATGTTGATTATTTCCCTTTTTAGAATATTATTTCCCTTGGTTACAAATCTTCAACTCCCCCGATGGTGTTTCCACCTTGTCGTGGTGGGGGAGCTTGAGTTTCTCAATGACCCTGAGAGCTATGCCGGCGGTAGCGTAGCTACCAGCAGGGCCTCCCAAGCCGGACAGGTCAAAGGGTAGAGAACAGACAAAGAGAAACACCCTGGTCCTCCAGGTTGGGGGTTGAAGCGTGGGGTTAACATCCCCACCTTTGTAAAAACCTTTCTTTGTTACGAAACAAATACATGAGCCTCGATATCGGACTGACTTATCTGGACAACGACCTTGGAACGTTAAAGGACTTTTGAGATTTGGAAAATTTAAAATAAAACTTAAGAGAGCTTTCTATACTAAATTACAAAGATTAAACCCAACATATAACAGAGAAAAACTGCAAGACATTACAGTCAAAGAGAAATTTACAGATGAAATAAAATGTAAACTTGAAACTCTGCAAAACCCTTTGGAGGAAAGCATTGACCAAACTTGGTTGAACATCAAGAATACAATTCAGTCTACCGCAGAAGAATGTCTCGGTGTGTTAACCACGCATAGAAAGAACAGATGGTTCAATCAAAAATGTGAAGAAGCAGTCATTAGGAAGAAGAATGCCAGACATGTATGGTTAAATGACATCAATAACATCCAAAAGGAAGAGCATTATAGAAATGAATGTAAAGAGGCTACAAAAATAGTCAGACAGCAGAAGCGAGAATATATGAATAATATAATCAAAGATATGGAAACTAATCACCAGAAAAATGAATCCAGAAAATTTTTTAAAGAACTGAAGTCAATGAAACGAGGGCACCAACAAAACACATATGGTTTAAAAGACAAAAATGGGAATATGATAAATACCAATGAGGAAATGTGCAACACATGGAAAGAATATTTTATTGAATTACTAAATTGTGAAGCTCCAAGTAACATTTTCTCACAGGAAGAGGTTCTAACATGCGAACCACAAATTGAAGAACCTACATTTGAAGAAATCCTATATGTAATCACACGACTTAAAAACAATAAGGCAACTGGGACTGATGGAATTGCTGCTGAATTTATAAAGGCAGGTGGCCATGCATTACATCAAAAGCTATACGAACTAATAATAAAAATCTGGAGGACAGAAGAATTACCCCATGACTGGAAAGAGTCATTATTGATACCTATCTTTAAGAAAGGAGACAAGTTCCAATGTGGAAATTATAGAGGAATATCACTACTGTCCACAAGCTATAAGATACTATCTGCAGTATTACTAAATAGACTAAAACCATATTCAGAAGACATATTAGGTGACTACCAGGCGGGGTTTAGACAAAACAGATCAACAATAGATCAGATATTTATCTTACGACAAATAGCCGAGAAACATTGGGAATATAAAAGAGATCTCCATAACATTTTTGTGGATTTTAAAAAGGCTTATGATAGTGTCCATAGGAATAGTCTATGGAATGCTATGCAGGAATTTGGAATACCAAGGAAGTTAATCAACATGACCAGACTATGCATGGAAGATACTTATAATATAGTAACATATAAAGGCAGGAAATCAGACCCCTTCCAAATAACATCTGGCTTGAAACAGGGTGATGCACTATCGCCGCTACTCTTCAATCTGGCTCTAGAGAAAGTTGTAAGGAAGGTAAAGGAGGAATGTCATATTGGAGGAACATCCAAGCTGCTTGGTTATGCAGATGATATAGATATTATAGGGCAAAGTGAACAAAAGACATTGGAAATATTGACTCACTTAAAGGGAAAAGCCCAACAGATGGGGCTGGTTATCAACCAAGATAAGACAGAATATATGGTAATTTCAAGAGACGGAATGGCTAGAAACTCTGGCCACTTACAAATAGATAATATGACCATTAAAAGAACGGAAACATACAAATACCTGGGTACGATCTTCAACTGCTCCAACATCATAAGGGAAGAAATACAAACTAGAATCAACTCTGGAAATAAGATATACTATGCACTACAACATCTACTAAAATCAAAGGCGCTATCTCGTAACACCAAAATCACAATATACAAAACACTGATCAGACCAGTTGTGCTGTATGGCTCTGAAACCTGGAGTACAACGAAAGGAGACGAAGCCTTGTTACAAACCTTTGAGAACAAAATTTTAAGACGCATCTTTGGACCCATTAGGGATACACAAAGTGGAGAGTGGAAAAGAAGAAGTAACAAAGACATTTATGATATGTTTAAGTCCCCGCTAATCACTGGTATCATGAAGGCTAATAGACTACAATGGCTGGGGCATATAGAAAGAATGGAAGATAATAGGGAAACAAAACTCGCTTACACTCAGGAAATAAATGACCGTAGACCCCGAGGTAGACCAAGAAGACGGTGGAGAGATAATACATGTACAGACCTACAAGCACTTGGAATCAACGACTGGCAAGAGAGGGTCAACCAGAGAGACGAATGGAGACGGATTGTATTTGCAGCAAAGAACCTCAATGGCTCGGAACGCTGAAGAAGAAGAAGAAGACAAATCTTCAAGTTATCCCAGGGAAAAACCTATAATTCAATACTCTGTTATTAGTGTCTTTAATCAACTTATCAAGTTTTAGTGTGCAGAGTATTACTTACTATAAGAAATATTTTCCAAGATTAAATTACTTTTCATATGATTATGAAAAAAGAAGTTAACAGTTAGCAATATTCAGATAGCTTACACCACATAGTTTCTTTATAGTTCTTTGTGTAAGGTCACAGTGTGTAGGTGAAACAGTTAGCTTTGCGCAGTGGCGGTACCATAGCCAATGAGGTTTTACCGAGGCGTGGTTATTGCTAGTTGAAAACTATTCCCAATACCCCGCACAGACGACCTTCACTGGTCGGCTGCTGCAATTTTTAGCGGCTTCTTCGGGGGCTTAGTTACTCAAAATAAAATACTTAAGTCTTCTACAATACCATTTGTATTTGATGTTCGTGACCATCCATGAAACGCCAGTATGGAATTGGTGTTAATCACAACGGTCTGCACAGGACATATTAACAATATAAAATAACACGAATTATTGCAGTTTCACAAAGCATCTGCCAACAAATAGACAAAACACAACATATAAACAAGGTGAAGCCACTACGGTGACTAAATTAAGGCATAACAACAGAGCGAGAAGAAGGAAAAGATGTGGGGGCGGGGGGGGGGTGTACTAATACCGGCGTTCTTCAATAACTTGATGTCAAACGGTCCAGCATTTTCTCTCTTGGTTTTACCCCTGCCTCTCTTCTTCTCCAACCTGCAGTTTTCCTATTCTCATGACATGTTCAAAGAATGTGGACTCCTCTTCTGATGCGAGTAACCGATTCTCTTTGTGAGTCAACTTCTTTCAAGATGTCTTCATTGGTCTTTCTATTCCCCCACCATTCTTCTATAAAACCACATCTCCGCAGCTAACACGTATTCCTCACTTGTCTGTTAATTGTCCATGATTCGCGTTCTTGCCTCAGAATTGGCTCAGTACAGCACTTAAGAATTCTTTTCCTTCTACCGACAGGCAAAGATAAAATTAAAATACAGCTCTACAAAATGAAGATAAAGTAAAATACAGCTCTACCAAACGAAGATAAAGTAACATACAGATCTACAAAATGAAGATAAAATTAAAATACAGCTATACAAAATGAAGATAAAATTAATATCCAGCATTACAAAATAAAGATTACAATTTTTTTTTTTTTTTACAGCTATACATAATGAAAATTAAATTAAAATACAAACGTAAAATAAAATTAAAGTACAGCTATACAAATTAAAGATAAAATTATAATACAGATATACAAATTTAAAATGCAAAACGAAAATACAATTAAAATAAAGATATACAAAATGAAGATAAAATTAAAATACAGCTAAACGAATTGAAGATAATGTGGAATGTGGACCTTACGACTATAACGTTTTGAGCGTCGTTCAAACACCACGTGTAGATTTGGATTAAAGATTTTCTCTTTCACGGATTATTTAAACATATCAGTGATATTAATTTTGTGGAAGTGAATTCGATAGTTTTTCACCACGTGTAGATCTTGATTAAAAATTTGCCTCTGTCACGGATTATTCGAACATATCAATGATTTCAATTGTGTGGAAGTGTTTTCGATTGTTTTCACCACGTGTAAATCCGTATTAAAGATTTCCTCTGTCATGCATTATATAAGATGGAAAACCAAATTGTAAAACGTGTCAAAGTCAACACGAGTGAAGGTTTCGAGGGAGGAGCGTTCCACCAAGCAAACACACTTGTGTTTTCAATATCAGGACCTCATGTAATCCGGTTCAACTACTCGCTGATGGCGAGCGTCTTGAGGGGGCCTTGTGGGATAGGTAGGGAAGGGATAAAATCCATCTACCGTTTTGAGAACCCTAAAATATGGTACGCTACGCTGACACCGGAAGCAAAGGCGGCTCATTATGAACGGCTTCACGGGACGAAGCATGAACTGCAGGATCTTAAAGTACCTATTGTAATTGAATACATAGAGAAGGAAAAGACCAAGGCTATGATTCACTGGATGCCTACAACCGCAAAGGTTGAGACACTAAAGCAAATAGCTGCGGATATTTCGGGAGATATAAACGCGGAAGTGCATAAACTGAAAAACAGCAGACAATTGGTTACTTCTGTGCAACCCGAAAGAACCTCTGCCACATTACGTGGACATGGAGTTGGACGGGGTAGAAGACAAGCTACACCGTCTCTTCATCACAGTTCCGGGGCGCCGTACGGTGTGTACAGTCTGTAGGGAAGACTCCCACTTGAGTAATAAATGTCCGGCCAAAGTACAAATCAAGAAGGGACCTAGACTGGCACAAAAAGTCACTTTGAACTCCCAGACAGATCAACATAGTAAGGAGGATGAAGACGGTTTCCAGCTGGTCAGTCGGAAAAGGGGACACTCAACCAAGAGCCTGTCTGACGGTGAGAGCTCGACACCGAGCTGGGGCTATGATCACATGGACCAGAGAGGAGAGAGACTGGAAGACTGGCAGGATGAGAATAGATTCATCTTGATTAACAAGCCTTCTGACCCACATACTTTCTACTCGAGATCATGGTACACTACAACCACACCTGACCTGGCTTTTTCATTCACCAGACCTGGAGTGGAACATTACACAAATTGTTGGGAAACAACTTGGTGGCAGTGATCATCGGCCAGTCTTTCTAACTGTAGAAAATGAGCTTGTAAGTGAAAGTAGCACCCTCTCGAGGTGGAACTACAAGAAAGCAAACTGGGCAATGTACAAGAATCGCACCAGCATACTGGTTAGAAACCTGAACACTGAGAAAGACATAAATAAAGTAGTTGAAGAGTTTGAGAAATGCATACTGCAGGCAGCGCGAGAAACAGTACCAAGAGGAGCCCGTAAACAATATAAACCCTACTGGAGTAGTGAACTGGAACAGTTGCATAATGATGTGAAAGAGTGTAGAAAGCAAGCAGAGGCCACACCCAGCCAAGAGCACCACAATAAATTCCAGCATGCAAAAGCCAAATTCCAAAGGGCCAAGCTGCAGGCTAGACGGAAAAGCTGGCAGGAGAAAACGGAGTCTCTGAACTTTGAAAGAGACACAAGGAAATTGTGAAAGCTAATAAAACAACTTAACGATGAGGGCGCAGGGAGAAACTCAAAAATTGCACTACATAAAGATGGAAACATCTTAACAAGAAAGCAAGCAGCTGACCATTTTGCGGACTCATTCGCACAAGATAACAATATCAAAATTAGTCCAGAGAAACAACAAGAGATTCGAGAGAAACAGCAACATACGGGACAGAAGGAAATAGTACACGAGGTTCTGGAGGCATCCATCACAGTCAGCGAACTGGAGTTAGTAAAATCAAAACTGAAAATGAGAAAGTCACCAGGAGCTGATGGTATCTCCAATGAAATGATCAGGATCCTAGGAACAGAAGCCAAAGCAAAGCTGTTGCAGATCTTCAATAACAGTTGGACCTTAGGCAGTATTCCACAAGCCTGGAGAGAAGCAATCATGATACCCCTCCTAAAATCAGGGAAAGATAGTTCCATTGCCTCTAGCTACAGACCAATTAGCCTCACCAGCTGTCTCAGCAAAACACTGGAGCGCATCATCAATCACAGACTGCAGTGGTACATTCAAAAGTAAAAACATCATTGTGCCACAGCAGGCTGGCTTTAGGCAGTGCTACTCTTCGGAAGATCAGACAACCTACCTCTCTCAAGAAATTGAGGATGCATTCCAAGAGAAGAAGCTAGTGCTTGCGGCATGGATAGATCTGAAGAAAGCCTTTGACAAAGTCTGGAAAGAAGGTCTGATGAAGAAATTGAGAAACTGCAAAGTCAATGGAAGAATGTACAAATGGGTGAAAGCATACTTGCACAACAGAAGAGCCCGAGTACAGATAGACGGTCTCAAGAGCAAGAAAGTACTACTGCGTCACTGTGTTCCCCAGGGTGGAGTCTTGTCTCCCACACTTTTTCTAATCTTCATCAATGATCTCGTTGCTAATCTACCGCATGGAATTAAAGCAGCAATGTACGCCGATGACCTGGTTCTATGGAGCACAAATGAACATGCATCAGTGGCCACCAGATCGCTACAAAGAGCTGTAGATACATTTGTTGCATGGGCAAATAGATGGTGTGTCAGCATAAACACTGACAAGTGCAGCACCACTCTATTTACCCTCTCTCCAAAACAAAAGGCAGGGGTCATCCAGATAAATGGAACACCCCTAAGAGAAGATAAAGAACCAACATACCTTGGAGTGACATTTGATGGTAGGCTGACATGGCGAAAGCACATCAACAAAGCAGTAGCAAAAGCAAGAAGGAAAATAGCCATCCTGAGAAATCTAGGTGGAACCAGAGCCAGTGGGAAAATACTTAGCAAAGTTTATCAACAAAGCATACGACCACACCTGGAATACGGGTCAACTGCGTGGTGTTCGGCATCAAACACCACACTACAAGAGATGGACAAGGTGCAAAATCAAGCACTTAGAGTCACCACAGGAGGGATGAGATCAACCCCTATAGTGGAAATGGAGAAGATGGGGAGGGCACAAGCACTGAGAGAGCGCAGGGATACGA
Organism: Cepaea hortensis; assembly: GCA_963921405.1. Classification (NCBI taxonomy): domain Eukaryota; kingdom Metazoa; phylum Mollusca; class Gastropoda; order Stylommatophora; family Helicidae; genus Cepaea; species Cepaea hortensis. Next base: position 34,153,472 of record OY992880.1, read on the forward strand.
AAACGCTAATACAAGCAGAAAAGTTCCTCAGCTTGCCAGGCCACCCTATGAAGAACAGATTTGATAACCTAGCTATGGGGCGGTTGAAAAGAAGTAGTTTTATCCACCAAGTCAAACGACTCTGCAGAGAAACCACCGATCTGCCCACAGTTGGTATCCCTCTAACAACTATTCCGGAGCGAACTCCATGGAAAGATGAACATAGACTATCATTGCGAATCCAGACAAAAGTGAGAGGAATATTTGACAAGGAAGAACAGAACAGTGTGCAGCGCAGAACAGCCACTCTCAGCTTCCTTGATGAAGAATGCCCACAGGACCTCTGGATCCGAGTCTACACAGATGGGTCAGCACAAAATGCTGTTCGAAATGGAGGAGCAGGAGTGTACATAGAATACCCAAATAATACTAGGGACAAAGCCAGAGTACCGACAGGAAAGTACTGCCATAACTATGATGCTGAAATTGAGGCAATAAAGATAGCAACAGAGAAATTACTGGGTACTAGCAATGGTACACAACCTGTGGTGCTACTGACAGATGCAAAATCAGTACTCGAGGCGCTTCTGTCTGGGAAATTGCTAGTACTAAGGACACTACTTTCTGAACTTAGCAGTCAGCATAAGGTCACCATACAGTGGATGCCATCCCACTGTGGAGTACCAAAAATAAAGAATGATCAAATCAGTCAGAAAGCAACCAAAACCTGCTCAAGATGACTACCACGTTATGGATAGACCAGAACAAGTCATTATTCTAGCACCTCAGAACAGGACACAATAGATTACGCAACCACATGTATGCAAAATTCAAGATTGGTGAAACAGCCATGTGCACATGTGGATTGGCGTCGCAGACAGCAGAGCACATACTCCAAGATTGCCCAAAATATAACATATCTAGGCAAACCTTCTGGCCTAGAGAGACGACAGTGGAAGATAAACTCTATGGACCGCTGTGTGAACTGAAAAAGACTGTTAGATTCATACAAGAGACAACATTGCAGTTATAGACATATTTCAAGCGAACGAAAGAAGAAGAAGTGACCAAAATATTTCAATTTTCTTTGTTTTATCGTGTTATAGCCAACCGTCTTCAATATTCAACTCTGGTTAATTATAATGTATTTATCATTAACAATAATTTAACAACAATAAACATTAACGTCATGAAAGTTTGCAGAAAACAATAATGGAGGGGTATATGCCTGGGAAGAGAGGAAGAGAAAGCCCAAAAAGAAGAGGGGTGCAGGATGTGGCTTTCTCTTCACAACGTATAAATAGTTCCAACCGACTGTTTCGTCTTCACAAACGAACAAATCTTTCGCCTTTTAGATTTTTTCATTGTGGTGTTATTTCCGGAACTTCATCAACAGCAGACATGGCAGCTTTCAACAACATGGAATCTGTGGACATCGACCGCTTTCTCGAGGGGACACCGCTTCATAAAAAAGGTACGTTGGTTCTCACTATTACCGGACCTGGCGCGGCGGCCAAAGGCACGCCCCATTTAATTGCCAGCACGTTGCTCGGCCCATGTGGGGTGCCTGCTGGCGGAGTAGCAGACATCTACAGATATGAGACACCCACGCGGTGGTTTGTAAATCTGACCCAAGCTGCCCATGTGGCAGTTTACAAAGGCCTGCATGGCAAAAATATAAAACTGCCGACCGAGGGACTCGAAGTGTCGATCGAACACTTTGAAAAGGAACGAGAACGGGTGACGATCCATTGGCTGCCCAACACGATTCCTCCAGAGGGAGTCAAGTTCATCGTAAAACAGACTATGGGTGACGAAAATGCGGAAGTATTCCGCATCAAGTACGGTGGCGGAAAATGGGGAGTTCTTTGTACCCCAAAAAAACCAATACCTCATTACGCCAAGATTACAGCTCCTGGGAAAATCGCAGGAGACCACCGTATTATGTTCACAATAGTGGGTCGTCACACCGAATGCCCTACATGTGGCCTGGACTCACACTGGGCCAACAAATGCCCGAGCCGGAGGCAGAAGAAAGACAATATAAATATCACACAACCAACTGAAAGATCGCAAGAGGAGTTCCCCTCACTCGGGGGGAAACTTCACACAAATTCAAACAACAAAAAACAAGATGTCGCCGAGACAGCCGGCCAAAAAGAAACCACGAGGCCAATCGAGGACAACGCCGCCCAAGATGACGTCGAGGTAGCTGGCGGACCGGTGACCACGGAGACAGACGCAGAAACTCAAGCAAAAACAATTTCACAAGAAACCAACGACGAAGATTTCCAAACTGTCCTCTACGGCAGAAAAAGACAGAGGGCAGAGAGGAGAAATTCCTCAGGCAACAAAGACATGAGAGAAGAGGAAGGAAGATCTTCCCCTTCTCCTTCCAAACCATTCAAGAAAGCTGCTACAAAGCAGGATGAAAACAGCGACAACGAAGGACCACTTTTTATAAACACTGACGAAGACACCGACGAAGAACACGAGGAAAACGAAAACTACAAACATACCATCAAACCCGAAGACGCAACCCAGAATTAAATTACTACAGGAAAGATAAAGGTAATTACTTAAACTTAACCACCATGTTGTTTTATTTTAAATTTTTAAAATGGCTGACGATTTATGTTTAATTAGTTTAAATATTCGTGGTATGAGAATGAAATTAAAACAAATAGTCACTCTCATACACAAATACAAGCCGGATTTTCTGTTATTACAAGAAACAAATATCCAAACAGATTTCGAAGCAGCTGAATTGGTAACACGGCTGGGATTAAAAAATTCGTCATTTAGTTTGGCGGAAAACAACACAGGGTCAGGGACAGCGATCCTACAAATTTCTGACACATGGACAATTTTTAGGTCACACAGAGATCCACATGGTAGAATTTGTACAGTTGAAGTAAAAAACGAGGCACACACGTACGCTATAGTTAACATACATGCACCACCAAACTACAATTATCAACCCCTATTTTATGAAAAGTTAGACGACTTATTAACACAGACATACAGAGGACAAAATATTGTTCTTGCCGGTGATTTCAACTGTGTTCTTGAAAGAATAGATGTGGTAGGAGGTGAAGTAAGAACACAGCTGAGAAGGACCGGTAAGGACAGTATACATCAACTAGACACACTACTAAACATCATTGACACACACAACCTCACAGACGCATTCAGGCAAACACACCCCGACAGCAGAGAAACGACATACACAAACAAAGCACACAACAGATCCTCCAGATTAGACAGATTCTACACACCCGCAACACACCACATCATAAAAACCCAACACCTACGAGAAACACTAGACTTCACAGACCACAAAGGTATACTTGTACACATTAGCCCAAACAGCACAGACACGCAGCCGCACAAACGGTCACCACAATGGAAGTTCAATTGTACACTTCTGAAACACGCAGGATATGTACAATATATGACAAAACTCATACACACATACACAGAAAATATACCGACTGAGAACATCACACAATACTGGGACTTGCTAAAAAGCACGATACGAAGCAGAACACAACATTTAGCAACAATGATTCACAAAGACAGAATAAGACAGGAGCGCATTATACAGACAGCCATACGACTAACAAAACAGACAGACAGAGATGCACTTCATTTACACACACTTGAAGCACAGCTAGAAGATCACCAACAACACAGATATTTGGGTGCTCTTCTCAGAACAAAGCTCAACACTATTACACAAGAGTCAGCAAGTAGACAATATATGGCAATAGAGCAGAATATACAGCATAGGAGACAAATAAGCCAAATATCAGACATGCAGGGAAACATGCAGACAGAAACACTACGCATAGGGACCGCTTTCCAACAACACTACACACATCTATTCACAGCAGAGGCAGTAGACACACAGATACAAGACAACTTCCTACAGTACACAAAGAAATTACCTGACACAGACAGAGAAACACTGGACACAGAGCTGACACTGGCAGACATAACACAGGCACTGAGCACACTAAACAAAGACAAAACTCCAGGACCAGACGGTTTGACAGTAGAATTCTACCAACACTTCTTTCCTATCCTAGGCAATCTTCTCCTCAAAGTCTATCAGGAAGCCTATGACAAACAACAATTACCTGAAAGCTGTAACATGTCCTACATCACACTCATACGCAAAGACAACACCGACAAAACACAACTGAAGAACTACAGACCAATTTTCTTACTCAACACAGACTATAAGATACTTGCCAAATCACTTACCAACAAACTCAAACCCTTCATGCCAACACTCATACACCCCGACCAACAGTGCAGTGTCAAAGACAGAAATATACACAAACACAGCCACCTCATTAGAGATATAATTAACTATACACATAGGAAAGATTGTCCATCCTCCATCTTGTCCTTGGATCAAGAGAAGGCTTTCGACAGAATTTCCCACACTTACCTGCATAGGACACTAGAACACTGTAACATAGGAGAGTACTACAGGCAGTGGATACAGATCTTGTACAAAAACCCTGAGAGCAAAGTGTTGGTGAACCACTCACTGACACATAGCTTCAGGCTCACTAGATCTGTAAGACAGGGATGTCCCTTATCACCACTACTGTATGTGCTCACCTTAGAGCCTTTACTAGAGAAGATAAGACAAGACACTAGTATTAAAGGAACCTTCCTACATGGGATAGGAGAGCAGAAGCTTGTAGCTTATGCAGATGACACTGCCTTCTTCCCCACCAGCAACATCTCAATAAGGAACATACTCCACACCTTTACCCATTTTGGAAAAGGCAGTGGAGCCAAAGTAAATATACAGAAATCACAGATAATGGGACTAGGAAAGTGGAAACAAAAGTCTGATTTCCCTCCAGACCTGAAACACACAGACACCATGAAGCTGTATGGGATCACATTCCCATGTGATCCCTCAAAAACACACAAACAGACATGGCACTCATTGACTGAACAGATCACAGACATGTTACACAGGTATAGGTACAAAACATCCACAATATTTGGTAGAAGCACAATAGTCAACACATACATAATACCCAAAATATTATACTTAGCGACAGTACTAGACCCTCCCAAACAGACCGTCACAGACATAAACATACAAATCAGACGCTTCATCTTCACCAATACAATACACAGCATACACCACAAAACACTCATACAGGACAAACTACAGGGAGGAATTGCACTACAGGACATCCACACAAAAATACTGTCACTTAGAATCAGTCACATAGGTAAAATCATCAGACATCCAGAACAACATAGATTAGCTTTATATTATATAGCACATAACATAAAACACCTCACACCTCTTAACAATGCAACTGCACACTACCAGGGAACACTGCCAACATTCTACCAGACATGTATACAGGCAATACAAGGACATGAACAGTTAATACAGCAAACAACACACAAAATATACAAACATTTAGTTAGAGAGCAAGCACCATCACTCAAACTTAGGATTAAAAGAGGACACAAATACTTCATGTCTGACTTCACATGCACCTTTTCAAACCTACACAACAAACACATAACACCAACAGCTAGAGAAATCACATATAGGTTAGTATACAGCATGACTCCAACAACACAGGGACAATACATAGACAAACAATGCCAACTATGTAGAAACAACACACAAGAGACAGAGGAACACATTTATTTTACATGTCCAACAATTACTGCCACACGCGCAACACTCCAACACCTCATACAAACACACACAGGCAAACAAACCGACATATATAAAGCAATATTTCTCAACACTTTACCAAAGTCAGCAAAAGACATACACACAAAACTACTTATAGCTCTTTCTTACTATAGACATCTCATATGGACATGCAGAAACTCAGCCAGACACAAGCACTACACATATAACACACACTTAATATCATTTATGTACACGCGCAAAATATCACAACTATTTCCAGATTAAACCACATGTATTCCTTATTGTATTACAAATTTGGTATACATGAGCGCGAGAAAGAAAGAAGAAACTGTGAGTGAATGATGAGTAAATGATTAAAAAGATCATATATGGTCAAAAGACAAATGACAAATCCCTTATGTTAAGAATAGTGGAAATATAAATGCTTGTTTTATTTGTTTCAAAATGATGGTTGTAACACTCATAGATAAGGGGAAAGGAAAAAAGGAGAAAAGAAAATCAACTCCTCCCATTCCAATTACTATTTATGGAATGTTTTGCTTTAAATGCACTTGTTGTGCTATACTACCAACTATCATTAATATATGTTTGTTGTTGTTGATTATTATTATTATTATTTTTATTATTATGGAAATGTCTACTATTATTATGATCATTATTATTATTACTATCATTATCTTACCCTTATTATCTTTAGTATCATTAATTTGGAAAGTATTAAGGATATCATCATTATTAATTTACAACTTCATCTCCCACGTTTCCCCCCCCCCCCCACCTTTGCTTAAGGTTTGTTGCTTTTGCTACTACCCCCACTATTTTGTTTTCAAACATTTGTCCAGCCTGTACCATCGTAAAGAGTGGTCATGTCCCTTCCTCTCTTTGTCACCCCCTTTGAATCATGTGAGTGAGTGTTAAATGAATAAATACAAAATCACAAATGGTTACCAAACCAATGATACTGTAAACACTTGTGTCAATACAAATGCTTGATTAAATTTTTATTTAAAAAACAAAAGAAAGAGAGAACACAGAGGAAAATATGAATGAACCCCTACATTTAGGAAAAAACAAGTAGGAAAATATAACCCACTCCTCTACTCCAAGTATTACTAAAAACTGCAGTTTGCAAGTGTATGTACCTGCTAGGCTATGTTAACACCATTCCAAAGAAAATCATCCTAGCAAATGGAATCACATATTGTAAAAATGTTATCATTTTCATAACTATTAGTACCCTTGCTGTTTTTTATAATTGCTGTTATTACCCTCAGTATGCCTCTTCTTGCCATTATTATTATTGTCATCATTAGTAATAAACAAAAAACCCTTTCCCATGTGCCCCCCTCCCCTTGCTCATGGTTTGTGTTTGCCTTTGCTGATACCCACACCGGTTTGGTTCAAATAATTATCCTGCCTTTACCATCATTGCCCGGATAAGGTTGATGAAGGCATTGGTGGAATGAAACAAATTGGTGAGGAGATGGCAAGGGAAACAAAAATGTAAAGATTGCAAAAAAAGTTTGTGCTAATACTGATGCTTGTTTTACTTTTTACAAAAAGGAAAAAAAAAAAAAAAGAGGAAGGGAAAAAATGAATGAACCCTTACAAATATGACCAAAAAATAAGCAAGGAGAAAAAGAAAACCAACTCCTTTTACTTCTACTATTATTGAACATTGCATGAATATGTAAAAAAAAAAAAAAAAAAAAAAAAAAAAAATAAGCAAGGAGAAAAAAGATAACCAACTCCTTTTTACACCTACTATATTATTTAACAGTGCAGGATGCAATTGTTATTGTATGTACCTGCCATGTTTTAACACCATTCCTAAGAAAATCATGTAGCCAATGGAATCACATGTTTGGAAAATGTGATCATTAACATTTAACATTATCAAAACAAATCCTACCATTGTGTTTATAAACATTAGCATTGCTGACATCACCCTTAGTAGTTTTTTTATTCCTTGTCCTTAATATTATAAGATGTATTTCATGTAAACACCATTCCTAAGGTAATCAATTTAGCACATAAAATCACATGTTAAAACTATTATTTATTATCATTGAGTCTATCACTAGTCTCAGCAATGTTACTCCTTGTCACTATGATATTTATTTATGTATTTGGTTGTTACTTTGCATTATTATCATTGTAATCACTATTAATATATATGACTTTGTAAACGCGTATACTATCACATCCCCCTTTCCCACCCTTTTGATACTGTGATTGTTGTCTCTGCTGCCACCCTCAACGTTTTGTTTCAGTTCTGCACCGCCATGTTTATCATCACCGAGGGTGATGGTACTTGGTAGGAGTTTTTGGAGCTGACAGGAGAGCGGGGCGGCAGGGGAAATAATAACAGCCCGCTACCATCACGCTTTTGATTTAAAATATTTCCTTACAACAATGTCAATGGAGAAATATTTAAATGTATAAAATATTTGTAATTTTTGCGCATATGTCACCTACACGCCCACATGCAACGCTCTGTAAAAACACGCACACAAATACTGAACACACAGTACGCATGTAACAACACAAACAATACAAATGCAACAACTACCCCTCCTGCATAGTAAACTAGGATACTCCTTGACAAAACCCCCCCCCCTCCTTTCCACCCCCCCCCCCCCCACCTTTTCGATACTGTTGGTTTTGATGCTGCTGCTGCCTTCACCGGTCGGCTCTAACAAGTTTTACTGCCATTTTCCTCATTACCAAGTGGTGATGATGGTATTGGTGGGGTTGGCGCTGACAGGTGAAAGGGAGGCAGAGGGAAAATAATGGTATACTACCGTCTTGTTGTTGTTTGTACCCGTTTTTCGTTACCCTTCATTTCAAATGTAAAAATGTTGAAACAAATGTTGTAAAAATTTGCGCATATGTCACCTACACTTCCATATGCAACGCTCTGTAACAACACGAACAATACAAATGCAAATGTTTCTTAACACTCAATAAAAGTTTAAAAAAAAAAAAAAAAAAGGTTTTACCGAGGCGTGGTTATTGCTAGTTGAAAACTATTCCCAATACCCCGCACAGACGACCTTCACTGGTCGGCTGCTGCAATTTTTAGCGGCTTCTTGGGGGGCTTAGTTACTCAAAATAAAATACTTAAGTATTCTACAATACCATTTGTATTTGATGTTCGTGACCATCCATGAAACGCCAGTATGGAATTGGTGTTAATCACAACGGTCTGCACAGGACATATTAACAATATAAAATAACACGAATTATTGCAGTTTCACAAAGCATCTGCCAACAAATAGACAAAACACAACATATAAACAAGGTGAAGCCACTACGGTGACTAAATTAAGGCATAACAACAGAGCGAGAAGAAGGAAAAGATGTGGGGGCGGGGGGGGGGTGTACTAATACCGGCGTTCTTCAATAACTTGATGTCAAACGGTCCAGCATTTTCTCTCTTGGTTTTACCCCTGCCTCTCTTCTTCTCCAACCTGCAGTTTTCCTATTCTCATGACATGTTCAAAGAATGTGGACTCCTCTTCTGATGCGAGTAACCGATTCTCTTTGTGAGTCAACTTCTTTCAAGATGTCTTCATTGGTCTTTCTATTCTCCCACCATTCTTCTATAAAACCACATCTCCGCAGCTAACACGTATTCCTCACTTGTCTGTTAATTGTCCATGATTCGCGTTCTTGCCTCAGAATTGGCTCAGTACAGCACTTAAGAATTCTTTTCCTTCTACCGATAGGCAAAGATAAAATTAAAATACAGCTCTACAAAATGAAGATAAAGTAAAATACAGCTCTACAAAACGAAGATAAAGTAAAATACAGATCTACAAAATGAAGATAAAATTAAAATACAGCTATACAAAATGAAGATAAAATTAATATCCAGCATTACAAAATAAAGATTACAATTTTTTTTTTTTTTACAGCTATACATAATGAAAATTAAATTAAAATACAAACGTAAAATAAAATTAAAGTACAGCTATACAAATTAAAGATAAAATTATAATACAGATATACAAATTTAAAATGCAAAACGAAAATACAATTAAAATAAAGATATACAAAATGAAGATAAAATTAAAATACAGCTAAACGAATTGAAGATAATGTGGAATGTGGACCTTACGACTATAACGTTTTGAGCGTCGTTCAAACACCACGTGTAGATTTGGATTAAAGATTTTCTCTTTCACGGATTATTTAAACATATCAGTGATATTAATTTTGTGGAAGTGAATTCGATAGTTTTTCACCACGTGTAGATCTGGATTAAAAATTTGCCTCTGTCACGGATTATTCGAACATATCAATGATTTCAATTGTGTGGAAGTGTTTTCGATTGTTTTCACCACGTGTAAATCCGTATTAAAGATTTCCTCTGTCATGCATTATATAAGATGGAAAACCAAATTGTAAAACGTGTCAAAGTCAACACGAGTGAAGGTTTCGAGGGAGGAGCGTTCCACCAAGCAAACACACTTGTGTTTTCAATATCAGGACCTCATGTAATCCGGTTCAACTACTCGCTGATGGCGAGCGTCTTGAGGGGGCCTTGTGGGATAGGTAGGGAAGGGATAAAATCCATCTACCGTTTTGAGAACCCTAAAATATGGTACGCTACGCTGACACCGGAAGCAAAGGCGGCTCATTATGAACGGCTTCACGGGACGAAGCATGAACTGCAGGATCTTAAAGTACCTATTGTAATTGAATACATAGAGAAGGAAAAGACCAAGGCTATGATTCACTGGATGCCTACAACCGCAAAGGTTGAGACACTAAAGCAAATAGCTGCGGATATTTCGGGAGATATAAACGCGGAAGTGCATAAACTGAAAAACAGCAGACAATTGGTTACTTCTGTGCAACCCGAAAGAACCTCTGCCACATTACGTGGACATGGAGTTGGACGGGGTAGAAGACAAGCTACACCGTCTCTTCATCACAGTTCCGGGGCGCCGTACGGTGTGTACAGTCTGTAGGGAAGACTCCCACTTGAGTAATAAATGTCCGGCCAAAGTACAAATCAAGAAGGGACCTAGACTGGCACAAAAAGTCACTTCGAACTCCCAGACAGATCAACATAGTAAGGAGGGTGAAGACGGTTTCCAGCTGGTCAGTCGGAAAAGGGGACACTCAACCAAGAGCCTGTCTGACGGTGAGAGCTCGACACCGAGCTGGGGCTATGATCACATGGACCAGAGAGGAGAGAGACTGGAAGACTGGCAGGATGAGAATAGATTCATCTTGATTAACAAGCCTTCTGACCCACATACTTTCTACTCGAGATCATGGCACACTACAACCACACCTGACCTGGCTTTTTCATTCACCAGACCTGGAGTGGAACATTACACAAATTGTTGGGAAACAACTTGGTGGCAGTGATCATCGGCCAGTCTTTCTAACTGTAGAAAATGAGCTTGTAAGTGAAAGTAGCACCCTCTCGAGGTGGAACTACAAGAAAGCAAACTGGGCAATTTACAAGAATCGCACCAGCATACTGGTTAGAAACCTGAACACTGAGAAAGACATAAATAAAGTAGTTGAAGAGTTTGAGAAATGCATACTGCAGGCAGCGCGAGAAACAGTACCAAGAGGAGCCCGTAAACAATATAAACCCTACTGGAGTAGTGAACTGGAACAGTTGCATAATGATGTGAAAGAGTGTAGAAAGCAAGCAGAGGCCACACCCAGCCAAGAGCACCACAATAAATTCCAGCATGCAAAAGCCAAATTCCAAAGGGCCAAGCTGCAGGCTAGACGGAAAAGCTGGCAGGAGAAAACGGAGTCTCTGAACTTTGAAAGAGACACAAGGAAATTGTGAAAGCTAATAAAACAACTTAACGATGAGGGCGCAGGGAGAAACTCAAAAATTGCACTACATAAAGATGGAAACATCTTAACAAGAAAGCAAGCAGCTGATCATTTTGCGGACTCATTCGCACAAGATAACAATATCAAAATTAGTCCAGAGAAACAACAAGAGATTCGAGAGAAACAGCAACATACGGGACAGAAGGAAATAGTACACGAGGTTCTGGAGGCATCCATCACAGTCAGCGAACTGGAGTTAGTAAAATCAAAACTGAAAATGAGAAAGTCACCAGGAGCTGATGGTATCTCCAATGAAATGATCAGGATCCTAGGAACAGAAGCCAAAGCAAAGCTGTTGCAGATCTTCAATAACAGTTGGACCTTAGGCAGTATTCCACAAGCCTGGAGAGAAGCAATCATGATACCCCTCCTAAAATCAGGGAAAGATAGTTCCATTGCCTCTAGCTACAGACCAATTAGCCTCACCAGCTGTCTCAGCAAAACACTGGAGCGCATCATCAATCACAGACTGCAGTGGTACATTCAAAAGTAAAAACATCATTGTGCCACAGCAGGCTGGCTTTAGGCAGTGCTCCTCTTCGGAAGATCAGACAACCTACCTCTCTCAAGAAATTGAGGATGCATTCCAAGAGAAGAAGCTGGTGCTTGCGGCATGGATAGATCTGAAGAAAGCCTTTGACAAAGTCTGGAAAGAAGGTCTGATGAAGAAATTGAGAAACTGCAAAGTCAATGGAAGAATGTACAAATGGGTGAAAGCATACTTGCACAACAGAAGAGCCCGAGTACAGATAGACGGTCTCAAGAGCAAGAAAGTACTACTGCGTCACTGTGTTCCCCAGGGTGGAGTCTTGTCTCCCACACTTTTTCTAATCTTCATCAATGATCTCGTTGCTAATCTACCGCATGGAATTAAAGCAGCAATGTACGCCGATGACCTGGTTCTATGGAGCATAAATGAACATGCATCAGTGGCCACCAGATCGCTACAAAGAGCTGTAGATACATTTGTTGCATGGGCAAATAGATGGTGTGTCAGCATAAACACTGACAAGTGCAGCACCACTCTATTTACCCTCTCTCCAAAACAAAAGGCAGGGGTCATCCAGATAAATGGAACACCCCTAAGAGAAGATAAAGAACCAACATACCTTGGAGTGACATTTGATGGTAGGCTGACATGGCGAAAGCACATCAACAAAGCAGTAGCAAAAGCAAGAAGGAAAATAGCCATCCTGAGAAATCTAGGTGGAACCAGAGCCAGTGGGAAAATACTTAGCAAAGTTTATCAACAAAGCATACGACCACACCTGGAATACGGGTCAACTGCGTGGTGTTCGGCATCAAACACCACACTACAAGAGCTGGACAAGGTGCAAAATCAAGCACTTAGAGTCACCACAGGAGGGATGAGATCAACCCCTATAGTGGAAATGGAGAAGATGGGGAGGGCACAAGCACTGAGAGAGCGCAGAGATACGAAAACGCTAATACAAGCAGAAAAGTTCCTCAGCTTGCCAGGCCACCCTATGAAGAACAGATTTGATAACCTAGCTATGGGGCGGTTGAAAAGAAGTAGTTTTATCCACCAAGTCAAACGACTCTGCAGAGAAACCACCGATCTGCCCACAGTTGGTATCCCTCTAACAACTATTCCGGAGCGAACTCCATGGAAAGATGAACATAGACTATCATTGCGAATCCAGACAAAAGTGAGAGGAATATTTGACAAGGAAGAACAGAACAGTGTGCAGCGCAGAACAGCCACTCTCAGCTTCCTTGATGAAGAATGCCCACAGGACCTCTGGATCCGAGTCTACACAGATGGGTCAGCACAAAATGCTGTTCGAAATGGAGGAGCAGGAGTGTACATAGAATACCAAAATAATACTAGGGACAAAGCCAGAGTACCGACAGGAAAGTACTGCCATAACTATGATGCTGAAATTGAGGCAATAAAGATAGCAACAGAGAAATTACTGGGTACTAGCAATGGTACACAACCTGTGGTGCTACTGACAGATGCAAAATCAGTACTCGAGGCGCTTCTGTCTGGGAAATTGCTAGTACTAAGGACACTACTTTCTGAACTTAGCAGTCAGCATAAGGTCACCATACAGTGGATGCCATCCCACTGTGGAGTACCAAAAATAAAGAATGATCAAATCAGTCAGAAAGCAACCAAAACCTGCTCAAGATGACTACCACGTTATGGATAGACCAGAACAAGTCATTATTCTAGCACCTCAGAACAGGACACAATAGATTACGCAACCACATGTATGCAAAATTCAAGATTGGTGAAACAGCCATGTGCACATGTGGATTGGCGTCGCAGACAGCAGAGCACATACTCCAAGATTGCCCAAAATATAACATATCTAGGCAAACCTTCTGGCCTAGAGAGACGACAGTGGAAGATAAACTCTATGGACCGCTGTGTGAACTGAAAAAGACTGTTAGATTCATACAAGAGACAACATTGCAGTTATAGACATATTTCAAGCGAACGAAAGAAGAAGAAGAAGTGACCAAAATATTTCAATTTTCTTTGTTTTATCGTGTTATAGCCAACCGTCTTCAATATTCAACTCTGGTTAATTATAATGTATTTATCATTAACAATAATTTAACAACAATAAACATTAACGTCATGAAAGTTTGCAGAAAACAATAATGGAGGGGTATATGCCTGGGAAGAGAGGAAGAGAAAGCCCAAAAAGAAGAGGGGTGCAGGATGTGGCGGATGATCTCCAGATGGGTGTATCGGACGCGGGACATCTTCCTTGTGATCGGGAAGTTTTTCCAGAAGGTTGTCATGGGAGAGAGGTTCTGCAAAGGACATGCTACTGAATGAATGAATCCACATGTAAACATCAGTCAAGTGCACTAGAAGTAGTAGCATGTGTATGGACGACGTTTGAATTCAAAGTGAGAGAACGAAAATCATAAATACTATCACGTATCTTTATATGACATTCTATAAATCTATGTTACCTTCAATTAATATATGTTGATTATTTCCCTTTTTAGAATATTATTTCCCTTGGTTACAAATCTTCAAGTTATCCCAGGGAAAAACCTATAATTCAATACTCTGTTATTAGTGTCTTTAATCAACTTATCAAGTTTTAGTGTGCAGAGTATTACTTACTATAAGAAATATTTTCCAAGATTAAATTACTTTTCATATGATTATGAAAAAAGAAGTTAACAGTTAGCAATATTCAGATAGCTTACACCACATAGTTTCTTTATAGTTCTTTGTGTAAGGTCACAGTGTGTAGGTGAAACAGTTAGCTTTGCGCAGTGGCGGTACCATAGCCAATGAGGTTTTACCGAGGCGTTGTGAAACTGCAATAATTCGTGTTATTTTATATTGTTAATATGTCCTGTGCAGACCGTTGTGATTAACACCAATTCCATACTGGCGTTTCATGGATGGTCACGAACATCAAATACAAATGGTATTGTAGAAGACTTAAGTATTTTATTTTGAGTAACTAAGCCCCCGAAGAAGCCGCTAAAAATTGCAGCAGCCGACCAGTGAAGGTCGTCTGTGCGGGGTATTGGGAATAGTTTTCAACTAGCAATAACCACGCCTCGGTAAAACCTCATTGGCTATGGTACCGCCACTGCGCAAAGCTAACTGTTTCACCTACACACTGTGACCTTACACAAAGAACTATAAAGAAACTATGTGGTGTAAGCTATCTGAATATTGCTAACTGTTAACTTCTTTTTTCATAATCATATGAAAAGTAATTTAATCTTGGAAAATATTTCTTATAGTAAGTAATACTCTGCACACTAAAACTTGATAAGTTGATTAAAGACACTAATAACAGAGTATTGAATTATAGGTTTTTCCCTGGGATAACTTGAAGATTTGTCTTCTTCTTCTTCTTCAGCGTTCCGAGCCATTGAGGTTCTTTGCTGCAAATACAATCCGTCTCCATTCGTCTCTCTGGTTGACCCTCTCTTGCCAGTCGTTGATTCCAAGTGCTTGTAGGTCTGTACATGTATTATCTCTCCACCGTCTTCTTGGTCTACCTCGGGGTCTACGGTCATTTATTTCCTGAGTGTAAGCGAGTTTTGTTTCCCTATTATCTTCCATTCTTTCTATATGCCCCAGCCATTGTAGTCTATTAGCCTTCATGATACCAGTGATTAGCGGGGACTTAAACATATCATAAATGTCTTTGTTACTTCTTCTTTTCCACTCTCCACTTTGTGTATCCCTAATGGGTCCAAAGATGCGTCTTAAAATTTTGTTCTCAAAGGTTTGTAACAAGGCTTCGTCTCCTTTCGTTGTACTCCAGGTTTCAGAGCCATACAGCACAACTGGTCTGATCAGTGTTTTGTATATTGTGATTTTGGTGTTACGAGATAGCGCCTTTGATTTTAGTAGATGTTGTAGTGCATAGTATATCTTATTTCCAGAGTTGATTCTAGTTTGTATTTCTTCCCTTATGATGTTGGAGCAGTTGAAGATCGTACCCAGGTATTTGTATGTTTCCGTTCTTTTAATGGTCATATTATCTATTTGTAAGTGGCCAGAGTTTCTAGCCATTCCGTCTCTTGAAATTACCATATATTCTGTCTTATCTTGGTTGATAACCAGCCCCATCTGTTGGGCTTTTCCCTTTAAGTGAGTCAATATTTCCAATGTCTTTTGTTCACTTTGCCCTATAATATCTATATCATCTGCATAACCAAGCAGCTTGGATGTTCCTCCAATATGACATTCCTCCTTTACCTTCCTTACAACTTTCTCTAGAGCCAGATTGAAGAGTAGCGGCGATAGTGCATCACCCTGTTTCAAGCCAGATGTTATTTGGAAGGGGTCTGATTTCCTGCCTTTATATGTTACTATATTATAAGTATCTTCCATGCATAGTCTGGTCATGTTGATTAACTTCCTTGGTATTCCAAATTCCTGCATAGCATTCCATAGACTATTCCTATGGACACTATCATAAGCCTTTTTAAAATCCACAAAAATGTTATGGAGATCTCTTTTATATTCCCAATGTTTCTCGGCTATTTGTCGTAAGATAAATATCTGATCTATTGTTGATCTGTTTTGTCTAAACCCCGCCTGGTAGTCACCTAATATGTCTTCTGAATATGGTTTTAGTCTATTTAGTAATACTGCAGATAGTATCTTATAGCTTGTGGACAGTAGTGATATTCCTCTATAATTTCCACATTGGAACTTGTCTCCTTTCTTAAAGATAGGTATCAATAATGACTCTTTCCAGTCATGGGGTAATTCTTCTGTCCTCCAGATTTTTATTATTAGTTCGTATAGCTTTTGATGTAATGCATGGCCACCTGCCTTTATAAATTCAGCAGCAATTCCATCAGTCCCAGTTGCCTTATTGTTTTTAAGTCGTGTGATTACATATAGGATTTCTTCAAATGTAGGTTCTTCAATTTGTGGTTCGCATGTTAGAACCTCTTCCTGTGAGAAAATGTTACTTGGAGCTTCACAATTTAGTAATTCAATAAAATATTCTTTCCATGTGTTGCACATTTCCTCATTGGTATTTATCATATTCCCATTTTTGTCTTTTAAACCATATGTGTTTTGTTGGTGCCCTCGTTTCATTGACTTCAGTTCTTTAAAAAATTTTCTGGATTCATTTTTCTGGTGATTAGTTTCCATATCTTTGATTATATTATTCATATATTCTCGCTTCTGCTGTCTGACTATTTTTGTAGCCTCTTTACATTCATTTCTATAATGCTCTTCCTTTTGGATGTTATTGATGTCATTTAACCATACATGTCTGGCATTCTTCTTCCTAATGACTGCTTCTTCACATTTTTGATTGAACCATCTGTTCTTTCTATGCGTGGTTAACACACCGAGACATTCTTCTGCGGTAGACTGAATTGTATTCTTGATGTTCAACCAAGTTTGGTCAATGCTTTCCTCCAAAGGGTTTTGCAGAGTTTCAAGTTTACATTTTATTTCATCTGTAAATTTCTCTTTGACTGTAATGTCTTGCAGTTTTTCTCTGTTATATGTTGGGTTTAATCTTTGTAATTTAGTATAGAAAGCTCTCTTAAGTTTTATTTTAAATTTTCCAAATCTCAAAAGTCCTTTAACGTTCCAAGGTCGTTGTCCAGATAAGTCAGTCCGATATCGAGGCTCATGTATTTGTTTCGTAACAAAGAAAGGTTTTTACAAAGGTGGGGATGTTAACCCCACGCTTCAACCCCCAACCTGGAGGACCAGGGTGTTTCTCTTTGTCTGTTCTCTACCCTTTGACCTGTCCGGCTTGGGAGGCCCTGCTGGTAGCTACGCTACCGCCGGCATAGCTCTCAGGGTCATTGAGAAACTCAAGCTCCCCCACCACGACAAGGTGGAAACACCATCGGGGGAGTTGAAGATTTGTAACCAAGGGAAATAATATTCTAAAAAGGGAAATAATCAACATATATTAATTGAAGGTAACATAGATTTATAGAATGTCATATAAAGATACGTGATAGTATTTATGATTTTCGTTCTCTCACTTTGAATTCAAACGTCGTCCATACACATGCTACTACTTCTAGTGCACTTGACTGATGTTTACATGTGGATTCATTCATTCAGTAGCATGTCCTTTGCAGAACCTCTCTCCCATGACAACCTTCTGGAAAAACTTCCCGATCACAAGGAAGATGTCCCGCGTCCGATACACCCATCTGGAGATCATCCGCCACATCCTGCACCCCTCTTCTTTTTGGGCTTTCTCTTCCTCTCTTCCCAGGCATATACCCCTCCATTATTGTTTTCTGCAAACTTTCATGACGTTAATGTTTATTGTTGTTAAATTATTGTTAATGATAAATACATTATAATTAACCAGAGTTGAATATTGAAGACGGTTGGCTATAACACGATAAAACAAAGAAAATTGAAATATTTTGGTCACTTCTTCTTCTTCTTTCGTTCGCTTGAAATATGTCTATAACTGCAATGTTGTCTCTTGTATGAATCTAACAGTCTTTTTCAGTTCACACAGCGGTCCATGGAGTTTATCTTCCACTGTCGTCTCTCTAGGCCAGAAGGTTTGCCTAGATATGTTATATTTTGGGCAATCTTGGAGTATGTGCTCTGCTGTCTGCGACGCCAATCCACATGTGCACATGGCTGTTTCACCAATCTTGAATTTTGCATACATGTGGTTGCGTAATCTATTGTGTCCTGTTCTGAGGTGCTAGAATAATGACTTGTTCTGGTCTATCCATAACGTGGTAGTCATCTTGAGCAGGTTTTGGTTGCTTTCTGACTGATTTGATCATTCTTTATTTTTGGTACTCCACAGTGGGATGGCATCCACTGTATGGTGACCTTATGCTGACTGCTAAGTTCAGAAAGTGGCAATTTCCCAGACAGAAGCGCCTCGAGTACTGATTTTGCATCTGTCAGTAGCACCACAGGTTGTGTACCATTGCTAGTACCCAGTAATTTCTCTGTTGCTATCTTTATTGCCTCAATTTCAGCATCATAGTTATGGCAGTACTTTCCTGTCGGTACTCTGGCTTTGTCCCTAGTATTATTTGGGTATTCTATGTACACTCCTGCTCCTCCATTTCGAACAGCATTTTGTGCTGACCCATCTGTGTAGACTCGGATCCAGAGGTCCTGTGGGCATTCTTCATCAAGGAAGCTGAGAGTGGCTGTTCTGCGCTGCACACTGTTCTGTTCTTCCTTGTCAAATATTCCTCTCACTTTTGTCTGGATTCGCAATGATAGTCTATGTTCATCTTTCCATGGAGTTCGCTCCGGAATAGTTGTTAGAGGGATACCAACTGTGGGCAGATCGGTGGTTTCTCTGCAGAGTCGTTTGACTTGGTGGATAAAACTACTTCTTTTCAACCGCCCATAGCTAGGTTATCAAATCTGTTCTTCATAGGGTGGCCTGGCAAGCTGAGGAACTTTTCTGCTTGTATTAGCGTTTTCGTATCTCTGCGCTCTCTCAGTGCTTGTGCCCTCCCCATCTTCTCCATTTCCACTATAGGGGTTGATCTCATCCCTCCTGTGGTGACTCTAAGTGCTTGATTTTGCACCTTGTCCAGCTCTTGTAGTGTGGTGTTTGATGCCGAACACCACGCAGTTGACCCGTATTCCAGGTGTGGTCGTATGCTTTGTTGATAAACTTTGCTAAGTATTTTCCCACTGGCTCTGGTTCCACCTAGATTTCTCAGGATGGCTATTTTCCTTCTTGCTTTTGCTACTGCTTTGTTGATGTGCTTTCGCCATGTCAGCCTACCATCAAATGTCACTCCAAGGTATGTTGGTTCTTTATCTTCTCTTAGGGGTGTTCCATTTATCTGGATGACCCCTGCCTTTTGTTTTGGAGAGAGGGTAAATAGAGTGGTGCTGCACTTGTCAGTGTTTATGCTGACACACCATCTATTTGCCCATGCAACAAATGTATCTACAGCTCTTTGTAGCGATCTGGTGGCCACTGATGCATGTTCATTTATGCTCCATAGAACCAGGTCATCGGCGTACATTGCTGCTTTAATTCCATGCGGTAGATTAGCAACGAGATCATTGATGAAGATTAGAAAAAGTGTGGGAGACAAGACTCCACCCTGGGGAACACAGTGACGCAGTAGTACTTTCTTGCTCTTGAGACCGTCTATCTGTACTCGGGCTCTTCTGTTGTGCAAGTATGCTTTCACCCATTTGTACATTCTTCCATTGACTTTGCAGTTTCTCAATTTCTTCATCAGACCTTCTTTCCAGACTTTGTCAAAGGCTTTCTTCAGATCTATCCATGCCGCAAGCACCAGCTTCTTCTCTTGGAATGCATCCTCAATTTCTTGAGAGAGGTAGGTTGTCTGATCTTCCGAAGAGGAGCACTGCCTAAAGCCAGCCTGCTGTGGCACAATGATGTTTTTACTTTTGAATGTACCACTGCAGTCTGTGATTGATGATGCGCTCCAGTGTTTTGCTGAGACAGCTGGTGAGGCTAATTGGTCTGTAGCTAGAGGCAATGGAACTATCTTTCCCTGATTTTAGGAGGGGTATCATGATTGCTTCTCTCCAGGCTTGTGGAATACTGCCTAAGGTCCAACTGTTATTGAAGATCTGCAACAGCTTTGCTTTGGCTTCTGTTCCTAGGATCCTGATCATTTCATTGGAGATACCATCAGCTCCTGGTGACTTTCTCATTTTCAGTTTTGATTTTACTAACTCCAGTTCGCTGACTGTGATGGATGCCTCCAGAACCTCGTGTACTATTTCCTTCTGTCCCGTATGTTGCTGTTTCTCTCGAATCTCTTGTTGTTTCTCTGGACTAATTTTGATATTGTTATCTTGTGCGAATGAGTCCGCAAAATGGTCAGCTGCTTGCTTTCTTGTTAAGATGTTTCCATCTTTATGTAGTGCAATTTTTGAGTTTCTCCCTGCGCCCTCATCGTTAAGTTGTTTTATTAGCTTTCACAATTTCCTTGTGTCTCTTTCAAAGTTCAGAGACTCCGTTTTCTCCTGCCAGCTTTTCCGTCTAGCCTGCAGCTTGGCCCTTTGGAATTTGGCTTTTGCATGCTGGAATTTATTGTGGTGCTCTTGGCTGGGTGTGGCCTCTGCTTGCTTTCTACACTCTTTCACATCATTATGCAACTGTTCCAGTTCACTACTCCAGTAGGGTTTATATTGTTTACGGGCTCCTCTTGGTACTGTTTCTCGCGCTGCCTGCAGTATGCATTTCTCAAACTCTTCAACTACTTTATTTATGTCTTTCTCAGTGTTCAGGTTTCTAACCAGTATGCTGGTGCGATTCTTGTAAATTGCCCAGTTTGCTTTCTTGTAGTTCCACCTCGAGAGGGTGCTACTTTCACTTACAAGCTCATTTTCTACAGTTAGAAAGACTGGCCGATGATCACTGCCACCAAGTTGTTTCCCAACAATTTGTATAATGTTCCACTCCAGATCTGGTGAATGAAAAAGCCAGGTCAGGTGTGGTTGTAGTGTGCCATGATCTCGAGTAGAAAGTATGTGGGTCAGAAGGCTTGTTAATCAAGATGAATCTATTCTCATCCTGCCAGTCTTCCAGTCTCTCTCCTCTCTGGTCCATGTGATCATAGCCCCAGCTCGGTGTCGAGCTCTCACCGTCAGACAGGCTCTTGGTTGAGTGTCCCCTTTTCCGACTGACCAGCTGGAAACCGTCTTCACCCTCCTTACTATGTTGATCAGTCTGGGAGTTCGAAGTGACTTTTTGTGCCAGTCTAGGTCCCTTCTTGATTTGTACTTTGGCCGGACATTTATTACTCAAGTGGGAGTCTTCCCTACAGACTCTACGGCGCCCCGGAACTGTGATGAAGAGACGGTGTAGCTTGTCTTCTACCCCGTCCAACTCCATGTCCACGTAATGTGGCAGAGGTTCTTTCGGGTTGCACAGAAGTAACCAATTGTCTGCTGTTTTTCAGTTTATGCACTTCCGCGTTTATATCTCCCGAAATATCCGCAGCTATTTGCTTTAGTGTCTCAACCTTTGCGGTTGTAGGCATCCAGTGAATCATAGCCTTGGTCTTTTCCTTCTCTATGTATTCAATTACAATAGGTACTTTAAGATCCTGCAGTTCATGCTTCGTCCCGTGAAGCCGTTCATAATGAGCCGCCTTTGCTTCCGGTGTCAGCGTAGCGTACCATATTTTAGGGTTCTCAAAACGGTAGATGGATTTTATCCCTTCCCTACCTATCCCACAAGGCCCCCTCAAGACGCTCGCCATCAGCGAGTAGTTGAACCGGATTACATGAGGTCCTGATATTGAAAACACAAGTGTGTTTGCTTGGTGGAACGCTCCTCCCTCGAAACCTTCACTCGTGTTGACTTTGACACGTTTTACAATTTGGTTTTCCATCTTATATAATGCATGACAGAGGAAATCTTTAATACGGATTTACACGTGGTGAAAACAATCGAAAACACTTCCACACAATTGAAATCATTGATATGTTCGAATAATCCGTGACAGAGGCAAATTTTTAATCCAGATCTACACGTGGTGAAAAACTATCGAATTCACTTCCACAAAATTAATATCACTGATATGTTTAAATAATCCGTGAAAGAGAAAATCTTTAATCCAAATCTACACGTGGTGTTTGAACGACGCTCAAAACGTTATAGTCGTAAGGTCCACATTCCACATTATCTTCAATTCGTTTAGCTGTATTTTAATTTTATCTTCATTTTGTATATCTTTATTTTAATTGTATTTTCGTTTTGCATTTTAAATTTGTATATCTGTATTATAATTTTATCTTTAATTTGTATAGCTGTACTTTAATTTTATTTTACGTTTGTATTTTAATTTAATTTTCATTATGTATAGCTGTAAAAAAAAAAAAAATTGTAATCTTTATTTTGTAATGCTGGATATTAATTTTATCTTCATTTTGTATAGCTGTATTTTAATTTTATCTTCATTTTGTAGATCTGTATTTTACTTTATCTTCGTTTTGTAGAGCTGTATTTTACTTTATCTTCATTTTGTAGAGCTGTATTTTAATTTTATCTTTGCCTATCAGTAGAAGGAAAAGAATTCTTAAGTGCTGTACTGAGCCAATTCTGAGGCAAGAACGCGAATCATGGACAATTAACAGACAAGTGAGGAATACGTGTTAGCTGCGGAGATGTGGTTTTATAGAAGAATGGTGGGGGAATAGAAAGACCAATGAAGACATCTTGAAAGAAGTTGACTCACAAAGAGAATCGGTTACTCGCATCAGAAGAGGAGTCCACATTCTTTGAACATGTCATGAGAATAGGTAAACTGCAGGTTGGAGAAGAAGAGAGGCAGGGGTAAAACCAAGAGAGAAAATGCTGGACCGTTTGACATCAAGTTATTGAAGAACGCCGGTATTAGTACACCCCCCCCCCCCACATCTTTTCCTTCTTCTCGCTCTGTTGTTATGCCTTAATTTAGTCACCGTAGTGGCTTCACCTTGTTTATATGTTGTGTTTTGTCTATTTGTTGGCAGATGCTTTGTGAAACTGCAATAATTCGTGTTATTTTATATTGTTAATATGTCCTGTGCAGACCGTTGTGATTAACACCAATTCCATACTGGCGTTTCATGGATGGTCACGAACATCAAATACAAATGGTATTGTAGAAGACTTAAGTATTTTATTTTGAGTAACTAAGCCCCCGAAGAAGCCGCTAAAAATTGCAGCAGCCGACCAGTGAAGGTCGTCTGTGCGGGGTATTGGGAATAGTTTTCAACTAGCAATAACCACGCCTCGGTAAATTTTTTTTTTTTTTTTATTTTTTTTTTTTTTTAAAACTTTTATTGAGTGTTAAGAAATATTTGCATTTGTATTGTTCGTGTTGTTACAGAGCGTTGCATGTGGAAGTGTAGGTGACATATGCGCAAATTTTTACAACATTTATTTCAACATTTTTACATTTGAAATGAAAGGTAACGGTAAACGAGTACAAACAAAAACAAGACGGTAGTATGCCATTATTTTCTTTCTGCCACCCTTTCACCTGTCAGCTCCAACCCCACCGATACCATCATCACCACTTGATAATGAGGAAAAGGGCAGTAAAACTTGTTAAAACCGACCGGTGAAGGCAGCAGCAGCATCAAAAACCAACAGTATTTAAAGGGTGGGGGGGGGGGAAGGGGGGGGGGTTGTCAAGGAGTATCCTAGTTTACAATGCAGGAGGGTTAGTTGTTGCATTTGTATTGTTTGTGTTGTTACATGCGTACTGTGTGTTCAGTATTTGTGTGCGTGTTTTTACAGAGCGTTGCATGTGGGCGTGTAGGTGACATATGCGCAAAAAATTACAAATATTTTATACATTTAAACATTTCTCCATTGACATTGTTGTAAGGGAATATTTTAAATAGGAAGCGTGATGGTAGCAGGCTGTTTTTATTTCCTCTGCCGCCCCGCTCTCCTGTCAGCTCCATAAACTCCTACCAAGTACCATCACCACCGCTCGGTGATGATAAAACATGGCGGTGCAAAACTGTTTACAAACAACCGGCGAGGGTGGCAGCAGAGACAAAAATCACAGTATCAAAAGGGTGGGGAAGGGGGATGTGATAGTATACGCGTTTACAAAGCCATATATATTAATAGTGATTACATGATAATAATGCAAAGTAACAACCAAATACATAAATAAATATCATAGTGACAAGGAATAAACAGTGCTGAGACTAGTGATAGACTCAATGATAATAAATAATAGTTTTAACATGTGATTTTATGTGCTAAATTTATTACCTTAGGAATGGTGTTTACATGAAATACGTCTTATAATAATAATGACAAGGAATAAAAACCTACTAAGAGTGATGACAGCAATGCTAATATTAATAAACACAATGGTAGGATTTGTTTTGATTAATGATCACATTTTCCAAACATGTGATTCCATTTGATTTGCTAAAATGATTTTCTTAGACATGGTGTTAAAATATGGCAGGTACATACAATAACAATTGCATCCTGCACTGTTAAATAATATAGTAGGTGTAAAAAGGAGTTGGTTATCTTTTTTTCTCCTTGCTTATTGTGTTTTTTTTTTTTTTTTTTTTTTTTTTTTTACCTATGCATGCAATGTTCAATAATAGTAGAAGTAAAAGGAGTTGGTTATCTTTTTCTCCTTGCTTATTTTTTTTTTTCTTATTTGTAAGGGTTCATTCATTTTTTCCCTTCCTCTTTTTTTTTTTTTTTTTACTTTATGTAAAAAGTAAACAAGCATCAGTATTTGCACAATCATTTTAACAATCTTTACATTTTTGTTTCCCTTGCCATCCTCTCACCAATTTGTTTCATTCCACCAATGCCTTCATCAACCTTATCCGGGCAATGATGGTAAAGGCAGGATAATTATTTGAACCAAACCGGTGTGGGTATCAGCAAAGGCAGCAACAAGCCATGAGCAAGGGGAGGGGGGCACATGGGAAAGGGTTTTTTGTTTATTACTAATGATGACAATAATAATAATGGCAAGAAGAGGCATACTGAGGGTAATAACAGCAATTATAAAAAACAGCAAGGGTACTAATAGTTATGAAAAGGATAAACATTTTTACAATATGTGATTCCATTTGCTAGGATGATTTTCTTTGTAATGGTGTTAAACATAGCCTAGCAGGTACATACACTTGCAAACTGCAGTTTTTAGTAATACTTGGAGTATAGGAGTGGGTTATATTTTCCTACTTGTTTTTTTCCTAAATGTAGAGGTTCATTCATATTTTCCTCTGTGTTCTCTCTTTCTTTTGTTTTTTAAATAAAAATTTAACCAAGCATTTGTATTGACACAAGTGTTTACAGTATCATTGGTTTGGTAACCATTTGTGATTTTGTATTCATTCATTGAACACTCACTCACATGATTCAAAGGGGGTGACAAGGAGAGGAAGGGACATGACCACTCTCTATGATGGTACAGGCTGGACAAATGTTTGAAAACAAAATAGTGGGGGTAGTAGCAAAAGCAACAAACCTTAAGCAAAGGTGGGGGGGGGGGGGACATGGGAGATGAAGTTGTAAATTTATAATGATGATATCCTTAATACTTTTCAAATTAATGATACTAAAGATAATAAGGGTAAGGTAATGATAGTAATAATAATAATGATCATAATAATAGTAGACATTTCCATAATAATAAAATAATAAATAAACAACAAACATATATTAATAATAATAGTAATAATAATAATAATAAATAGTATAACAGATATGTGATTTTGTTTACTAAAGTGATAATCTCAGTAGTGGTGGTGGTATAGCACAACAAGTGCATTTAAAGCAAACCATTCCATAAATAGTAATTTGGAATGGGAGGAGTTGATTTTCTTTTCTCCTTTTTTCTTTTCCCCTTATCTATAAGGGTTGAAACCATCATTTTGAAGCAAATAAAACAAGCATTTATACTTTCACTATTCTTTACATAAGGGATTTTCCATTGGTCTTTTGACCATATGTGATCTTTTTTAATCATTTTCTCACCATTCACTCACAGTTTCTACTTTCTTTCTCGCCCTCATGTATACCAAATTTGTAATAAAATAAGGAAGAGTACATATGATTTACTCTGGAAATAGTTGTGATATCTTGTGTGTGTACATAAAGGAAATTAAATGTGTGTTATATGTGTGGTGTTTGTATCTGGCAAAATTTCTGCAGGTCCATATAAGTTGTCTGTAGTAAGAAAGTGCTACAAGTAGTTTTGTATGTATGTCCTTAGCTGTCTGTGGTATAGTATTGAGAAAAATTGCTTTATATATGTCGGTTTGTTTGCCTGTGTGTGTTTGCATGAGGTGTTTTAGTGTTGCGCGTGTGGCGGTAATTGTTGGACATGTATAATAAATGTATAATAATAAAATTCTGTATAAAACCAAGAGAGAAAATGCTGGACCGTTTGACATCAAGTTATTGAAGAACGCCGGTATTAGTACACCCCCCCCCCCCCCCATCTTTTCCTTCTTCTCGCTCTGTTGTTATGCCTTAATTTAGTCACCGTAGTGGCTTCACCTTGTTTATATGTTGTGTTTTGTCTATTTGTTGGCAGATGCTTTGTGAAACTGCAATAATTCGTGTTATTTTATATTGTTAATATGTCCTGTGCAGACCGCTGTAATTAACACCAATTCCATACTGGCGATTCATGGACGGTCACGAACATCAAATACAAATGGTATTGTAGAAGACTTAAGTATTTTATTTTGAGTAACTAAGCCCCCTAAGAAGCCGCTAAAAATTGCAGCAGCCGACCAGTGAAGGTCGTCTGTGCGGGGTATTGGGAATAGTTTTCAACTAGCAATAACCACGCCTCGGTAAAACCTCATTGGCTATGGTACCGCCACTGCGCAAAGCTAACTGTTTCACCTACACACTGTGACCTTACACAAAGAACTATAAAGAAACTATGTGGTGTAAGCTATCTGAATATTGCTAACTGTTAACTTCTTTTTTCATAATCATATGAAAAGTAATTTAATCTTGGAAAATATTTCTTATAGTAAGTAATACTCTGCACACTAAAACTTGATAAGTTGATTAAAGACACTAATAACAGAGTATTGAATTATAGGTTTTTCCCTGGGATAACTTGAAGATTTGTAACCAAGGGAGATAATATTCTAAAAAGGGAAATAATCAACATATATTAATTGAAGGTAACATAGATTTATAGAATGTCATATAAAGATACGTGATAGTATTTATGATTTTCGTTCTCTCACTTTGAATTCAAACGTCGTCCATACACATGCTACTACTTCTAGTGCACTTGACTGATGTTTACATGTGGATTCATTCATTCAGTAGCATGTCCTTTGCAGAACCTCTCTCCCATGACAACCTTCTGGAAAAACTTCCCGATCACAAGGAAGATGTCCCGCGTCCGATACACCCATCTGGAGATCATCCGCCACATCCTGCACCCCTCTTCTTTTTGGGCTTTCTCTTCCTCTCTTCCCAGGCATATACCCCTCCATTATTGTTTTCTGCAAACTTTCATGACGTTAATGTTTATTGTTGTTAAATTATTGTTAATGATAAATACATTATAATTAACCAGAGTTGAATATTGAAGACGGTTGGCTATAACACGATAAAACAAAGAAAATTGAAATATTTTGGTCACTTCTTCTTCTTCTTTCGTTCGCTTGAAATATGTCTATAACTGCAATGTTGTCTCTTGTATGAATCTAACAGTCTTTTTCAGTTCACACAGCGGTCCATAGAGTTTATCTTCCACTGTCGTCTCTCTAGGCCAGAAGGTTTGCCTAGATATGTTATATTTTGGGCAATCTTGGAGTATGTCCTCTGCTGTCTGCGACGCCAATCCACATGTGCACATGGCTGTTTCACCAATCTTGAATTTTGCATACATGTGGTTGCGTAATCTATTGTGTCCTGTTCTGAGGTGCTAGAATAATGACTTGTTCTGGTCTATCCATAACGTGGTAGTCATCTTGAGCAGGTTTTGGTTGCTTTCTGACTGATTTGATCATTCTTTATTTTTGGTACTCCACAGTGGGATGGCATCCACTGTATGGTGACCTTATGCTGACTGCTAAGTTCAGAAAGTGGCAATTTCCCAGACAGAAGCGCCTCGAGTACTGATTTTGCATCTGTCAGTAGCACCACAGGTTGTGTACCATTGCTAGTACCCAGTAATTTCTCTGTTGCTATCTTTATTGCCTCAATTTCAGCATCATAGTTACGGCAGTACTTTCCTGTCGGTACTCTGGCTTTGTCCCTAGTATTATTTGGGTATTCTATGTACACTCCTGCTCCTCCATTTCGAACAGCATTTTGTGCTGACCCATCTGTGTAGACTCGGATCCAGAGGTCCTGTGGGCATTCTTCATCAAGGAAGCTGAGAGTGGCTGTTCTGCGCTGCACACTGTTCTGTTCTTCCTTGTCAAATATTCCTCTCACTTTTGTCTGGATTCGCAATGATAGTCTATGTTCATCTTTCCATGGAGTTCGCTCCGGAATAGTTGTTAGAGGGATACCAACTGTGGGCAGATCGGTGGTTTCTCTGCAGAGTCGTTTGACTTGGTGGATAAAACTACTTCTTTTCAACCGCCCATAGCTAGGTTATCAAATCTGTTCTTCATAGGGTGGCCTGGCAAGCTGAGGAACTTTTCTGCTTGTATTAGCGTTTTCGTATCTCTGCGCTCTCTCAGTGCTTGTGCCCTCCCCATCTTCTCCATTTCCACTATAGGGGTTGATCTCATCCCTCCTGTGGTGACTCTAAGTGCTTGATTTTGCACCTTGTCCATCTCTTGTAGTGTGGTGTTTGATGCCGAACACCACGCAGTTGACCCGTATTCCAGGTGTGGTCGTATGCTCTGTTGATAAACTTTGCTAAGTATTTTCCCACTGGCTCCCCATGTGGTTCCACCTAGATTTCTCAGGATGGCTATTTTCCTTCTTGCTTTTGCTACTGCTTTGTTGATGTGCTTTCGCCATGTCAGCCTTCCATCAAATGTTACTCCAAGGTATGTTGGTTCTTTATCTTCTCTTAGGGGTGTTCCATTTATCTGGATGACCCCTGCCTTTTGTTTTGGAGAGAGGGTAAATAGAGTGGTGCTGCACTTGTCAGTGTTTATGCTGACACACCATCTATTTGCCCATGCAACAAATGTATCTACAGCTCTTTGTAGCGATCTGGTGGCCACTGATGCATGTTCATTTGTGCTCCATAGAACCAGGTCATCGGCGTACATTGCTGCTTTTAATCCACGCGGTAGATTAGCAACGAGATCATTGATGAAGATTAGAAAAAGTGTGGGAGACAAGACTCCACCCTGGGGAACACAGTGACGCAGTAGTACTTTCTTGCACTTGAGTCCGTCTATCTGTACTCGGGCTCTTCTGTTGTGCAAGTATGCTTTCACCCATTTGTACATTCTTCCATTGACTTTGCAGTTTCTCAATTTCTTCATCAGACCTTCTTTCCAGACTTTGTCAAAGGCTTTCTTCAGATCTATCCATGCCGCAAACACCAGCTTCTTCTCTTGGAATGCATCCTCAATTTCTTGAGAGAGGTAGGTTGTCTGATCTTCCGAAGAGTAGCACTGCCTAAAGCCAGCCTGCTGTGGCACAAGGATGTTTTTACTTTCAATGTACCACTGCAGTCTGTGATTGATGATGCGCTCCAGTGTTTTGCAGAGACAGCTGGTGAGGCTAATTGGTCTGTAGCTAGAGGCAATGGAACTATCTTTCCCTGATTTTAGGAGGGGTATCATGATTGCTTCTCTCCAGGCTTGTGGAATACTGCCTAAGGTCCAACTGTTATTGAAGATCTGCAACAGCTTTGCTTTGACTTCTGTTCCTAGGATCCTGATCATTTCATTGGAGATACCATCAGCTCCTGGTGACTTTCTCATTTTCAGTTTTGATATGGCTAGCTCCAGTTCGCTGACTGTGATGGGTTCCTCCAAAACCTCGTGTATTATTTCCTTCTGTCCCGTATGTTGCTGTTTCTCTCGAATCTCTTGTTGCTTCTCTGGACTAATTTTGATATTGTTATCTTGTGCGAATGAGTCCGCAAAATGGTCAGTTGCTTGCTTTCTTGTTAAGATGTTTCCATCTTTATGTAGTGCAATTTTTGAGTTTCTCCCTGTGCCCTCATCGTTAAGTTGTTTTATTAGCTTTCACAATTTCCTTGTGTCTCTTTCAAAGTTCAGAGACTCCGTTTTCTCCTGCCAGCTTTTCCGTCTAGCCTGCAGCTTGGCCCTTTGGAATTTGGCTTTTGCATGCTGGAATTTATTGTGGTGCTCTTGGCTGGGTGTGGCCTCTGCTTGCTTTCTACACTCTTCCACATCATTATGCAACTGTTCCAATTCACTACTCCAGTAGGGTTTATATTGTTTACGGGCTCCTCTTGTACTGTTTCTCGCGCTGCCTGCAGTATGCATTTCCCAAACTCTTCAACTACTTTATTTATGTCTTTCTCAGTGTTCAGGTTTCTAACCAGTATGCTGGTGCGATTCTTGTAAATTGCCCAGTTTGCTTTCTTGTAGTTCCACCTCGAGAGGGTGCTACTTTCACTTACAAGCTCATTTTCTACAGTTAGAAAGACTGGCCGATGATCACTGCCACCAAGTTGTTTCCCAACAATTCGTGTAATGTTCCACTCCAGGTCTGGTGAATGAAAAAGCCAGGTCAGATGTGGTTGTAGTGTGCCATGATCTCGAGTAGAAAGTATGTGGGTCAGACGGCTTGTTAATCAAGATGAATCTATTCTCATCCTGCCAGTCTTCCAGCCTCTCTACTCTCTGGTCCATGTGATCATAGCCCCGGCTCTGCGAGTGGCTGTTGAAATCGCCACACACAATCATTTTTTCTTTTAGTGGTAGTGTGTCCAGTGCCTGTGGGAAGTCACTTGGACAGTAGTAATTGATCAGATGTAGGTCTGTATTGCCTGTCTTAAGTTTGAGTGTCTGATACTCAGCCCCTTCCATGTAGACTTCGATTTGGGAAGCAGTGATGTTATTTTTGACAAGGGTCAGTATCCCACCTTTTCGCCTATCCTTTCGGTCAGATCGGTAACACTGGTAGCCTCTGATTTTGAAGGCTATGTTTTCGTTGAGGTGAGTTTCTTGCAAGCAATATACACTTACTTTTTCTTGGTCCAGGATGTTTTCTAATTCTATTTTTTTGTTGCTGACTCCCTCCGCATTCCAGTGCATTATTTTAAGTCTTTGTTTAGTATGGCCAGCCGTTATATTCGCATATGGACATCTGAGAAGGACCTCCAGTAGTTGGGGTTCGACCCTTTCGAGACATAGGGCCCGGCACTGCACCTGCCTGGGGGTCCAAAGCAGGGCGAGCACCATAACATTTAGCAGTAGTCGACATATTCCTTTTTGCGTAATTGCGTGGCATCCTGATTTCTGTGGTGCGCCTCCTGTCTGGTTGCCTCCGTCTTCAGCACAATTTCCTTGATAGAGCAGACTGTGGTCTCACTCGAGTTTAGATGTGTACACAAGCACACACGTGCGTGCGAATGCATGTACGTGCATACACATCTAGAGCATACTGGTTATATTTCGGCGCCAGAAACTCGCCGTCGCCCCTTCTCTTGTTAGTTTAAACAGTTCCGCCACGTGAAGGCCAGGAGTTGGACTTTTGCTGCTGAGGTTATGTATTCACGAGCCATTGGGGTATTTAAGCAATGTTGGGCGGTCACCCAACACTGCGCCCCGGCTACATACAGCAACATTTGGAACCCTCTTTGTATATATTTTAGATGCCGTGAATCAAGCTAAAGTACCATAGTCAATTACAGGTCTAGCCGAACCTTTAAAAACATAATTTTTTCTCTCAGAAAGATGTTATGTTCTCTTTAACTTGATCCAGCAAGATCTTCATCGGCCATATTTGAATATGTCTTTATGCAAATGTAAAGTTCCCGTATTAGTCTTGCACAGCTCGTCAGTTCTGGAGCTTAGATGTTGGAGAGAGGCCTCAATAACACATTCCCTGTGGAGATGGTACTTCGGTACCAGGTGGGAAGGAAAGTCTGTATACCAACCTCACTCTTATAGATGCAAGTCCTTTTTCGGGCTCAAAAGACGTGGATCGCACGTCAATGAATGGAACTTAACAATTAAAACCCAGTATCCCAGAGGAGTCATCAACCAACAAACCAACCAACCCACCGACCAATCAACTTGTGATATAATAAAACGTCCTTACCTTTTCCTATTTATTGACTCCCTTAAAAATAAACAACCTCTTTCAATTACTGTTTAAGTAACTTACGTAATATAGGAGAAAATAAAACAGCGATAGACTGACCGTGGCACAGCTTAATTTATTTGGCTTTAATTTTTTTTCAAGTACCTGGCAAGACCGGGACTGATTGAAAAACAAAGGCGCAGTGTAGCCATTTTTGGTCAGTACCACACAAAGAGCAGACGTGCGTTCCCTGTGTGGGGTTTCTTTCCCCGTGTGGGGAAATGTATTTTTGCCTTTTAAAACCATGATTCTCTTCAGCTATTGGTATGTTATATCTACATTATTAAGATGTATTTATGTATTACATAGACCAGTATGTTTAATTAAGAATTAGCTAGAATAATAAGTCAACAATTCTCTTAAACCAGGCTGGATGATGTTTACCAAGGAAACACATGTGGGCGCCACGCTGTAATTTTTTCTATGTTTAACAATTTCAAATCCATATGTTAAAATCTTGTATAGGCATTATGAACTTATATCTAACTAGTAGTGCTTACAATCTAGAAATATTATGTGTACCGTAGAGTATCAAACTCAGGTCAAAAACACATTCTAGGCATTTTCTCAAGGTGGGAACAGACTCTTGATTCATACTTCAGTAGAGAACTCGTGTCTGTCAATTTCATATTCCTATGTTAAAACTTCTATGCATTGTGAACTATATCTCACTATCTATGCTTAGAAATCTGCAAATAATCTATGTACTATAGAAAGGAAGTTTTATCCATGCGGAGACATACACATGAGTACGCATATCATGGACTCAGTTCATTTTGGATAAATTGTTTTCCTAATTCATAATCTGCAACTTGGAACTATAGTGCTAAATTTTAGTACAATCCTTTTGTTAACAGATTATCAACCACTCAGCATGAGTGGTGAACATATAATCATTTCATAAAATAGTGTGGTGGGGAAATGCCATGTTTGAGAATATAAATTCATGAACAATTAAAGTAAACGCGTGATGTAAATGCATGTTCGGATAGGATTCAATTCGCATCACCTCACTGTAGTAGGAACAGAAGCGAAGATTGATGTGAATAAATTGCTTGCAATATTCAGAAGGATGGACCATGCGGCATAAGTTATTCTAATAAATACACTCCGAATAATAGCAGTCATTGACAAAATATATCACAGAGATTACTATCCTCATGTGCTGTACACAGTGGGGGAAAATAATATATGTTTTAGTTTATGGATTAACTCCTGAAGAAAATCCAAAAACATAGGCTCCCTGCATCATCATTATGATTAATTATTATGTATGTTTATCATGTACTTGATATCAGAGAAATGGATATGTATGTTGTTTTTTTCTGTTATGAGAATTTTCTCTGTTCTGATTGTTACTTTTTACTGTGGGAATATACATTTTAATGTTGCACCTGGGGATTAGAGGATGTTGATGGAAGAATCCATGTGTATGTCAGTACTTAAGAAGCCAATGTTGAATAGTCTTGACCTAATGATGATTATAGTGCCGAAAGGAAGACGCGGCATTAGAAACCACAGAGATTCTGTATAGGCTATTCTCTTCAAGAATGAGAGATACAATGTCAACATGTTGGATGGACAGAATGACTTCACTCATCTAATAGTCCCAGTAACAACAGAACAAAACAGAGTGAAAAGATAGCTCACTCACTATCAGAGCTAGCAAAGTTCTACCACAAGCGACGAGGGACAGGGAACTTGGAAACCCCCTCCTATCTCCTTCCCCTTTTTTGTTTGTAATTGTCTTGTGAAAGTTAACACATCACAGTAGGTTAATGCTCGTGTTGTATTCTTTGTCATCCCTTTTCTATAGAAGAGAAGCGAGTGGTGGTTTTGGTGGGACTGCATTTCATAACTATCATCAGGATCCTGGGTTAAAAGCCTGATGAAGGTGAGTCAGGACTAAATGGCTTAACCATGTTCTGGATCTATAAATACATCGTTTACTGCTGCACTCATAAGCTGCAAACGAAAGCACAAGAGATACATACGAAGACAACTGACGGTGTGATTGAGGAAGACCTATTTTAGTAGGAATATCCAGGATGGACTTCTGAATCTAATAATCTAAAAAGATGAAGATCAACAGAGTAACTGACAACAGTGTATCGTCTGCTTTACTGCTGGGAAGTACCACCTGAAGCCTCGTCACTCAGCAAAATCAGTGAAACTATGGGACAATCCTACTACAAGTTTAATAAAACTAACAACAGTGAGTAACCTTCAACTGTTGGTTGGATTACCAAGTTAATATCCACAATGGATAAGTCTTCGAAAGAACGTCTCACAGATGCAACAGTCAAACATAAGGTTCCAGCCATGCAACACCAAGTTCTAGCTATGAACACCAACTCAAACAAATGGGAAGAGACACTGAAACAACATTACAGCCAATACAATCAATGTACCAACTTCAGAATCTCTGAACCATAACTACACCAGATTACCTCTAGGTTCCAAAACCTGAACACCATCAAAAAGACAATATAAAAGCCGCTAAATGTC
Organism: Cepaea hortensis; assembly: GCA_963921405.1. Taxonomy (NCBI): domain Eukaryota; kingdom Metazoa; phylum Mollusca; class Gastropoda; order Stylommatophora; family Helicidae; genus Cepaea; species Cepaea hortensis. Next base: position 34,188,752 of record OY992880.1, read on the forward strand.
TCTACATCTGCAACAAGAGGAATCATCTAATTGTTTGCAACCCTGTTACTGTGCTGGATTTATTCATCTTTGGATATATGTAGGTATAGATCAATTGTGGCCCTAGTCACAGATACTACCAGGAGATGCCTTTGTCATACAAGTTTCTACACTGGACTAGATAACAACGACTAACTCTTTGCTGGTCCAATGTCAACCTAAATGCCATGGGTTATAGACTCGCGACTTGGTGGGTGTAAAATCTTTGTGGAACTAATTGGGATTCTGATATTAGAAGCAGAGCAGCTGGATGGACGTCTACTTGGCACCATGTATGGTGAGATGGTAAAGTACCTTCTGCAGAGCTTAAGTGGAAATTCCGGAAAGTTAGACCAACCTGAGGCCCCAAATTTCAAAAAGACACCGAGCCTACTGCAACAGAGTACTCGAATATTCTAGCCCGCGGAGGGATATGTGATTGTGTGTAATTTCTATTCTTGGATTATAAAGTATGATTTGCACCAGCCAATACCAGTGGATAAATATTAGGAACATAACTGAGTGCATTAATTCGGTACCCAGATAATGGGAAAAGGATCTAATCTACAGCAAAGATGAACCCTTAACCGCACACCAGGAGATAAATGACTCTATTAATTAGTTTAATTAGTAATACACAATGCTGTTTATATGTTGGGTTTTTTTCTGAAGGTAACAGGTCAGTAGTTTTTTCCCAATGGTATAGATGGTATAGTATTTTGACACCAACTCATTATTTTTAAAATGAGAGAATGGTAAAAGGTGTCAGAAACAAATGTTGATATGCTGGGTTCTATTTAATTAGATCTTTATTTGCCTTAATTATGAGGGTAAATGAAAGTAGACCCAATTTGTGGTTGTTGTGTTGTTTGTAATAACATTGGTTTTTTTTTCTTGGGCGAAAAGGGTGTAAATGTATTAAGATAATGCAAATCATTCCCATGCCTGTCTGAAAATGCATAGTGTTTATTACACATATATATGTAACTGCAGATCTTGAGTTAATACCTGAACTGTTTGTCCAAAAGTGTTGTGTACATCAAGTAAAGGTGGTGTCCAAAAGTGGTTGTTTATATGTGAGCAATCAATATCCTTCTAGCACTATTGTAAATTTAAAGGGTGATGAAGTGGGAAGGGAAACCTACACACAGATGCCATTGTTTCAAGGATTGAACTCTTTTCTCCTGGGATTTGTGGCAAATATCCCTGATCACCCTGCATTCTAACCAGTGACCAGAGAATCAATAAAACCCCCTAGACAACTTCACATAATATTCTCATAAATTAAAATCCACACCCCACAAAACTAACCGACCAATCAACCAATCAACCTACCCACCCACCAATCAAACAACAGACTTACCGTTCACTTACCTTCTTAATCACCGACTAATCAATCGATCTACTGATCGATCCAACCAATCCATCAACCAACGTACTGGCCGACCAATCACCAGCCAATCAACCAACCACATCCACCCACTAAACAATAACCAACCAATCCACCAATAAACCTTCCCACCAGCAAAGCAACAGACTGACACATCAAACCACCCATAAATCAACCCACCAATCAGCTAACCATCCAACCACTTCTTTGGATGCCAGGTCTGAAATAGACACTGGCGATCATGACCCTGCCATCTTCTGGCACCTCATTCTTTAAAAACTGTGATGTCGTTTGTCATTGATCTCAGGGTATTCAGCCCGAAGACGTATCAAGTTTCTAAACGTGTCACTTCCCCATTCCAAATTAGTAACTTGTTGAGAGCTCATGTTTGAGAGTATTGTTAGTTGTCCCTTGTCTGGCACATGTTTTAATGTTGCTTGCATTATTATTTTGTCATAGTTTAAGCTTTCCAAACACATTATTTCTGCCTTCTTGTGCTATGGTTGTTTGTTTATTTCGATATCCCTCGTTTTGAAAACAAGCGTAGTCCATACATGTGATACTACTTCTACTTCTAGTGTATTAGACTTATTTATACGTGTGGATTAGCTTCACCTATTACCTGTATCCCTCGCTATCATGCCAACCCACTCCAACTTCAGAAATATTTGTAATATACATCCCCAAGTCAAGGACCAGAAGTCAACATTTTAGTCAAACTGACAAGTGTAGGGATTGAACCCGCTACCTCGGCATCAGCTCACCGGAAGTTTAAGAACGAACCCTCTTATCCATTCTGCCATGCTGACCTCCCGTCTGCATTATTATTTTGTCCCAGCTGTTTAAGCTTTCCAAACACATTTTTCGTCTGTCTTCTTGTGCTGTGCTTGTCTAGCACCCTCCTCCCTGCATGATGTTAATATAGTATACTTCCCAATGCTTCCTCTTCTGTTGAAATGTCCTATACGCTTTGCTTATATTACCCCTACATGTTTTATGAATGATTTCGCAACACCTGCATGTGTCAGTACTACGATGTGTGTTGTTAATTTTTTTTTCCTTTCTGTCAGGACATTCCCATAAGTTAGTTACTATTTTCCAATATCTGAATGCATAAAACCCAATATAAAAATTCAGTAAGAAGATTATATGTCTGGGGATTATTATTATTATTACTATTACTATTATTATCATTATCATCATATCACCACCACCACCATAATAATAATAATAATAATAATAATAATAATAATAATAATAATAATAATAATAATAAAATAATAATTTTTCCCCGCGTTTCCATCCTGTTTCAGGATATTGCGGTCAACACCAGCATCTTTCAGCTGTATGTTGATTCCTAGGGTAGATTACGCTCATCAGCAAGCCACGACTTTTTGAGCGACCGGCTCCATACTCTCATAAGTCACTGGTGCGACTCGAACCGCTTCCAATTCTCGTGCACTCACGTCAACGACGAGAGTATTCGGGGTTACGGAGAAAGCTGCTAACCACTCGGCCAGTGAGCCGGCAATAATAATAATAATAATAATAATAATAATAATAATAATTATTATCATTGAGTGCTCGTGCGTTTGTGTGTTGTTTTCCGTGATGTAACTCATTCTGACCAAAAGACACGAGTTGGCCAGGATCGAGACATGAGAAGTAAGACGCTTGAGAAAAGCTGTTGAGATCAGAAGAGACAGAATGCGAGACAATAACATTAGAAGAATACCAGGAACAATATCATGTAGAGAATATAAAAACAGAAAATAGAATTATTCGGACATGTGATGCCGATGAACACTGATCAAATACTCTTGTCAATAACAGACAATTAACGCGTGGTACGCCATGATAATGATGGAGATGGTGCGGATGGATTGCTCAGATTAAATGTTGCATGTCCTTTGCAGGAAGTTGCAATCAGTTGCAAGCTGATTTTCTGTGCAGTTTTAGGTTTAATAGTTTGCCATTGCTTTCTGAACGATCGGAAGTCATATCATTGTATAAAAACCAACGCAAGGCGGTCTGCTGCTAAATCTCTGGCAGCTGTGTAAGGGCTTACGTATGCGGTTTGTGAGCCCGTATACCCGGGTTCGAAACACAGCGGTGCTGGGTTTTTCGAAAAAGGAATAGGAGCCGGTCGTTCAGAAAGCAATGGCAAACTACTGAACGTAAAATAGTCCAGGAATCACGAACAGCGAAAATGCTGGGGTTGACTGCTACGTCCTGTGAAGGACATGCAACTTAATTTTTTTTAATGCCACCTGACGCACTGAGCGGGTAGCGGGGTAGGGGTATCCCCTATCAAAGGAGAAGTAAGGCGCCTCCTTCCCTCCGCTAGCCTACGGGACACCCTTGGGCAAGGTGGAGTACCCGTTTAGCCCCCCGATCAGGGTTACGTGAAGCCATGGGTGCAGGTGGTGGATGAAGATGGAGAGCAGCCGACAGATAGTTGTAGGTTATGGTCTCCACCTTCACGACGGTAGGCAGAGGATCTCCTTTTTTGAGGAGACAATGGCTACGGTCACTGACCAGTATGGTCACTGCTGGGAAGGAAAGCAATGGCAAACTACCTTCTTTACACATGCCAAGAAAATCATGTTGTGTTCACTTATCGATAATCAGAGAAACGGCGTAAATGGGTGCTCCATAGGAGCAGCCTCGCCCGGTAGGGATAGTCATGCGCACCAGGTGACTCCAGACCGTCAACAGGCTACTAGGTGCAAAAGATTAATATCATTGAAAGTAGGAACTTGGAATGTTAGAACAATGAATGCAGATGGAAAGTTGGAGGACATCAAAAAAGAAATGGAGAGAGAGAAGATTAACATATTAGGAATATCGGAAACGAGATGGAGAGGAGCAGGGATAAGGACAGGAGAGGATTGTAAGATTATTTACTCGGGGGGAGAAGAACAGCAAAGAGGTGTAGCCATTATATTAGATAAGCAAACATCAAATTCTGTCAAAGGATATTGGGCTGTGTCAGACAGAGTTCTATTAGTAAAATTAAACGGAAGACCTTTTAAAATAAATGTAATTCAAGTATATGCCCCAACAAGTGAAAGCAGTGAAGAAAGTATAGAGAAATTTTATAATGACATGGAGTCTGCTTTGAAGAACTGTAAAAAATCAGAAATAAATATCATAATGGGTGATTTCAACGCAAAAATAGGAAAGCAAAGCGATGGATGCAGTGTAGGCAACCATGGTTTGGGAGAGAGAAATGAAAGAGGTTACAGACTTGTAGAATGGGCAAAAGAACAAGAAATGGTTGTAGGAAACACCTGGTTTAAACAACATCCTAGAAGATTATGGACATGGAGGAGTCCAGACAGCAGGATTAAAAACCAGATAGATTACATCCTGATAAGCAAAAGGTTTCGAAATGCATTAACAGTTGTAAAAACAGTTCCAAATGCAGACTGTTACAGTGATCACAGATTAATTATTGGCACATTGAGGGTAAAGTTAAAGAAAGTCAAGTATACAGCAGGAAACCCTAAATATGACTTGTGCAAATTGAAAACTGACAAAGAAATACAAGATAATTTTAACATAGAAGTAAAGAACAAATTTGATTTATTGTCTGATCTAGAGATCCTATTTCAAGATGTAGATGATCAATGGGAAATGCTGAAGAATTCAATCAGTTGTGCAGCAGAAAAAACTATTCCAAAAGTAAGGAAAGTGGGCCGTAAGACATGGATGACTGAAGAAATTTTACAACTAATGGAAACAAGAAGACAGAACAAAAATAATCCTGCCAAATATGAAGAAATTCACAGAAAAGTCAGAACCTTATGTAAGGAGGCTAAAGAAACATGGCTTGAGAAAAATTGCAGAGAAATTGAAAAACAACACAACAGTAAAAATGCGAAACTAATGCACAAAAGAATTCAGGAGATTACTAATCAAAGAACACGTACATCAGCAGGCTGCCTAAAGACAAAAGATGGAAGAGTCGTAATAGAAAAAGATCAGATTTTACATGTATGGTCAGATTACGTGAAAAACCTTTATGACGATAACAGAGACGAACAATATATTGTTCAAAATAACAATGAAGGGCCAGCAATTTTGAAGACGGAGGTTCAGAATGCTCTTAATCATATGAAATCTGGCAAGACCCCCGGTCCAGACAGCGTCACAACAGAAATGATTAATGCTTTAGAAGAATATGGAATAGATAAAGTTACCAGTCTGCTTAATACAATATATGATACTGGAAATATACCTCATGAGTTATGTAATTCTGTATTTATTGCAATCCCAAAGAAATCAGGAGCCTTGGAATGTGATCAACATCGAACAATTAGTATAATGAGTCACATCACGAAGATTTTGCTAAGAATTATCATGCAAAGAGTTAGGAGGAAAATACAACCTGAAATAGGAGAAGAACAATGTGGGTTTGTAGTAGGCAAGGGTACAGTAAATTCTGTGTATATACTGAGAACCGTAATCGAACGTTCTATAGAAGTAAACAAAGATCTACACCTTTGCTTTATTGACTACACAAAGGCTTTTGATAAAGTGAAACATGTCAACATGATAAGGATGCTTGAAGATCTACAAATTGATGGGAAAGACCTTAGACTTGTAAAAAACATATATTGGAAACAACAAGCTGCCATAAGAGTTGATAATGAAGTAAGCCAATATCAGCCTATTAAGAGAGGTGTGAGACAGGGATGTGTAATGTCTCCAGATCTGTTTTCCCTGTACAGTGAAAATATTTTCAGAAATATTGAAAATATGGAAGGAATCAACATTGGGGGACGATGCATCAATAACATTAGATATGCAGATGATACAGTCTTGATTGCAGACAATGAACAGGACCTGCAAAATTTAGTAGATGCGGTTGTTACACACAGTGAACAACAAGGGTTAGAATTAAATTGTAAAAAGACACAGATTATGGTCGTCACTAGGAAGAACGAAATACCACAGTGTAATATACAAGTAAATGGGAATATTCTTCAACAAGTGAATAGGTACAATTATCTCGGAACAGTAATAACATCTGATGGGAGATGCCTTGAAGAGATTAGAACAAGGATCGCCATGGCAAAAGTAGCCTTTAGCAAGATGAAAAACATACTGACCAATAAAAAGATGTCAATTGAAACGAGAAAAAGAGTGTTGAGATGCTACATAGAACCTGTACTTTTATATGGATGTGAAGCTTGGACAATGAGCAGCCAGGCTGAAAAACATCTGATGGCTGTAGAAATGTGGTTTCTGAGGAAAATGCAAAGAATACCATGGACAGCCAGAAAGACCAATGAACAAGTCCTTCAAGAAACAAATGAAGATCGTAAACTGATCAGAGACATTAGACGTAGACAGTCACAATTTTTTGGGCATGTTATGAGAAGAAATGATTTGGAGAACTTGGTGACAACTGGTAAGATCGAGGGGAACAGACCAAGGGGAAGACCTAGAAACAAGTATCTGGATGGCTTGGCCTTGTGGCATGGTCGAGACAGAAACACGGAACTGATCCACGACTCTGTTGATCGAGTGAGATGGCAGAACATGACCGCCCACGCTTACCGGCATGGCACATGATGGATGGATGGACGCACTGAGTCCGTAACTCCTTCACCACTGAGCAACTCAACATTAGGGTCCGAATAAAAGAACAACAAATGACTAGTATGCGCCACGAAAGGAAAAACACACGCAGATAAAGGCGAACGTGTCTACCGAAGTCTTTATCAATTGGGGGGGGGGGGGAGGGACCGGGGGGGGGGGCGTGCATACTTAACTCGAAATCTTAAATGTTATCAGACAAATACAAAACGTAGGAACAATCAACATTATAAACTGATCTGGCTTACCAAAACAACACACCAAAGTAGCTCCCCACAATATTTAACCGCAGACAACCACCATAAGACGCAGTTGTAGTTGCATAACTGATAATTGCAATGAACAATGATGATGATGGTGTCTTACCTTCCACGCGTCAGGATTGTTAACATACTGCTATTCCTTTATCTGCCACACCAATAATTTATTGTATGTTAATAAAACTAATAGCTAACTAATGACTATAACTGAATCAATTTACAAAGCGTTAAATAGTTTGTCTTGTCAGTCACCGCCTAGGCTGTTCGTTATCTATCATTATTAATCATCATCATTGGGGCTTACGAAATAACCTATTGTAAACAGTTTGTTTAGTCTTCTGTAACTGATTGCACACAACTTGAAAGAATGTTGTATTGTCATGTATATTTAATCGATATTGATTATTTGTTTAATCAGACTAATGCCGTAACGTTGATAGATAAACATGCATTTGTTAGGCCGTTAGGCTACAATCATATCTCTGCAGGGAGTGTAATCACTGCTTATCTTCAAATATCTTTCTCATCTGTCATGTTCCTCCTTCAAGAAATTGCGTAGTATCTAATAATTAGTAAGAACTCTTTTGCACGCTTTGATACGTATTAGGTTTTTGGTGTTAGCGCCATATTTCTATAGACTAATCGGGACTCGACTAGCAATGTGGTAAAAACACACCGGTAGTCTTTAGTGAATCCCGTTTATCCACGTGGGATAACGCAACGCGCGAGAATTGGTAGCGGTTCTCGCCGCGTTGGTGACTTAGGGATAAGTGAGCCGGCCGCTCAGAAAGCAATGGCAAACTACTGAGCGTAATCTTGTCAAGAAATCAACAACAACGGTACGATGCTGGTGTTGACAGCGTCCTGTAAAGGATATGCGAAAAAAAGTATTTAGTTACCGGGATATTTACTGTATAAGGCTGCCGGCTTCGTGACGAAGGAGTAACGGATGCAGTTCGTGATCCCGCTTACCCGCGTGTCAAAACACACCTGCGCGCGATTTGGCAGCAGAACGCGTTGTGATGGTTTTTTTACGAAATGGTATGGATGCTGGTTGTTCTGAAAGCAATGGCAAATTACTGAACGTAAAACTTGCCAAGAGATCACAACATCAAAAAATGCTGGTGTTGACTGCAACGTCCTGTAAAGGATACGCAACTAACTTGTTTTTTAACGTATTAGGCTGGGTCGGCCTGGGAGCCCATGTGAATTTAAAAACTCCATGGGGATTCGAACAATGATGACCAGACTGACATACACACTTTGCTAGCCACTTTACCGCGGCTTTCGAACATCTAGTTATGGAATACTTTACATCAGAGCCCTGTCTGTCAGACATTGGCATGAATTTATGTAAGCTTTACATCATATAGACAGATTATACTCAAGGTAACGAACTCTCTTCACCCGTAGGCGGTACCTTTTCCCTCAGAATTTTAGTAATACACGGTCTTACGGTCTAAAATTCTTCAAATGTGATTGTCCATTCTCATCGTTAAGAAATTCGAAGCAAAGACTGGCAGTCTATTGCAAATGGTGTATTTCTATCATATCCGAGAACGAAGTAAAACAAAGGATACGGCGCTCGCCTCTAGCTCAAGTAGACCTGATTCGCATCACGTCTTTGACTATTTGGACTTTTTAGTCTGCTTTTACAAAATAAGACAACGGATGGTATACCCCCACCCCTGATCCTGGGGTAGTGGATCAGAAGTTTAGTTTTCTCGGGCAATTACGAATAACTCACAGGACCCATGTGCCCGCTAAACATGTTACAAATCCATCGGTAGTTGAAAACCGAAAATCGAGCAGGCTAGATAGGCTGCTAACTCTGCTGGAGTAAGGTACACCAGCTTGAACCTTATCATCTGCAACAAAAACAAAATCTCAAATGAACCAAATCAAAATGATCGCAAAATGTATGACGATTCATCCAGTACAGGCACTAGAGTGATGCACCAGTATTAGTGTGAGGAAAGACGTGAGGAGAAAGTATTTGTTCACAGCTAGAAGATTATGTGCATGACTTAACCACTCCATGAAACAAGTTAGTTGCATATCATTTACAGAAACTTGCAATAAAACCCAGCATTTTAGGCTGTTTGTGATTTCTTGGTAAGATTACGTTCACTAGTTAGCCATTTCCGAACGTCTGGAACCATTGTATGAAGACCAGAGCATGGCGATCTGCTTCCAAATCTCCTGCAGTTATGTTTCGAACGCGGTATGAGGGATTGCGAATTGCTTTTTTTAGCCCCTTCCCCACAGCGTCGGGACTCCATGAAAGCCAAACTGTAAAATCCATTAAAATAGATTATGCATTAGGTATAAAGCCGGCTTCCTGGCCGAGGGGTTATCAGCTTTCTCAGTAATCCCAAATACTCTCGTGGTTGACGTGAGTGCACGAGAACTGGAAGCTAGCCTAGGAATCAACATACAGCTGAAAGATGCTGATGTTGACCGCAATATCTTGAAACAGGATGGAAATGCGAAAAAAAAAATTAGGTATAAAGATCTCCTTCGTAAAAAAAACCATAGAAGTAGAAGCACGAATGTGTTTGATCTGTCTGACTGTTGAGACACATACCAAGAGGGAACCTTCATGGCGAAGTGGTTACGCCGCTAGCCTTGCCCCCCGAATGTTGTGGCTTCAATTCCGGGTCACGTCGTTCGGGTCAAGAGTGTAATTTTCATGGAGACTCCCAAAGGGTGGTCGCTGAAGCTACGGGATTCGTGCTTTTTCGTGTTTTTCGACAGGACGCTCAGCGGAAAGACACCGAGCCATACGGATTAAAACTTAGTGCAATGAAGTAGTTCTTATTGTCTTTAAAACCCATTGAACGTCAGACACAAACCGAGAATTCACTACCCAGCAGTCTTTTACCGTTCCTGTCTGTTTGTTTTATAATTCTAATAATGTACCTTAGGAAGCTATTGAAAATTAAATGGCAAAACTAGATCCCAGACATTGAAGTCTTAGAAAGAGCGTCCATGCCCAGTATCCACACTATACTAATGAAGAATCAGATTCGCTGGGCTGGTCACTTGACTCGCATGCCAGGTCACAGGCTCCCTAAACGAATTTTCTACGGCGAGATGCGTTGTGGTAAACGCTCCCAAGGCGGTCAGAGGAAACGCTTTAAAGACACTCTGAAGATCTCACTAAAATCTTTTGGAATTAATCTCAACACTTGGGAGACTGCTGCCAAAGACCGAAATTCGTGGCGTACATCATTACGCAAGTGTGTTGTCACTTGTGAAGCAAACAAAACTGCAAGAGCTGTTAAAAAAAAGGCTGGAAAAAAAAAAACTACTGCAGGAGATCCTCCTCCTGGAATGTTAAGCATTTTTTGCTCACATTGTCAAATAACTTTTCAAGCCAAAATAGACCTTACCAGCCATCTTAGAGTTCACGGCTCCAAAATGTCAACCCCACTGGATGAAGTGAATGGTCATCATCATTCTTGGTTGACAAACACCAATTGTTCATACACAGTGTGTCACGATTTATAATATAATTTCTTATTACTAATGTTATTATTTGTTCTTGACAGTTTTTTATTACCGAAACGTCAGGCTTGTATGGCATGTTTTAAAGTATTTGTTATTACTTTTCTTGGTCGTCATTAGATTATTTTTATCCCCTATGTAATTTCAATTACCAAGCCTTAGTTGCTTGTAACGTGTATAGACGTGTTTGTTCTCGTTGTTTCTTTGCAGGATCTTAACATACTTTCTTTGTTTCATTTCATATTGTCTTACTCTGATGCAGGCTAGATCTTTCCTATAGCCACGCTGACATTGTCCATTTACACAGAGATCGATGGCTACGCAGGAAAAGATCAATAGAAATTCCCGCGGTAAAAAGCCCTAATTGCAACTTTTGTTGTAGTTAACGTTCACTCGCTATGAAATCAAGCTTAGTCCATACACGTGCTACTTCATCTGGTGCTCTGGACTGATTTTTTGCATGTGAATCCCCCCCCCCCCATTTTTATAGGACATCGCAGTCTTTAACAGCATTTCTTCCGCTGTGATCTCTTGGCAAGTTTACATTCAATAGAGTGCCATTGCTTTCTGAACGACCGGCACCGATATAAATGCAAAACCAACGCAACGCGGTCTGTTGCTAAATCGCGTGCAGTTGTGTTTCAAACGCGGGTATACGGGATTACGAACCGCACCCGTAATACCTTCGCCACGGAGCTTTCCCTATTACCAGTATCTCTCACCATCAAGTGAACCTCTACGACTTCAGAGGTACTTGTAATTTACGTCTCCAAGCCAAGGACGAGAAGTCAACATTTTAGTCCAACTGACCGGTGTAGGGTTTGAACCCGTTACCTCAGCATCAGTACTCCGTATGTTTAAGAATGAGTTCTCTTATCCATTCGACCATGCTGACCTCCTAAGCTGGAGACATGATTGAAGATAAATAGAGCCCAGAAAAAAAAAGAAATAAGGTTTTATTGACGAAGTGATTACGTCGTCTACCACGCGCCCTGAAGCTCGCCGGGTTCCTTCCCCGGAAGGCATCGTTCAGACCACGAGTGCAGTTTCTCCGGAGATTCCTAGGGCTCATCACTGTAGCTACAGAGTTCGTGCTGTGTGCTATGCTCTCGACAAAGCGGCTTGCCGTTCGGCAGAGAGAGGCTGCGCCAAATGATGTAAACCCCGATGCAGTGAGGTCGAGACTCTCGACCTTTGTATCCATAGAATAGATATCTGTTTCCACAGCCCTATCAGAAAAAAGTGGAACATGAATGGAGAATCTTACATCTTCTAAGACACGACAGAGTCAAGACAATTCTAACGGCAATTCCACAACCTTCGTAACTTGAGGTACGCCATGCGCCATTACTGCTTCGCCACGGGTCTCCCTTCTGTGTTGGGGGCAGAAGCTCTGGTTAAATCTGGATCAGTAGATGCTACGTTCTCACTACTACGTCATACTCAACTATCATTACCATAATACAGTAACAAAAGACAAGCATACATTTTATAATAAATTGCCTACTTTTAAAATAGTAAAAACACTTACCTGGCCGTGCCACCTGTGAGTATGTGCCTCGCATTTGTAAGACATCATGGCGGAAGTGCTTTCTATTTGCCAAATATGACTTTCTAAAATGAACTTTTAAGTCGTTATTGCATTATACTGCTTTAATAGAAAGTCAAATCCAGTGAAACAGTAAGAGTGGCAACAAGAAAATACTGTCGCAAATATGATGCTAAAGTCAGAGCAATACTTGTATGCGGCGTAGCTGAAGTACTTGCGACATGTTAGTTAGTCGTTTAGTTTTTAGTCGTTGGATCAACATCACGGCATACGGGTTTAAACCATAACTGCTCCGTTTTCCTCCTAACTCAAACCTGAGTCTGGAGAAACTCAGCTTAATGCACGAATTCCGTAGCATCGGCGAGGGTCCTGAAATACTTTGGGTAGATTTTTAACTCGAAATTTCGCCCGGGCAGCGCCGTTAGGCTACTCTTTTTCGATTTCCAACTGCCAAGGGATTTTTTACGTGCGCAACAATACACACCGATCTCACTACCCAGAGACCAGGGGAAATTTTATTACTGGAAGTCCAAGTGGATTTTTTAAATGGGTCCCGGTCCTCACTGGGGCCTGAACCCACGACCTCCATCACTCGAGGAGGACACCACACCTCGAGACCTCCCCCCTATCTGTTATATAATTGTTATATGTTATAAATGTTATATAATGTTTGTTAGTTAGTTGCATTTGCTTTACAGGACGTCGCAGTCAACACCAACATTCTTTGCTGATGTATTCTCTTATCAAGTTTACGTTCAATAGTTGCCATTGCTTTTTGAACGACCAGCACTCATACCATATCGTAAAAAGCAAACACAAGGCGGTCTGCTGCCAAATCGGCCGCAGCTCTATTTCGAACACGGGTATGTGGGAATACGAACTGCGTCTGTAACACCTTTGTCACGGTGCAGGCTACTAGAAGGCAACATATGAGAAGGCAACATATATATCTAGTAGAAATGTGTATAGTGCCTACTTATATAGTAAAGTAATAGTACTGGTCCCATTTACACACCTTAAGAGCATTGGGCATATGGTGATAGACTCGTATGTTTACAGACTAATCAACAATCTAGGGTTGATGTGGTCAGTATTACACCGGCTGCCTTTACTGCCCAAGAGATAAACTGGCACCCATATAGGTTGGGTCAATTTAAAAAAAAAATATAATCTGCCTCGATGCGATACGAACCCATGACCATAGGGTCGGCAGACGAGAAGTCAAGTCACTAAAATTTCACGGCTTCAGTATTAAATCTTACAGATGTAACATCTATTCTCCAAGGACTCAAATCCATCAATCCCCACTAGGAGACTTTTAAATATAACCAACACAAGCCTATTCCTGGCCAGTCAGTTTTTGCTGTGATTAAACACTACCTGATTACATTTTAACTGACCAAGTGCCATGAGATGATAAATCGTCTTATTCGAATTTCCCATAACTGCCATGGCCTTATAAATCAAACTGTAATTAAAATATCAATACAGTAGTTTTCCCTATTATCAACATAATGTGCCATGGCGGTAAGCGTGGACGGTCATGTCTCGCCATCTCACTCCATCACCAGAGTCGTGGATCAACTCAATGTTCTTGTCTCGACCAGGCCAAGTGGTCAAGCCATCCAGATATTTACTTCTCTGCCTTCCTATTGTTCTTTTCCCCTCAATCCTGCCAATTGTCACAAAGTTCTCCAATTTATTTCTTCACATAACGTAACCATAAATGTTGACCGTCTACGTCTAATTTCTCTAATCAGTTTAAGATTTTCATTTATTTCTCGTAGGACTTGGTCATTGGTTTTTCTGTCTGTCCATGGTGTTCGTTACATATTCCACAGAAACCACATTTCCACAGCCATCAGATGTTTTTCAGCGTGTTTACTCATTGTCCCTATACAACACCCTTTAATTGTAAGGATTATACAACATGTTTGCTACCGTACTAACAACTTTGACACACCACCTGCTGTTTTTCACCATCGATTTGTGTTTGATTTAAACCTACATTTTGTTTGGCTGAATCTGTTAATATACCCCCCCCCCCCTTCCCCCAAATCCGCAAATATGAAGTAACTTTGTTCTAGGTCTTGCACAGTCCGCTGATTTCTAAGTTTGTGGTGTGGCGGGTCTACATCACAATGGCCGCAGAGATGGCACTTTGGTAATGGGTCAGGAGACGAATGTCTACAGCAAGCTCAAATATATAGATGTGAGCTCTTTTCAGGGAGCAGACGACCTGAACATCAGTGCAACGGATTTAACGAGTTAAAGGTCATTCTTCCGAACGATTCACAAACAACCAGTTCACCTAATGCGATAGTTGCTACTTCTTTAACTGTCAAAAAACTGTCGTTTACTGCCAATAATACCTTGCGGTATAAGACAGGGGGTCTTGACCCTGAGGAATTAAGGCCGCCTGGCTAGTGCAGTCGCCGCGAGATGTGCAGGTTGGAGATGTCTTTTTGCTCCCGACTTCTTCAAGCTACGGCACTAATCGATTATTTAACAATCACACTGCGACAAAAGATTTTAAATCTTTACTCACTAAAATTGCGAACACTAAATTAAATTTGACCAAAGAATACACAAACAATTGATTGTACAATTTATTACCTGACATCTTGTCAGGTACATACTGCAGAATTCACTCAACATAACCTTAAGCAATAAGATAATCATTCACGCATATTCACACAGTAAGTAAAATTGTCTACCGCGGTAATTTTAAACTTAATATCATGTCCTTTTTAATAAAAAAATTAGTTTGTGTGTGTGTGTGCAATTCTAAGGCCTTTTTATTGTAATTCCCGACTTAAGATAAAGATTATACGATCAGGCCTAATCAAGACCACCTGCAATTACGAGCACGGCACATAATGATTATGAATACACTATTTAAAAATGCTGTTTTTAAATAGATGTGTTAATTTCGTTGATTTGAAAACACTATTTCCAGAAAATATGCTTAACTGTTAGTTCACTTCAATATAATGTATATAATCACATTTCTTCTGATTCGTTGCCTATCAACGCAGTTTTCAGCTAATCCGCTAATATCACAACTAAAGTAAATGTTACAAACATGGTTACTTCTTTTATAAGCTACTAGTATTCCCAATAACCACACACAAACCCACATTTTTACAGTTGTAAAAGTTTAGCCAGCAGTGAAATGAACATGTGCAGGCGATAAATGTTTACGTTTTAATAGCCATTGTTGGAAAACCCGCATAACACGGGGTGACTGAACAGTAGCGAGGACCGCAAATTATATACTGGAGGTTGGCAACGTTGTGTAAATCCCGTCCTCTCTCTCTCTCTCTCTCTCTCTCTCTCTCTCTCTCTCTCTCTCTCTCTCTCTCTCTCTCTCTCTCTCTCTCTCTCTCTCTCACACACACACACACACACCCACCAACACACTCTCACACACCTACGAGCGCGCGTACTCACTTTCACACACACACATACACCCACCAACTAACCCACGACCGCCCACCCGCAGGCACACACACTCGCACACAGACACGCACGCACGCATAGGCAGGCACGCACATTTTGCATATAACATGTAACCAACAATAAATTACGCATATCCTGTGCAACCCCAGGCTGATATTCCTAGGCAACTTTACGTTCAGTAGTTTGCCATTGATATCTGAACGAGAAGTCAACGTTTAAATACAACTGACCGTTACAGAGACTGAACCCACTACCCCGCCATCAGTGCATAGAAAGTTTATGAGCGAGCGCTCTTTTCCCTTCGACCTGGCGGACCTCAAGTGACTTACAATACATGTCAGTATTCCCACCAGAAAGACATTATCTGCTATCTACAAAGGGGATACCTTTGTCGTTTTATCTGTAGCATTACTATACATCTTTGCGTGTCCTGTCCAGCTAAATCAATTGGGGAACCCTTAAGGCCACTAAGACAGTCCATAAATAAATACACATAGCATTGTTTGACGCTCATAGCAGGAAAAGAAGGAAGCAGAGATTAGAGGAAGCACTAGGCAACATAAATTTTGAAAGCTATAGTTACCGACCGGGGTTTGAACTTGTCACCTCCAAATGACGACAACGCCTCGCTGTAGGAACAAGTGTATCTCTAGTTGGTCAAGCATGGAAGTTGGTCGAGCGGCAAACAATACTATGTGTGTTTATTTATGAAATATTCAGCTAAAGCATCTTTTAATCACCTCGTAGTTCACTGGAATTTTTAGTTATTTCCATGAGCTCTACATTGGTGATTCTGTCATAACATTTTATTCCCATTATCATGCGCTAACACCAGTTAGTGAATGTTTGTAGTTTGTGAGTAATTCTTGTAGTTTATTTGCTTCTTGAAAAACTGTTTCATTTGTTTTGCTCTCCGTCCGATGTATTCTGTTCTGTACAATGTTATCACTGAAACTATTCTACTTTATATAAACTAGCGTATGTGACCTTAGGGTAGTGAACGCAATTGCCGGAGTCCAAGTCAGCCGCCGACGATGTAAAAGGAGACCGCTGTGTGCTGATTTTCAGAACGGTATGAGCGTTGGCTGTTGAGAGAGGTTTGGCGAGTTGAAGGTCAAAGCATTGAACTCTAGACATGTGATTCAGTGCCGAAGGATAATATATCGCCAAATATGACATCCCTGTTATTTTTTTTAACAGAAGGACGATATATTGCCATACGAGGGCCATCGTGTTATTTGTTCTGTGTCGTAGTATCTTCCGCAATTTCATTATAAAACTTGTTCATTTGATTGTGTACCGTGTTTGGTCCAAACTTACTGTTTGCTTGGTACTGAACCAGTTAAAACATCTTCGGCATTCTGGGGCCAAGTCAAGAGAAGAGAAAACATAATATACATTCTGCAAGAGAGTGTCAGATTAATGTGAACAGATACACATAACAGTGAGGTGGTAAGCGTGGCCGAATGGATAAGAGCGCTTGCGTTTAAACTTCCGGTGTGCTGATGCAGATGTTGCTGGTTCAACACCTGCACCGGTAAGCTTACATAAAATGTTAATTTCTCGTCCTCGACTTGGGGACATAAATTACAAGTACCTCAGAAGCCGTCACAACGATTGAAATTGCCATACTTTACGGACCAGAAATTGGGAAAAGTCAACTTACTCACGAGTAGATATAATTCGTTACCTTGTCTAGAGGAAATAAATCTTACACACTCCAAAGTCGGACACACTGACCTATGAGGTGCATAGCCAGGTGTGAACACTCGTCTAAAAGGAAAACCGAGGAAGAAGAAAATTCAGGGGAAAACATATTAATGGGTGTTATATGATGGCAAGGAAACAACTCAGACTATGAACTAATTAAAACTATTAGAGAATTTGTTTCATGTAGAGACATGATTCTTGTTTTTGATTTGTTTTATTTTTTGGTTCGCTCGCTTTGAACTCAAGCTTAGTACACACACATGCTTCTACTTCTAGTGCACAGGGCTGATTTTTGCGTGGATAAGCTTTCTCTATTACCAGTGTCCTACATTTTCAGGCGAACCCACTCCGACTACATAAGTACTTGTAATTTACGTCCCCAAGTCAATGATGAGAAGTCAGCATGTTAGTCCAACTGATTGGTGTAGGGGTGGGACCCGCTACCCCGGCATCAGCACACTGGATGTTTAATGACTCGCGCAAGTTGGGGGGGGGGATACTAACGGACGAGGAAACAATTTTAATAAAATAAAAGAATATCTTGCCTCCTAGTTGTATTTTTGTTAAATGCTGTATTATGAGAGCAACTCAAATGAAAACGTTAACTGTTGTTTTTGTGCTTTTGTTTGGTAAATATATTCTGAACAAGTAAAGAACAAATGTATCATTTTTCGATGTAGTTTAATGAAAGTTCTCCAGCATTGACAAAGTGCTTGGATTCCTGTAGAAAACTCGACTCTAGGGTGACTATTCGATGTGCCTGACCCGGCCCTGAACAGTCTGTCACAGAAGTCACGCCATTTTGAAACTTCCTACTTCACTCATACACTTGCTGGACTGACATGCATGCATCGCCAGACAGGTCCTTCATTCGCCGATGAACTTCCTTACATTTTACCCCTTCATTGATCAAAGCAAGGGTAATAAAACATTGTTCCTCTTTGCTGCGTGTTAAAAGTGGGGTGGCCATATTAAACTGTCATGATGACGTTACCATGTTCGTCTGCACCATAATATCACGTGCTGAACAATCTTGACAGCCTCAACAACAATATTGACGGATTAGAAGACAATGACATGGTTACTGTAATTTCTATCACACTTTTAAGGTTGTCATGTGAATCCCCATCGTCTATGGGTTAAATAGATGAGAAACATTTATTTAACGTCTGACTACGCAATGTAATACTACCATAAACACGTACACCTGTCTCTTGTGTGTTTGATTAAACACGCCTTGTAGATCTCTGAAATGGTAGCCCGATACTACGCACATGTAATATTTGTAATCAATAGTAGACTGTGCTTCACGAGTAGCTAGTGTTTTAACAGTTGCCTACTTACACACACACATACACACACACACACAACAATACACGCCCACCCACCCACCAACGTACCCACACACACTCACACATACACACCTCACACCCACCCACACACCTACCCACACAAAGAGACATAAACACACGCGTAAGTATGCACATACATACTCTCTCTCTCTCTCTCTCTCTCTCTCTCACACACACACACACACACACACACACACACACACCCACAAGTGCGTGGGGTTCAATATCTAATAGCGGCAAGCTTCGTCCTAGAGCCCTGGGTTGAAATTCTCCAGAACGGGTCTTATTCTTGTTTCCTTGTCACGTGATCCTGGGGTCAAGCCATTGCCTGCAGTGATTTTGAACGCGGTATGCAGGATTATGAATCGTGTTCGCCACCCCTTAGCCACAGACGTTGGTCTTCAACTATTGGGAGTATTTTTAATGACTGTGGGGTTTATTGAAAATATTACCTTTTCAAGTTTTGTAATAACCCTTTATGTTGCATGAACTCAACAGAGGGTAAATACAAAACTTGGAACGGCAATATTTTCAAAAACCCCACAGTCATCCTTCCTTCCTTCCAATTTGTAAAAAAAAACAAACTTTCCACCTTGGTTCAACCAGCCCGTGCGGCATCGGTTATAGTAGCGGTAGTTCATGGTGCGTCGATTATTCCATTCTCTGTGTGCCAGTAAAAGCTGGCTTATCTTATGTCTGTAACGTCAGCATAGGGGAGTCGTTGGCCGGCAAGTTTTCATTTTGTGTCTTTTTAGGTAGTTTCTTCTGTCAGTGTTGGCTTCTGGCTCGTCTATTGTGCTGGAGTGCTGTCATTATACTGGCTTGTATGGTTATTGGTAGTCTTCATCTGATAGGGTATCCCATTCGATTTCTCGTTGTTCTCTCGTCTTCTGTGTGGTGTTCTTCTTTTCCTTTTGATATTCTCTGTACCCTCTGGGGCCGCTTTTAGGCGTCGTTATGTCTTTTATCAGCTGTCTTTTCTTCCGATTTGGGGCAGCTTGCGATACCGCATTGTGTTCTTCGTGTGTTCCTCCTTTCTTGTATACGCCCCAGGCACATTCAAGTTTGTTGGTGTTTTCCTCCGCACTTTCTTGATGAGTCTGTTTGGTTTCCGGTTTCTCCTGGTTCTTTTGGGGCATCACAACAGAGCTGGTGTTAATAGTTTGCTGTTGTTGATTGACCAGAGAGTTGGCTTCATCTTGCGTCTTCTTGTCTTTTTTCTTGTGGATTGTCGTTATCAGCTTATCGATGATTTTCACTTGAGTGTCATCTGGCGGTTTCTCTGCGTTCTTTTCATTGGGTTCGTGTGGCTTGTTTTGGGATAGTTCCCTTTCAGCTTTTTGCATTTGTCTCTCCGCCTTGATGTCACGTAGGATTTCTTCGTTTTTCTTGGTCGCCTGGATCATGTTCTCCACCTCTTGTGTTATATTTCGTTTGATCTCTTTTAGTTCCTCAAGCAGTTTTTCGCTGTCGCTATTCAGTGCCGGTGTTTGTAGTGTCTTGATCTGCTGCTTTAGCTCGTCAATCTGGCTCTGCAGCAGTGTTCTTTCATTTTGCGAGATTCCTGTGACTGTCTCACACCTCCGCATTGCTTCCTTGAATGATGTCTTGTTGACAATGGTGAGTTTCAACACGTCTCTGTGTCTTTGGAGGTACGGACACCCCAGGTATCGTGCTCCATGATGTCCCATGCAGTTGGCGCACTTACGGTTTCTGTTAGGAGCCTTGAAGTCCACGTCCAGCTTGGCTAGTGGACACTCCCTAAAGGCATGGTGCTCAGCGCAGTATCGGCAGATGTCTGTCTTGCTGCGGCATATGGCTCTGCTGTGGCCGGCCCTCTGGCATCTGGAGCACTGAGTTACTCTTGGAATAAATCTCTCTGGTAATTGTACTTGCTTGTTGATGGACACTGATATCGGCATTTCGCTTCCCTTACTGGTCACCACCACCAGCGTCGTAGGTATTTTGGCATATGTTAATATTCGTTCCGCTTTAACGACTTGGATGCTGCGATTTTCCTCCTGTAACTTCTGTAGGATTTCATCGTTCGTTAGTTCCACATGAATCCGTTTAACGACCCATCTGACTGACTTTGTGTCGGTTTTACCGGCTCTGGTGTCTTTCTCCTCCTTTTTCTCCGCTAACATGGATCTTGTTACAGGCGGGCCGTCATCGGTCTTTCTTGTGGTAGCGTCATTTGATTTAGTTGCTGTTTTTTGGGTGTTATCAGGCAGGTTCTCAACGTCCGTCTTCTTCGCGATTTTGGAGGCTCCCCCGCTGCACATCTTGTGGCTCTGCGTTTTCTTGGTGTTGGCCTTGCGAACCATTTTCTCCCCAAATCAGGCTTCTTGATGATGTAAGGTGACTTGGCTAGATAGCGCTGAAAAGTGCTGTCAATATCCCCGTATCAGGCTTCTTGATGATTTAAGGTGACTTGGCACAGTCATTAAAATACACCCTTTATATAGTCCTCTAACGATCCCTTTCTCCCCGTGAGTGTTCCAAATATTGGCGCTCGTTATTGCCTAGCAACCCAACAGACATAGACTGTTTATCCATGAAAGTGTTTGATTGAGTGCCTGCTCGGTAATCAATCATGCCATATCTGTTCATTTCGATCTTTACACAATACGAACAAATCAGCAAATCAATACATTTACTCAGAAAACCTGAGGACAACATAACTAGACTCTCTCTTGTCTGGAACCCACAAGGCAAACGAAACAGTGGGGGATCTAAACACACAGAGAGAAGAGAATTACAGCGATGAATAATATTGGGTGGATATGGGGAGAGCTCCAGGAGATATCAAAAGGTATGACGACTAGCAGTCGTTGGTTTGGGTGAGGGCCTAAGCAGCAGTGGAAAAAAAAGGGGGGGGGGGATACAGGGCAGATAACTAAGAAGATAAAACCCGCACATGAATAACAAAAATTAGATGTAGACAACCAAGATGGTAATGTAAATGGTATGCCAATTACAACGGAAATACCATTAAGGCTGGGACGACATTACGAAATGAAGCGACCAGTTCTCTTCCAAAGAGAAATGTGTGCCCCGACACAGAAACATGTCAGCCACTAATTTTGTTACGTTGTCGAAGCGCTGCCATCCGTTACCTGGGTTTTGAACATCAGCACCCACAGCACTCACACAATTATAAATCCTTTAGTTTACAGGAAGAACCGCCCATAAAAGGAAATAAAGGGGAGGGAAATATGGAAGTATACTTAAATACACAATTAACATGGTTGTGTCCCATGAAAAGACAACGCATTTCGGACTTTCCCACCACCAGGTGGGGAACATAAATCTAATTTTGGCTGAATGTCATAAAATGTTATAATGTTCATCACGGCTGAAACTGACAACTCTTAAGTTTTTATTCTGAAATAATTCCCCCACTTCAAGACCGAGTACAACAGCTATTCATGCAGGGTGTTCGCTTTTATTTTGCAAGTCTTTTCTTTATACAGTTTTCTAAACCAATGACTGCTACGAAGTTCGCCATGATGTACTGGGCGTTGTTGCTAACAATGATGGTGGTGTCTAGATTTGTATCAGGTGGCAGGTGCAATAACTGTGACTATTCTCGTCACTTGGCTAGCGCATAAACTTCTGCTTACAGATGCGCTTAATTGAGTTGACACAAGACACAGCAGTAACTCGACATACATTATTGTAAGATCTGATGCATACAAAACCACACGACTGAAGCCAGCCGAATCACCCTAAAACATATATTCTTTCGCTCGTCTACTTTCCACTGCAGACTGTTGGCTTGGTGGTCATCTCTCTCTTGTACATTCATTGTCACGCTTGTGATGTCATCGAATAACACACTCACGTTTTTTACTGGTCTCAAACCAATATTTGAATCAATATTGTCCTTGCAAACAATCAAAGCAGAACTTACTGTACTTTGTTGTAGCATTGTGGTGGAACTATTTGTTGCGTGAAATCTACTTCAATCTTGATGTTGCAAACATTTTGATTGTTTAGGGGTGATCACTAGTGCAGAATTGTCGACTGAAGTCTGTGTGTGTGTGGCCGCTAAGCTGTCCCGTGCCCGAATGCCGAGTCCAGCTAATTTCCCCTTCAAGTAGTCGTTTGTGACCTCTGTGTTTCCCGTGAACCGCCGAGCTCACTGAGTACAACTAACAGAACCTAAGTGTCTCTTCTTGTGTTTTCCCAAAGTTAACCCTCACCGTTGCCGTCTCTCGGGCCGCAGTGCATGGTCAACAGTCTCACCAACTGGTTCTGCATTAAACATTTGTTTGTACATGTCCTTATACCTCCCCACCCCCTTTTCCAAATACGCGCCTGCAAATTTTATAAGTATAATTGGCCTACTGTCTGTGTCGAGTACAGAAAGTTGTGAGGTTTACTCAGAAGCTTTTATTCAGTTCATACATTCACATCCTCTTTCGAGGATTCGACTTTTAGCAGAGAAATAACACATTGTCAGACAATAATCTCAATGACACAAAAATAAATAAATTCGGACAAGATACCAAATTCAACCGCCCTGTAGCCTTAGCCTTATTTGCCTTCAGAATGCTGATGCTTTACCTACCTTGAATCGCACATTTCCCGCGGAAACATTCTTATAACCTGATGACTCGCGTGAGAAACCTACCAACCTTCTACATGTCATCTCGACCATGGTTGACGGTGTGTGTCTTGGTTATTTATCTTACGAACACTCATTACGTCTCCTCTCTCCACATGTGTGATATTTTTATCGTCGTCCCCCACATTATTTCTAGCGCTATCTGAAATTTAATAAAACTTATGTACCAAGAGCTACAATGCTGAATATTCTGGAATGACAAACAACCGTTTACATCAGCATTATTAATAGATCCAAGTGACACTTGTCGTCGTGTCTAAACAGAGCTATGTTATTGGATAATTCAGCTCAGCTTTATGTTATCATGTGCCATGCCGATAAGCGTGGGCGGTCATGTTCTGCCATCTCACTCGATCACCAGAGTCGTCGTTTCTCTGATTATCGATAAGACTGCAGTACATGATATTCTTGGCATCTGTGAAGAAGCCGAAATTTCAGCTAACCCGACCAGACTATTGGAGAGCACAGTTTAATATGTGACTTTAACAGAGCCGGTCGTGTTTATTTCGTGTGGTATTATTTGCACTGTATTCTCTCGATTACGAAAGAAGGGTGGCGATTTAAGGCCTTAATATCACGGACTCGGTCGTACTGACTTGGTCTGGTGACTGCTATTGAGGTGTTCTGAACTATGAACATGAACAACGGGAAGGTCTATGTCATCTACGATGAATTGAGGAATTTACCTTTTAGACGACCTAAAGTGTAGATACCCGAGACCTAGAATGACCACCCGACCTCAACATCATCAAGCCTTACGTAACCAGCTAAGTATTTCTGTATTGTAGATTGGAGTGTCAATATTATATCGTTATTCCCCCCCCCCCACCCCCTGGTTGTTTGATATCTAGTTTGTTGACACAATTGGTTGACTACCACCAGTGGAGCAATGACTCGTCCAGTTTCATCAATTTGCGATGAATTATCATTAGTTGTGCCAAAGACATTTTTATGGACTTTATCTTGTGTCGCAATGAATATGACTTTCTTAATTTTCACTAGAAGGATTATCCGAACTTTAATACTTTATTTGGAAAGATCACACACGAGTGTGAGATTATGATCTGAAGGACGTTTAAAACTTTAGTTTTACCAACAGGATAAATTTAATTTATCAAATATTTGGTGTGTAGTTTATCTTGCATTATGATTTCAAATTGTGGTTTTGTATTGTTTTTGACATGTAGATCACAGACCTTCCCAAACCCCAGCAGATGTTCCAATAGATTGTAGGATTTAGATAAACGTGTTTGAGTCTAGTAATTGTTTAATTTTTGTTTAGTATTTATTTACTACAGGTGGTAGATTACACCCTGTGTACAAATTATTTAGGGAGCAACTTGTGGATGGATAAACGCACGTGGCAAATCTTCTTTGCAGAGTGAGCAGTCTCCTCTTTGTCTGCGGTAACTTTCTAGGTTCTTTACGCCTTCTATAGGAGAACTTAACTTCATATTATTAGTGTTGGAATCTTACACATTTCTGTCTTATTCCGCACTTGGGGGTTCATGAGCCAATTCCGAGTCTTCTTATGATGGCTGACTAATAAGGATTGGTACCTCATTCCTTCCGTTATATTCTCTTTATTATCCCACAGCATGGAATATAAGTATACTTCATAATCAGAGTGACTTATACTTTTTATCACATGTGTGTCTCTCGAACTCTCTTTCCTGACTTTGCAGTACTACTGTTTTGTAATCTTCGGTTAGGGAAATGTGGTCGTATGCTCCATCTGGAATCCTCATATAATCCTTTCGACAACAATTAAATACTCGTCTTATTTCATGTAACCAAAATGTACAATTGCAAAATTATGCTATACATTTCTAAGTATGTTGTTTCTATTAAAATTGGTCAGTTTATGGGATTTATGGTGCTTAATTCCTTCGTCGTTTTTTTTTTTTTGGGGGGGGGGGGGGGGGGTGGAGGGGGACGATATTTATCATATAGGTGTCCAGTCAGGTTATATTTTGTTTTTAGCTATATGCTTCGCTTGTTATTTAAAATATATTTTATGTAAGTTGTGACTGCAAACTTGGATGTTTATGTTTGTACCCTTATGGCAAAATATTTAACCATTACTGAATTACGTAAGTTATCTAAGAATTGTATCTAAATCTTATGTTCGGATGTACACCCGTTATTCTGTTAAGTAAAGTATTTAAGCATTATATGCAAATCTCTGGCACGTATTTGAAAATGATTAATTTAAGTTCATGTATTTAACCTTGTGCCGGTCTCCCTGGTCTAGATGTTACACGACTTTCTCCGTAATCTTGTACACTCTCGTAAGTAACGTGACGTTGCGCGAGAATTGGTAGCGGTTCTCACCGTGCCGGTAACTTACGGGGTATGTGAGCCGGTCGCTCAGATAACAATGGCAAACTATTAAGCGTAATCTTGCCAAGAAATCAACAATCAGCTGAAAGATGCTGATGTTGACATCGATGTCCTGTAAAGGATATGCAGAAAAAAAAATTAACCTTGTATGTATTCATTGTGGTAAATAGTAATAATAAGTATATTCAGTAGGGTATTTAAAGCCTGTCTTCCTGGCCAAGGGGTTAAGGATGCTGTTCGTAATCCCATATACCCACGTACGAAGTACAGCTGCGAGAGATTCGGCAGCGGATCGCGTCGCTTTAGTTTCTTGTGGAAGGGTATGTGAGCCGGTCGTTCAGAAATCAATGGCAAACTACTGAACTTAAAGCTTGCCAAGACATCAACAGCAGCTGAAAAATGCTGTTGTTGGCTGCAATGTCCTTAAAAGGGAATTCCGGGGGGGGGGGGGGGGGCGGGGAGAAGGTATGCAAATATTATCTGCAAGACATGTACAATTGTAGCAACCATTCTTAACTAACGGGACGTAACGCACAAAAAGTCTAAGTAAAACAAAGTTGTATCGCTTTAACTTAGCGTCATATAATACATTGAAAAGTTTGCTAATATAAATACATTTCTTGAAATAGAGAAAAATACATTATTGATTAAGTGTCAAAGTTGATCACTGTCGTTGATTCAATTTTTCCTTTCCGTTTAGTCTAACAACTGGTGTCTTGAGAACTTTGTGAATGGTTTTAATACGACGTTTTTGTCAGCGTGTTTGCTTTTCCAGCCTATAATACTTTATTTCAAACATAGTTTTAACTGACATAGTCGGATGTTTTGTCTTGTCATCGTCTTGGTATTCACCTAATATCTTGCTGAGAAAAAAAAAACGAAATTTGCTGTCGTTCGTCAATTTCTAATATGTATTATTGAGAACTATTATTACTTTATAACATATAACTATTGTAATAAGTACATATATGGTAACTAACCTAATTATCTTACATTGTCGATCTGACTTGCATTGCAATAGATATATATCTCCTTGGTGGAAACTTTGTGATCTTGATCATAATAATAGTCTTTTATGCACACCAGATGCAATCGATCTTCTTTAACAGAAATAATCTGAAAGATTGTAAATTAGATTGTGGCTACTACTGGTGACAAATGAAAATCAAATGTAGCAATTAAATCTAATTTCAGTAATTACATGCGTCAAGTGCACGGAATCTAGTTTGCACGGTGTTTTGTCAAATGGTTCGAAGAATGTCAAATATCCAGATGCACTTAATAATGGTGATCATACGAATTTAAGTGATGAATGTCCATGTTGTTATGTAACCTTATTTTCTTGGTTTGTCTCAGTCTGTTGTCAATTTTAGATTACTGCCTGTTTCGGTGTTTTAGTCTGCTAAATTATTATCTTTTCCAGGTATATGCGAGGTAGGGATTTCGAAGTCTTGTAACAGCGAAGATCATCTGTGTATTCTTGAATTTCTTAGAATAACCTTCTTTGAAGACTTTGAGTGGTTTATTGTATGATAGCTCGAGAAATTTTCTAACAAGTAGATATTTAGAGAATTTGTCACAGTTTCAATCAGAGAATGAGCTTCTAGTTCCGTCACTGCATATTTTGTTTTGTGTGTATCTGATAGTGTTCTGCTAGAGTAAAGAACTGGGTGTAAACTTTGCTATCATTGAACTGTCACTGAAATGAAGACATCGCATAGGAGCTAGCGTTTGTGTACTATGAAGTCTTTTGTAATTTCAGGTAGTTTTAGAAATGGTGATTTGCTGAAGATAGTCTTGATCTGAAGATAGTCTTGATCTGAAGATAGTCTTGATCTGAAGATAGTCTTGATCTGAAGATAGTCTTGATCTGAAGATAGTCTTGATCTGAAGATAGTCTTGATCTGAAGATAGTCTTGATCTGAAGATAGTCTTGATCTGAAGATAGTCTTGATCTGAAGATAGTCTTGATCTGAAGATAGTCTTGATCTGAAGATAGTCTTGATCTGAAGATAGTCTTGATCTGAAGATAGTCTTGATCTGAAGATAGTCTTGATCTGAAGATAGTCTTGATCTGAAGATAGTCTTGATCTGAAGATAGTCTTGATCTGAAGATAGTCTTGATCTGAAGATAGTCTTGATCTGAAGATAGTCTTGATCTGAAGATAGTCTTGATCTGAAGATAGTCTTGATCTGAAGATAGTCTTGATCTGAAGATAGTCTTGATCTGAAGATAGTCTTGATCTGAAGATAGTCTTGATCTGAAGATAGTCTTGATCTGAAGATAGTCTTGATCTGAAGATAGTCTTGATCTGAAGATAGTCTTGATCTGAAGATAGTCTTGATCTGAAGATAGTCTTGATCTGAAGATAGTCTTGATCTGAAGATAGTCTTGATCTGAAGATAGTCTTGATCTGAAGATAGTCTTGATCTGAAGATAGTCTTGATCTGAAGATAGTCTTGAACTGTTGAAAAATTGTGTCATGTTAGTCTGTCCATATAATATTTGTTGGTTGTCCATTCTTTAACGGTTCTGAAAATTGGACTGTCATGTCGGCAAAATTTGGAATGCTTTTTTGATAATAGTTAATCAGACCTAATACACTCCTGAATTATGTTTACGGGATTCGAAATTTTCACCTCCAAATAACGACAACACCTTGTTGGAGGAACAAAGTGTATTTCGTCGTATTGTCGACTCGACACCCTTTAGTGTAACCTTCTTGGGTGCTTCTATGAACGCCTATCAATGCTTTCGAATATCTTCATGTGAATGAATGAATGAATGAATGAACATCTTTATTTTCAAAGGGTTAAGAATTGGGCACGCAGGCCCGTCTGACATTCTTCCCTTCTTCACAATTTCCTCTCTTACACTCTTTCATTCAACATACTTATGAAGCAAATTTTTGACAACAAAAGAACAATAGCATTATAACGCATGAAAAATAATCAATAACAAATGACTCACTGAGGCAATGTTTAACATGGGCATTATAAATACCTAAGGAAGGTGTAACGTGCCATAAATATGGGAATGTTTTTTGGCTAGTTGTCATTTGAGATAAGTTACCATTATTATTGTATTTTTGTTTTGTTTTTGTTTATAGGGTAATGTAATCAGTCCTGAGGTAGTGTTCAAACAGATTGCGAATGTATGTATAATGATTTGTGCTGTCTTTGATTTCTTGTGGAAGATTGTTCCACAAGTGAGCGGCAGAGTATGCTAAGCTTGTTTTATATAAGTCTATCCCAGGTTTAGGGACATGAAGTATATTTAGTCGCTCGCTATGTCTTCCGTTATATTTAAACAATGGCCAAAGGTAGCTTGGAGCATTTTGAAATAGGATTTTGTGAATTAGTTTGGCCTTATTAAAAAGTAGTCGTTTGTGGAGTGGCAGTAATCGAAGACATATATGTAGGTTAGAATTGTCGGTGAGATTTTCACCATTAATTAAACGCACTGCCCTTTTCTGGAGCGAATATAGGCGTTTTGTTATTGATTTGGAACATCCATCCCAGATCGTGGAGCAATAATCAATATGTGTTTGTATGTGGGAAGTATAGAATATCTTTCTTGTGTTTTCGTCAAGGAAATTTTTAATTTTGGCTAGTTGATATACTTTTTTGGCTATTTGTTTAACGAGAGCATGAACATGTGAGTTAAAGGTTAGATTTTGATCTATGATAAAACCCAGTGCCTTGTGCTCGGTTACACTTTCTATAGGCATGCTACCAACGTGCAGCTGTAGAGTTCTCTGCGAGTTTAGTGTGTGAAGTCTTTGCTTGGTTCCTATTAACATAGATTTTGTTTTAGAAATTTTGATTTGCATGCGGTTTGTATGACTCCATTTAACTACCCTATTTATTTCCTGTTGCAATTAATGCAGCGAACAGTGATGGGAGGCTTGATTCCTGCAAGAAGAGGTGAGAGTGGACCAGCACTAAGATGGACATAAAACATTGCAGATACCTTGGTTTTGAGGACCAAGGAGCTGTAGACATGACAAGAGACCGAGAAACTTTTCGGCGAGCAATGATGACAGCGACAGTCTGCAGAGGACGTCACACATTTTGATGACAAGAAAGAGAGTGTTCTTTTGTGATATAATGACAAGAGATCCATCAGCGAAGATGGGGATTGTAGGAAAGGCAGAGGCAAACGAGAAAAATGATGCTTGATGGTTTAAAACAATAACACAGGGGATTATCATTAGTAGAAATGACCCAGAACTCCCACGGGACGAGATTTGTGGAGAGACATGAACGCCTACAAAATCTTGCAGGGCACATTATGATTATGTTGTCTGGATCTCCTCGATAATAAATCAATCAACTCACAGCGGCTAATTCTGCCAGTTAGGCATTGAATGAGGAGAATACTCTGCTGCTTGGTGTACTGTTCTGTTATGGCCACACAAATGTTTAATCTGAACTTGTGCATCTCAACTAGTGATTCTGATGATTTTTAACAGTAAAAATTGATCTGTACGATGTAAGAAAGGGTATGCAGAGAGTTAATTCCCTTTACTAGATTGTTAACGATCACGCTGTTTTCTTTCTTTGATCAACGTCTCATAAAATAAACTATGGCCTCATTTGTTTTCTCCAACTAATTGTCGCTATGAACAACAGTAGTTGAGAACTGAACAACCCGTAACCCCATCCGAGTAGTATAACGCCAATATATAATCAAAGCGTATCTATCTCTGATGTTAGTTCTTCAGAAAACAACTAAAACGTTTCGTTGATCCACCTCCAGAAGTTTAAACAGACATGTTCTCAGCTCAGCTAGTAAACATAACAAAGAGAGCAGACATGGATATAAACTGCATGCCACATATAAACGGTTATTTCTACGAACACCAGCGTAAGGATGTGGTCGTTTAACCTATGACCCCGTGACTTATGAACAATTCTGCTGGTGATACTATTGGGCTGATGAGAAGGTTAGTTAATACGGTCATTGTTTTATTGCGTTTGCCGTTTTCTTTGTTGTTACGCTTTCTTGCTTTGAACTCGAGCGTAGTTCACACAGGATTATTTTTGCGCGAGGGATAGTTTTCCTTATTACCAGTGTCTCTCGCCATCAGGCAAACCCACTCCGAAATCTGAGGTACTTGAAATTACATTCCTAAATCAAGGATGAGGAGTTAACATTTTAGTCCAACTGACCGGTGTAGAAACGAGAAAAAGAGTGTTGAGGTGCTACATAGAACCTGTACTTTTATATGGATGTGAAGATTGGACAATGAGCTGAAAAACATCTGATGGCTGCAGAAATGTGGTTTCTGAGGAAAATGCAAAGAATACCATGGACAGCCAGAAAGACCAATGAACAAGTTCTTCAAGAAACAAAGGAAGATCGTAAACTGATTAGAGACATTAGACGCAGACAGTCGAAAGTTTTTGGGCATGTTATGAGAAAAAATGAATTGGAGAACTTGATGACAACTGGTAAGATCGAAGGGAACAGACCAAGAGGAAGACATAGAAGCAAATACCTTGATGGCTTGGCCACATGGCATGGTCGAGACAGGAACACGGAGCTGATCGACGACTCTGGTGATCGAGTGAGATGGCAAAACATGACCGCCCACGCTTACCGGCATGGCACATGATGGATGGATGGATGGACCGGTGTAGGGATTGAACCCTTACGTCGCCATCAGCACACAAGAAGTTTAAAAGCAAGCGGTCTTAAGCATTCTGCCATGCTTACCTCCTCTTGCCGGCTTAAAATTATTACTTGATCAGTAAACAGTCGCTGTAAATTAGAAAAGGGGTGTGTTATGTTGTCATATTTAGAATCTTAAAGGGCATACCAGCAATCTGTCAGTGCCGGACGTCACTCCAGTCAAAGTATCCTGAATAAGTTATGTAAAATAAAGTAAAAAGCCCTTTTCACGAGTTAGGGCCACTGTGCCACTGCGGTTCAAGAGCTTATGAGAAAGTATGAAATATCAGACACTCATCCACATCGTGAGTCATTGCAGCTTGCTCGAATTGAAGGCGTACGTCGTACATTAAAGACACCGTTGGAAAAAAAGGTGGGAGGGAAGATCTCATCTCATCTCATCTTGTTCCTCTTGCACCTTGCGGTGTCGAGGTGAAGTATAAACAGCGGGAGAGTGCCCGTTTATGGGCTTTATGTATCGAGATTCCCATGAACTCTGTCTGCTATTCCCCCTGTCCATCGTTTGCGTGGTCAGCCTCTTCTGCTGCTTCCAATTGGTCTGGTCTGTACACTTTTGCTTGTTGTTGTGTACTGTTAGTTTGTAACCTAGTTACATGGCCAAATCATTTGGAGTTATGACTTCAAAAATATACACGATTTTGCGCCAAATGTCACATATTCAAGGTGCTGCTGGTAAAAGAGTAAAAGGTAACGTATACGACCCTTACTACTTGAGGAGAATAGAGTATAGTGTGATAGCGCCACAATTTTAATAGAACAATTGACACCCGATGGATGATGTAGTCAATACTATATGGACCGCCTTTGCATTCCAGAACATTTCCTGGTACCCATTTAAGTCTTGACAGATCTGGGAGCCCATATCAATTAAAAAGACAAACCCCGGCCTTGATGTGAGTCCGAATACATGACTACAGGACGGTCAGAAAAAATCTCTAGACAATACACCCCGGCGGCTACCAAGGTGTGACAGGAACGGTCATAAATTCGCAAATGTCATTTACAACATGAGGGAGTCTCCGTCGCGAAGTGGTTTAGCCGCCCGCCTCTCGCAACGACGATTGTGGGTTCCATTACGGCCTGCGTCGTTCAGTACACGAGTGCAGTTTTCTCGGAGACTCCCGGGGGTCGTCGCTGGAGATACGGAGTTCGTGCTTTATGCGACGCTTTCGGCCGGCCAGCCTGAGGAGAGAGACAGAGTCATATAGGATAAAACCCGGTCAAAGAAATCCACCCTCTTGCCTTTTAACCCCCCTCCCCCACCTGTAAAAAAAAAAAAAACACACACCCGCAGGAGATATAGCCTTTGGGCTTGCGTTGTGTAAAACAATATCCGAAGTAAATAGTAGTAGTTTGTTGGAAGGGCAGTACAAATAATTTCATTGATCTTGCAATGTAAGAAATTCCAAAAGCAACCCATTATTTTGACAGAATAATACTCGTATATTCTTACGGCTGACAACGTCAACAGGTGATGCATGTAACAATAAAGGAGAGGATGGAAACTTAATGTAAATTGATCGAAATGATAAAGTGTCAATATTATTGTGGTTTTCTTCTTTTTCTATCAGTTTCCTTTGTTATATGTAGTGTTGTTGTATTTAGCAATATGATGTGCTGTTGTATTGAGCAATATGTAGTCCTGCTGTATTAACAGTCTGTAGCATTTAGCAATATTAGCAATATCCCCTGGTCTCTGGGTAGTGAGATCGCCCGTGTATATTGTTGCGCACGGAAAAAATCAATTGACATTTGGAAATCGAAAAGAGCAGCCTAACGGCGCTGCCCGGGCAAAATTTCGAGTTAAAAATCTACCCAAAGTATTTCAGGATCCTCGCGGTGCTACGGAGTTCGTGCACTGAGTTGAGATTCTCCAGACTCAGGCTTGAGTTAGGAGTAGAACGGAGTACTTATGGGTTACAGCCGTGTTCCATGATGTTGATCCGTCGACTAAACTAAACTAAAATTAGCAATATTATTGCTGTTATATTTAGCAACATTAGTGTTGTTATATTTATTTATATACACCGCTGCTGTATTAGCATTATATAGTGCTGTTGTATTTAGCAATATGTAGTGAAGTTGTTTTTAGCAGCACATGGTGCTGTATTAGCAATTTGTTATGTTTAATACATAGTGCTGTTGTAAATTTAATTGGCACTATGGGAATTTCACAGAAAATCCCCAATTTAATCAAGGTAACACATAGAGACATAGGTGCAGAGGCATTGGCAATAACAACAGGAGTGACAGAGGAATGCCTTATAACACCCCTGTTATTCTTACTGACTGGATTATAATGAAACGAAGAACAATTGCTGCCAGAAATAGAATTCTGTGGGCTTTGACAAAGCAGCTCGATGACCAGGCTTTCGCTGATAACATTGTCCTCCTGTCTCGCACACGAAATTAGATATAGGCTAAATTAAACAATTCGGGCCGTAGGTCTGATTCATAAAAATGCATAGGGCTAAGACACAGATGATGATACTAAATTCAACAAATCTGATCTCCGCTGGTGAAACCTCACTGCAAGAGACTAATTCATATATCTATCTAGGTAGCAGAGTAGATAAAGATGTTAGAACAGATAAAGATATCAGAATAAGAGTACAGAAGGCTAGAGGGGCTTTTATGACAGTGTGACATTTGTGGAATTCAAATGAAATTAAACTGAGAATATTCAACTCTAACGTTAAATCAGTACGACTGTTTGGATCAGAAACATGGAACTCACAGGATAATAGAAACAGAGGAAGACAAGAAGTGGAAACATAAATTAATAATATGAGGAAGGGTTGGGGCATGGTCGAAACTCCATGGGATAGCTAAGGATAGGCGGGCTTGAAATGAATTGATTGAGGGACTATGTATGCCCCAGTTGGGGGATGGAGGGTTAAAGAAGAATAAAGCCCTTTATATTTGTGAATATGTAGTGATGGTGTTTTTATCAATATCTAGTGCTGTTGTAAAGAAATAACGACGGTCACTTGAGGTCCAAAGACCAGGAACCACTATCCAGTACCTTGGAGCATCATTACGTGCTGCGGCATATTCACTGACTGGGTTTCTCGCCTGGCCAATGCTAGACCAATATTTTTATAACGCAATCGACATTCGGTGGGTTATGTGATCAGTATCGCGCTGGCAGCCGGTACTCTCCAAAACATTTCCTGGTATTCATTTTAAACTGTGTCGATAAGAGAGCCCAGGTCAGTTCAAGCAAAAAATTCGAATTCGAACCGATTCGAATCTAACCCATGACCATCTTGCCGGGCGTCTAGCCACTATGTTATTGCTGATCCCGTTTATTGATAAACGCTAATAACAAATTACAGACAGTCTTCAGCAAACCGCCTGAGATTTATGGCCACAGTAATATCTTGAAATGAAGATGACGAAAGATTGATCTAAAACAGTGGTTCCCAAGCTTTTCAAGCAGAGCGCCATATCTACTATTTTCGGTAGTTAAGCGGGCCACAACGTTCTAAAATTATAAAAGTCATTCTTACCTTTCTTAACTTTGGTCAACAAAATTCTAAAACTTTAAAGGCAGTCAGTGTCGGCACTACATTGTGGTCATTTTTGGGTTTACAATCAAAATTTCATTTAACAATAAATTTTTAATCAGTTTCGAAAATTAATTTACAATTGTAACTGTTCTTCATAACCAGTTACTTAAATTCAGGTGCCAGCTTATCAATGTCTGAGCACAAAACTGCCGTGCCCAAAGTCATAAGCGCAGCTAGGTTACTGTCGCTGAGTCTGGAACGTTGCGTGTTTTTTTTTTTTTTTTAAATATTTATAACGGTCATTGGTGAAAATGACTGCTCGCATCTGTAAGTCGAACCAAAATGACAAATGTATCTCTGGGCGAATGAACGCAAGTGTTCAAATTGTTCGACAGACAATAGTCGCCAGAATGAAATTATACAATCAGCTGAAGGTGAAACAGGCAGCTCCAGAAATTTACATCTCAGTGCAGGATTGCACTTTAAATCAGTTATTTCGTGCTGAAGATTTTGATGTAATTAACAGAGCTTGGCAATAGGAAATACGAACGGATTTATGAAGAGGGCAACATTATCCTCCTCTATTGTGAACTCTTGCAATCTCGACTGAAAGATATCCAGACGACTTTCAACATTTACTTTGTACTGTAACAATCAAATTTCTTTTACACCACAAGTTGGAAACACCCCTAAAGTCCCTTCAGTCCGCAGTGCGATAAACAGCCGTAGTCTCATTTTAAGTGACGAAATGTCATCCCACAAATTTGTGAATATAAAAAAAAAATAATTGTTCCCTGGATCCTCGCATTTAAAGAGTTTAAATGAGACGTGATGTCCACAAAAAATGCCAGGTCATTAGGCCAGTCATCTTTCAGCAGACATTCCCGTTCTGTAGGCAATGCATTTTTTTACAGACAGAAACAGATAGACACTTTTTTTCATTGCCCAGAAGCGTGACAGAATTGTCCCTTTAGATATCCATCTGACATCACAGTGTAACAGTAGCTCACCGTATTCCTCGTTCAAGTCTGATAGAAACTATCTGAACTAACGCCTGTTCAGCGCCTTACTTCGAAATTTGTTCACATATCTCAGAACAACATCTATGACATGTTTCAGATTTAAAGTCGTTCCTCAGAGCTTCTTGGTGAATGATACAATGGTAGTTTAATATAGTGCTGCCAAGAAACTGTTCAAATAATGCTAGACATCAGGACTTTTTAGCCGTCAAATCCAGAGCACCGTCGGTGCATGCACTGTCCAATTTGGTCCATTCTACGTTGTTTTTCTCTACACACAACTTCAGAGTTTTAAACAGATCAGCCCCTTTAGTAGTTGCACGCATTAGTTCAAGTCTTATAAGTTCTTCAATGACTTCAAAATTATCGTGTATTGCTCGAACAAACACTGCGACCTGAGCTGTGTTAGAAATGTCAGTGGATTCATCCACTGCCAATGAAAGAAACATTTACAATTTTTGATATGTGCTGATCCTTGACGATGAACATCGTTGACTAATTCTTCAACTCGCCTGGCCATTGTATTATTAGATAAATGAATCTGATAAAATTCTGTTTCACACTTTTTATCGCCAAGCATTCTAGCAGCAATTTTAAGGCAGCAGGCTTGATTATTTTTTTTTGCATCGGTGAATGGCTTCTTTTTGCGATCCAACAGAAGAGTGACTTCGTACGACGCAACAGCAGCACTCTTACTCTGATAATCTTGGTGAAAAATAACTGCTGCCTGGTCAAAGAACTTTCTCTATGAAATACGTTCTTAACTCAAAATTGATCGGATATTGAGCATTTATGTCTGAATATGTGGTCGTGAAGTGTCGTTCCAGATTCATTATTTTTCCTTTGGTAAGAGAGCCATAAAATCCGCAGATTAAGCAAACTGGTTTACCACTACGGCTAGGCACAAACATAAATTCCTCCGTCCAATTTTCGTTGAATTCACGGCAAGCAACATCTTCGCATTTTTGCTTTTTACCATTGGTTGATTTTAGATTTTCCACACTCATATTTATAGGCTTTATCGGTAAATTGTTATTCGAAAAAAATCTAATTTCAACACAATACTACCGACTCTGCTAAACAATTATAACAGACGACAGCATGGCGCCTTGGGCACTCTGATTGATCGACAAGGCTGGAATATGGGAACTTCATAACGTTTCGTTGCGAACTGACCAGGCGCATTCGATAAAATATAAGCACAAAAACCATGAGCAGAGCAAAGTATCGCACGCTGACGGGGCGCTCCGACTGCATTTTGTTAAAATTATTAAAACATATTATATCAAACAACTAAGCCTCGCGTGCCACTTTCTTACAGCTGGCGGGCCACAAGTGGCCCGCGGGCCGTGGTTTGGGAACCTCGGATCTAAAGATTAAAGCACTTCTGGTTAGTTTACTGATTGTACACTATCGATACGTTGTTAATTTCCAAACGTTAAGTTAGTTGCATATCCTCTACAAGACGTCGCAGTCTACTGCAATATTTGTGACGATTTGTGATTTATATGCAAGTTTACGTTCAGTAGTTTGCAATTGCTTTCTGAACAACCGGCACTCATACCGTTATGTGACTACCAACACAAAGCGCCCAGGTGACAAAATTTCCGCGGCTATGGTTTTAACGCGGTATGCGGGATTAGGAATTGCGCCTGTAACCCCTTCGCCACAGAGCAAGTGTTTGCTAACTTATTAAGATAATTATGATTTTGTTTTTACAGAACTAGTTATGTTAGTAAACAGGCAACAAAATACCCAGAAGCTTTGGATATGTGATTTTATAGAAGAATGCTGACAATTCACTGGACAGCTAAAATGAGCAATCTGAAAATTTTGAGGGAGGTTAAGTCGCGAAGACATCAGAAATTTAAGAAAGAGGCAGTCATTATTTTTTGGTCACAGTATGAGAAGACAAAAATTGAAACCTGTTACAATTGGAAAGATTTGTGGAAAGAGAGATAGAAGAAGACAGAGTAAGAAAATCGTTGATAGTCTTGTATCATTAGAGGGAAACGATTAACCACATGAATTGATCCATGCCGTAGGAGATCGCAGATTGTGGAGATGCATGATCGTCCAAGCCAGCCGGCTAGACATTTAACGAAGATTATAATGATGATGCATAGTTATTAACTATTTAGTCGACTACAGTTCCATAGTTTTGTTTTTCAAATTAGTAACTACAGTGGAAAAGGCTTATGATAGTGTCCATAGGAATAGTCTATGGAATGCTATGCAGGAATTTGGAATACCAAGGAAGTTAATCAACATGACCAGACTATGCATGGAAGATACTTATAATATAGTAACATATAAAGGCAGGAAATCAGACCCCTTCCAAATAACATCTGGCTTGAAACAGGGTGATGCACTATCGCCGCTACTCTTCAATCTGGCTCTAGAGAAAGTTGTAAGGAAGGTAAAGGAGGAATGTGATATTGGAGGAACATCCAAGCTGCTTGGTTATGCAGATGATATAGATATTATAGGGCAAAGTGAACAAAAGACATTGGAAATATTGACTCACTTAAAGGAAAAAGCCCAACAGATGGGGCTGGTTATCAACCAAGATAAGACAGAATATATGGTAATTTCAAGAGACGGAATGGCTAGAAACTCTGGCCACATACAAATAGATAATATGACCATTAAAAGAACGGAAACATACAAATACCAGGGTACGATCTTCAACTGCTCCAACATCATAAGGGAAGAAATACAAACTAGAATCAACTCTGGAAATAAGATATACTATGCACTACAACATCTACTAAAATCAAAGGCGCTATCTCGTAACACCAAAATCACAATATACAAAACACTGATCAGACCAGTTGTGCTGTATGGCTCTGAAACCTGGAGTACAACGAAAGGAGACGAAGCCTTGTTACAAACCTTTGAGAACAAAATTTTAAGACGCATCTTTGGACCCATTAGGGATACACAAAGTGGAGAGTGGAAAAGAAGAAGTAACAAAGACATTTATGATCTGTTTAAGTCCCCGCTAATCACTGGTATCATGAAGGCTAATAGACTACAATGGCTGGGGCATATAGAAAGAATGGAAGATAATAGGGAAACAAAACTCGCTTACACTCAGGAAATAAATGGCCGTAGACCCCGAGGTAGACCAAGAAGACGGTGGAGAGATAATACATGTACAGACCTACAAGCACTTGGAATCAACGACTGGCAAGAGAAGGTCCACCAGAGAGACGAATGGAGACGGATTGTATTTGCAGCAAAGAACCTCAATGGCTCGGAACGCTGAAGAAGAGGAAGAACTACAGTGGACCTTTAAAGCAGCGCAACACTTAACGGTTATAGAGATGTCCCTGCTACGAGGGTGAGTTAATAAGTAAGTCCATCCATTATGTGCCATGCCGATAAGCGTGGGCGATCATGTTTTGCCATCTCACTCGATCACCAGAGTCGTGGATCAGCTCCGTGTTTCTGTCTCGACTATGCCATGTGGCCAAGCCCTGTGGCCTCCTCCCTTCGATCTTGCAAGTTTTCACCAAGTTCTCCAATTCATTTCTTCTCATAATATGCCCCCAAAATTTTGACTGTCTACGTCTAATTTCTCTAATCAGTTTACGAGCTTCATTTGTTTCTTGTAGGACTTGTTCATTGTCGCTGGTTTGGGAGGACAGATAAAACGATGGGATAAGTGCATCAATGTTGGTGAAAATTATATTGAGAAAAAAAGGGATAATGTATGTATAAAAATGAACTGGTTTTAAGTTGTTATCATGTGTAGTTATTTTTCTATAGACATTTGTGACTTACTTATTAACTCACCCTCGTTAAATGAATTAAATATTAGTGGTTAAATCAATGCTATGTGAATATATTTCACTTATAATCCCAATGATGTTGACCGGAATTAGTTGTTTAAGATGTTATTGTTGTATTGTTCTTGTAAGCTTGAGTTGTTGTTCATCACCATCATCATCATCATCATCATCATCATCATCATCATCATCATCATCATCATCATCATCATCATCATCATCATCATCATCATCATCATCATCATCATCATCATCATCATCATCATCATCATCATCATCATCATCATCATCAGCATCATCATCATCATCATCATCACCATCATCACCACCATCATCATCATCTTATTCTTCTTCTCCCACTCCTCCTCTGTCTCCTCTTCCTCCCTCCTCCTCCTCCGTCCTCCTCCTCCTCCCTTCTTCTTCTTCTTCTTCTTCTTCTTCTTCTTCTTCTTCTTCTTCTTCTTCTTCTTCTTCTTCTTCTTCTTCTTCTTCTTCTTCTTCTTCTTCTTCTTCTTCTTCTTCTTCTTCTTATTATTATTATTATTATTATTATTATAGCTGGCTCGTGGCGAAGAGGTTACGGACGGAGTTTGTGATCCCGACAACCCGAGTAACTGCAGACGGCGTCGCTCTGGTTTTTTACGAAATGGTATCGGTGCTGGTCGTTCAGAAAGCAATAGCAAACTACTGAATGTTAACTTGCCAAGATATCACAACAGCAAAAAATGCAGATGTTGACTGCAACGTACTGTAAAGGATATGCAACAAACTAAGTATTATTATTATTTGTTCATCTATTTTACTTTTCAGGTTAGCAGAACTATTCATCTGCATACGTCTTCAGCAAATGCCAGTTGTAAACACAAGATGGAATACAAACTGAAAAACCTTCAAACACATGTTTTGTCAGCACTGATAAACTTATGGATGTCAGGTAACATTGAAATGAATAACGATTTCACATGTCGCCAACAGGAAAAAAATTCATCATTATCCTGTCATGCTCCATAAACAATGCTTTTCATGTCTGAAGGTTCTCATTGTTCTCTTGTCTCTAGTTTCTCATAAAACGATTGGTCTGTGTGTTTCAAAGCATGAATATCGACCGGAGGTTTAGGTCCGATAACTCAAGATGGCATTGGCGAAATGCACAATAATAAAACATTATCTTATTTCCCTTTATCCCTTAGGCTAAATTACAAACGACAACAAAACAAAGAATATCAATGCACTTGTTCTGATCAATGTTTTTGACAACAATGCTGTTTTAATCAATAATTAGAAAACGAAAACACAGTTTGATGTGAAGATATACAAATGCAGTACGGCTGAATCTTCACACATGTTCTCTATAGATTTTATTCACCTGCGGCTTTCCAAACATCACATGAGTAATCTAGCATCGGGCATAGCATTCTCAAAGCCCTGAAAGACATT
The DNA here is from genome assembly GCA_963921405.1 of Cepaea hortensis. Classification (NCBI taxonomy): domain Eukaryota; kingdom Metazoa; phylum Mollusca; class Gastropoda; order Stylommatophora; family Helicidae; genus Cepaea; species Cepaea hortensis. The sequence continues at coordinate 34,230,046 of OY992880.1, forward strand.
GGCAAGATATTTATTTAAAAAAAAACGGTCATCGATTATAATGCACAAGACGAAACAAAAGATATGGAGTACCTTGTTTATTTGATGTTCGTGAGTTTGGTTGTAGTCTCGGTACTATATAGCAGCGTTTCTCAAAATGTGGTTAGTGAATTATAGAGACATTTGCAATCTTTGCAATTGGTTATATAGCGTGGAAACATTTAACGCTCAACCCACATTAATGAAAGATCACAATGTCCACGCTACTATATAAACGATTTCCTAAACAACACGAGGAACGCTTCCTCATCTTTTTTTCCTCCATTTACCTCAGTAAAGTGTTGACGGAAGATGTAATGACTTTTTAGCCGTCTTTCTAATGCTCTTTGAAAGTTTGTTCTTGATATCATCACTCAAACTTTTATGTTATCTTCTCATTACACTGTATCCATTACATTTCTTCAATGTACGTGGAAAGCTTATACAGCTGGGCTACAAATAGTAATATCAGCAATATAACTGTCGTTAACACATAACATGGCTGGTGTTTGTAACAAGCGTCAATGTCTACTCCAGATCAAGCAGCAGAAGATGAAGAAGAGAAGAAGAAGAAGAAGAAGAAGAAGAAGAAGAAGAAGAAGAAGAAGAAGAAGAAGAAGAAGAAGAAGAAGAAGAAGAAGAAGAAAAAGAAAAAGAAAAAAAAGAAGAAGAGAAGGAGGAGGAGAAAGTGAAGAAGAAGAAGAAGAAGAAGAAGAAGAAGAAAGAAAGAAGAAGAAGAAGAAGAAGAAGAAGAAGAAGAAAGAAGAAGAAGAAGAAGAAGAACAAAGAAGAAGAAGAAGAAGAAGAAGAGGAGGAGGAGGAGAAGGACGACGACGACGACGACGACGACGACGACGACGACGACGACGACGACGACGACGACGACGAAGAAGAAGAAGAAATAATTGACATATGTAGATATATAATTTACATCCTTTAGTCGGTTACAACAATGTTCCAATTTATTGAACTTTACTGGAAATGAACGTAACCTTGTATGAAAGATGCAAATATATTTTCTCAATTAACATTTCAGCCAGCTTGACTTTCTGTCAAATCAGCATGCCAGTTTCGTCTGTCCCAGATTACTCGAACGTCAAGTCAACGGACGCAACACTTTGTTACAGGAGCACAGTGTTTCCAGGGCAATGGCGATTGTTACTGAACACAGTAGAAAATGTGAACAATTATGAACGCACATTGGAACCAGAACTGTGTTTTTTATTTCGAAAAGTGGTTCAAAATACAGAAGGTATTTCATATGTTTCGTGTGCAGATAATTATGGTAGTACACAATTGTAGAGTTGTATGGTGGTAGACAAATGTAGAGTTATATGTTGGTAGACCAGTGTAGTGTTGTATAGTGGTAGACCAGTGTAGAATTGTATGGTGGTAGACCAGTGTAGACTTGTATGATGGGATACCAGTGTAGACTTGTATGGTGGGATACCAGTGTAGACTTGTATGATGGTAGACATGTGTAGAGTTGTATAGTGGGCTACTTGTGCAGATATTCCAAACTTGTGTAGAGGTGTATAGTGAACTATATGTGTACAGTTGAATATTGAACTAGATGTATAGAAGTGTAAGATGAGCTACTTGTGTAGTTGTATAGTGAACTACGTGTACAGAGTTGTATGGTGAGCGAGATATGCAGAGTTGTATAGTGAACTACCTGTATAGAGTTGTAAAGTGAACTAGTTGTAGTGAACTACTTGCGCAGTTATATAGTACACTACGTGTATAGAGTTGTATGATGACAAAAAGGTGTAGAATTGTATATTTTTGACTACGTGTCTGGATTTATCCGGGAGGTTCTTACTAGAGTTTTATGGTGGTATACTTATGTAGAGTTTTATGTTGGTATACTTGTGTAGTATTTTATGGTGGTATATTTGTGTAGAGTTTTATGGTGGTATACTTGTGTAGAGTTTTATGGTGGTATACTTGTGTAGAGTTCTATGTTGGTATTTTTGTGTAGAGTTGTGTGGTGGAATGATTATATAGAGTGGTATGTTGGACTAAATGTATACCACAGAACAATACAAACTCAGATAGCATTCTACGGTGTCAACAACGTTGTATGCGCACGTGTTAGTTGGAATGTACACCCAGCTACCATACATCTATTCTTGTCTTTTACAGTGAGTAATCTTCTGCCTACTACTATAAACCTGTTGATGTCTGTTGCAGTGTAATCTATTGCTTACTAACGTAATCTCTTCATATCTATTTCAGTAAGTAATCTACCGCCTACTGCTACACATCTCTTCGCATCTGTTGCAGTATGTAATCTACTGCTCACTGCTATAAATCTCTTCATATCTGTTGAAGTTTATAATCTACAGAAACTTCTATTATCTGTTCATGTCTGTTGCAGTATAAAATCTACAACCCACAACTTTAAATCTGTTCACGTCTGTTGCAGTATATAATCTACAACCCACAACTCTAAATATGTTCACGTCTGTTGCAGTATATAATCTACAACCCACAACTCTAAATATGTTCACGTCTGTTGCAGTATTCGACACGTCCACCTCCTCGGCCATGGACATGAGCATGGCGCTGGAAGCCATGATGCAAGTTTTTGCACACGAACCTGGAATGACTCAACTGAGCACGTGGCTTGATACCAACATGACGTCAGACAGTGATATCCGTGCTCTTAGAGATATAATCACAGCCTTTCCTGCCGTTATTCCTATATTTAAGGTACGTCAATCCCGCATACGGGTTTCGACATCAGCTGTAGGAACATTAAAAGCAGACCGTTATGTGTTGCTTTTTTGACTATGGTATGAGAGTTTCGTTCAGAAAACAATAACAAACAAATGACCTTAAAATTGCCTAGACAATGAAATACGGCCAGAAAAATACTGGGGTTGATTGTGACGTCATGTAAAGGACGTGTAGCTAACTCTAGAAAGTGATCAGGCTTTACTTTCAAAGGGCCAAGAACTGAGCACGCAGACCGGTCACACATTTTACTGTTTTTCCACCACACTCCTTTCACACAGTAATTACATCATCCTGTTAAATCCAATTGGCAGCAAACACAATTATATGAATATTGATTTAATATCTCCAACTGTACAGTTGAAAGTCTACAAAGCAGTTGTATTATACACACTGCTATATCTTTGTGAAACCTGGACTGTTTATCAGCGACGCCCTAGGAAATGAAACCACTTCCACACAGTCTGCCGTAGGAAGCTACTGAAAATTAAATGGCAAGACAAGATCCCAGACACTGAAATTATAGAAAGAGCGTCCATGCCCAGTATCCACACTCTACTAATGAAGAATCAGATTCGCTGGGCTGGTCACTTAACTCCCATGACAGATCACAGGCTCCATAAACGAATTTTTTTTACGGCGAACTGCGTTGTGGTAAACGCTCCCAAGGCGGCCAGAGGAAACGCTTTAAGACACTCTGGAAATCTCACTGAAAGCTTTTGGAATTCATCCTGACGTCTGGGAGACTGCTGTCAAAGACCGAAATTCGTGACGTACATCATTACGCAAGGATGCAGTCACTTGTGAAGCAACCAGGACTACAAGGGCAATGATTAAAAGGCTGGATAGAAGAAAAAAAACACTGCAGAAGATCCTCCCCCTGGAACGTCAAGTATTCTTTTCCCACATTGTCAAAGAACATTTCAAGCCATAATAGGCCTTATCAGCCATCTTAGAACTCACGGCTCCATACTCTCAACCCCACTGGATGAAATGAATGGTAGTCATCATTCTTGATGGACAAACAACACCTAATAAAAGGCTATATTATAGTACAATCACAACTGAATGCATTCGTGTGTACGCGCGCACATACACACACGCGCGCGCGCACACACACGTACACACACACGTACACACACACATCACAATCTTTAGATATTTCTGAAATTGTCGCCGGAGAGAAGGTGACGAGGTAGGTACCATGGTATCTTACCTCATATATCGTGGCCTAGAGTACATGAAGGTTTAACATTTGACACCCCAAAGGTAGTTTTTGCCATGGTACTACAGTACCCCCCCCCCCCCCCCCACACACACACACACACTCACACACACACGCACGCACGCACACACGCACGCACGCACGCACGCACATAGACGGAGAGAGAGAGAGATAGAGAGAGAGAGAGAGAGAGAGAGAGAGAGAGACAGAGAGAGAGAAAATATTCTCAAACAATAATATGACCCCTTTATAACCTAGCTTTGATATGCTGACAACACAGGATATATAAAATCAGCACAAGAGCAAACTGAAAAACACAATGCATATCTCAATGCAACGAACACAAACATGATTGCAATCGGTGAAACAAATATATCGAAACATTTATTAATCAATGGATAGAAATTTCATGACGTGATCAATTTTGAATATCTAAGCTCACTGCTAACTAGTGAAGGATATATATTGACAGACACTAAAAGAAGAACAAATATTGCTCTGCAAAACGAACACAATTAAAATCTTTATGGATTGGAACACAAAGAACAAACAACAGTCAGAGTACGACAGCAAACACATTCCGTGTGATAACATACGGGTATGACTCTCGGACATGAATAAATAATATGAAACGCGTGGGCCTGTCAAAACAAGTGTTTTAGAAAGGTACTGGACATTTATTTGACAAATAAACAGAGAACAAATAGATCTATCCAATTATTCCATTATTCAATACTGAAGAAGACAAATAAAGACAAATAAAATTTAGGGAAATGAAGTATTTTGGGAATAGTAAAATGGCACAAATGTCTGGAAAAAACAATTATGGTCGGAGCTGTACTGAAGAAGCGAAAGGGAAAAAGGCCAAGACGTAGATGTATTTATGAATTGATAGATAATGTACATACGACAGGTAAAAGAGGCCGCAAATCTGGCTTATGATAGAGAGACATTTCATAAGACTTATAGAAGTAAAGTTCTACAAAGAAGAAGCCACATAATGAAAGTAAATGGTCTTTACTCTGAATATATTCATTTACAAATGGCGCGGCACATAAATCACACGCAGAAGAACACATGCACAAGTTTGTACTATGTACATAAGTACAGTGATGTTATTTATTATTGCTGATACTAGTTAAATAAATACAAATTGACAACTCATGATGATTATATCTGAATTCCCGAAGATATGTTTGTTATGTTCATTAGAAACCGAAGGTTGACTTTCTCCTGAGGTCTATAACCGAGGACGAATTAGGCGACATCTGTTGGCAGATTATGAGTCCTGCAACATCCACAACTTACGCCCTTGTCATCGTTCAGCTGTACCCCCACTGCGCCATCTTCTACTCCCGGCTTGCGCAACAGCGGGGTCTAAACATGGTAAACCAAGCGTACTTTATGAACTTGTTTGAGCTTTTATGGTCTGTTTGTTCGTTGTTTGACTGGTTGGCTTACTGACCGACTCGGTAGCAGAATTTTTAATTGGCGGACTAGTTGATGTGTTGATTGCCTGGCTGGTTCAGTGATTAATTGGCAGGATGATTAATTAATTAATTAATTAATTGGGTGGTTGGTTGATTTGCTGATTGCTTGGATTGTTGATTGCTATACTGGCTTAATAGTTAATTGGGTGGTTGGGTGATTTGTTGATTGCTTGGCTCGTTCATTGGTTGATTGCTAGGCTTGTTAATTAGTTTACTAAATAATTTCTTGATTGGCCGGCTGGTTAACTGGAGGATTTTTTGGCTGGTTGATCGCCTAGCTGGATGACTGACTGGCTAGAAGATAGTTAATTTTCTCACTAGTTGATTAAAAGGACCCTCTACATTTTGTAGTAAAAAAAACATTTGACACGCTGTGAGACGTACTGGGCATATAGCCCTAGCCCCGTATTGTGTATAAACCAGTTGGCACTCGATGGGTGATGTCCTCAATGTCTCGCCGATCGTCTTTACTTCCCAAGTTATTTTCTGCCTACATTTTGGGCTCGGTCAATCTGTGACCCCAGGTCAATTTAAAAATTCCGCCTCGATGCGAATTCGAAGTCATGACCACCGCCCAGGTACATGGATATTTGTCGTATGACGGGTTGTAACAACCCATACTTAATTACTTGGGAGAAGGGCTAGGAATTACAGCCCAAGCAAAATAGAAGCCAAAAGTCTTAATCCAGATATGTTTATCATTGATGATTGTTCGATCTCATCTGATTCCTCTTTTACCTTGCGGTGTCGAGGTGAAGCATAAACAGTGAGAGAGTGCCCGTTTATATGCTTCAAATATTGAGATTCTTATGGACCCTGTTATTCCCTGTGATTATTCAATACTAACACAACATCAGTGTAGATTCCCTGTAGTAGCTCAAGGATGACACATACTCACAACTACTCTACAGAGTATTCCATTGGTCGCCAGTCCAAAAAGCCAAATACTCTTTCAACGTCTAAGAGATTTAGGAGATTTGCTGGTCACCGACTTTCTCATTGATCCTGGACAAGTCTCTGTGGCAGTCATCGACAGCATTCCAGATGGTTTACTACGTAACCTGTAAGTATTGTTAACCAGAAACACATGTACAATATATAGGGTGTATTTTTAATGACCGTAGGACTTTTGAAAATATTGCCGTTCCAAGTTTGGTATTCACCCACTGTGAAGTTCATGCAACGTAAAAGGTAAATACAAAAGCTGGAACGGCAATGGGAACTGTTACGAAGAAATCAGACATAGGCTGGCTATAGCAGGCAGAGCCTAAACAGTATTAAGAGCCCATCTCACAACACCAACAAACACATGCATCTTTCCTGTGGCAACATGCATATGTGTGTCGATTTGTGTTTGTTCTATGCTGACGAAGGCTTTGGCCGCAACGCCTATTTTGTTTTTTGTAATCGTATTCTAGTAAAGCTCACAATCTACTTCTCGTTTTTTCGTGATTAATTTATATGTCTGTCATAGACAATCTCACAATCTTTGAACAGAAAATAGGTCCTTCGAACTGAAAAGTTACAGAAACATTCTTAGAATACCGCGCATCTACAATTAAAAAAAAAATACTGGCTTTTTACAAGATTTAGAGATCGAAGAATACTGGGTCTTAAACAGTATCATGTATGGAACATGAAATCGCCATCATCACCATGTGAATCTCGATAAGCGTGGGCGATCATTTTTCGCCATCTTTTACGATAAACTGAGTCGTGGATAAGCTCTTGTGTTTTTGTCTCTATTATGCCACGCGTGCAGATAGCATCACAACAGAAATGATTAAAGCTTTAGAAGAATTTGGACTAGAGCAAGTCACCAGACTGCTGAACACATTATATGATACTGGAGATATACCTCCTGAATTATGTAACTCTGTATTTATTGCAATCCCAAAGAAATCAGGAACCTTGGAATGTGATCAACATAGAACAATTAGTATAATGAGTCACATCACAAAGATTTTGCTAAGAATTATCATGCAAAGAGTGAGGAAGAAGATACAACCTGAAATAGGGGAAGAACAATGCGGGTTTGTAGAAGGAAAGGGTACAGTAAATGCTGTGTATATGCTGCGAACAGTTATTGAACGTGCTATAGAAGTAAACAAGGATATACATCTTTGCTTTATTGACTATACAAAGGCTTTTCATAGAGTTAGACATGTCAGCATGGTGGATATGCTTGCAGATCTACAAATTGATGGGAAAGACATTAGACTTATAAAAAACATATATTGGAAACAACAAGCTGCAATAAGGATAGATAATGAAGTGGGACAGTATCAGCCAATTAAGAGAGGGTGTTAGGCAGGGATGTGTGATGTCTCCAGATCTTTTTTCCCTATACAGTGAAAATATTTTCAGAAATGTAGAGGATATAAATGGAATCAGCATTGGAGGACGAAACATCAATAACATTAGATATGCAGATGATACAGTATTAATTGCAGACAATGCGCAGGACCTGCAACAATTAGTAGATGCGGTTGTTGTACATGTAACAAGCTACGTGGAGGGTCCCAAGTAACTATGTAACAATATTTCAATATTATTCTATAGCCCTGGCTGGGATAGGTCTTTGCTTGCCAACCCTCCTCCGTTTCCCCTGGACTCACTGTCACTCTCTCTTTCGACCTCAGGACCTTTTTCCTGCAGGGTCGTTCTGGCTGACACGCATACAACATGACGTTCTTCAACATATTTGTAATTGGAAATTTAATAACTCAATACATAACAGCACAGAAAAAAATATCTGGCGATTAACTCATAAACATCTACACACAATCTAGAGAGAAAACTAGTCCATACAATATCAACACAAATATAAATATCCTAGATCATCGTTTTCCATATTGTCCCATGAATTCACAACCACCTCACATCAAGTTCCCTGGTCTTTATTTCCCGCGTAGGTTGTTCGAACAACAAGGTTCCATCGATCCAGGATTCCAAGTTTCCGTGGCCTACACGAATGTAGTGTGTCCAATGGTTAGGGAAAGTGCCCTGGAATCACGTGGCACAATTTTGGTGGGGAAATACTCAAGGAGAATAAATAGGATATATGTACGGGTGTGTCAGTGACTTAGGCGGGATCTAGCCCAAAATGCAAACATACTCGATCCCAGCTCAACGAAAAGCCTGCCGAGGTGTTCTGAAAGTATTCGTTCGGGCCCGCCGTGGTTCTATCTGGTATAGCCCAACAGCAGCAGGGACTTCATAGTAAACATAATGTTCTATGTCGATGCTCTGTCGAAACCTCCGGCTATATTCGCCGTCAAAAGAAGGATCCTGTAAAGTTAAAACAATTTTGAGAGCATCTGGTGTAAACTTCATATACAGCCGGCATGGAGATTCCAATGGTCTCAGCATGTCGGTTGCCATACATAAAATACATACAATTACCTAGTATTCAATTGTCTTCATACCACACTCCTCTCCACACTCATACCATGCCTTTATTAATATTGGGCACATACCTTCTCAGGCTTCCCTCTCACTTGCAAACCTTGCCTTTCTCATGACAAAGCTATTGTGGAGTAGTGTGCGTAATTATGTATGTTTCCTACTCTTAACTAATATCAAAATAGTGGGTCTGTATGGACAGCAGTGCATCTCCCTCCCCCATCCCTAGCAAGAACAGGAAAGAGGAAACTACCCTGTCCGGCCGCCGCTCTTGTCTGAGCTGTCACCGCAATGTATCGGCCGTGTCTCACATAACCCATATATTCAGATGAGTTCAGGTTCTCTCAGGGAGACAGGGAAGTCCATTTATACTCCCAACATCTCCTATCGACCAGGAACCACCCGGTCCACCTGGCCCTCCCCCCCCCCCCCCCCATCAGCCGAAAGACGAAAGAGATAGCACAGTGGCTCGCCTCTTCTGGCTCAAGAAGATATAACTCAGATGGATGGAACCGATCCCCACGGAGCCCCTCCACCCCCTCGACATGCCATAGCTATAGAATGTTTATATTCAAATGAAAGAGGACACTAAACAGAGGTAAAGCCATAGGAAGAAAGATAGCCCCGATTTGTTCCCCCGCCATGCCCAGATCTAGACGCTTAGCCAGATTGGCAAGACTGCCGTTTCACCAATTCGTCTCATTATTTGAGACGACCAAGCTTAATATGCCCATGTCTGGCAGGACCAATTAATCTAAAATTACCTTTTCATACCCCCGCAGTAGGATGCGGCACTTTATCTGTAAAATTCTTTAAAACTTCAATACATTGTGCCGACCACAACCGACAAGGTTGACAACGGACATTTCACGCCCAAACCATTACCCTAGGTCATATTTGGTGCAAGGCGTGCCATTGGGTTTTCTCGAAGAATAGATAGATTTCAAAGTATTCGTGTCAAAAGCTCGGGTTATGAAAGTAACCCAGAGAATCCCACTCCGAAGGAATTGAGCGGATAGGTATGAGGACATGGGCCACTGGGGTTTCGCCACAGTACACAGTGAGCAACTCGGGTTAGAGTTAAATTGTAAAAAGACTCAGGTTATAGTCGTCACTAGGAAGGAAGAAGTGCCACAATGTAATATACAAGTAAATGGAAATATTCTTCAACAAGTGAATCGGTACAATTATCTTGGAACAGTCATAACATCTGATGGGAGATGCCTTGAAGAGATTAGAACAAGAATCGCCATGGCGAAAGTAGCCTTTAGCAAAATGAAAAACATTCTGACCAATAAAAAGATGTCAATTGAAACGAGAAGAAGAGTGTTGAGGGGATACATAGAGCCTGTTCTTTTGTATGGATGTGAAACTTGGACAATGAACAGTCAAGCTGAAAAGCATCTGATGGCTGCAGAAATGTGGTTTCTGAGGAAAATGCAAAGAATACCATGGAACGACAGAAAAACCAATGACCAAGTACTACAGGAGACAAATGAACATCGTAAACTGATTAGAGAAATTAGACGTAGACAGTCAAAATTATTTGGACATGTTATGAGAAGAAATGGATTGGAGAACTTAGTGACAACTGGCAAGATCGAAGGGAACAGACTAAGAGGAAGACCGAGAGGAAAATACCTGGATGGCTTGGCCACATGGCATGGACGAGACAGGAACACTGAGCTGATCCACGACACTGGTGATCGAGTGAAATGGCGAGTCATGACCGCCCACGCTTTCCGGCATGGCACATGATTGATTGATTGATGCCTCGCGGTCAACCAATCTATATATTTATCTCTCTGCCTTTCTCTTGTTCTCCCCGCCCCCTCAATCATTCCCCCCCCCCCCCGCGTTTCCATCCTGTTTCAGGATATTGCGGTCAACACCAGCATCTTTCAGCTGTATGTTGATTCCTAGGCTAGATTACGCTCATCAGCACGCCACGACGTTCTGAGCGACCGGCTCCATACTCTCATAAGTCACTTTTGCGATTCGAACCAGTGCTAATTCTCGTCGCGTCACGTGACGAGAGTATTCGGAGTTAGCGGAGAAAGCTGCTAACCCCTCGGCCATGGAGCCGGCCCCTCAATCATGGATTAATTAATTAATTAATTAATTAATTCATTCATTCATTTATTCATTCATTCATTAGCAAGTTTTTTTTTTGCAGAACCTCGCTCCCCTAACAACCTTCCGGAAAACTTCTCGGTCATGAGCAAGATGTCCCGCATCCGATACACCCATCTGGAGATCATCCGCCACATCCTGCACCCATCTTCTTTTTGGTCTTCCTCTTCCTCTCTTCCTGGGCTTATACCCCTCCATTATTGTTCTCTCCAAACTTTCATGACGTTTCAAGTGACTAAAATATTCATATTTTCTTTGTTTTATGGTCTTGAGTAGCTAACTTTCTTCAATATTCAGATCTTGTCGTATGGACGCATTTGTTCTTTTGTGTCCAAGATATTCTTAGAACCTGTATGTAACATTTATATTCGAAGTCATGCATGCGCTGTTCAGCTTGTTTAGTAAGTGTCCAGGTCTCACAGGCATATGTTGCAATGGGAAAGATGCATACTCTTAAAAATCTAATTTGTGTAGGTCTATCTGACGCATGCCACGGTGTTTTATTTATTTATTGCTTTGTTTTGTTGAAGAGCAATAGGTATTCGTCTTTTAATTTCGTTCAATGTGTCACCATTGTTGGTAATTAATGACCCAAGATATTCAACATTTTCCACCACCTCCAATTTTTCTCATTAACATATATATATTTCTACATATTAATGCATTATCTTAATTTTTGCTATGTTAAGATGTAAGTTGTGATTTTCAGTATTCTTGTGACTGGAGGTTATTAGCTTTTCCATACCATTATGTGACGTGGATAGTAATGCTGTACGTCAGCATATCGAAACTCTGGTATGCCATGACCACCGATATGTAGTGCATCCTTGGTTATATCATCTCTGACATTTCTCATTATATTTTCGGCGAATAGATTAAACAAAAAGGGCGACAGCACACATCCCTGACGGACTCCTTGCTTGATGTCATACCAGTTTAATGTGAACAGGAATTTTTTTTTCCTCATATCCTTTACCGCTGTCGTTGATTTCTTGGCAATATTACGCTCAGTAGTTTGCCATTCATTTCTGAGCGGCCGGCTCACGTATCTCGTAAGTTACCAACGCGGCAAGAACCGCTTCCAATTCTCGCGCGATGCATTACCCTACGTGGATACACAGGATTACGGAGAAAGTCGTTTAACACCTAGGCCAGGGAGACCGGCAATCATGAACTACTTTGACCATATTAAACGTTACAGTTGGTCAGAATGAACAGTAGTGGAAGTTGAGATTTCTGAAATAAGAGACAGGCGTCGGCCAGCAGGAAGGCGAACACGGAGCATTACAGACTCATTGGGCATGGACATCGTCTGAGGCAGGAGAGAGGCTCCATGGCGAAGTGCTTACTCCGCCTGCCTCGAAGGTGTGGGTTCGATTCCCGGCTACGTCATTCTGTGCAAGAGTGCAATTTTCTCCGAGACCCCTCAGGGGTCGTCACTGGAGCTACGTAGTTATCGCTTTGTGAGACGCTTTCGGCAGACCACCCTGTGGAAAGAGGCCGAGCCATTTGGGATAAAACCCGGTGCAATGAAGTCAATCTTCTTGCCCGTTAAGCCCGTTTATATGAGACAGGGGAACTGGAAAAGGACGGAGAGTTTATCCTGCGAGTTGTAATAAGAGCGACGTTCTGTGAAGAACCCGCTACATGATGATGATAGTAAACCACCCTGGGTGGTGCGGTAAGGCAGTGGCTAGAACGCCGGTATGGTGGTCACGTGTTCAAATCCCTCCGGAAGTGGGAAGTTTATAAAGAGTTGACCCAGACTTAAATGTTTACCAGGAAATGCTCGGCGAAGTAAAAGCGTCTGGTGTGATATTGACAACACCACCCATCGAGTGCCAACTGGTCTATACAAATATGAGGCTAGGACCAAATACCAAGTACCACTCAAGGCGTGGAATAGGGTCCTTTACTTTATGTTCTTTATAACCATTGTATCCAGATATTATTTTACTTACTTTATAAACCGCTGTATCTAGTCTTTACTTTACTTACTTTTTATATCGCTGTATCTAGCCTTTACGTCCTTTACGTCCACGCATCCGTTAAAAATAGCTTTCTTATTCTTTCTTTTCAGAATGGCTTGAACACCTTCATGAATTCCAGACATTGTGGCAGCATTATCATAACCTTGAGCTCTGCACATCATTATGTCAAGTCCATCACTTTCTAGATTTTTTAAAATGTCTGAACTGAGGTCATCAGCTTTTTTCCCCTTTAAAGGGAAAAATCCTAGAAACACTTCTCTCACTTCAACTTCCCCATTGTGGATTTTCACATATCTGATCACCTCAGACATCTGGTCAGTGTGTGATATGTCAGGTGTGCTGTCGAATATAATTCCAAAATACCTTGCAGCCTTTATATCATTTACAAGAATTTCCTTCACATGATATGCCAGAACAGTTATAAATTCATTCTGAGTTTCTGGTGAAAAATAATATACGGATGCTTTTACTGTTACAGATGTAGTTCGCGTTAATCTCATTAGGTGCTCTTTCAACACAGGGTCATATTTAGAAAGCATCTCAACCATCTCAAGAAAGTTTCCTTTATTCAACGAAGATGCATCTTCCTTATGGCCACGAAATGCCAGATTTTGCTTAGCAAGAAACAATGTGATATCAAGCAACCTGTGCAAGATATCCCTCCATTTTTTTTATCCCTATCCATTACAGCAACACTGTCGGCATCAATTGTTTTGTGCAGCTTAAGGCCTGCTGCCAATGTTTTCCATTTTTCAAGGCAACCTAGATGGTCATCCGATATCTCATGATTATGTAATTTTGGGGAAGGCGAACACGGAGCATTACAGACTCATTGGGCATGGACATCGTCTGAGGCAGGAGAGAGGCTCCATGGCGAAGTGCTTACTCCGCCTGCCTCGAAGGTGTGGGTTCGATTCCCGGCTACGTCATTCTGTGCAAGAGTGCAATTTTCTCCGAGACCCCTCAGGGGTCGTCACTGGAGCTACGTAGTTATCGCTTTGTGAGACGCTTTCGGCAGACCCCTCTGTGGAAAGAGGCCGAGCCATTTGGGATAAAACCCGGTGCAATGAAGTCAATCTTCTTGCCCGTTAAGCCCGTTTATATGAGACAGGGGAACTGGAAAAGGACGGAGAGTTTATCCTGCGAGTTGTAATAAGAGCGACGTTCTGTGAAGAACCCGCTACATGATGATGATAGTAAACCACCCTGGGTGGTGCGGTAAGGCAGTGGCTAGAACGCCGGTATGGTGGTCACGTGTTCAAATCCCTCCGGAAGTGGGAAGTTTATAAAGAGTTGACCCAGACTTAAATGTTTACCAGGAAATGCTCGGCGAAGTAAAAGCGTCTTGTGTGATATTGACAACACCACCCATCGAGTGCCAACTGGTCTATACAAATATGAGGCTAGGACCAAATACCAAGTACCACTCAAGGCGTGGAATAGGGTCCTTTACTTTATGTTCTTTATAACCATTGTATCCAGATATTATTTTACTTACTTTATAAACCGCTGTATCTAGTCTTTACTTTACTTACTTTTTATATCGCTGTATCTAGCCTTTACGTTCTTTATATATCGCTGTATCTAGTCTTTACCTTGTTCACTTTATATATCGCTGTATCTAGTCTTTACTTCATTTATATATCGCTGTATGTAGCCTTTACTTGCTTTATACACCGCTGTATTTAGTCTGGTTCAAACTACAGAAAACTGTTGTGAAGCTTAGCATCTGAATACATATTTCATTAATACAAATACGGGCATGCAGTTGCACTCAGATATAAACCAACGTCTTGTTACCAAGACACCTCTTTTGTGTTAACACAGAGGTGGATGCTAGCATAGGATAGTCTAATATCGTCATCTTTTGGAACGATGTACAACAACTTTCATCAGGTCATTTTTCACTGTTGGCAGAATCTGAGTGAAGGATGTGAACAGTTCCTAAATTTTTAAATTTCTATTAAACAGGACCAATCTTCAGGTACTGAGTAGAATCCTAGAGCACTTGAGACCAAATACTCGCGAGCGTGTAGCGCACAGGCTACTACTGGCTAACGGAAACCCAGGGAAATGGTCTAGGCCTTTGTTGAGTATCGTAGGGAACTATATGATGTTTCTACCTCAGGCGGATCTAGAGATGTATGTGACCACTGATACGGTAAGGAAATCAAAACAACACTTACGTGGTTTATTGTAGATTTCATATGTAAATTCGATGCTTACTCGTGCAATAATAGCAATAAGACAAGTGTAGCGAGGAGGTTGATTTCATTGCATCTGGTGGTACCTCATCTTGCTTGGTGTTTTTACCTATAGAATGACAAGCTGCCGGCCAAGAACATAGCACAAAGCACGAACTCCGTAGCTCCGGGAAATTTATTTTTGGGGGCGTTGGCTCGCTTTGAACTCAAGTTTCTCCCCCGATGTGTCTCCACCTTGCCGTGGTGGGGGAGCTTGCGTGTCCCATCGACCCCATGTGCTTGCCGATGGGTGAAAACTACATATCGGACGGCTCGTGGGATAGGGACCAGACTAAGAGAGACACAACCTGCTGCTCTGCAGGTAAGACTGAGGATAGCAGTCAAAATCAGGCAAACGATCCTAAAATCTCAGTTCGGGCATAACCTCTAAGGCTCCCATCCGAGGTGTATGGCTGAACGTCTCTAAGCCATAAACTCTCGGAAGTGAGAGCCTGGCCGACACAAACCTACATCAAAATTGTGATGATGTGCTGAGAACGCTACATGCTCGGCGCAGATTCGTTCGATGGCTCTTAGCTGGGGGATATGAGGTATCCCCGGATGAAAGGGCCTGACCGTTACTCGCCCACAGACGCACGGAGGTAAGGTGCTGAGCCGGCAGCACATGTAGCCTACCTCGTGAGCGAGTACAAAAGGTGGAAAAACACCTCGGTCGCACGTCTTGCAGACGTCCGATAGTCTGTAACCACACTCATGGAGTGAGTGTAGTCAAAGGTGGAAAATTGTCTCGTTGACACGAAATGGAACGCCTGTCTTGCGAATCCATTACGTGGCAGCTCGAAGCGAAAGCTTGCTTGTGGAAGCCGAAACAAGAGTCTCGAAACCCGAGGAAGGCTAACCTCATTAAAAAATGCCCACCGGAAGCCGGAAGTGTCGTCCTACGGGTGGCAAACTAAAAATTGACACTACGCAATTACGTCCGAGTGAAATGACTCGTCCGAATGTCTCTCGTGCTAGGAACAGCTCTGACTACCTAGTTTCCGAATGCCGCTCTTGTTCGGAACAGCTCTGACTAGGTAGTTTTCCGAATGTCTGTCGTGCCTGGAACAGCTCTGACGGGCGCAACGACAAGCACATGTCCGAAAACTCGCTGAGTGGATACCGTCTGCAAACCTGTCTGGTTTGTGCGGGAATGGCCCGGGGCAAACGAAATGACCAATATATTGAAGTGAGGATTTAAAGCAGCCATGAGCAGGACGTGACGATTCCCTCGGCTAGCCCAGAACCAGGGCGTTATGTGTCGGCCCTGCAACTATGGAAGCAACCTTGGATGGCGGAAAATGCTATGGACTGTCCCTGCCTTCCTTTGAGGGATGACCGTTGTCTTCGACCGTTCTAACTTGGCCAGCATAGTTGTAGATGGCACCACAAAAGTGAGAGTCTCCCAGGAATGCTACCTGGTCAAAAAAGCACGCTAAAGTCGATGTGTTGGCCTACGGGTTTCGGCCCAAGGGCGCATAACAGACACACCGCAATCACATCTGTAAAAAACACTCCGGATGAACGAAAAGAAGAAGAAGAAGAAGAACTCAAGTTTAGTCCATACACGAGCTTCTACTTCTAGTGCACGGGACTGATTTTTGCGTGTGGATTAGCTTTCTCTGCCAGTGTACCTCGCCATCAGATGAACCCACTTCGGCTTCTGGGGTACTTGTAATTTATTTTCTCTAGTCAAGAGCGAGAAGTCTACATTTTTGTCCAACTGTCCTGTGTGGGAGATGAACACACTACCTCGGCATCAGCAGACAGGAAGTTTAAGATTTAAGGTGAATAAAAAAAAAAAAAAAACAACGGATTGTTTGTTAAGGTTCTTGTCTAGAATTTGCTTGGAATTACCTTTGAACACCAGGGCACTAGGTCGGCATTGGTGGCCGATTTTCCAGTGATATCTCTTATGGTAAATGCGAAGTCTTGCAATTGGAATGCTTAGAGAGGTATCCTTTTATTTCTCGGGGCGCCATTATGTGGAACTTCTTCTTCTGCCCTTTATCTCTCATTAGGGCTTAGGTCATCAATCAAACCACTCGAATCAGTACTTCTTTTGCTTTCTTCAGCTGCTCCCTCCATGTCCAGCCAATATTATTCATCCCTGTCCGTGATTCTCTTCTCCATGTGTGTGACTTGTGGATTCCCACAAGAGAGTGGCTAGGTATAATGTCCTGAGGTTTTCTCTGTGTATGTCATATCTAGCGTCAACATCTTTTCTTCACTTCTTAGTTCACTGGGATTTGCCTCGTTCTCTCCATTAGCTCTACTGTAGACAAAATCACTAATGTAGAGCGTCTACATTAGTGATGTCATACCATTTTATTTCTGCAATTCTACCCAGACACCAATTAGTGAATGTTTGTAATTTCTTTGTAATTATTTTAGTTGTGCAGAACTTGTAGAGAGCAATTACCATCTTTTCAGAACACATTTCATTCCTAGGAGGTACATGTACAGCTAAAGTTAGTTGCATAACCTTTACAGGACGTCGCAGTCAACCGCAGTATATTTTTCTGTTTGTGATGTCTTGGCAAGTTTACGTTCAGTAGTCTGCCATTGCTTTCTGAACGACCTGCACCCATACCGTTTCGTACAAAACGGTTTGTTACCAAATCGCCCGCAGCTGTGTTCCGAACACGGTATGAGGAATTACGAACTGCGCCCGTAACTACATCGCCACGGAGCGGGCGCATGGAAGTTAGGTTATGGACAAGACGACGGTTAAGAGTTTGAGTTCTAACGAGAGTATTGTTGTGCGGCTGGTATAAACTTCCGGCTGACATAAATGTTTGTGTGTAAAATACCTTCGTAGCACTGGAGGATGGAAACAAGGATGGATATTCCACTTGCATAAGTTCTCATGATGAAAGACTCTTTTGATTAATAAATAATTATTATTATCTGTGAGTTAATTACGTAAATTGAAAATAGTGTATTTCTTATTGCCGCCATTAAATGTATTTTTCTATTACCATCTGTCTGTAACATAGAACTGCTACAACATCTTAAAATAAAACTGCATTTTTCGAAATAAACTAAAATTTACAGTATGATAGAAAATAATGTTTTTTTTTCTGTATTAAAATAAATACATGTGCCCCGAAGCTGTTTATTGTTATGGGTCCGTGGTGGATATAGCCATCGGATAGTGTGGGTCGGAATGTGTGGGTCGGAATGTGTGGGTCGGGATGTGTGGGTCGGAATGTGTGGGACGGAATGTGTGGGTCGGAATGTGTGGGTCGGAATGTACAGAGGACTAGTTGACCAGTCTTGTCCTCACTTAGCGGGATTACGAACACTGGTGTCGAACCCCCGTCCGACCGAGCTCATGTTATTATAAGCTCAGCTTCTTACCAACTACGGTAACCCACCAGCTCATTTATATATTTACACGTTGTTTATATTTGAAATGACTTAATTGTTGGTGTTTGTTTTCTGTGAGATGTGGTGTAAATAGAACACTCAGTCATTTCAACCTAACTCTAAGCTCTCTCACCGCTGACATGTTGAATAATAAACTGCTGGTGGTGCTTTGTAGACAGGAAATGCGCAAGGACCTGAATCACGTGATGTATACTTTCAGCTGGATCTGTTGTTGGAGAATAACGACACTGTGGTTCACGAGCATGTGGCATGGCTGATGATTCCGTCTCTGATGGAGAATAGAAGTGATTCACAGTTCGCCAGGTGAGTTTTGATTATCTGTCTTACTACGTGTATCTGACTAGGAAATACAGAATACATTGGTAATACAACACTATACTTGTCTGTCCCAGGTAGAGCCAGCCTAAAGTTGGATACTAAGAAATCTTCTGGGAAGTAAAGTCGGCCGTCATGATATTCACCACATCAAACAAAATGATGTTAAAGCCAATAGACTCAGCTTCATTGTGACGGGTTATATTACATATGGTTCACTCTTCTTTCCACAGAGCAGCCTGCACAGAACTCGTACTCCGTACTTCCAGAGACGACCCCATAGGTTTCCGAAAACAAATTGCAATTGTGAGCCGAATAATGGCTCCAAAAACCACACATCGAATTTCTATTCGTCTATAAATATTTAGATTAGCACCATGTATCCAAAAACTTCCCAAGACATGGGAATGTGTCTTTGACCTTTGGTTAGTCACTTTATTTATACCATAACCTGCGATTAAACCGTGCATGTTTTTGATTTTGTAATTAGCTAAAATAATTATGTTGTGTTTGTGGCATAATTTGAATTATTACTTGATAGTTTATCAGTTGTTGTCAGCCCAGACAGTTCTTGGCATATTGCGATAACACCACATCCTGACTTCTCCCATACGTAAAAGTAAAGTAAAAGTGAAGGTAACGTAAAAGTAAAGTAAAAGTAAAGTAAAAGTAAAGTAAAAATAAAGCA
Organism: Cepaea hortensis; assembly: GCA_963921405.1. Classification (NCBI taxonomy): domain Eukaryota; kingdom Metazoa; phylum Mollusca; class Gastropoda; order Stylommatophora; family Helicidae; genus Cepaea; species Cepaea hortensis. The sequence continues at coordinate 34,249,686 of OY992880.1, forward strand.
AAAATAAAGCGAAAGGCAGGTAAAGGTAAAGTAAAAGTAACGTAAAGTAAAAGTAAAGTAGAAGTAAAATGAAAGTTCAGTAAAAGTAAAGTGAAAGTAGAATACAAGTAAAGAACTCTTTTTCCATGCACTGAGACATGCTAGATACATAGTGACAGCCTAATATTTGTGTAGACTAATCGGCACCCGATGGATAATGTGGTCAAGACAAGATCTGACCGGCTCTATATAAAAGACCGTGGTATCATGTCTTCATTCATATTCAATTATGGAAATCAGCATGGCTGAATGGATAATAGCGTTTGGTCTTAAACTTCCGGTGTGCTAATGCTGAGGTAGTGGATTCGACGCATACAACGGTCAGTTAGGCTAACATGTTGACTTCTCGTTCTTGGCTTGAGGACGTAAATTACAAGTACCTCTGAAGTCGGAGTGGGTTCGCCTGATAGTGAAGGACACTGACAATCGGGAAAGCTAATCCACACACAAAAATCAGTCCAGTGCACTAGACGTATTAGCACGCGTATGGACTACACTCGAGTTAAAAGCTAGCAAACAAATAAAATTATTCAATTATCAAATTAAATCTGGTCAGTAAATGTTATTTGTTCACATACATATTTTCCACAAACATATACGTTTTAAAATTAATATGTTGATATTAACTCTTTCTGTGAGAAACATACTTAGCGTTCAATTTTATACCATTATCTCTGCAGACGCTTTAGCTTTGCACTCTTCTACCATTCTTACGCTATTCTTCCAATCCTTGACGTGATGTCGCCCCAGGATCTGTTTGATGTCTTGAAAGAAAGCAACACGATTCTAGGGGACTTACTGTCACATCCACATTGCTACCTCTACACGTCTGCAGCTTCTGTAGCATTCTGTGGCAACGCAGTCCAGGAAGACGAAAACAGTTATTGTAGTACATTATTCCGACGAAATATGAGACTGGTGAGTATATTTTATTAGTCGAATATCATTTACAGGATTTAGCAGTCATACCCAGCATTTTATTGCTGCTTGTGATTTCTTGGCAAGTTTACGTTATGTAGTTTGTCATTGCTTTCTGAAAGTGAGCAAGTGAGCCTCTGTAATATGTGTTTGTAAATCGAGGTGAGGAAAATACTTCTTAAGAGATATAACCGAGCCAATCCTGATGTACGGACGCGAATCATGGACAAGTGAGCAATTTTGTGGAAGCTTCGGAGTTGTGTGTTTTTTTAAAGAAAATCATGAAAACACCAATAACGGAATCAAAGAGCAATGGAACGATAGAACGAACAAACTTTATTTTCAAAGGTTTAAGAATTGGGCATGCAGGCCCGTCTCACATTTTGCCCTTCTATCACTCTCTTTCATACATTATCTCATTCACACATCATTCAAGGCTAAGTGAAAACAGCAACGACATAAAATATGTGCATTATAAAGGCATGGAGAAAATGCAAAAAAACAAAAAAAAAAAAAAAAAAAACAATGGAGATATCTTGAAAGGAGTTAACACACAAAGAGGTTACTAGCATCAGAAAAAAAAAGACAATCCACATTTTTTGGGCATGTTGAGAAAGAGAAACCTTTAGTATATCGTCACAACGGGAAGGTAGGAGGGGAGGACAGGCAAAGTGGCGACCATGAGAGAAGATGCAGTACAGTTTGACTTCAGGGCATGGAGGAGCGTCGATATCAATAACGATTGACTTCACAAGAGACAGAAGGCCGTGCACAGGCATGATCCACACGGTATGGCCTATAAGAAGAAACAGAAAAAGAAGTTTGTAGCAGGAGACCTAATATGTTTTTGATTTCAACTTTGAATTTACAACTTTGTTTTTGTTAACTGTTGAAGGTACAAGCAAATATCGACACCACAGCAGTGGCGTCACTGGGGTTGGTGTCACCCAGTGCGGTAAACTCTTGGTGTCACCCATCTAGACTTTCACCATGGTCTTCTTCCGAGTGTTCCTGTACCATATATAATCGCATATAGTAATGTTTGTAAAATAAGTCAAAAAGTTAATAAGGACATAAGAAAGAAAACAAATTGAACAATATAACTTCAATACTTCAGGTAAAACATAAATAAAGAACTTCGACAAACTCGGACAAAGTTAAATTTTTGTTATTTAACATTACAATTTCTGTTATTTAAAATTAAAAGTTTCCCATCCTGGTCTTCAAAGCTGCAAACCTGTCAATCACATCATCAAAATCAATATCTTTCACCATATCACTTTCAATTGATAATATAGCCAGATCAGAAAGTCTTGACTGTCCCATGGTTGATCGCAAATAGTTCTTTATAAGTTTCAGTTTTGAAAAGCTCCTCTCACATGAAGCCACAGACACACAGATCGTAAGAAATAGTTGTAGGCTTAGTGAGAGTATTGGGAGAGATTCAAGGAAATCCCAGTCAACTATGAATTTTAAAATATCAAATATTGATTAGTCTTTGGCTTTGTGGATATCAATATCTGCTGCCTTCAGGTGTCTTCTCAGCCTTGGTATTTCTTTTAAAAGCTCTACTTCGGATAGCTCATCATAGAAAGTGGTCAATTTTGGAACTGACACCAGCAACTCTTCTTCAGTTGCTGATAGAAGACTCTTGGCTTGAACAGCCTCAAACATATTTGCTACTTCCTTGATCGCTGTTGATCTGGTCTGGAGTTCAGAATGAAAACGATCAATACACTCCAGCATCGCCCTATTGTTTTCTTCTTGCATAGTGAGTCCAGCATCTCTGAGTTGTCCCCCTGCCATTCTCTTCTTGAACCTTAATCTTCTCTCTACTGTTATTCGAAATTGGTCTGCTTTTAAAAGTGCCTGTTCAATTGCATGCTCCACTACGTGACTGCGCTTCTCCAGCAGAAAAAGTATTAATGCCTCTAACTTGGTCACTACTTTGTCAAGAGTTAAGCCTTTAGTCTGCAGATACTGCTGTGTCAAATTAACTTCCTCAAGTACAGCAGCCCAAAAGTAAAGGTAGCACAGAAACGTGAAATCACAGACAGCAGGTAAAAGACCTTGTGCTGCACCTCTTGTTTCCACATTTTCACGAGGATCACATAGAGCTTCAATCGCCGCCACACATTCATCAAACTTATCTTTCACCGGTTTAACAGCAGCATGATGTGCACTCCAGCGTGTTGTTGATAGCCTTTTAATCGACATTGCAGTGTGTTCAATTAAAACATCCCATCGATGGGTGGAAGCAGCAAAGAAGAAATACATTCTCTCAAGAGTTCCAAATTTTTTTACACATAAAGCATTTTCAGCAAAAGAGTGTTGACCACACAAGTTAAGCGAATGGTCCACGCATCGGCTAAAAATAGCTTTCTTATTCTTTCTTTTCAGAATGGCTTGAACACCTCCATGAATTCCAGACATTGTGGCAGCATTATCATAACCTTGAGCTCTGCACATCATTATGTCAAGTCCATCACTTTCTAGATTTTTAAAAATGTCTGAACTGAGGTCATCAGCTTTTTTCCCCTTTAAAGGGAAAAATCCTAGAAACACTTCTCTCACTTCAACTTCCCCATTGTGGATTTTCACATATCTGATCACCTCAGACATCTGGTCAGTGTGTGATATGTCAGGTGTGCTGTCGAACATAATTCCAAAATACCTTGCAGCCTTTATATCATTTACAAGAATTTCCTTCACATGATATGCCAGAACAGTTATAAATTCATTCTGAGTTTCTGGTGAAAAATAATATACGGATGCTTTTACTGTTACAGATGTAGTTCGCGTTAATCTCATTAGGTGCTCTTTCAACACAGGGTCATATTTAGAAAGCATCTCAACCATCTCAAGAAAGTTTCCTTTATTCAACGAAGATGCATCTTCCTTATGGCCACGAAATGCCAGATTTTGCTTAGCAAGAAACAATGTGATATCAAGCAACCTGTGCAAGATATCCCTCCATTTTTTTTTATCCCTATCCATTACAGCAACACTGTCGGCATCAATTGTTTTGTGCAGCTTAAGGCCTGCTGCCAATGTTTTCCATTTTTCAAGGCAACCTAGATGGTCATCCGATATCTCATGATTATGTAATTTTGGGCTCAGCTTCCACCACTGCTGAAACCCAGTGACACATTTTTATGTTTGTTCTGTTACATTAACAGCAAAGAGTCTGCAGCAAAAGCAGTATAATTTCTCACTGACGAGCGAGTAAACCATCCATGACTGCAGTATTTTCTCACCATTTGGCATCGTATTGTAGAACCATTCTTTTGACAGCTGGCGCACATCTCCCTTAGTCTTTGCACATTGCCTTGTCACAGTACTGAAAGGCCCATCCTTGTTCTGAAAAGAACAACTTCCTCTTTTGATAATTTCAACTCGAAAATGATCTGGAACTGGTGCATTCCAGAAAGAAGCATCAGATAAAATATTCCAATTTTTCTCATCCACTTGACTCATCACATTTACAGTATCATGACGAGAATCATTTTCAGCATGCATTTCTGTTTCAACTTCATCCACTGCTATTTCATTATGTATTTCTGCATCAATCTCGTGATTCTCTTCCATTTCTGGCTCTAGTTGCTCTTTTGAAGAATGCATGCTGTCAGCATGGGAGGAATCCTTATCAATTGTAGATTGAGGAAGAACGTCTTTTGATGAACCTTGTCCATCACTTGGTCTCTTGACATATTGAAGCATCAATCCAGGTAGTGATTTTAGTGATTCACATCTTTTCTTCTTTGCTTTTCGCTGCTCGCATCCACTAGGCCTCTTTTATTTGTGCACTCCATGTGGCATGATGGAATATTCTAAAATAATAAATCTATAATAAATTAGGGACTTAAAAATATACAACTAAACAAAAAGATATAATATAAATATATAAAATCTGTATAAATAATTATAATCCAAACATTTATGATTTATTCATAATTTAATAAATATAGTTATTTAGGTTAAATTGCGTTGTTTACCGTAGAATTAAAATGTAATTAAAAAATGATTATGTACACTAAAAAGAACCGTCTAAAAAAGAAAACTTGTCATACAAAATATTAAATTTTTTAAAATATTGTCCATGGAAGTTACAACTTTTTTATTTCATTGTAACAAGTTTGAGTGGATTGTAACTTTTTTACTGGCTAATGGAGTATTGAACATACCAACCTGCATACGATGCGGATGGCAAATGCTGCAAGGCACAATTAATGGATTCATATACAAATGTAACCGGCGGTCAACAATATTCGTTGCAACACTTCTTCTTAACTTTTATCAGGAAGTTTTGTCGCCAATGCACGACTGTCATTTCATGACATATATTTTATTATTTTATATTGCGAATTGCTGGCGAATGTCAGTAACCGCATCAATTATTGGGGGGATCTGCGTGTGGCAGTCTCAACAGTGACTCGTTGGTTCGAAAAATTACACAACCGTTATTTAGTTTTCTATTTACATCTTGTTAATTAAAAAATTAAATTAAAAAATTAAAATATATATTTTTCGGACAGATAGAAAAACGTGTGTATGCCGTAATTATTAATTTATTGTAGTAGTAATCTACTAGTATACTATAGTATAGTAATACTAACTTTTTAAAGTGGAAGCCTGCCGCTGTTTTTCTCCTTTAAAATTTATGCCCTGTCCTAATTAATTTACTTTAAAATATTTATATTTTAGTGATATTGATAAAATTATAAAATTTCGAAAAAATAATTATTTACATAAAAAACGAACCTGTAAACAACGTCTGTCGTTTTCTGCAACCACGTGACTCCACACGTCATTAATTGGCGCGTTTGCAAATGACCCACGATTCTACTCCGACTCCGAGGCTCCGAGCAGCTCTGAGCTTTGAGTCTTATTCATTTAAGCACCAGGCGCTCTGCATGGTGGCACCCTGTGCCTGCTCATGTATTTAACAATGAACGGTTATGAAACCCGACTAGACAGAGCTATGTCTGCTTTGTCAAATTTGCAATTTTTTTATTTTGGTGTCACCCCTTGATGGTGTCACCCGGTGCGGCCCGCACCCCCCGCACCCCCCTAGTGACGCCCCTGCACCACAGTCAGTCGTAGAGGTGTAGAAACGTCACATACAACAGGTCATTGTTTATGAATTGAAGTGTCCAGCTCTCTTTCACATTACTTATTTCTTTCCCAACTTTGAAAACGTTCTTATACCTATAAGACGATTTCAACATTCAAGATAGACCTCGGCCCGCTTTCAAACATGAAACAAATGTGAATACTATGCAGTTCATCCGTGAATACAGAAACAGCCAAAATGTGATTGTTGTTACTTTCTATGTTTAGTATACTTAATTACTTAATATAAATATATACCCATGATAAGTCCTGTCATACGGTTTGGACAGTTATGTCGTCTCATCTGCTAGGTCTAGATTTGAGTGGCTTGGAGTTATGACTTTTAACATGTACACAGTTACATTCATTGTATACTAAAACAAAAGAGACGAAAATAAATTGGACGCTATTGACATATGATGTTTTCGTAAGATAAGTAGAGTAAACTGTAAAGAAAAGAGACTACATTCTTAAAGACATTGGAGAAAATAGACAACTACTTTATATTTAAAAAAAGGTTATCTCAGCTTGGTCACAACATGAGATATTGGGGTTTATTACTGAATATACCGGAGGACAAGATCCATGACAAGAGGAACAGATGACTTCCTAGGGAAAACTATCTCATACTATGCAAGGACACTGAGGCACAGATTTGTGCCCAGTTGAAGAGACAATAAGACAGTGGAGGGACATGATCGGATAACTTCAACACCAACTTTCAGACTTATTGCCCTGAAAGTGATGATGTTACTAAAAGTGTCAACGATAACCTTTTTCTTACTGCAAATAAAAAAGTTATTTAAATATTGAGCACAACCTACTACTGGCAACGCCGATCACATTCTGGTATGAACCTAAGGCCTATCCACGTCAATATGGAAGCACTATACTCGAGTTTCGCCCTCATTTGAGCTCGTCAGTAGTGCATATCCCTGACCGGATCCGGAAACAGTCCCGGATCACGCGTGTGAAGCGGGTGTGTAACCACGCGGCACACACTGGACACACCAAATTATCACAACAGAACATCACAACGCTACCCATCGTAGGCTATGCTCAATTTAGTGTGTCCAGTGTGTGCCGCGTGGTTACACACCCGCTTCACACGCGTGATCCGGGACTGTTTCCGGATCCGGTCAGGGATATGCACTACTGACGAGCTCAAATGAGGGCGAAACTCGAGTATAGTGCTTCCATATTGACGTGGATAGGCCTTAGGTTCATACCAGAATGTGATCGGCTCTTGCCAGTAGTGGGTTGTGCTCAATATTTAAATTTCAAATCCCGAAACAACCACATAATCAAAAAAGTTATTGTAAATTTTCTCTCCAGATCCAACCACACATGGAAGCTATGTACACCAACAGAACAGCTTATGCTGTGTCGGATTTGGTTCAGATCTCAATGTTCCTACCATTTGCCCCAGACGTTGTCTTCCATGACCTGAAGGCAGAAGATCTTTATAATATATGGCCCACCTTACAAAAGTCGGGGGAGTCCTACAGTTTGAAGAAAGTAAATATATAAGAATAGTAATAAATTATCGTATAGTTAATATAAATATAAATAATTATTATTAATACATAAGCATAATTAATAAATCAATTTATAATAATAAATTAACCCCAGTAAATTGAATTAGAAATGTATAATCTACAATTTAGTACTTATAATTGTATATCAAATTTGCTGTTATTTACATCAAAACATTACCCCAGTCACGATAATCAGCATAAACATCACTTGTAAATAGCGCAGTAACTAACACGTTTACCAGCCGGCCAGATGTCATGCGTTCGAATTTCCATCGAGGCGAATTATTTAAAATAGACCTGAGTTTCCAGATCGACCCAGCCTAAGGGTACCAAGAAATTCCTGGGAAATAATAGCGGTCGGTGTGGTATTGACCACATCACTCATCGAGCGTCGATTGATGAATAAATATACGGTGATAACACCATAAAACCAATACGACCCAAGAAATAGAAAAGAGTCCTTTACTTATTTATTTATATCTGGCATGCTTTTTTGGTCATGTGATGAGAAGAGAGACATTGGAGAACATCGTGACAAATGGAAAGATCGAGGGAAAGAGAGGCAAAGTCAGACCAGGAGAAATGATGCTGGATGGATTGCGACGGTGGCATGGATGAATATCAACAGCGGAGTTGATCCAGAAAATCAAAAACCGAGATCTGTGGAGAGTCATGAACGCCTACACTAGCCGACATGGTAATTGACGATGATGATGATGATACTGTTTTAATTCCCACTGACCCATCTATGTGTTACATTAACCCACTATATCCAAATTGTCATTTCAATCCTTCTGTCCCACTCATAGATATATTAATTTTAAGCACTGCAGATTCTAGCATTTATTATTTAATGCAACGGCTATTTAAGACAGACGAGTTACATTAACAGCTGCCTAATGAACGAGTTGAATATTGTATTGTTATAGTCATTATATTGGTTTGGAAACTTATTAATAGCATACCTGAACCGTCAGTACTTTCCTTCCACAGATGGGGATAATTTATGCGAAAATCAGAGGCTTTCTTCCGGTGAGTAATTTTCTTCTACTTATAGCCCACGCCATGTGACGATGATTATCATGTTTAGTCACACGTTTGTTTCTCTCCTGCTGTCAGTAATTTCTGATTCAGATGTTCCTCTATGCCATATAGTATTTATATACATTTTGCTAATATTATAACGCATTGTTATAATGACTGGCACCTTGCCGTCTTAACAGATGATAGTTTGTAAAATGGAGTTATACCTCTCCACAACATAATGCCTGGGCTGAATGTAGAGACCATGTGTTGCCCATGCAGCATGATCCCTCTCTCGGCCTGCCTAGTTTGCTCCAGAGGAAAGGTAACATCGATATGTCTGGAACAGGACAAGCTGCAGAAGCTGTCTAATCAGCAAAGCAATGCTCTAAATGGCCGCATATCGGAGCTTCCATCCTAGACCAGTTGCCAACCAAGGCTTTGGGCCTGGTCTGCCTTGTCATGGCATTTAGTCTTTAGGTTGCATTTCCTCGCACTAGGGTAAGGCTTGTACCCTCCCAATTACAGTCTTCCGCGCGAAACCGTTAGCACAATGTGGAATGTTGGGTTTGGTGAGCGCCGCCCAACATTCGGCGCTAACGGAAAGCAGGTAGTACCGTCTACTGTCATATGATAGTTCAGTCATATCTGGCTAAGACCTGACACCAACGCATTGTTATAATAATACTATATCATTAAGAGGTATAAAATAAAAATGGTATTTTCTTGCACCCCAGCACTGGAAATATGTTTGATGAGATTCGTTTTCAGAACTAATGGTCCCTAATGACACCATACTATGTCCACAACTTCACGATAGCTGGGCCGGTTGGTCCTTTCACGGCGAGAGTTAGAAGATTCATTATAACTGACTATGAAGGCGAAGATGGCAGTGGATCTGAACTGAATATAATATTCTTGAAACGGCAACAGTTAATTTGGTAAGTTAGTTGCATAACCTTTACAGGACGTCACATTTAACCTCAGCATTTATAGGCTCTTTGTGATTTTCTATGCAATTCATGTTAGGCAGTTTGCTATTGATTTCTGAACGGCCGACGCTCAGACTGTTGTGACAATCAACACAAAGGGCAATGTGTTCTCTACTCGCCTGCGGTTGATTTAGAACCCTATATGTCGGGACTGAGAAACTACGTTTCTTATCTCTAAGCCACAGACGCCGGGCAGTTGATATTTCATCTCTTCTCATCTTGTTCTATTGTACCTGGTCGTGTCGAGGTGAAGCGTAAACAGCGAGAGAGTGCCCGTTTATGGGTTTCATATATAGAGATTCCCATGGAATCTGTTGTTCCCTCTGTTCATCGTTTACATGATCCGCCTCCTCTTCCGGTTTCATTTTTTCTGTACATCATTGCTTGTAGTGGTATACTGTTGGTAGCCTAGTTATGTGTCCGAACCTACAGTTAAAATGTAATGTACTTATTTGTGGGTAATCATAAAACTGTTATCAAGAACTGATTTACGTAGCGCTATAAACCGTTGTATTACTGTTTGAAACTCTCAGAAGCCCGAACATATGAATCTGGATCACGTAAGACTGTTGGGGCCTCTTCTGCTGGTTCTACCGTGTGATGACCTGCGTGCAGTTCCCGACCAGACTCTAATCGCACTGGTTCAGGAAGGTTTCTTCAATTCACGCTTGCAATGTGAAGTCAACCCGGAAATATGCTGGATCATTGCTTCAAAGGTTTGTTATAGCTAATAAAAATATTGTGTCGCTTTCACTTTCAGCATATTATGATATATCATTTCACGCTGTTATTCATTTAGGACACAAAGCAGTCAGTAACTGTCTAGTGAGGTAGCAAACTTCTACTTTATGAGTCCATCCTTAATTATATGCTCCCTAAAGTAGCGTAGGCGTTCACTTCTCCCTCTTTGGCGTTATGGAACAATTCTTCTGATCATATTCCTCCTTGCCATAGTCTTAGATCGTCAAGTATCAATTTTCTCCCTCTGCCTTTTGTAAGCAGATCTTTCCATTTGTCACGATCTTATTCAATGCCTGTCTTCGCATTATATAATCAAAAAATATTGATTGTCTCTTTCTCATAGTTTTGAGATGGTGTAAGATACACATCTGTATGTTGCACAGGAAACATGCATATTCTCAAAATGTTTACTTTCATTTATTTGTTTGTGTCTCAGTGGCTCTTATTGCCGTGCACCAACTGCATTATTCAAAAGCTATGAAATATGAATACAATTATAACTCATTGATGTGTTAGTTATTTGTCGCTCTACCATTAGTCATGAAGTTACAGTATAAGAGTTAGTGTATTTGAACGTATCATTGCACGACAAGAATACATTTAGAATTTTAATGACTTTGTATGCCCTTTATCGAGCTGGAGCGGCCGAAGAACTAACCCGGGAGCTGGGTGAATATCAAATGGATATAACAGCAATTCAAGAAATAAGGTGGCCAGGAGAGGGTACTTTAGAGCAAAATGGAATGATTATAATATATGGAGGAAACACCCAAAATAAACATGAATTAGGAACAGGATTTGTCATCAAAAAAGAGTTATGGGGGAACGTTTTAAACTTTAAAGCTTTTAATGACAGAATTAGTAAATTACGAATAAAAGGTAAATGGAAAAATATAACGATGATTAATGTACATGCACCTACTGAAGAGAAAGAAGATGATATTAAAGAAGACTTTTATAATGATCTGGAAGATGTTATAGAAGAAACCCCCAAACAGGATATCCTGATTGTGCTGGGAGACTTCAATGCAAAAATAGGTAGAGAGCAAACTAATAAAAAAGTGGCCGGTATGGAAAGCCTACATACAACTTCAAATGATAATGGATGGAGAGTCATCAACCTGGCAGAAGCCAAAGGACTGCAGATTAGCAGTACCAGACTACAAAGAAAGGATATACACAAACAAACTTGGAAATCATGTGACAAGAGAACCTATAATCAAATAGATCACATTTTAATTAACAACAGAAATGCATCAAACATACAGCAAGTCAGAAGTTATAGAGGAGCTGAGTGCCACAGTGACCACTTCTTCGTTGGAGCAAAATTTAAAATAAAACTTAAGAGAGCTTTCTATACTAAATTACAAAGATTACACCCAACATATAACAGAGAAAAACTGCAAGACATTACAGTCAAAGAGAAATTTACAGATGAAATAAAATGTAAACTTGAAACTCTGCAAAACCCTTTGGAGGAAAGCGTTGACCAAACTTGGTTGAACATCAAGAATACAATTCAGTCTACCGCAGAAGAATGTCTCGGTGTGTTAACCACGCATAGAAAGAACAGATGGTTCAATCAAAAATGTGAAGAAGCAGTCATTAGGAAGAAGAATGCCAGACATGTATGGTTAAATGACATCAATAACATCCAAAAGGAAGAGCATTATAGAAATGAATGTAAAGAGGCTACAAAAATAGTCAGACAGCAGAAGCGAGAATATATGAGTAATATAATCAAAGATATGGAAACTAATCACCAGAAAAATGAATCCAGAAAATTTTTTAAAGAACTGAAGTCAATGAAACGAGGGCACCAACAAAACACATATGGTTTAAAAGATAAAAATGGGAATATGCTAAATACCAATGAGGAAATGTGCAACACATGGAAAGAATATTTTATTGAATTACTAAATTGTGAAGCTCCAAGTCACATTTTCCCACAGGAAGAGGTTCTAACATGCGAACCACAAATTGAAGAACCTACATTTGAAGAAATCCTATATGTAATCACACGACTTAAAAACAATAAGGCAACTGGGACTGATGGAATTGCTGCTGAATTTATAAAGGCAGGTGGCCATGCATTACATCTAAAGCTATACGAACTAATAATAAAAATCTGGAGGACAGAAGAATTACCCCATGACTGGAAAGAGTCATTATTGATACCTATCTTTAAGAAAGGAGACAAGTTCCAATGTGGAAATTATAGAGGAATATCACTACTGTCCACAAGCTATAAGATACTATCCGCAGTATTACTAAATAGACTAAAACCATATTCAGAAGACATATTAGGTGACTACCAGGCGGGTTTTAGACAAAACAGATCAACAATAGATCAGATATTTATCTTACGACAAATAGCCGAGAAACATTGGGAATATAAAAGAGATCTCCATAACATTTTTGTGGATTTTAAAAAGGCTTATGATAGTGTCCATAGGAATAGTCTATGGAATGCTATGCAGGAATTTGGAATACCAAGGAAGTTAATCAACATGACCAGACTATGCATGGAAGATACTTATAATATAGTAACATATAAAGGCAGGAAATCAGACCCCTTCCAAATAACATCTGGCTTGAAACAGGGTGATGCACTATCGCCGCTACTCTTCAATCTGGCTCTAGAGAAAGTTGTAAGGAAGGTAAAGGAGGAATGTGATATTGGAGGAACATCCAAGCTGCTTGGTTATGCAGATGATATAGATATTATAGGGCAAAGTGAACAAAAGACATTGGAAATATTGACTCACTTAAAGGGAAAAGCCCAACAGATGGGGCTGGTTATCAACCAAGATAAGACAGAATATATGGTAATTTCAAGAGACGGAATGGCTAGAAATTCTGGCCACATACAAATAGATAATATGACCATTAAAAGAACGGAATCATACAAATACCTGGGTACAATCTTCAACTGCTCCAACATCATAAGGGAAGAATTACAAAATAGAATCAACTCTGGAAATAAGATATACTATGCACTACAACATCTACTAAAATCAAAGGCGCTATCTCGTAACACCAAAATCACAATATACAAAACACTGATCAAACCAGTTGTGCTGTATGGCTCTGAAACCTGGAGTACAACGAAAGGAGACGAAGCCTTGTTACAAACCTTTGAGAACAAAATTTTAAGACGCATCTTTGGACCCATTAGGGATACACAAAGTGGAGAGTGGAAAAGAAGAAGTAACAAAGACATTTATGATCTGTTTAAGTCCCCGCTAATCACTGGTATCATGAAGGCTAATAGACTACAATGGCTGGGGCATATAGAAAGAATGGAAGATAATAGGGAAACAAAACTCGCTTACACTCAGGAAATAAATGACCGTAGACCCCGAGGTAGACCAAGAAGGCGGTGGAGAGATAATACATGTACAGACCTACAAGCACTTGGAATCAACGACTGGCAAGAGAAGGTCCACCAGAGAGACGAATGGAGACGGATTGTATTTGCAGCAAAGAACCTCAATGGCTCGGAACGCTGAAGAAGAAGAAGAAGAAGAAGAAGTATGCCCTTTTGGAAAAAAAAAGAAAAAAAAAAAGAAAAGAGAAATTTGCAATTAGAATGAATTTCCAGGATTCATTATAACTTGCTGTAAAAGAAATACACTTTTACATGTATTAATGAACACCCATGGAAGTAAAGAAGTGAATTGAAGATCCGAGGGCAGACCAGACAATACACAATCTGAAATTATAAGGGGAAGTCAATAAGTAAATCGCAAATGGCTGTAGAAAAATAACTAAATATGATAAAAACTTGAAATCAGTTTTATTTTTATACATACATTGTCCCTTTATTTCTCAACATAATTTTCACCAACACTGATGCACGTATCCCATCGTTTTATCAGTCCTCTAAAACCGGCTGAATAGCACTGCGTGCTCAGTTTTCTAAAGCACGTTTTCTCTTCACATTCAACTTCGGCGTCATTCGCGAAATGTCTCAATGTCTCCCACCAAGGTGGGTTTTCAGTGGACCAAAAAGGTGTACATCGCTAGGGCTAAGTCAGGGCTGTAAGGTGGATGTTCCAGAACTTCCCACCTTCCCTTTGCCCCCCCCCCCCCCCCCCAAAAAAAAAAAACGCACAACAGCACATTGCTCATTAGTTGTACACATCGTAAGTTTATGCGCTGCGCATACGCACGAGACACCCAGCGCCACCTGATGAACGGGAATATAAAGTTCGATGTTGCTATCACCCAATGACACCTGTATAAAACACCAACTACATTTACCTGCCAGCTCACAGAACTGTGTGACTTACTGACTCGCCCTCGTAATAGGCGCACCTGAATTTGAAACCGCCTCATCCAAATAACAGTAGCGCTAGCCTCTCTGGATTAATAAGTATACTTAGTCGCCAGGCCAAGTACACTGATTGCATCCTTTAATTTTATCTTCTCACTTTATCTTGTCTACCTTTTTCTTGTCTGCCTTCGACATTTGCTTTTTATACAGTCTGTTAAAGAGATTCGTGGCATAAAATGGGGCCTGTCTATTTTCTCGGTCTCTTTGTATTGCTTTCACAAACTGTCTTTACATTTCCAGCTTCTCTAAACGTATATATTTTTTGTTTTTGTTTTCATGATATGATATACAGACACACACGCGCACGCATCCACGCACAAACATCCAGGTCCTCATTCCTTGTTATAATTGACTGTTCTTTGTCCACACTTGTGAACCATTTAGTAGTGGTAAGTATATGTAATAGTGAAAGTAGTTCTATAGTAGAGACTTCTGTTGAGGCGAAATGTGTTAGACAGCCACATATTTCAGGCCACAACATAAAGAAGTGAAGTGGTCAATGAATTTCTTAGTTATCCATCGAAAAATTCTGAAAATTGCTTGGAATCCTTTGTTATGGGGCTGGGTTTATAACAAAACCATACTGGTTGTGAAAAAAAATGTTGATTGAACCAGGATTCCTGTCTTGGCAGGCAAACAGCCTAACCACTATGCCACGAGGCTCTTTTGTGAGTGTATTTACCATTTGGCAAAAATGTTTAGTTTTCTTTCTCCACAGGTTGTGAAAGGTGCATCTCCCGAAGACCTGTCGTCTGTAGTCTTCCATTTGGGACCTCTAGGTCGCTTCATCAAGCTAGAAGACCTGGGTAGTGGAGTCTATTACAACTCATACTTTAGTGACAGAGTGGTGAGTGAAGCGTCATTCCTTCCACTTTCTTAGCACTTACAGTAACAACAACATCATCATTCGTTATAAACTCATTCAGTACCATTATGCTATCACTGTATGCGGTTTCATGTCTCTGCAAACACAGGCGAAGTGCTTCCAAAGTAATAGTTTTTGTGGCCACTGTTTTCGTGAGAGTTTATCACATACGGATGCTATTTCCACTATGATGTAATTAAGCCAGTCAATAACATTATATATATATATATATATATATATATATATATATATATATATATATATATATATATAATGGATTAAGAGGGGTAACAAAACCAGTGATCTTAGTCATAGTTTGTAGGATTTGAGATAATATTAATTTCGATGCCGTTGATGGTAATTTCATGTTGTTTCTTCAATATGAGTAACATAACAAACATTACAGATACAAAGCAGAGAAATATATATGTAGTCGATGGTAAAAGAGAAAGGGAGACAATCATAAAGACTGATGCTTCCTTCACTACGGTGCTAAGAGGTAGAGAGTAGTTCTGACTTCGTTACGGCCAAAGAAGAAAAATAGTGAAAAGAGAGAGAACCTCACACCGCCTCAACCAACAAAAAAAGAGGGTAGTAATTAGATAAGAAGATATACGAGATCTCAGACAGGGGCCTTAACTCTGGACTGACTGTCATATTTGAGACCCAGACATTGGATTAAGGTGTTAGACTGTGGTAGAAATAGTGACTGTAAAAACTAAAAGAGACTAAACAAACGAATCAAAAACAGTACAAAAATAGCTCTTTATTTATCTCCTCTAGCTGAACATGTTTGATAACCCATTGCAATAACAGATACAACAGACAACTGTATATATCAAACAACAACGGTGGGTAACCCCCAACCAATCAACATCACTTAAGACAACAGGGTACACCAAGTACCACAACACAGGTGCTCCAAGCAATAGCTGGTTAGACTGACACAATAAAGAACCTTGACACAAGCAACACTGCACAGACAATAAGGCACTATAAAAACATAGATTACACAACATAAACCCCAAGACGCGACATAAACAAGAGTTGTGACACAATTTACTATCCCACCAAGAACCCAGGCCTGCTGACACTAACTAGTCAGCGGCTCGGCTTTTTCTTCTGACATATGTTGTTCACTGATGAACAGATGGGAAACCCCACATATCTTGTCTCAAGGCGGGCTGGCCACAAAACTACACAGGGCCTCAGCGCCTGCCTTCACACCGAGCTGGCTGCTACAAGGAAAAATGGCCTCCGGTCTTTGTGATAAAGTGGCGTTTCCGGCGTGGCCAGGACCGTACGGTTTTCACAGACCAAACTAAGTGCCTTGGTTTGGCGCTGTGACATATCCAACCCCCTACTTTTTTGACGTCCCGTCAAAAGGAATGGACTATCGTATCCCCTTACCCCAACTATCTCTTTACAAGTTAACATCTACACATAAACCATCATCAAAATTACCAACGCCAAAAAAAAATAAAGCCACCTGTGACCTCATCCAAAAATAATCATCAATGAAACAAGGATTCATTTAAATTTACACACAAACCGCCATCAAAATGACAAAGGCATAACAAATCTATGTCACATGTTACCACATCCAAAAACATAATCATCAATCAGTCAAGACACCAATGACAGTTATACTTAACCAGCCATCAAAATGACATCAGACTTCTATGCCCTAACAATTCCCTGGTCATAGAGCACAACCATCAACAACAAAAAAAAACTTTTGTCACCTTTGGAGACCTTGCCCCCAAAACCTAAACTGCTGGTTATATCCCTGAAGAGTACCACTTAACAAAATAGTCTTTTTCTATTCATACATCACTTACAATGTGAAACAGTGTAAATTACATCACCAAGCATCAGTCTTTTCCAAATACCAATAATCTCAACACAAAAGTATAAACCATACTAGCTCAGTTGTTGGTACTAATGACTAAAATAACATAAGTGAGGAAAAATAGCTCTTCTGCTATAAGAGCACCAATTGTAACAAAATGAATACAACCCTCACTTCTTACATAAAAATAATTAAACAAACATAAACATTAAACTAGTAACCTTTATATTGGTTACTATTTCCCTTAACTCTGGAAATTCAACACAAAATGTATTTAAAAATAATACCATTTGTCTCTTCTAATCAATTATAAGCTTCCTGCAGCTAATGGAGTACCCGGGTGGTTTGTGCTTCTAACACTCTGTACCCTTACACTAAAAAGGAACATTTCATCCTGGAAGTTACTCTCTTACTGGACATGATGGTAATGACAATACCACATGAACAACAGAACCACCCCCTGTACCTGGTCTGCCTGGTGTTCTTGCACTCTAAAAGAAAGACATGTCATCACATGACACCATCTACCTGCAATCATAATATATAACAACAGCAAAACATAACTGCTAATTAACCAACTACACTAAGGCTGTCAATCCAAAAGACTGGAATTCCTAAACAGATGAAAACAGTCTCTATCTTTCACAACCATGTCTAACGGGCAAAAGTTCTTGCTGGTGGTCATTCACAATCCCCTTTTGCACAAAGTCACGAATTGACATATCGGTATGCAGAAAATTTTGCCTCACACCAGTCACAATACACGGTCCACCTGTCACATTTCTAACACCTAACTGGTCGACCACACTGACACCAGGAGACTTCCCTCGTCCCCTCCTCCATCTCTTCCTGTGAAAGAAATTTCTCTGGTTGCCACGCATAACCATCCGGCTATCAGAAGTTGACACTGCACCCACCTGAACTGCTGGGGCTGATCCTTTAGAAGGATCAACCTGGGGCGGACTCTGTTGTCGCTTAAGGCCCTGCTGGTCTCGGTGGCTTACGCTTGCAAACACGCTACAATTCACTCCAGAGGGGTTCTGAATAACACTAACACCTGTCTTCGGACACCTGTTCTGTAGGTGGGTGCGGCTTCTACAAATATTGCACCTCTTGCGTCGTACCTTGGGCTGCAGCAACGAATCAGCCAAGGCTCTCATCCGACCTAGCTCAGCTTGAAGCTCCCCCACCACCACATCATCATGGTGGACCCTTTGACACTCACCACTGACATTATGCCACCTCTTTGAGCTGTAATCTTGAGGTTCGACATATTGGTATGTACAGACTTCTGGAGCTAACGACACACCAGCCCATCGCATGGCCAAGTCTCTAACACAAAGGAAAGTCACTGAAGGGTCATGCGATATCCTCTCCTCTGCCATTCTCCTGCTGAGAACATTATGTAGTTTTGCAACAAACCAGTCTCTTAGGATCACTGGATCCCAAGCAACCATGCCCCTCTTTCTCTGAGCTTCCAGCACCAAACGAAAGGCTTTGTGGACCCGGTGAGAGAAATCCATGATGGATTCCCCAGCATCTTGTTTCACTTGGAAGAAAGCTGCAGCAAGTTCCACCATGCTGCGCTGCTCTCCATACATCTGCTGAATGGTCTGCAGCAACTCTTCAGGGTCATTACAAACTGACCTATGTTCAAGCTCTGCCCACACATTGGGAGCAACACTTTCCCAAATGATGTCAACTCTGTCCTCATCACACACCGCACCAGCCCTCCATGCAGATCTCACCTTCCTCACATACTCCTCAACAGCCGGCCCACCTTGCCGGCCAAAACAAGGTACTTCTATCTTCACAGGTGCAACTATGTACCTGACTTCACCAGTGGGCCCTGTGACGTCAGGGGCACCAACTGGGAGGGGAAATGCGGTCCCTAACGTTGAAGACAGAGCCATCCTTGCTCTGGATAGGATACAGTGAAAGTGTACTAGGAGGCAATTTATCTGAGCCCACTCACCATACAGGGGACTCCTCTCTTGTGCAGCAATGCCCGGGGGAACTCAGCAGCAAACCTGGGTTCTACTGTCACAACTCAAAGACAATTGACACCACAAACATAAACACTGATCTATCACACAAAACAATCACTAGATACTAAAACAATCCTAACAGAACAATTCAAAGGCTGCCACAATATCTCGTCGGGGTCGCCATTTTGTAGTCGATGGTAAAAGAGAAAGGGAGACAATCATAAAGACTGATGCTTCCTTCACTACGGTGCTAAGAGGTAGAGAGTAGTTCTGACTTCGTTACGGCCAAAGAAGAAAAATAGTGAAAAGAGAGAGAACCTCACACCGCCTCAACCAACAAAAAAAGAGGGTAGTAATTAGATAAGAAGATATACGAGATCTCAGGCAGGGGCCTTAACTCTGGACTGACTGTCATATTTGAGACCCAGACATTGGATTAAGGTGTTAGACTGTGGTAGAAATAGTGACTGTTAAAACTAAAAGAGACTAAACAAACGAATCAAAAACAGTACAAAAACAGCTCTTTATTTATCTCCTCTAGCTGAACATGTTTGATAACCCATTGCAATAACAGATACAACAGACAACTGTATATATCAAACAACAACGGTGGGTAACCCCCAACCAATCAACATCACTTAAGACAACAGGGTACACCAAGTACCACAACACAGGTGCTCCAAGCAATAGCTGGTTAGACTGACACAATAAAGAACCTTGACACAAGCAACACTGCACAGACAATAAGGCACTACAAAAACATAGGTTACACAACATAAACCCCAAGACGCGACATAAACAAGAGTTGTGACACAATTTACTATCCCACCAAGAACCCAGGCCTGCTGACACTAACTAGTCAGCGGCTCGGCTTTTTCTTCTGACATATGTTGTTCACTGATGAACAGATGGGAAACCCCACATATCTTGTCTCAAGGCGGGCTGGCCACAAAACTACACAGGGCCCCAGCGCCTGCCTTCACACCGAGCTGGCTGCTACAAGGAAAAATGGCCTCCGGTCTTTGTGATAAAGTGGCGTTTCCGGCGTGGCCAGGACCGTACGGTTTTCACAGACCAAACTAAGTGCCTTGGTTTGGCGCTGTGACATATATATATATATATATATATATATATATATATATATATATATATATATATATATATATATATATATATATTGTGGCATGGTCGAGACAGAAACACGAGCTGATCCACGACTCTGGTGATCGAGTGAGATGGCAGAACATGACCGCCCACGCTTACCGGCATGGCACATGATGTATGGATGGATATATATATATATATATATATATATATATATATATATATATATATATATATATATATATATATATATATATATATGTTTTGCGTATCCTTTTACAGGACTTAGCTGTCAACAGCAGCATCTTTCAGCTGTCTGTTGATCTCTTGGCAAGATTACGCTCAGTAGTTTGCCATTGCTTTCTGAGCGGCCGGCTCAGTATCCGCAAGTCACGAGCGGGGGTCGAACCACCTCAGTTCTCGCTCCGCTGCGAGACTCTGCGTGATAAACGGGATTACAGAGAGAAAGTGTTGTAACCCCACAGCCAGAGAGACCGGCATATATATATATATATATATATATATATATATATATATATATATATATATATAGAGAGAGAGAGAGAGTATAACGATGTATAAAGAAGTATTGAAAAACACTATGTAAATATTTTAATGCACATGCCTACACAGACTACAGAAATGCATTTGCGTGAATTCTATGGACTCCGGCAAGCAAACGATATTGGTCAGTTATCTGTGTTGTTTCGATGTTTATGCCATAAAAATATTCAAACTTAACATTGCGTTTTCTTGTTGGCAATGTCATCTGCTTTTTACTACCCCCCCCCCCCCCCCCTTTCCTCCCTTTCGTTCTTCCTACCTAAACTACTTACTTTATAAAATGAATTTTAGAATAGTGAGACGTACAGAACCGTACAGTATGAAGGGAAAAACAACATCAAGTAATCGGTTCTTGTATTAACGCGATCTTGAAATAATCTTAATCCCCCCCCCCCCCCGGGAACCCTAACATTCCCCCTCCCTTGGGGGGGGGGGGGTGATTTCGTACCGGTTGAGAACCACTGTTCTAGAGCGTCCATCAATACCCTCCCATATACACACACTAGGACGAGTCAATTAGTAAGTCACACAGTTCTGTGGGATGACAGGTAAATGTAATTGGTGTTTTCTACAGTTGTCATTAGGTGACAGAAACATCGAACTTTATATTCCCGTTCGTCAGGTGGCGTTAGATGTCTCATGCGCATGCGCAGCGCATAAATAAAATGGCGACTGTACTTACGGAGTGTACAACCAAAGAGCAACGTGCTGTTGTGCGTCTTTTGTGGGCAAAATGATTGCCTGCAAAGGACATTTATAAGAAAATGCTCCTTGTTTATGCTGACAAATGTTTGTCCCGTAAAGCGGTGCATAGCTGGGTAGAAAAATTTTCTCAAGGACGCTCTAAAAGTTTTGATTAAATCCAATCTGGTCGTCCTGTTGATATTGCAACAGAAGCATCCGTGCAGCGGGTGGAGGAGATGATTAGAGGTGACAGGCGAGTAACGATAGACTCTGTAGCATCTGCAATAGGATGCTCACATAGTTCAGCATACAACATAATGCATGATCGATTGAAATTTAAGAAAATGTGCTCAAGGTGGGTACCGAGACAATTGAAGGAGGAACACAAAATGAACCGATTTGGCATGTCTTTGCATCATCTCTGTCGATACGAAGATGAAGGCGAAAACATGCTGAACAGGATTGTTACTGGGGACGAATCATTGGTGCATCACTATCAGCCCGAATCAAAGCGTGCTTCAAAAAAATCAAGGTTACGCAATCAGCAGGGAAGGTTATGCTGACAGTGTTCTGGGATTGTCAAGGAGTGCTTTTAACCAATTTCAAGAAGAAAGGTGACAATGTGAATTCTGAATCGTGCTGTGAAGTTCTATCGATGCTTCATAATGCAATTCGAAGAAAACGCCCAGGTCTGCTGACTAAAGGAGTGTTGCTTCTTCATGACAATGCCAGACCAAATACGGCTCGATTAACTCAGGAGAAAATTAACCAACTAAGGTGGGAAGTTCTGAAAAATCCACCGTACTTAACAAAGTAATAAAGGGGCTTAACCTCTAGCGATTTCCACATTTTTGATCCACTGAAAATCCATCTTGGCGGGAGACATTTCGCGAATGACGCCGAAGTTGAATGTGAAGTGAAAACGTGGTTAACAAAACAGAGCATGCAGTTCTATGCAGCCAGTTTGGGAGGACTGATAAAACGATGGGATAAATGTATCAATGTCGGTAGAAATTATGTTGAAAAATAAAGGGACAATGTATGTATAAAAAGGGAAGAGACCAACGGGAAGACCGAGAAGTAAATACCTGGATGGCTTGGATACGTGGCATGGTCGAGACAAGAACACTGAGCTGATCCACGACTCTGGTAATCGAGTGAGATGGCAGAACATGACCACCTACGCTTATCGGCATGGCACATTATGGATGGATGGATGTATAAAAATAAATTGGGTTTAAGTTGCTATCATATGTAGTTATTTTTCTACAGCCATTTGTGACTTAGTTATTGACTTCCCCCTATACGTTTCTTTCTATAAGCCTATTTTGCGTCTATTTTATGTCTACCTCTATTTCGTTTACACTGAGTATAATAGAAAGCACTTTCTTGTTATACTATTGATTTGTTTACTCAAAGTGTGTCCTATCCAGTGTTACTTTTGGATTCACTGAAATTGCTTTTGTTCTCCCTAGAAGCATCGCATTAGTAATTTTATTAGAGACTAGCTGACCCGGCCCGGCTTCACCCAGTCCCTGGTGGGGAGCATCTCATATATATATATATATATATATATATATATATATATATATATATATATATATATATATATATATATATATATATATATATATATATATATATATATATATATATATATATATATATATATATATATATATAAAAGGCGATGTGTGTATGTATGTATGGATGTATGTGGGTCCGTTCTTTATGCGTTCGCGAACGGTCCATCCGATTGAGTTGAAATTTTCTACACGTCTTCTTCTCATTCCAGTGCAACCAACTGTCATAGTTTATTTTAGTGTACTATCAGCTATATGCATGGTTGGTTGGTTGGTGGTGATCCACTAGAAGACTGAGTTTAAACTCTTAATTTCGATGTAATAGCAGTCAGGTCATCTAATTCGATGCATTGTGATTCAGTTCTCCATTTACCCGTCTTAAACACGTGTAATAAGTAGCTCATAAGTGGTCAGTAGTATTGAAGTTCGCAATTTGCCAATGCCTTTATAATGCATATCTTTTATATTGTTGCTGTTCTCTGTTAGCCATGAGTGATGTGTGAATGAAATAATGTATGAAAGAGAGTGATAGAAGAGCAGAATGTTAGACGGGCCGGGGTGCCGAATTCTTAACCCTTTGAAAATAAAGTTTGTTCGTTCGTTTGTTCGTTCACACAGTTAATAAATACAGTGCGCAACTAATCTGATCGATTTGAAATAGTTGTTGTGTCTTTACTAATGTATCTTAACATTTGCGTACTGGAGATGTTTCAGAGACACTCAGACAGTCTGCTATGAATGTGTTCACAATCAAGAACCTTCCAGAAGATGCCATTGGCCTGGATCTACTCATGAACGTGCATCAAATCATGCTAGACGTGTATAAGACTAAAGGGAGGCGAATACAGTCGAGTCTGGTGAGAATAGTTCACACTTCTTTAATTAACTTATGAATAAAATTAGTTCAACTGCGGTGATGCTTTGAAAATGTAAATAATATAGGAAACATGAGGTATAATGCAGCTTTACAAAATTATTACAGATTTTGGATACATTTAAAGCAGCGAACGTGACGAATACCGTGTACTGCCGATGCGTCTGACAACAATTGCCTGGAATTGGATAATGCAAGTAGAGCATTGTTTACAACAATAAGTACGAAACAAAAAGCGTTCTGTGGTCATATAATGTAAAACATCGTGACAACTGGAAATATCAGTGGGAGAGAAGGCAGAGGCAGACTGGGATAAATTATGCTGGATAGACTAGGTGGTGGCATTGAGGAATATTATAGTGTTGATCCGTAACATCAAGGACACGGATCTAGGGAGAGAAATGAACACCTTCTCTAGTTGGCAGGACACCTGATGAGGATATATATGATGATGATATGAGAGAGAGAGAGAGAGAGAGAGAGAGAGAGAGAGAGAGAGAGAGAGAGAGAGAGAGAGAGAGAGAGAGAGAGAGTCACAGTCCTAGATCTCTAGGGGATTGAAACTCGGGCTCATACAGGCAACAAACTCCGTTCAGATACAATCGAGCATCATTTATTTACAGTTATATTACAGTACGCTAGCGAAGTGAGTTTTCACAAGCCAGCATTTAACAAGTTGCGTATCACAGGAGTGTACAATGAACACGGTTATCACAACAACTCTAGCAGCTATCTAACATCTAATAAAGTATGTCTAAGACCCCTAAAACACTTGGGTCTGAAACTATCAAGTCCCCTTAAGGTAAGCCCTGTTGCATCCTCGATGTCCAGTCCGTGTCTGTCCTTCCACACGTGTCGTGATCCGACACGGGTGGTAACTCTCTCTGAGTTTCTCGTGGACCCCGTAATCGGCGGGTCCCATCAGTGTCCACGTGGCTGTGGACCCACTGACCGTTCCTTCGAGAAGGCTCTAGATTATTCGAGCCTTCGAGTGACTCGGTTCTTTCCCTTTAGCTGGATTTATATCACTTCGCCAGTGGCTCGTTCTTTTAGGTTGGTACCGCCCTTTAGGTGAGTCTGTGACGAGAGAGAGAGAGAGAGAGAGAGAGAGAGAGAGAGAGAGAGAGAGAGAGAGAGAGAGAGAGAGAGAGAGAGGAGGGAGATTGATTGATTTAACTTTATTTTTAAAGGGTAATACATTCTGCACTTAGGTCCGACTTATATTCGGCCCTTCCAGTCACTCATCTTGCATTCATCAGTAGTGCATGATAAATAGGAAAAAAAAACACACATTGTCGAGTGAATATTGTAAACATAAACAATGCATATTAGAAATTTTATGAGACACATCCCGCAAGCACCACACATACATTCCGCCATCCATCCATCCCCACATACACATTTCCCCATCCACACACACATCCCCAACACACACATCCCCCACCAACAAACACATCCCCCAAACCACACACATCCACTCACCCACACATCCTCCACCCACACCTTCCCCACCCACCCATACACACACATCCCCCAACCATACACATATATCCCCACTCATACACACATCTCCGCACCCACACACACATATCCACACACACACATCCCCACATGCACACAATCCCCACCAACCCACCACCCCACCCACACACATCTCCTCACCCACCCGCACGTCTCCCATCCACCCTTAAACATCTCCCGCTAACACACATCATACACAACCCACACATAC
This sequence comes from Cepaea hortensis, assembly GCA_963921405.1. Classification (NCBI taxonomy): domain Eukaryota; kingdom Metazoa; phylum Mollusca; class Gastropoda; order Stylommatophora; family Helicidae; genus Cepaea; species Cepaea hortensis. The sequence continues at coordinate 34,275,634 of OY992880.1, forward strand.
ATCTCCCATCCACCCCCCCCCCCACTCACACACACCCCCACACACCCCACCCATATACACACCCCATCGCCCAACCCACACACACACACATCCCCACACCCCTACACACACTCCCGTTCACTGCTACTACTACTACTACTACTACTACTACTACTACTACTACTACTACTACTACTACTACTACTACTACTACTACTACTACTACTACTACTACTACTACTATTTCTGCTGCTGCTATTACTACTGCTACTGCTGCTGCTACCACAATAACAACAACAACTACTACTACTACTACTACTACTACTACTACTACTACTACTACTACTACTACTACTACTACTACTACTACTACTACTACTACTACTACTACTACTACTACTACTACTACTACTAGAGAGAGAGAGAGAGAGAGAGAGAGATAGAGAGGAAGGGAGAGAGACATAAGTTGCAGACCTGAATATTAATGGAAATTCATTGACAGCTCTATGTCATCAATACCATCAAGTGCCATCACCGCACTGAATGTCTGCAGCAATGCTTCTCCGCTACACTATGTTCTTCCTTTGAGCTGACCAGTTCCAACCCGGCTGCTGTTTAATTCTGGCCTATTCTTTGAGATTTTGAGTCTTTTCCAAATAACCTTCTATTATTATCAATCAGTACCTGAATTGTGTTTAGCCAACCAGTACATACGAGGAATCGCTTTATCTTAGTGACAACTAAATGGCCTGTCTGGCTAATTCGCTTGGGTTCAAATTTTCCTAGAAGTGAGATGTTCCGTAACTGCATAACTAAGAATGCCAGACAATTGGCTGGCATGTAAGGCGATCGGCGTAATACTGAACACATCATTCTTCGAGCGTCGTTCGGGCAAGTCACTAGAGGCGGGCACCACATTCCCCATTTATGTCGCTTGGATTCAGAAACAACACCACTGCACTCGGGTCCTCCACGTGCTCCATCTCGAGCTCAGTAGCCACTGAAGAGTTCCTGCACTGATGGTTCAAGTAGTAGTCTGATTAAAAGTCCACTTGTCTTTTCTCATGTGCGTTAATGTCCCCCAGATCCTTCGCCCACTTCCCTCTGTAGCAGTCTCTTTAGGTGTGTCTGTTCTGCCACACAGTCCATAAGGTACCAAAAGGCTTTTATCACGTAAGCCTTTTTGTCAAGTTGATCGCGCTCTTGAGGAGCAGCCGTTGCCAGTTTGTCATCTTGCTCGTTTCCCAGTAAACCCATGTGCCCTGAGCAGAAAGTCCATGCTATACCCCCAACTCACGTTCTATCAACCGGCACACGTTACTCTACACGGAGAATGTCAGCTTCATAATAATATTGTGCGCATCGTTACAAAATCAACACGTTTGGCTGTATTACCTTCCAGCCCTAAAAGGCTGTCATCGCAGCCGTTTCCATTATTATCCTAGGAATATAATATAGTACGCCACTTTCTTCTTTTACAGTGTCCATTTACACTGGCAATACACCAACAATCATTCTTATTGCGTTTCACTACAGATTCACTAGCATACATGATCACATCGCCTGGGCGTTGGCTGTTGCTTGTATAGGACGCTCTCGTACCACCCACTTCATTTGTATTCCCGACACCCTCGGTCCCCACATATCACCACATCATTGGAATAGCCTTGCTAGAGTACACAGAGCACTTACCTTTTCACCCACGGCGTCGCTTTATTGAGCATATCTGTTATTAAGATTATGGACATTTTGTCAAAATAATAAAAGCAATCGTCTGCAACTGTTCACAGCTGGACTTTGGTTACGGCTACATAAGTCGCCTCTATGGAATTATTGGAGGGATCAGAGACGTGTGTGTACCACAAGTTGTTGCCAATAATCTTGCTTGCTTTTTCACGAGAGCCAGGTTAGTTGCAACACAGCATAATACATTCGACTTTGAATTAGAGATCAGGAACACTAAGGATCTACACGTGGACATGAGAGACATTTCCTGAAGATTATAGTTGTTTCTATTACTATGCATTTTGCATGTTTAATATTGAAACGTTGTTGATTGATTGATTGCTTTATCTTTGCAAGAAAAGACAGTACTTAAATTATTGTCGGAGCTATTAGTTAGTCGTCATTGAACCAGCACTCCTCCTCCTCCTCCTCCCTGTACTACTACTACTACTACTACTACTACTACTACTACTACTACTACTACTACTACTACTACTACTACTACTACTACTACTACTACTACTACTACTACTACTACTACTGCTGTTGCTGCTGCGACAACAACAACTACTACTACTGCTGCTGCTGCTGCTGCTACTACTACTACTACTACTACTACTACTACTACTACTACTACTACTACTACTACTACTACTACTACTACCAACACCACCACCACCACCACTACTACTACTGCTACTACTACTATTACTACTACTACTACTACTACTACTACTACTACTACTACTACTACTACTACTATTACTACTACTACTACTACTACTACTACTACTACTACTACTACAACAAATACAACTACTACTACTACTACTACTACTACTACTACTACTACTACTACTACTACTACTACTACTACTACTACTACTACTACTACTACTACTACTACTACTACTACTACTACTACTACTACTACTACTACTACTACTACTACTACTGTTGCTGTTGTGGTGGTGGTAAGGGCGATATTAGTCGCCATGATGGTAGCGATAATGATGCATGGTACAATGGTGAGATGGGTGGAAAGGACAGATAATGTCAATGACGGTACTTTAATTCACTAATACGATTTAAAAAAAAAGAAAAGAGCTGATACTGATTCTTTCATTAGATAAAACATATAATAAACCAAGGAACAATTACTAACAGTCAAGACAGATGAGCAATGGTGAGCAATGTCTGGAGTGAGAAGTTAAGTAGATTGATACTGGTTGAACAGATCTAGGATACTGAAACATTAGATGATAAAGGAGACAGGAAAAACGCTGAGAATGTTTTAAAATTATGAATATTGAGGCGTGGAAATAAATTAGGGTCAAAGAAACAAAGAAAATAAGATACCAAAAATAAGAGCAAAAGAAAGGAAAGTGAACAAGAGATACGCCAATATCAAATACCGATGTATTAATGGTTTGGAATATTTTGTTATATGGCCATGAATCGTAGAATGTACAGAGTGAGCTTGACAGAAAAGAAATAAATGAACACATTCTCGAAGACATTGAAACCAAATGAGTGGCCATGGGGAGCCCACTTGGGCCTATTCTAGCGGACATCTTCATGGCACACTTAGAAGAAAAGAGATCCTCAGAAATCAATAACTTGGCATTTTACCGTCGTTCATTCATTCATTCAGTAGCATGTCCTTTGCAGAACCTCGCTCCCATAACAACCTTCCGGAAAACTTCTCGATCACAAGCAAGATGCCCCGCGTCTAATACACCCATCTGGAGATCATCCGCCACATCCTGCACCCATCTTCTCTTTGGCCTTCCTCTTCCTCTCTTCCCAGGCATATACCCTTCCATTATTGTTCTCTCCAAACCGTCGTGACGTTTCAAGTGACCAAAATACTTCAATTTTCTTTGTTTTATCGTCTTTAATAGCCATCCCTCCTCAATATTCAACTCTTGAAGTATGGATGCATTTGTTCTTTTCTTTACCCAAGATATTCTTAGAACTCGTCTATAACATTTATATTCAAAGGCATGTATGCGCTGTTCAGCTTGTTTAGTAAGTGTCCATGTCTCACAGGCGTATGTTGCAATGGGAAAGATGCATGCTCTTAAAAATCTAATTTTTGTAGTTCTGTCTATCCCACACCATAATTTATTCATCTGTTTTAGTCTTTGAAGAGCAATGGATAGTCGCGGTTTAATTTCTTTCATTGTGTCACCATTATTCGTAATCAATGACCCAAGATATTCAAAATTTTCCACCACCTCCAATTTTCTCCCATTAATGTATATTTCTTTCTCCATAGTAGTTTTATCTGTATGCATTATCTTAGTTTTTGCTATGTTAAGATATAAGTTGTGATTTTCACTATTCAATTGTGTTGAGGCTATTAGGTTTTCTATGCCATTCTGTGTTGTGGATAGTAATACTGTATCATCAGCATATCGAATCTCTGGTATGTCATGACCGCCGATATTTAGGGCATCATATGGCTCCCTGTTTATATCATCTCTTACATTTCTCATTATATTTTCGGCGTACAGGTTAAACAAATAGGGTGACAGCACGCAGCCCTGACGGACTCCTTGCTTGATGTCAAACCAATCTGATGTCTCGCCATCTATTCTAATTGTTGCTTGTCGGTCTAGATATAGCATTTTTATGAGATGTACTACATGTGAAGGAAAGTCCATATTTCTCATGATTCCCCAAAGTTTCTGATGCTGTACACAGTCAAATGCCTTTGAATAATCCACAAAACATGAGCATAGGTTTACATTAAATTCTCTGCACTTCTCTATTATTAAACGCATGTTGAATATGTGATCTCTTGTTCCTCTTCCTTGTCTAAATCCAGCTTGAACCACGTTAATCTCTTCTTCCATTTTCTTACTAAGTCTTCGCATTATGACTTTTAGTAGAATTTTACTTGCATGACTTATCAGGGCAACAGTTCTATAGTTGGTGCATAATTTCAGGTTGCCCTTTTTTGGTATTGGAATGAAGATAGTTCTCTTCCAATCTTTTGGCCATATACCATATTTCCAAATCTTTGTACATAATGCATGATATATGTGTATGCTTTCTTCTCCTCCTGCTTTAATTAGTTCAGCTGGTATCTCATCACATCCAGGTGATTTACCATTCTTCAGGTTCCTTATAGCCAAAGCAATTTCATCTAATGAGGGTTCAGGTTCTGTCTCTGCTGTCATTGGCTCATGTATCTCATTCATATCCTCACTGTCACTCATATCATACATTCCACTACAGTACTCCTGCCATCTTTCTAGAATTTGTCAAGATTATGTTAAGGTATTTCCCATCTTGTCACAGATAACATTCAATTGAGGTTGAACATTTCTTGTCAATAACTTCATTTCCTTGAACATTTCATAATCTCTTCCAGCCTTATGATATTGCTCTATTCTGGTACAGCAATCTTGTATATATTGATTTTTGTCCTTTCTTGTGTTCTTTCTTATTTCTCGAGTTAAAGATTTATACTTCATCCTGCTATCGGATTCATCTCCTTTCTGTTTCAGCTCCCTTCGTTGTTTTATTAATTCTAACGTGTCTGATGTAATCCATGGCTTAAGTTGCTTTTTCTTAGTCGGAATGAAATCTTTGGCTGCAGTTATCAAGATATCTCTAGCTTGTACTGCCAGTTCATCAGGTGTCATTTCTTCTTGTACAGACATCAAGACCCCCAAAGCGATTCCTAACTTCTATGTTGTATGCGTCCGGTATTTTTGTGAGATCAAAACGAAGTGGCCTTGGTCCTTACCGTCGTTACGTGGACGATATACTAATTATCACCACAGACGAGCTACAAGCAACGTCGTTCCAGGCCACAATGAACGAGACACATATAAACATCTCTTTATCTATGGAACACGAATAAAACGAAGCGTTGCCGTTTCTAGATATTCTAATGAGACTTAGAGCAGATGGCACAATTCAAAGATCGGTGTACCGCAAAGAAACATGGACTGGCCAATATTTAAATTTTCAGAGCTTCGCACCTGTCCAAACGGGGCTTAGTACGGACCCTGTTTGACCGTGCTAGGAAGATATGCACCCAGGACACACTGACAGAGGAATTTAAAACTCTGAAGAATGCCTTAAACCTGAATGGGTACTCCACAGGATTTATAAAGCGCCACTGCCAACAGCCCAAACCGAAATCAGAAGTAACGACAGTCCCTAAACTCAAAGTATTCATCCAGCTAACCTTCCGAGGAGATGACGTAATGCAACGTCTGCGGGACCGGCTCACCACAGCAGTCGAGCGAACATTCTGTGCATCATCATCATCATCAGGTACAGAAACACACCGATCCCAGTCCCAGCAGTAAAAGAACCTGTAGCTTTGTACGCCAAATCAAATTGTATTTACCAATTTACATGCAGATGTGAGGCCATCTACATAGGCAGAACTGAGCGACAGTTACATTGCAGGGTTTCGGAACATATTCCGAATTGGTTGGACAAGATACTACACACAGAAGATGGTAGCCTAGGCAGGCCGACACACCGGAAAAGTCTGGCTTCATCGGTCGGGAGACACGTGCTCGAGAGTGGTCACGTGGTTGAAAGAGACAGTGCCTTCCGTGTGTTGTTCAACACACAAAGTAGTCGATTGTTAAAGTTTGCTGAAGCTATACTAATAAACCTTCGTAAGCCGTCCTTGTGTAAGCAGAAAGACATGTTAGTCAGTTTAAAATTACCGTGGTAGACAATCGACACTACTGTGCGAACATGTGTATATTTCAGTTTGAAGGATTTATCTAATTAATTCACGTAAGTTGTGTGATTTCTGCAGTATGTACCTGACGAGATGCAGCGAAATATGCCAGGCAATAAATCGTGCAATCTATTGTTTGTGTCTTCGTTATTCAAATTCATCACGGGAAAACATTGTTTTGAAATGTTCAATTATTAAAAATAAAATATTGTGAAAACCCAGTCTGTTTGAACTTGGTTACAACACAAGGAACTGCCGCTGAAAATAGTGTGGGCAAAACCCAGGTGGAAAGAAACAGAAGATGTCCCAGAAACAACAACGTAACACATGCGTGCACGTGCAGTCGTTTCAGCCTCTCTCTGAAGAGGAATGATGAGAATGAAATATAACTGAGCGGCTTCATCAGACGATTTAGTACCTGTTTTCCAACTGAATATTTTGATGATAATGATGATGATGATGATGATGATGATTACTGGGATAACTTGTTCTCATGTTTATATTTACTACCAGAAAAGCTGACCTAGCCAGACTTTCTGTAGACTCCAGACAAACTGTGCTTTGGGCAGAAGGAAGCCACGGAGACTGCGCTTCCTTCATGCTGCCACAACAAATTCGTGTTCACTTCACGGCGCTTCTTAATGTTGATGTAAGTTATTGATGTAGTGAAAACTATTTCGTACGTATTTCAATTGCATGTTGATTCATTACTTGTAGCTAACCGGTGAAAAGTAATGATTAACCAGGTTTATCAATAATAAAACCAAAATATATAATGAAAGGCGAGGTAGTGGGTGTAAGTGTATGTCAAACTAAAAGAAAGGACAAGACTGCAATACATTTCTATCTCGTAGGGTGTGAACTCTGACGGCACAGTGATGGACATGATTTTGTAAAACTGAAAGGACACAATTACCTAGTTGCATGTTAATATAAACGGAGTCATATGCATGTGTAACAGTGTAGTCTAATTTACTGTAGCAATTAAATTAGCTAATATTATTAAAAATCAGTATTACGTGTCATCATCATCATCATCATCATCATCATCATCATCATCATCATCATCATCATCATCATCATCAAATGCCATGCCGATAAGCGTGGGCGGTCTTGGTAGCCATTTCACACGATCACAAGCGTTTTGGGTCGGGTGTGTTTTCTTGTCTCGAGCATGCCATGTGGCCAAGTCATCCAGGTATTTATTTCTCTGCTTTCTCCTGGTTCTTTTGTTATCAATTATACCAGCTGTCAATACGTTTACAAGTTGTTTTCCCTCTTCATAACGTGTTAAAAAAAAACACAAAAAAATCTTGACTGTCTACATCTAAATTCTGTAATCAGTTTACTATTTTAATTTTTTTTTTTTTAAAGAAATTTCTCATTTGTTGTTCATCCATGGTATTATATGAATTTTCATGAGAAACCACATTTTCCCTGCTGTTAGATGCTTCTCAGCTTGTCTGCTTATTATTCATGTGTCCACAAGCACACAACAATGCATGTTCTATATAGCACTTCAACACTATTCTTCTCACTGCATTTGACAGATTTGTATTAATGAACATGTTTTCCTTTTTTTTTCCCTTTTTTTTCATATATCAACTAGTTTATTAGTGCAACTATTTCTGTAAAACAAGCATGACAATAAATTTTGATGGCAACACTTGGGGACTCGATTGTTTACCCCACACACACACACACTTTGGTGCCTTGTTTTAATGTTGGGTGGAAAGTTTCAATGTATTTATTAAGGCACGCATCCCCATGCGTTTACACTTAGAAAAGCTAACATGCGTAAGAAACATTTCAAACAGCAAGTGGTTGAGAACAAATGTATCTTCTTGTTCATGAGATTGTCCTGGGCTTGATTCTTGACCATTAGAAGACGGTCGCTGTAAGCTCTACTTGAATTATGATCAACACTCGTATGCTGTATTTCTGTTCTGCATGCAACTAACAAATTCAACATTCTGTAGTCTTTAGTAAAGCATCAAAATACAAAACCCAGAAGATATTAATAATTTTTGTGTTTGTTTCCTAAGGATGCTCGGTAGCGTTATGGCTAGACACTTGTCTGCCATCTCAGTATTCATGGGTTCAAATCCACACAGGGGCAGATTTTAATGTTCAGAATTGGCCTGGGATCCCAAGTCCCTCCCCAGCCTATCATGGATCTCAGGAAATGTCTTGGGAAGTAAAGGCGGCAAGTGTAGTACCCACCATATCACCCAACAAGTGCCAGTTGGTCTATACAAATATATCTGGCACCATGTGCCCAATGAAAAGGGCCCTCTGATGTTACTTATTCATTTTTCATTTGCTTTAGTGAACTGACCTAACAGGCGTTGCTGTTTCTCCAGTTCTATTTATATGTTAACAGGCGTATCTGTTTCTCTAGTTCTATTTATATGTTAACCAGTGTTGCTGTTTCTCCAGTTCTATTTATATGTTAACAGACAAAAAGCTACCGTTATCATAGCGATTCTTATTGTAATTTCTACTAGGCACCTTTAATCAGATGTTATGACTGTTCCGAAATAGTTGTACCGACTCATTTGTTTAAGTGTTCTATTTACTTGGATGTTACACTGTCTTTCTTCTTGTAGACGGCCATAATCTGTGTTATTATTTTGGTTGCTCACTATGTACAATAACCGCATCCGATAAATTCTGCAGATCCTATTGGTTGTCTGCAATCAATAAACAGTTCTTAGGAAGGATAAAAGCCAACCAATAGTCTAGTTAAAATCAAGGGAAACAACCTTTTGCGTCAAATTACAAACGTTTGATGGTACCATAGCCTAGTACTGTCCCCTATCCATTACCAGTAAAGTATCACTGTATTTGTCTAATGTTACTGCATTCTGAATCTCTTCAAATTGTTGCATTTACTGTTGCAGATAGAGTTAGCCAAAGCTCAGGTATGGACTCCGGAGATGCTAATGAAACGAGGAACTGCTTTGTTCTGTGGCATGAATGCAGATCACGTTCAAAGACTGAGTCCAGACTCTGCTGTTAAGTTTAGTGAACAGTTGTGTCAGTGCAGGCAGATTAACTCGGACACTAGGAGGGTGCTCTTTGATAAGATGCTGCAGGGATATCAAGGGTACGGTGGCACTTTCTTTCATGTGACAGTGCTGTTACTCAATGTTTAAAGTCATACAATTTTAATAATAATAATAATAATAATAATAATAATAACCTAATCAGATCTGTCATGACATAAATGATTGAAAGTGTTACGTGTCAAAAGACTACAGGAAATACACTTGGATCACTTTATTACAGGCATAATAACGTAACAATATCTCCGAGATAGATCAGCGATTTAAAATATTGGCACAATGAACATCTGCGGTTTTAATAGTAAAGAAGAAGTACTCATAGAAACAATGGACAAGAGGAAAATTAGATTGATTTGAATAGCGGACACCAGAATGAAAGGGAGAGGATGCAAGAATATCCACCACAGTTACACGGGGTGGAACAGCAAGAAAGGGCAAAACAAGGTGCAGCAATAGTCATTAAACCACGGGTAGCAAGAAGAATATTAAAAATACAATATTTATAAGAAATAATCATAACAGTGGGAATAAAAGAACAGACACTTACTTCATATGTACAAATATACGCATCATGTCATACAAACAAAAATGAGCAAGCATCCATGACATATTAAATAAAATAGAGAAGCAGGACAATATCATAGTTATAGGAGACTTCAATGCAAGACTTGGATATCATAGAAAAACATATTGGAGCGTTTGGAGACCAACACAATGAAAGAAATGATAATGGAAACAAACAAACTAATACAGCTATGCAGCCGGCACGACCTCTATATAACAAACACATTTTATAAACATAAAGACACACATATACACCTGGTACAAATGGAACGATCTAAATACCAAGAGCCAAATTTATTTTATATTATGAGGGCTTGGAAGGACTGATAAAACGATGGGATAAGTGCATCAATGTTGGTGGAAATTATTTTGAGACATAAAGGGACAATGTATTTATACAAATAAACTGCTTTCAAGTTGTTATCATAGTTATTTATTTTTCTACAGCCATTTGTGACTTGCTTATTAACTTACCCTCGTATATAAGAAATAACAGAATGAGAAATATATTATCTGTAACCCCTTCGCGACAAAGACGGCCTTAATTTGTTTAACACAAATTAATTATTTAAAAATACATTCAAGGAGTGTTCTGGATTTTCAGGAAGATGGACTTGATGCTAAGCTCTCCTCACAACATTAGGGCAGTTGCAAATTGCTTGATGTTTGCCACAGAAAGGCAGCTTCTCGGCTTAAACAGAGTAAGTGTATTAGAAGTCCAATAATTCAATATGTTCACTATGCAATAGGGCTTCAGTGCAAGCAAACACCCTAGAGTCATCATCATCACGTGCCCTGCCGGTTGGTGTAGGCATTCATGTCTTTCTCGAGATCTCGGTCTTTGGTGTTCTGAAGTAACTCTGATGGTGATATTCCTCCATGCCACAGTCTTAATCCATCCAGCATCATTTCTCGTGGTCTGCTTGTGCCCTTTCCAGTTGTTACAATGTTCTCCAATGAAATTCTTCTCATCAGATGATCAAAGAAAACTTCTTTCTTATTGTTGTATATAATGTTCTAGTTTCATTAGTCTCTTTCAGACAATTGTTGTTAGTTACTCTGGCTGTCCAAAGACATTTGCCCCAGGAATCACATATCCATTGCTTCTGATTTCTTCCTAATTTGTCCATTTACGTTCCAAGATTCACTAGAGAGTAAACCACTACAATCTTTAAACGATAATCAATATTTTCCCCCCACCCATTCTGTGCCAAAAGTAGATACCAGGAAATGTTCTAGAAAGTAAAAATGGCATTGATCACATTACAGAATGAGTCTCGATTAGTCTGTCAAAATACGAAGATAACACTTTGTACACATTACTCTTCAAGGTGTAGACAGGGGTCCTTTACCTCTGTTTACTTTCTAGTTCACCCGTAAGGTAGCTCACAGGTTAGCACGCTTGCCTGCCAGGCTACAGAACATGAGTTCGTATCTTCCTCAAAGTGCGGCGTTGCTTCCACTGTCTTGGACTGCCACGTAGCCCCAACCTGAAATGGATGCCAGAATCTTTGGAGGGAAATAAAAGCGGCCAGCGTGATGTTAATATTATCCCCAATCGAGTACCGCTTCGTCTACAAAACTTAAATTAGAACCAAGACGCCACAACGCATGGACAGGGTCATTATAGTTCCCCGTGTTCAAATAGTTTTAAGAATTGCACCACAATTCTTTTTAAGTGATCACACTAACTGCAAAGAAAATATCTAACACAGTGATAGTGATGTACAAGTAGAAACAGTAATGATTATCTTGATGATTATGTAATGTCTTAACAACAGAGAGGCAAACTTATGCTTGTGGCCACGACAAGTACCATAATGAACTCCATTTGGCTGAGATTTACGAGACTGCGGGAAGACAACTCTAGGAAGGTTGATTCTTGGACAGAGCAAGCTGCCATCCATGGCCTGTGCAGAAGCATACAGCTGATTATGGAGGAATTGAGTAGGTCATTTATGTATTGTATATTTTGGACAATTACATTGTTCTTAATTTCTTGAAACCACAGAAATTTTATTTCAAGAAGAATATTAAAGGAGTGAACATCCATCATGTATAAATTTAATAATATTTTGTTAAAGAAATCACGATGCAACGGAAACGTATTACAAACATTAGAAGGAAACAGTGCCATTTTCCCAGCCGCAAGAGAAACAAATGGTATGATTTTATGGAAAACAAGATTAAGGAAGGCAATGAGAGAAGATTCTGGTAAGTCTTTCATCATAGCAGGAACATGAATTGATGCAAAGTGCTATCAAATAGAAACTCGCAAGCACTTGATTATGATGCACGGCTATATGGATGAGTCAGCCATTTGTTTTATCAGTAAATCTGAGAAATTTCTAGTTTGTGATTTACCTTTATTTACATGCCACTCGTGTTCTATCTTAGATTTCTAGAAGAATGGAAGACACAGCCGTCTGGTATATTTAGCAGGGAGGGGTCTGGTTTCATCGTCTGAAGCTTAAAGGTTACTGCCAGATTGCCGTTTTAATTTAAGAAAAAACGATGTACTTTTACAATCGTACTTCCTCCTTATCTCTGGAGTAGTGACACCGGATATCTAGCCTTTTAAAATAAGGGCGAAAAACTGAAGGCGTTGTGAACACGGATCTGACAACAGTTGAAAATCCCAAAGAACGGAAGGTGAGGCCACGTAAACAATTTTTAGAAATACAATCTTGTCCGTGGGTAGAAGTCCATTACCCAGGACACATTTTAAAGCAGCTGTCTAGAGTAAGTAAGTCCCACAAACTGTCGTTTTGATATCTGATTTAGAGAGATAAGCAACTAGATAACATACAGTCATCTCGAAAGAAGAATGAAAAGGAATATATTCAGCACAATTAGACGCTCTGTCAAAAACTGTCATTTACTGCCAATATAGTACCTTGCGGTGTATGGCAGAGGGGTCTTTGAGCCTGAGGAATAAAGGCCGCCTGGCTAGTGCAGTCGCCGCGAACTGTGCAGGTTAGGATTTTCTTTTTGCCCCCGACAGAAAAAAATCCCGCACCTTACCGGGGATCGAACCCGGGTCTCCCGAATGAGAGTCCGGCGTACTATCCACTCGGCCAGCCGCTCCTCAATTAGACGCTCTATGACTTTGATTTATGGGCCCAAAGTCTGTTTGGTACATTACCATAATAATCTCATCTGTGGGTAGTAGGAGTGTCATATTTGAAGCATCAACAGTCAGGGTCTTCGACTGATCTCTGTTCTTAACAACGTGCACAAGTGTGGGAATACAGCTTTCTGTTATCGGGCCGCCATTGTCTCTGACTTCCATTTCCCCTCAACTATTTCCTGAAGGATTACTTGCGAGAGGATATTATGCCGTGTGACATTCCCAAAAGCAAGGCTAGGTCTCAAATTTATAACTACTGATAAAAGTGGCTTTTGGTGGCATGCATTCTTATTTATCTTTCACAAACACAAGCATTTATTTTATGCCTCTTACGCCATAAGCGAAGAATGTTCCTAAAGCATCATCATCATTATCATCATCATCAAGTGTCATGCCAGTTGGCGTAGGCGTTCATGACTCTCCAAAGATTTCGGCCTTTGGTTTATTGGATCAACTCTGGTGATGATATTCTTCCATGCCACCGTCTCAATCCATCTAACATTTCTCTTGATCTGCCTCTGCCTCTCTTCCCCTCGATGTTTCCAGTTGTCAAGATGATCTCCAATGCCTCTCTTCTCATCACATGACCAAAGAAAGTTGTTTGTCTCTTTCGTGTTGTTGTATATACGGTTCTAGTTTCATTAGCCCCCTTCAGACAATCGTTGTTAGTTATTCTGGCAGTCCAAAGAATTTGCAACATTCGCCTGATGAATCACATCTCAGTTGCTTTCAAATTCTTCTTAATTTGGTCAATTACATTCCAAGATTCACTGCCATACAGCAATACAGATTCTATATAGCACTTGAGCACTCTCTTTCTTACATTCTATGATAGTAACTTATTGTATAAGACACTCTAAAGCATGTGCATTTAAAATACTGGATCCTCTGTTTTGTATCTGCAATTTAAGTCAGATTATATATTCCTGACTGGCGTGTGGTGAAGGGGTTACGAAAGCAATTCGCAATCCCGCATACCGCGTTCGAAACACAGCTGCGGTTAATTTGGAAGCGGACCGCCTTGTGCTGATTTTCATGCAATGGTATGAGTGTCGGTCGTTCATAAAGACATGGCAAATTGCTGTACGTAAACTTGCCAAGATATCACGGACAGCCAGAAAATACAGAGCTTGACTGCGACGTCCTATAAAGGATAAGCAACTAACTCAACTATATATTTTTGATATATTAAGAAGTGAAGTAAAATGTATTTTAATTTAATTTAAACCAGTAATCAGTATTACGGAATTAGAAAAGTCAGTTTATTCTGTGCGTCGAAAGACACGGGGAAGATCACCATCCTGTTCAGAACGGTTGTTTGTTTTTGTTCGCATATCCTTTACAGGACATCGCTGTCAACATCAGCATCTCTCAGCTGATTGTTGATTTCTTGGCAAGATTGCTCTCAGTAGTTTGCCATTGCTTTCTGAGCGACCGGCTCACATACCCCGTAAGTTACCGACGTGGAGAGAACTGCTACCAATTCTCGCGCACGTCACGTTACTCACGAGAGTATACGGGATTACGGAGAAAGTCGTGTAACCCCTAGACTAGGGAGACCGGAGTTCAGAACGTAACATAGCACAAATAAAGTCTACAAGCAGAAATGCAAATCAACAAACAATATCACCAAAAGTGAAGAAATTCAGGGTGTCCCAAATTTTGAATAATTAATACAAAAAAGTGGAGAAAAAGGGGGGGGGGGCGACTATTTAAAAGGAGCCAGAAGAAGACCGGCCTTAACAATGTAGAGATCAAATAAAATTAACAGAATATGGCACGGCACCAGGAGAAAAAACATTAGTGTAATAATTTTGAGAACCTGTATTTCTTTCTTGTGGCAACATACGGATGTGAGTTATAGGCTATTTCGCAACCACTTATCAAGAAAATCGAGGCTTTTGAATTAAAATGTTACAGATACATTCTTAGAATGCCGTGGACGAAGATGAAGAAACATACTGACATTTACAAGATCTGAACATTGAACAAACCTGGCCCATAAACACCTGAAATAACATTGCTCACAATACTTCAGAAAGCAAATTAACAAAAGGCATAGTTCCAGGAAAAAAAAAGAAGGGGACCACCTCTATCAAGGTATTTTTTTTTTTTTTTTTTTTTTTTCCGCGTTTCCATCCTGTTTCAGGATATTGCGGTCAACACCAGCATCTTTCAGCTGTATGTTGATTCCTAGGCTAGATTACGCTCATCAGCACGCCACGACTTTCTGAGCGACCTGCTCCATACTCTCATAAGACACTTTTGCGATTCGAACCACTGCTAATTCTCGTCGCGTCACGTGACGAGAGTATTCGGGGTTAGCGGAGAAAGCTGCTAACCCCTCGGCCATGGAACCGGCTCTATCAAGGTATACACGGGACAATAAAGAAACTTTCAACCTGAAAATTGTGGAGGCAGGGGAAATAACAAAAGATCTAGAGTTTTTTTTTTTTTCTTAGCGCCAGTTTTGTTGAGTGAGACGCTCAGCATTAACAATACATTGATACTCTTTTATATTTGAAATGGAATGTTGATCTTGCCTTTTACAGTTAGAATATTGAAATTGTTTGTACACAGTGGCTGACTGGGCCTAAAATGTTGGTTGTCGAAAGATAATTAACATTTTGAACATAGTGTCTAACGTTTAAGGGGAGTCCAAATGATTAAGGACCTACAGAGCCCACTTGCCATGAGGCAAGCTGAAACTCTGCCCAATCCGCCACTGATTGTACATATTTTCTCCCCCCAGAAATCCCCAAGCTTGATCGCATTGCTCAATTTACAAGATTTCAGCAGTTCATTGATAGTGATCTGATCAGCAACTTGACCAACGCAGAATTTAAAACGGCCGTGGATTATATTTATGACAACACCTTTTGGAACTATGATCAAATCATTGCACTAAAGATAAAAATAACAGAGGTTTGTGGTGTGATAATAGTAACATGGTTTGTCCCATCTTTCTTCCTCTTATGGTCTTTCATATGGCGTAGTTGTTCACATTTATCCGCAGCCTCCTGTCTCACTTGTTTGTGATACGATGTTCCTCAAAGCCACAAAGTCAGACTGTCTGTCAGCTTCTTTTATGGTATTTACCTGTTTCTCTTCACGTGCAACTCTCTTGTTGACAGGACACCTCCAATTTTACAAGTTCTCATGACGCGTCCACATAATGTGGATTGTCTGCTTCTGATCGCACAAGTCAGAAAAAGACATTATACATTTATGGCCACATTATGAGAGGAGAAAATCTAGAACACATTGTAGAAACTGAAATGTTTTATGATAAAAAAAAAAAAATAGATAGGGGAAGACAAAGGGAGAACATTATTGAAAGCAGTTTGTCTTGTCTTGGAAAATCATTAACACTTGAATAGATACATTCTTGGCTTAGGTCATCAGTTGTAGAGAAGCATAATTTCCATTGATTATCCTGAAAGAATATGTCTTATTTCATGGGGGGGGGGGGGGGGGAAGCATGCACATGCAGAGTTCATAAATGGGAAAATGGGAATGCAAAAGAGAACTGGTGACAGAAATAAAAAAGACACAATTGAACTATTTTGGAAACATTAAAAGACATAATACTCTTCCAGACCACGTAAAAGATGGACTGATGGAATAGCAGAGTAAATGGGAATATCAATACATGAAGCCCATAAGCGGGCACTCTCCCGCTGTTTATACTTTACCTAGACACTGCAAGGTCCTAGAGGAACATGATGAGATGAGATGAGATGAGATGATACTCTTACAGAAACCATACTGGGAAAAGCGGTAGCGTGGGGCTTAATTTCCCCTCCAGATCATGAGTCCAAATCGCTAAGGAGTTTGAAAATTGACCAGGGCTCCCCAGTCGACCAAGGCTAAAGTAGGTACCAGGAAATGTCTTGGGAAGCAAAGGCTGTCGGGGTGATACTGATCACACCACATACTTACATAGATAAATGTTAAAGCAGCAACTTCCAGGTAAGAGAGAATTAGTAACAAGAATTGTGGTAACATGTTAAATATTTTACAATATTTACAGTAATAAGATATTAAAAACTCTCATAGATACAACTCTAATAAACGTATGTTACGTAGCACATGAAGTTTTGTCTAAAACAGAACACACAGAATGTCATGTATTTGCAAATAAAATATCAATCGTCTTAACGTCTCTCTTTGTTCCTGCCCAGACGTTTGGCGATATATCCTCTTGGACAAGCGTTGACTTCCTGAGCCTCGGAAAACTTATGGCAATTGTATTTTCTGAACAATCTGACGTGTGCACAACTTACATGGACAACTGCACAGCGAATTCTATTACAGCACACCTTGGTGCCCATGTAGTAAGTTCAATATCATTCTCATTCACCTTCACCAGTAAAGATGAAGGTAACATGCATGAAGAAACTGTTGTAAGGGTGATTTAATACTGCTTCACACATATTAGGTCATAATGTATTAATCGTCAGTCCTAGAGAGCTCTTACATTAACCAGCTCAGTGATATTTAATAAGTCCTTCTGTCCTACTCAGCCTAACCTGGATACAAATAAATATATTGGGAAGTAAAGGCGATCTGCATGATGTTTATAACATCATCATAACATGTCCCTACTGGTCTATAATAAATAGGGATTACCACCATGTACCCAATACGCCTTTAGGCGCGTTAATGGGTTTCTACTTCCTTCTGTACAAAACTATTGTTGCCAAGTCTAATTCGGCGATAGTTATCATTATATCTGTTATTGGTCTCTGCATGTGTAGATATCAGGGGGGAAAAATGTCTGGGACACGATGGATTCAGAATTGTGACTGTGAAATAACCAAAGAGCACTTGTTGCTTTGCCTGGTATTGAATGAGCTGAGCTTATATGCTCTCTTTTTTTAGCCCCCCCCCCCCCCCCCGAAAGTCCTGGAAGTTATCTTGTACTCATTTCACTGGATTGGGTCAATCCCAATGTCAGTACTGATAAAAAATAATGACTAGACGTATCACTGCTGCGGATATAAGCCTGGGATATTTTGTTGCTAAGCAAACACCATGTCTAGATACTACAACCACCAGAATGTTTTATCAGAAAACACGTTATGTTGCATATGTTATCACACCTGTGGGGTCACTTAGGAATGGCGTATAAGAGTAACAGATTGTTTAGTTTAGTTTAGTTTAGTCAATGGATCAACATCACGGCACACGGGTGCAAGCCCATAAGTTCTCCGTTCTCCTCCTAACTCAAACCTGAGCCTGGAAAAACTCAGCTCAGTGCACGAACACCGTAGGACCGGCGAGGGTCCTGAAGTACTTTGGGTAGATGTTTACTCGAAACTTTGCCCAGGCAGCGCCGTTAGGCTACTCTTTTTCGACTTTCCAACTGCCAAGGGAGTTTTTACGTGCGGAACAATACACACGGGCGTCCGATCTCACTACCCAGAGACCAGGGGAAATTTTATTACTAGAAGTCCACGAGAAAAAAATCCCGGTCTTCACCGGGGCTTGAACCCGGGACCTCCAGCACTCGAGGCGGACACTATACCTCGAGACCACACAGCCCCCCCCCCCCCTTCGAGTAACAGATAGGAGATTATTAAAGATATAAAGAACAGAAGAGGACAAGCAGCGTGCCGCTCTCTCCGAAGGTTATGGGTTCGTTTTCTAGGTCCGTCATTCGCTTCAGAAGGGAAATTTTCTCGGAGACTTCTGGTGGTCGTCGCTGTGGCTACAGAGTTCCTGCTCTATGCCACAATTTCGGCAAGCCGCCCTGTGGAAAGAGACCGAGCCATACGGGATAAAACCTGGTACAATGAAGTCGATCCTCTCATCTTAAAACCTGTTTAAACCTTTGAGAGGACAAGCAGAGACTGCATTTTATAACATGAAGACCATCTTATAGAAGAAGTCCATGTCATTGGAAGTTAGGAAAAGAATTCTTGCAATGTATACGTAACTATTTTCAGCATATGGATGTGAATTCTAGGTAATTAGTTAGAAAACAAAAACATTCATCGACGCCATAGAAACATAGTGTCGTAGCAGAATGCTGCCGATACCTGGCTAGCCAACATAAGTAATCTAATTATCATGGAAGAGGCTGTGGCACAGCCACAACTTATCATGACCACCAGAAAGAGGCAGTCAATACTCTTTGACCACACTTTAAAAAGAGGGAAGATTAGAACATAAAGTAACAACTGAACAAATTTACTGAAAAACAGATAGAGGAATATAGGACCAGAGGATTCTTGACAGCATTTCATCACAGCATAGGATAATATCGGCAGATAAAGTGATTGTTGGAGACTGCAAGAAGTAAAGTAGTATGGTCAGCTTTTCCAGTTAGAAAGGTTCTGGATGATAATGATGTAGCCCGGTGTTTATTTAATCTTGATATAATTTATATCGGCTTTGCTTTATCCAACATTTTACTTAATTAACACATTCTTCCTTTAAGTTGTAAGATTTGTGTCTTCCCTAATTTAGTCGCTGCTTGTCAATCTGGAATACCTTTAGAGATGTTTCTAAATATTTGTAATCTAGTGTCCCTTACAAAGCCTAACACTGATGCCTTGCTGTGCTCTGTCTACCTTTTTAATGGAGTCTTGTAGGTAACTGTTGTCAGTTCTCTAGCACCATGAATTTTTGTACTTGTTTCTTTGCTTCCTTCTTTAAAACTATGGGGGAATGTTTGCACCGAGTGCCTAATTTTGCTATTCTATAAGCTGTATAATTTCCTGTAATAACACAGTCTGCACTGATACGCCTCAATGTGGCCTTGTTATTTACGTCCAGCGGATTGAAACATTCCATGGCTGTTGTTGACATATTTATGTCTACTAATCTGGAGAATTTACTAGAGTATGAGATAAACTATACTACTTATAATTATTTGAGAAAACGCCGCTAGCCCAGTGGCTAGAGTCGGTCCTGTGGTCATGAGTTCAAATCTCCATCAAGGAAAAGATACACACAATTTACTTATTACATATTCTCCCTGGACGACGGAGCTTACAATGTGTGCCAAACAATGTTCTGGGAAGTAAAGTTAGTCGGTTTAAGCATGACCACATCACCTATTGAATGCTGCTTGGTCTAAAAAAAAATAATGGGTCTAACACCATACGTGCAATATACCAGAAGAGTGGAAAATGGTCCTTTGCATTTATTTACTTTTATTCTGACCTGACCAGTATTGGCACTAATTTTCTCTCTATTATCTATCCTGGGATACGTTTCTTGCCGGTCTACATTTATCATTAAGTTTAGGGCAAGTTGCCGTTTTCGATAACTAACTAAAATGAATGACCTGGGCTGTGCTGAGCTTGTGTTTGTGTAGTCAACTCTTGATCTAAATCTCTATCTCATTCTTGGTTTTCGTTTAGCTCTATAGCCTTAGCTCAATTGATTGTAGGTATAAAGTGGTATCTGATTAAGCTTAGCTCTCACAATATGCCCACACACTATTTGTAATTGCCTCTATACATTTGAATGACCAATGTAGCCCTAAGAAAATACATAATTTGTCACTTGTGTAATTACCAAATCATGGCTTTGTCACAAAAGTTGTAAATAAGACAGGGCTCAAAATCCAACCATCCATCATGTGCCACGCCGATAAGCGTGGGCGGTCATGTTTTGCAATCTCACTCGATCACCAGAGTCGTGAATCAGCTCCGTGTTTCTGTCTCGACCATGCCAAGTGGCCAAGCCATCCAGGTATTTGCTTCTAGGTCTTCCCCTTGGTCTGTTCCATTCGATCTTTCCAGTTGTCACCAAGTTCTCCAATTCATTTCTTCTCATAACATGCTCAAAACATTTTGACTGTCTACGTCTAATGACTCTAATCAGTTTACGATCTTCGTTTGTTTCTTGATGGACCTGATCATTGGTCTTTCTGGGCTGAAAATGAAAACCTTAAATGTGTTTTGTTTTGTTTGGGTGAATATATTCTGAAAAAAGTAAAGAACAAATCTGTCATTTTTCGATGCAGTCACCACTGCGTCCCATACAAGTCCTCCAGCGCCGATAAAGTGCTTGAATTCCTGTAGAAAAAATGCTCATGGTCGCGTATGTAACCACTCATGCTCCACCTGCTGTACCTCTTCACAGAAGCCACGCAGTTTTGAAACTCCCTACTCCACTCATACACTTGCTGGACTGACAGGCATGCATCACCACACTGGACTTTCATTCGCCGATGAATTTCTATAGGGTTCACCTCTTCACTGATCAAAACCCGGATAACAATAACAGAACGCTGAAGACTGATGCTTATCAAAAGTGATGAGGCCATCTTTACACTGTCCTTTTGGCGTCATCGTGTTAGTCTGAACCGTGATGTCACGTGCTCGACGCCATTGAGGTCCTTAACAATAATATTGACAGGTTACAAGACAATGGTATTGTTATTGTAACTTCTAACACACTTTTAAGGTCTTCATTTGAAGGCCCCCCCCCACCCTCGTAACTTGAAGGACGGTAACATTGGCTTAAAATATCACCTGTCATAATGTTTTGTCGTTCAAAGAGAGTTATAAAAGAGATAGTGTATCAATAATTAAAGAGATCAATGGGTAGGTAGTATGGGAAAACAATGACAGAAACAACAAGAGACAGTTAAAGATTGTTCTTTCAATTTCACCATCTTGCCAGTTGAAAGTTATGAGTTTGACTATGTTGTACCTATAGCTTTCGTAATTTTATTATCCACTGTGACCTCTGCTAACTATTGCTTTTCATGTTTACTTTCTCAATCATTGAGTGCCAATTAATATTTAGAAATATTAAGAACGGATAGATGGACTTGACATGAGATAGTTTGTACGCTTATCTTATATGCGGGACTGAGGAACAAAATGAAACGATCATATCAACTGTGTTAGAATGTATTTACTTTCCCCCACAGGCAAGTTTCAAAGACTTCTGCAGTAAAGTACAGAACCTGCCACTGCTTACAATGGTCACTCAGTATCCTCAACTTGTCTGCTGTCTGAGCCCAGAACACATGGACACACTGGAGCCTGGAGTTGTTGTGTGAGGAGTCATACAGATACAGTTACCATCACATTTCTTAGTCTTGTCATTTATATTTACATGGTGTCTGTGAAAACTCATCATCATCATCATCATCATCATCATCATCATCATCATCATCATCATCATCATCATCATCATCATCATCATCATCAAGTGCCATGCCAACTGGCGTATCCACATATCTCGATCTTTGGTGTTCTGGATCAACTCTGCTGCCGATATTCCTCCATGCTACCGTCACAATCCATCCAGCTTCATTTTTCTTGGTCGGCTCTGTCTCCCTTCCCCTCGATCTTTCGAGTTGTCACGATGTTCTCCACTGTGAAAACTTAGCCACAAAATTTTCATCTTGAATAGAAGGATCTGACATACGCTTGCGGAGAGCCCATGTGTCACATGGAACTGTAGTCCAGCTGGGCATTGGATTGGATGTTGTTGACAATGAAATATCTGAAACTCTGTGGAGGAAACATGACCTAAGGTCAAATCCCAGCCAGTTTGTATCTGCTGTGCTGAATTATGACCTGGTCAGATATTCGCTGGCGATGTGCCTAGGGGTTAGGAACACATTTCCTAATCCCGCATACCGCGATCGACACACAGCTGCAGTTGATTTTGAAACAGGCAATCTTCCTTTGACTTCGTGGTATGAGTTCCAGTCGTTCAGAAAGGAATGGCAAACTACTGAACGTAAACTTGCGAAACAATCACAAACAGCATCAAAAGTTGGGGTTGACTGCGACGTCCTGTATATGATATTCAACTAACTACATTCTAATATACCGCCCCGCAGGTGTAAAATTTCAGTATCTATCTTGCACATCCCGCTGACTTCTGAGCCTATAGAAGGAATAGAAACCTTTGCAACACAATCAGCATTGAAGCTGGACCTTGGTACCGGGTTGTGAGGAAGTTTGTACAACTTACTCTGATAGACGCAAGCTCTTTTCGGGGGTCGGGCAACCTGAACATCAGTTCATCGGTCTTAAGAACGAAAACTCAAGACTTCCAGAAGATTCACTAACAACAAAGGAGGCCAGCATGGCTGAATGGATACGGGCGCTCGTTCTTAAACATCCGGTAGCAGGTTCAACCCTTGTATCGGTCAGTTGGACTAACAAATGGGACCTTATTCAACATTTGTATTGGTGTTACCGTTCCCCTGAAGTAAACTAAGAAGACCGATGAAGGGATCACGCTATATTGGCCACACATGATCTCTACAAGTCAGCCCAGACATTGTGTTATAGAGATGTATAACTCCATCCGTGGCCCCTGCCATGGGTTGTAGTTATTATGCCCTTTGTTTTGAAGCACAGTGTAACAAACAAGACCGCAATGTGTCAGTAAATAACAATGACAAAATTAGTCTCTTTTCAATGTGATCTGCTTACTGTGTTCTTGATAATCTGAAACATTTAACTCAGGGAAATAAAATATATCTTCTTACTGACTTTCAGGGAACTGATGCAAAATATAGAAGAACACTGCCCTCCTTGTTTGACGCAACAGAAAGAGTTATTGTTAAAATTGGCAGAGAAATTTGTGAAGTATATCAGCAGCAAGAACGTGACAGATGGGATGCTGCTTGAGTCACTGTACCGGGATATGAAATGTGTTTCTGGTAGAATATTTTTATATATATAGTGTATAAAATACATTTGGCAAACAGAAGTTGAGGAAACGTGTAACACAGATATTAAAGTAGTAAAGACAAAGATGAGAAATGGGGACGCAAATTACAAGTGCCTCAGAAAACGGAGTGGGTTAGCCTATTGGTGAGGGACACTGGTAATAGGGAAAGCTAATCCACACACAAATCAGTCCGGTGTACTAGAAGTAGTAGCAACTGTAAGGACTACACTTGAGTTCAAAGCGAGTGCAAGCAACAACAAAAAAATGCTCTTGCTCTGTTTTCGCAATAAGATCTCCTCGTTAATGTCTCTAATAAAAACACCAGCTTCATGTTCACGTTAAAATCACAAAGTTTGTGTTGGATAGAATGTAGTTGATTCCATCCATATTAAAGTGTGTGCGTTGCACCATGTTTCATGCTCCTTACAACCCAACGATATAACATCAGCTAGAGTTTCCCCGTATGGCAGCAGTCTATTGTCAACGAGACCGTGGTGTTATTTCCATGTAAACTGTCCAGAAGTTGCCGAGAGTCTTCGCATAAAAGAGTATTAGTTGCTAAAATCGCCATCTTGTTGGTGTGAAATAATCGCATGTTTCAGCTGTCCCAAGCAAATTATAAAAGACTTTAAGAAAGGCAAATAAAGGCATCAAAGATGAGCTCTTTTGTCAAAAAATATCGCATTATTGTTAATATATATATATATATATATATATATATATATATATATATATATATATATATATATATATATATATATATATATATATATATAAATCCACAGAAATGTATACATTTTCTTGTAACAAAAGAAAATACTATTCTATAAAATGTAAGAATAGCTGTAGTCAGGGGACAGCCATAGATTCTCTATCTCTGCCAGCAAATGTCATGAGGTGTAGCAAAATAAAACAGCTCCAGTAACGCACTGGTTGTAAATATGCCGGTTTTGTTCCCTTGAATTGCTCCAACCACTCTTAACTGATTCAAGCCGAAGGATAATATATCGCCAAATGTGACTTCCCAGTAGGAAAGAAGGACGATACATCGACATACTAGGGTCGTCGTGTTATTTGCTTTGTTTCATGGTATCTTCCTAAATTTCCATGCTCAGTGAGCGGAAACTTACTTTATAATAACATGTTTAGTCTAAACCTAGGGTTTGTTTGGCACTAATCAGCTAAATCTAATCTCCTACGTTGTTTTGAAACCGTTTACAATGTTTTCTTCTTTCTTTTTCTTGTCCAATTGCCACTGCTGTTTCTTTAAGTTCATCGTCTCCAGTTTATAACAATAAGTATTCACCTATTGTCGAAGTATTAGCACCGGTTTTTCACCTACCATTTACGATTTAACACCAGCTATTCAACAACTGTTTAAGCCTTACACGAGTTATTCACCTACTATTTATGGCTTTGTATTAATTATTCACTTACTGTTTATGACTCAGTACACGTTATTCACCTATTGTTTAAGTCTTCTTAATCATTCAAATGCCATTGCCCTTACACTTCTGTTTTATCATCGTCGTCATTATCTCATCTGGTTTCTCTTGTATCTTACGGTGTGGAGGTGAAGCATAAACAACTGGAGAGTTCCCGTTTAGGGGCTTCATATATCGAGATTCAAATGGACTCTTTTATTCCCTCTGTCCATCGTGTACATACATGATCGGCCTCTTCTTCTGGTTCCAATTGGTATGCACATGATTGCTTTTAGTTTTATATATGTTCAGTTTTATATATGTGCAAAAAGTGAAAAAAAAAAAAACTCATTATTTATGTCACCATGACAACGTGATGTCGTGCAGGGACTATATTTTTGGACCGAATTACAACTTTTGGGTGACCTGGTTAGCATCGCATAGGCCGCCTAAGCCCCAGAGTGCTTCCTAGTACCTTATTTATTTGACCAATAAATCATGTGGTCGTGATAAGTTTAAACCAAACACCTCTGGCTTGGTAGGCAAATGCACTTGTGACAAGTTTAATTCATTTCTTTATTTCTTTAACAGACAATTTTGTTTTGCAATTATATAACTGTTATATGCATTTGATACTCACATTAGGTGTTCTACCCACACCCGTTCTTCTTGGATTGCCATCACGTGTTGTTGTTCAGCTAGGGATAGATGCTATACGAGTGATGAACCGGGAAGTATTCTGCCAGGTGATGTACTAACTAATCTGCATACAAATTGTATGCACTTTCAATATAGGGTAATTTCATATCATACTTATGTGGGCTTGTGAATAAATGAGACAGTCTGTTTGCTGGATAATTGCTTTATGAAGTAGAGTTGTCTTATCCTTCTAAAAATGTGCATATCCATTGCATGACGTTGCAATCAACCGCAGGTTGTTTTCTAGGACATATTACTTTCAGTAGTTTGCCATTGCTTTCTGAACAAGAATTCATTTTTTAGGTCCAACAGACCAGTGTGTGGATTGAACCTCTTACTCCGCCGTCAAAGCATAGGAAGTTTAAGTGAGAGGCTGATAAATCATTCGTCCACGTTGACTTCTGCACCACCTTGTTCTACTAGAGACACATCTCTGATAACCGGTTTATTAAACTAGGTCAACACCGAGACTGCTTACAGCAAGCAATCTCTGATACCCAGTTCATGGAGTTAGGCCTACACTAGGGCTGCTTGCAGAAGACAATCTCT
Organism: Cepaea hortensis; assembly: GCA_963921405.1. Classification (NCBI taxonomy): domain Eukaryota; kingdom Metazoa; phylum Mollusca; class Gastropoda; order Stylommatophora; family Helicidae; genus Cepaea; species Cepaea hortensis. Next base: position 34,302,154 of record OY992880.1, read on the forward strand.
GTTACCCAGTTCATGGAGTTAGGCCAACAGTAGGGCTGCTTACAGAAGACAATCTCTGATACCCAGTTTATGGAGTTAGGCCAACACTACGGCTGCTTGCAGAAGACAATCTCTGATACCCAGTTCATGGAGTTAGGCCTACACAAGGGCTGCTTACAGAAGACAATCTCTGATACCCAGTTTATGGAGTTAGGCCAACAGTAGGGCTGCTTGCAGAAGACAATCTCTGATACCCAGTTCATGGAGTTAGGCCTACACTAGGGCTGCTTACAGAATACAATCTCTGATACCCAGTTCATGGAGTTAGGCCTACACTAGGGCTGCTTACAGAAGACAATCTCTGATACCCAGTTCATGGAGTTAGACCAAAAGTAGGGCTGCTTACAGAAGACAATCTCTGATACCCAGTTCATGGAGTTAGGCCAACACTAGGGCTGCTTGCAGAAGACAATCTCTGATACCCAGTTCATGGAGTTAGGCATGCACTAGCGCTGCTTACAGAAGACAATCTCTGATACCCAGTTCATGGAGTTAGGCCTACACTAGGGCTGCTTACAGAAGACAATCTCTGATACCCAGTTCATGGAGTTAGGCCATCAGTAGGGCTGCTTACAGAAGACAATCTCTGATACCCAGTTCATGGAGTTAGGCCAACAGTAGGGCTGCTTACAGAAGACAATCTCTGATACCCAGTTCATGGAGTTAGGCCAACACTAGGGCTGCTTACAGAAGACAATCTCTGATACCCAGTTCATGGAGTTAGGCCAACACTAGGGCTGCTTGCAGAAGACAATCTCTGATACCCAGTTCATGGAGTTAGGCCTACACTAGGGCTGCTTGCAGAAGACAATCTCTGATACCCAGTTCATGGAGTTAGGCCTACACTAGGGCTGCTTACAGAAGACAATCTCTGATACCCAGTTCAAGGAGTTAGGCCAACACTAGGGCTGCTTACAGAAGACAATCTCTGATACCCAGTTCATGGAGTTAGGCCTACACTAGGGCTGCTTGCAGAAGACAATCTCTGATACCCAGTTCATGGAGTTAGGCCAACACTAGGGCTGCTTACAGAAGACAATCTCTGATACCCAGTTCATGGAGTTAGGCCAACAGTAGGGCTGCTTACAGAAGACAATCTCTGATACCCAGTTCATGGAGTTAGGCCTACACTAGGGCTGCTTACAGAAAACAATCTCTGATACCCAGTTCATGGAGTTAGGCCTACACTAGGGCTGCTTACAGAAAACAATCTTGATACCCAGTTCATGGAGTTAGGCCTACACTAGGGCTGCTTACAGAAGACAATCTCTGATACCCAGTTCATGGAGTTAGGCCAACAGTAGGGCTGCTTACAGAAGACAATCTCTGATACCCAGTTCATGGAGTTAGGCCTACACTAGGGCTGCTTACAGAAGACAATCTCTGATACCCAGTTCATGGAGTTAGGCCTACACTAGGGCTGCTTACAGAAGACAATCTCTGATACCCAGTTCATGGAGTTAGGCCAACAGTAGGGCTGCTTACAGAAGACAATCTCTGATACCCAGTTCATGGAGTTAGGCCTACACTAGGGCTGCTTACAGCAAACAATCTCTGATACCCAGTTCATGGAGTTAGGCCAACAGTAGGGCTGCTTACAGAAGACAATCTCTGATACCCAGTTCATGGAGTTAGGCCTACACTAGGGCTGCTTACAGAAGACAATCTCTGATACCCAGTTCATGGAGTTAGGCCAACAGTAGGGCTGCTTACAGAAGACAATCTCTGATACCCAGTTCATGGAGTTAGGCCTACACTAGGGCTGCTTACAGAAGACAATCTCTGATACCCAGTTCATGGAGTTAGGCCAACAGTAGGGCTGCTTACAGCAAACAATCTTGATACCCAGTTCATGGTCCTAGATCGACACTGGGACTTCTTGGACTAGAACATCTCTGATACCCAGCTTTGGAAACGAGGTCGACACTGGGGCTTGATGGAATAGAAAATCTCGAATGCCCAGTTTATGAAACTAGGTCGACACTGGGGTTTCTTGGAATGGAAAATCCTCGACACCCAGTTTATGGACCGAGGTCGACACTGGGGCTTCTTGGAATAGAAAATCTTTTATACCAATTTTATGGAACTAGATCGACTGTACGGCTGTGTACAGTAGACAATCTCTGATACCCAGTTTATGGAACGAGGTCGACACTAGGGCTGTTTACCGTAGACAATCTCTGATACCCAGTTAAGGAGCTCGACACTGGGGCTGCTTGAAGCACACAGAAAAGAATGCATCTTCGAAGAGCGATTCGGCCTGGACTGTTGCATTGTGAAGCCCATGTACTTTTCACAATACTGCTGCTGCTCCAAGGACTTTTAGTAAATGGACTAAATACAAGGATCGTCCCTTATAATTCTGAAAGGGAACAAGCATTATCGATTGTGTGCAGAACTTATACATTATGCGCACGTAACGTTTTACATATACTGGAAAACTTGGTGACAACTGCAAGATTGAAGGGAAAAGAACAAAGGGTAGACGGAAAGGCAAATATGTAGATGACTTGCCACGTGGCACAGTCGAGACAAAAACACATTAGGAATTACAGAAATAATGACTAAACGAAAATAAAGTTTAACAAATCTAATATGTGGGAACTTAAACAGATATAACACCCTGCTGAAAACAATGCTAGAGAGAAAGATCGCCAACAAATGTGTAAGCGAAAAAAGACAACGGTTTAAATGGGAAGATACAATCAAGAGGCAGTTTGAAAAAATGATATGTGTCTTTAGTATCATTGCAACATGTCAGACAAGGTGGAAGTCTATTGCAGTCACCCATGATTGTGAAAATAATGTTTGCGCCCTTGAAAGAGCTAACAATATAATAATAATAATAATAATAATAATAATAATAATAATAATATATGTCAAATGTTTGATATGCTATTCTTTGTTCTACATTGTGTGTGTGTGTGTGTAAATATATTCTAGATGGCTACTCTGTCTGTTATGAAGACCCTCAACATAGAACAGATCTACGCACTGAAAGAAAAGATTGAATGTTTGGGGCCTGACCAATTGATGATCCTCCAGGAATTCTTTGATCCACTTAACAGAACAGACAGAAATGGTCTCATGGAAGCAATTCCAGGTACTCAATACGTTTTCTTTGTACAATTTAATTATATATATATATATATATATATATATATATATATATATATATATATATATATATATATATATATATATAACGGATATACAAAACACACACACACACACACACACACACACACACACACACACACACACACACACACATATATATATATATGTGTGTGTGTGTGTGTGTGTTTTGCATATCCTTTACAGCACATCGCTGTCAACATCAGCATCTTTCAGCTGATTGTTGATTTCTTGGCAAGATTACGCTCAGTAGTTTGCCATTGCTTTCTGAGCGGCCGGCTCACATACCCCGTAAGTTACCGACGCGATTCGAACCACTGCTGATTCTCACCGTCGTCACGTTACATAACAATTTAATTATTACTGCAAATAATCTAACAGTCACCAGTGAAAAGTGTTGGGGATATTAGGACATTCACTTTCTTGTTCTATCATGTCAAAATGTTCTTCATTATTTGTTAAAACACTGAATGCGAATCCTCTCCTTCACCTAGCGCTGAAATTATTGATGTATGCAATTATCTTCATAGACTAAGTCAGGGGTCGGCAACCGTTGCGTCGCGGCGTGCCGAATTAATGTTGCAAAGCCACCCATCGTGCCGAATTTAAGTCCACCATATTTTTAAAATAAAAAATAACCATTAAACAAATTAATTTGATCTTGATATTGTATCACCAAGTTTCCGGTACATTAAGTAACTATTCTATTCTTTGTTGATTATTTAATTTTGTAATATATATAAAAACAAGTACGAATATTTTCCAAAATCTCAGCCCTCAACACATTATGTTGAAATGTTTTTTTTTTTTTCTAAAACTGCACTACGTACATTTTGTTAAGACAGAAAATAACTCGCAGAATAAAACATTAATGGCACCATATTGCTTATTAACAACACACACATATGCGTTACGGTCACGGTGGCATAACACATGCATGAATGTATTACAGCTTAGAGAACTATAGAGTTGGTGGTGGGGGATTGACGGGACGGGAACAGAACTGAACTACAGAGTTAATTGTGGGAGTGGCCGGAAAGGGAAGAATGGGACGGAAACAGAACTTCGTCGAGGTCAGTCATTACTCATTACACCTCCACACTCACCCATTTAGTTTGCATAATATCACACTTTCTTACTACATCTAATGTCTACTAACTATCGTTTTGAGAGGATTTGAAAATAGGAATAGCTTTAAAAGAAATGTATGATTCAATTTAATTTAACAATTTTTTTGTGTATGAGATCAAACACTATACTACAATTCACTTGGCATTCCTTTGAAAATTGTTCCGCGTGCAGCTGTTTGGCACGCATGCCGTGGGTTGCCGACTCCATGTCTTAACTAGTTACAATAGAAAAACATACTGACACAAATGTGTCAGAGTACAGAGTAAACAAGCAGGTTACGGCGATGTAAACAGAGTGATTATGAGAGTGAAATCTGGACAATAGGTAATGAGATAGTCTTTCAAGCAACAAACGAAGTTAGTAAATACATGATAGAAGAACGGTGTAAATGGTACATAATTCTTGGGCACTATTTTTAGGAGACATACACTTGACAATTTACAATTTACTGACAACAGAGAAACAATATGATAATTGACAAAAGATATACAACCTGATAAATGCTTGGATGGTTTGGTTACATAGGGAAGAAAACATAGACCCGATCCAAGACTCTAAATATTGTGAGAGATGGTGAACCATTGATCACACATTCTTAACAACACAGCACATACCTCGTAGGTACCATGATACGTGATCCAAAGCACACAGTCATGAATTTTGTTTATCAATCGTCATTTAGATAACTCTATGTACGAATCAAGGATATTGAAGGATATCTTAATATCATCTAAGCCTTTTCTGTTGTCTTACACCAGTTTTTGCTTTGAATTTAAGACTTCTTATAATGCGCCAAATTACATGGATTTGCTTCCATTTGATATCTATATTTACATCATTGTGAACAAGCTTTGTGTTAGAAAAGTGTTATTGTTGTTGTTTCCATCTGAACAAACTATTTTGAACAAATATTCTTAGATATGTACAAATAAAATTAGTGGAAGTGCAGTAAAGCTGTGGAAATATAAACAACATAATATAACACGAAGTAATGCAGCTCTACAGAACACAATTTATGGAAAACAAAGTTGTCTGTGATTGTGTTTTGTAAAGCTGCATTACTTCGTGTTATTTTATGTTGTAGACACATGTAAAGCCAACTCCGTGGCGAAGGGTTTACGGACACAGTTCGTAATCCCGCATACCCGTGTTCGAAACTCAGCTGTTGGCGATTTGGCAGCAAACCGTCCTACATTGGTTTTTATGAAATGATATGGGTGCCGGTCGTTCAGACAGCAATGGCAAACTCATCATCATCAACAAGTGCCATGTCGGTTGGCATACGCGTTCATGACTTTCCACAGATCTCGGTCTTCGGTTTTCTGGAACAACTCCGCTGATGATATTCCTCAATGCCACATCTCAATCCATCCAGCATCATTTCTCTTGGTCTACCTCTCCCTATCTTCCTCTCAATCTTTCTAGCTGTCACGATGTTCTCCAATGCCTCTCTTCTCATCACATGACCAAAAGAAAGCTACTGAACGTAAACTTGTCCATGAATCACGAACAGCCAGTCCTGAGGCAGTGATGTAGGTTCTTGACTCAACTCAGCTCAGGCAACTCAACTCACGAACAGCCAAAGAATGCTGGCGTTGACTGCTACGTCATGTAAAGGATATGCAACTAACGTTAACTGAGACACATGTAAACAACCTCAAGAGATTGTTCAACTTCTTCCCCGGGAAGGTTAACCCGGTCAACAAATGCCCGCAGAAGTCGGATGTGTCGGCCTAACGGCGCAAGAACGCAGCTCTGCTGTAAACAGGCACAACGCAATCACATCCGAAAAAAAACTCCGGATGAACGAAGAAGAAGAAGAAGAAGTTCAACTTCTTTATCGATAATCTGTGATGTATTTTCCTTCTAATACCATGGACTATTTACTACGAGAAAGAGATAGAGAGGGAGGAAAGAGAGAGAGAGAGAGAGAGAGAGAGAGAGAGAGAGAGAGAGAGAGAGAGAGAGAGAGAGAGAGAGAGAGAGAGAGAGAGAGAGGGAGCGCTGTTTTTGGTATGTAAAACAAAATAAATCTAAGGACTTCTGAATTTGCATGTTATAATTAATAAAAACTATACTATGGACGCTAAACTATTGCATAAATCATTAATGATGTAAATATACCTTGATCCAGATTATCAAAGAATTATCATTAGTTTTATGATTTTCAGACTTGAATTCAACAGAAGTTGGAGAAACAGCAGAGTTCGCTGCTTTCATGGCCCGTATTCCAACTCTCTTTGCACAAACAGGGCCCAATGGTATTCATCAGTGCAATCTTCCAATAGGAAAAACAATCAATGAGCTGACCAGTGACAGTTTTCAAGCCTTTAGTCAACAATTGCCTTCTGGGCTTGAACGAGTTCTATACAAGATACTTTCTAGAAGTGGTGAGCTGTTGTTTATTATGTTTAGGGAATTGTGTATATATATATATATATGTATAATTACAGGCTCAATTAATTAAGAAAGTAGAAACAAGTGAAATATGTATAATAACTAGCATATATGAAGCCGGGGTGGCGCAGTGGCTAGAACGCCTGTCTGTTGGCCCGGTGGGCATGCGTTCGAATCCCCATCGAGGCGAAGATTTGTTGTTGTTGTCCCTAACCTAGACTCACAATGTTTCTTTCCACCCATAAATGGGAACCAGGAAATCTTCCGGGATGTAAAGTCAGTCGGTGCGGTATTGACCCTTCATCCATCGAGTACCGATGGTATACCAGGTTGTCAGAGTCTTGCATAACACAAGACAAGTAGCTCGTTTTCTGGCAAGTGTGAAGTAATATCAAACTATCAAATCACACGAAGTGAATATCCGAAAGTATTATTCACACGCTTTATTGACGCGTTGCATTAATTATCGTACAAACATCGCGCACTGACAATCTATAGCAATCATTTCAACATGAACAAGACCACTACAATACATAATAATACATGCAAGCAATAAACATCTCACTTACAGTTAAACTATACAAGCATTCGGCTCAGTCTCCCACTGTCGTACAGGCTAGCTCTCAAGGCAGATTCAAACTCAACTCGCATTCCCTTGCGACCTGTCCTTTCAACGATCTCAGCCCGTCTGCCAGTCCTGGCGTCCTACACGCTACACGCTCACGTCAGCTGGTGTCCCCTGCACGGTTCAGGGGGTGAACTCAATTGCTGTGCGTGGCTGCTTATCCAGGCGTCGGCAAAGACGTCGCGTTCTCTCTGCCGTGTCTAACATTACTCAGGGTTGCGTGTTGTTATGGTGTCTGGCGTTGGTACAGACAACGCGTCGCAACCTCGGATGTGAGACCTTGACACAGGTTAGGGCTAGCACTATATAGGCAACATGCGTCCTGGCGTAACAAGTGGTCCTTTATATCTGTTGGACTAGTATGTATGCTCAGATCCTCATTAAAAGTAATCCTCACGAAAGAAATACAGGTAGGCCCCGGTTAACGTCAGGGTTACGTTCTTGGAAAACGCGACGTTAAGTGAAACGACGTATAGCGAAACACTATTTCCCATAGAATTAAATGAAATACAGTGTATTGTGTAACACAGTAATGTTTATTTTGATCTTTGTTGATATTTACTGGTTAAATAGAGGTGGGTTTGAGGGCGAGTGGTAGAGTTATTGGGACGTAGAGGCATTAAACTCTGCCTCTTCATCTGAGGATGAAACTGTAACCTCTTCCTGCCTCTTTTCCTGGCTCTTCTCTGCTTGAACAAAATATGTGCCCAACGTCTGCTGCACAGTAGCCACCCTCCTAAGTATCAGCACTTGCAGCTTCACCTGTTGTCTGAATGTTGTGCAGGTGTGAACGCTTTTTAGAGCGCTCAAACCAACCACGACTCGCTCTAAAACTATCATCGGCACTACTAGTACTGCCCTCACCCGCTTTCGTAGCTAGATTTACATAGAGAGACTTTGCTTTCTCTTGGATAATTATCTTGCTCACAAGTATATTCCGTTAGTTTTGGTCTTCACTTCAGACGGCCAATTGTGCTTCCGGGTTCTCCATAAGAATACTTCTGGTACAAGTGATCGTGGAAGCACTCAAAGGGGTTACGTTTTTAGTGACCCTCTTTGATTTTGTCAGCACCTGCATGAATTGTCCTTCCCGTCGTTGGAGGTAAACCATGGACTTTACCGATATCAACAGCCCGATCGCCAGCCTCAAAACGACGTTATGGCGAAACGTAGCTACGTAAAGTGAAGTTAGTCCCCTATGTGACACCGACGTTATAGCGAAATGACGTATACCGAGGCAACGTATAGCGGGGCCTACCTGTAGTGTATGTATATATTTTCCTGAATGATCAAAAGCAATAAAAGTTAAGTTACTCCAAGTACAGATGGATGGTGAAAATTATTACATTCGAACACTCATTTTTGTCATTTGTGGTCATGTTATGTTATTGTGGAAAGGTTGCTTTCACACGCCTAAGTAGAATTGGGCATGAGGGACTAGGCCCATGTTTTTATAGACCAAACAGCAATAAGTGGGTGATATGGCAGGTATCACACCTGTCGTCTTTACTTCCCAAGGCATTTCTTGGTACTCATTATAGGTTGGGTTCGACCATAGGTGAGGATTGAACCCAAAATCACCTTTACGTCATGCGAGCTTCTAGCCACTACGCTATCGCGGCTCCCTGTGGTATTGTAAATGTTATCCATTATATTTGGTTTTATTTTATTCTACATTAATCTGTAAAATCTTAGTAAGATATAACTGAGCTACCGATAACAGTAGACGGTACTACTTGCTTTCTGTTAGCACCGAACGTTGGAGGTCGCTCACTAAACACCCGACATCTCATTTTGTGCCAACGTCTTCGGGCGAAGTAGCGCAATTGGGAGGATATAAGTCTTATCCTAGTGCGTGGAAATGCACCTAAAAACTAAATATCATGACAGGACATGCTAGACCCCATGCCTTGGTCGGCAATTTGTCTACGATTGAAGCTACGATAAGCGGGCAGTTAGAGTATTGCTTTGCTGGCTCGGCAGCTTGTGCAGCTTGTCTTTTTCCTGACGAATTGGTGTTACCTGTCCTCTGGAGTAAACTAGACAAGTCGAGATAGAGAGCATGCTGCATGGGCAACACACGCATTGTAAATTCCTCCCAGTATATCTCCATATAACAAACTATCGTCTGTCAAGGCGGCAAGGTGCCAGCCAATCTATGAAATTACCAAGAAAGAACAAACCACCCCTAATTAAACAAATATAAGACGATCACTCGTTTGATTCCAGACGTAGACATGTCAACGTTTACTGAAATGGACATGGAGCTATTACTAAAGGACATATCAACCAACAACACCGAAGTTATGGACAGTCTTCTGAATTTTGTACAAGACCTTCCCCATCTCCTGCAGATGGATACAGAAGAATCACGAAAGATTGTCCATGATACGCTATCACAGATAGATCCTAAATGGTATACACTATTCAAGGTATATGTGTTTACTAGATTGGAACGTTTCATATGTTTGATTGATTGATTGATTGATTTAGGAACCGACATCACAGCATTCAGGACATTCCCATAAGCGATCCGTCCCCATCCTCAGAAGCAACATATGTTTTAGAATGTTTAATGCATTACATGATACGCTATCACAGATAGATCCTAAATGGTATACACTATTCAAGGTATATGTGTTTACTAGATTGGAACGTTTCATATGTTTGATTGATTGATTGATTGATTTAGGAACCGACATCACAGCATTCAGGACATTCCCATAAGCGATCCGTCCCCATCCTCAGAAGCAACATATGTTTTAGAATGTTTAATGCATTACATGATGAAACGGGAAAAAGTTTCATATCTTTTTATAGAAACTGTTATGTAATACCTGCTGTACATCTTCATAGGACCGAAAAGTCTGTTACAGAAGTCACACCGTTTTGAAACTTCCTACTCCACTCATACACTTAATAAATATCAGAAAAGTTTCATAACTTTTTATAATCTAAAGTGTATTAGATAATTAAAACAATTCCGAATCTTTAAAAAATCTGTTATGTATTAAGATCCTGTAATGTATTAGAATTCGGGTTTGTGGTGAAGGGGTTACGGATGCAATTCGTAATCCCGCATACCGCGTTCCAAACACAGCTGCGTGCGATTTGGCAACAGACCGCTTTGCATTAGTTTTCATACAATGGTATGTGTGCCGGTCGTACGGAAAGCAATGATAAGTTACCATGAATATCCATCCATCATGTGCCATGCCGGTAAGCGTGGGCGGTCATGTTCTGCCATCTCACTCGATCAACAGAGTCGTGGATCAGTTCCGTGTTTCTGTCTCGACCATGCCACAAGGCCAAGCCATCCAGATACTTGTTTCTAGGTCTTCCCCTTGGTCTGTTCCCCTCTATCTTACCAGTTGTCACCAAGTTCTCCAAATCATTTCTTCTCATAACATGCCCAAAAAATTGTGACTGTCTACGTCTAATGTTTCTGATCAGTTTACGATCTTCATTTGTTTCTTGAAGGACTTCTTCATTGGTCTTTCTGGCTGTCCATGGTATTCTTTGCATTTTCCTCAGAAACCACATTTCTACAGCCATCAGATGTTTTTCAGCCTGGCTGCTCATTGTCCAAGCTTCACATCCATATAAAAGTACAGGTTCTATGTAGCATCTCAACACTCTTTTTCTCGTTTCAATTGACATCTTTTTATTGGTCAGTATGTTTTTCATCTTGCTAAAGGCTACTTTTGCCATGTCGATTCTTGTTCATGAATATATAAACAACCAAAAATTCTAAGGTTGATTGCTACGTCCTGTAAAGGATATGCGATTAAATGTATAAAATATAAACATTGTGACAGTGTCGTATCTATTTACTATATGTAATTAATTATCTGATATTATTTATTGCTGGCAGTACGTAATTACACAACAGAACTGATTATATGGCAGAAATTTTTCTTCACATGCTATGTTCACTAGATTAGCCTTGCTAGAATCCTGCCAATTCTCCGCGTCCGAGTATCATTCATATTGGCCACATTGCACGTATTCCCCCCAAACTCTTTCACGTCATTGTATCTTTTGTATCGTCTATCTTCCTTGTATCCTTTCTATCCTCTGAATTTCTGAGTCTTTAGTATCCTCCCTTTTTATTATGCAGGAAGGGGGCTTCAAACGAAAACCTAAAATGTTTATTTTTCGGAGGTGAACATATTCTGAAAAAGTAAAGAACAAATGTATCATTTTTTGATATAGTCATTACTGCGCTCAATGCAAGTCCTCCAGTGCTGATAAAGTGCTTGGATTCCCGTAGAAAAACAAATTATCGTGGTCGTGTGTGTAACTCATGCACCACCTGCTGTACATCTTCATGGAACCGAAGAGTCTTTCACAGAAGTTACGCCGCCTTGAAACTTCCTACTCCACTCATACACTTGACATGCATGCATCACCATAATAAATCTTCATTCGCCGATGACATTTGTATAGGTTTCACCCATTCACTGATTTCAACAAGAAACCTGTTAATGCATGTCAAAAGTGGGGCGTCCATCTTTAAACTGTCTTTATGATGTCACCGTGTTCGTCTGCATCCTGATGTCACGTGCTTAACACTCTTTACATCCTTAACAACAATATGACAGGTTTAATGGCATGGTTATTGTAGTTTCTATTACACTTTTAAGGTGTTCATTTCAATTCCTCACGTATTTTTGCTGTCTTATATCAGTTTTTAAATAATTATACCAGGTCTGACCGGCTCCGTGGCCGAGGGGTTAGCAGCTTTCTCCGCTAACCCCGAATACTCTCGTCACGTGACGCGACGAGAATTAGCAGTGGTTCGAATCGCAAAAGTGACTTATGAGAGTATGGAGCCGGTCGCTCAGAAAGTCGTGGCGTGCTGATGAGCGTAATCTAGCCTAGGAATCAACATACAGCTGAAAGATGCTGGTGTTGACCGCAATATCCTGAAACAGGATGGAAACGCGAAAAAAAAAAAAAAATACCAGGTCTGGACCAGGACTTAAAAGGCAAGAAGGTCGACTACATTGAACCGAGTTTTATCCCATATGGCACGGTCGGTCTCTTTCTGCGGGACGACCTGCCGATAGAATCGCACAAAGCACGAACTCCGTATCTCCAGCGACGTCCCTTCAGAAGTCTCCCAGAAAATTCCACTCGTGAATGTTGCAGTACGGAATCGAACCCACAACTTTCGTGGCGAGAAGCAGGCGGGGTAACTACTTCGCCACGGAGTCGAACTTTGTACCTCCAAAGTATTCTCTCCCTTCCTTTGAAGGATTTCTTTCTTGTCCTCGTTTTCTTATATCGTTTCTGTCGTCAATAAAAAAAAGGCCCCCTTTGCACGCTTCAGGCGCATTGATATTTTATAGACCAATCGGCACTCCGTGGGTGATGTGGTCAGTAACACGCCGCGACCTTGACTTTCCAAGACATTTCACTTCTTTGCATACTTCGATTGCCCCGTATTTCTTGTATTCTTCCAATCTCCTCTTTCTTGCATCGCATCTCACATCTGTATATTTGGATTCTTTGCATACTCTAATTCCTCTATATTCCTTGTATCCTTCCTGTCTTCTCTTTCTTGCATCACCTCTAGAATCTGTATTTTTCTTATTCTTTCTATCTTCTGTCTTCTGTATATTCTGATATAAAACTATGCTTCTGTCATTCCTAACCCTCAGAATATGTGCGAAAGCCTCAAACGATTGAAGAGAGCTCAACTGATGGTCTTATGCAAAAGGTTAAATCAGGCTGTCATGTCTGGTCAAGCCTACTTCATCTTCAACACTCAGTGTCCTGTGTGTATTGTTTTTATGAATGCTCTGAGGAAGGAAGCAGAGGTCAGTAAAATTTCCTCCTTCTTTCTCAATCGCATTTTGTCGTTGTAGTTATCAACCGGCTCTGTAGCGAGGGGATTATGAATGCAATTCGTAATCCTGCATACCACATTCGAGACACAGCTGCGGGCGATTTGGAAGCAAACCGCCGTGCGTTGGTTTCTATACAGTCAATGGCAAACTACTGAACGTAAACTTGCCCAGGAATAACAAAAAGCCAAAAAATGCTGGAGTTGACTGCTACGTCGTGTAAAGGAAATGCATCTAACTCTATGTGCTATACGCTTCCATCTGTCTCTTAAAAACAGTGGTCGCCTGCTAGAGAAGCAGAAACGTCTAATGTTGTAACCAGCAAGCATGAAGTAACTGGTGACTAAGTTTGTTTGGCAATTGCAGACGATCGCTGTGTCAAAAGATGGTGTGTGGTATATCGTAGCCAATGAAATGTTGTAGGGCAGAGCGTCTCTCAAACTGGATGATAAATGGTATTAAAAGTAGGTTATTTCTCCTCACATCCCCAAGCTTTACGGTCTCTGCTATGATGAAGACTGTCCAGGACCACACATCTTTCACGCTTCAAGGCTGAAAGTGGGTCACAATAATTTCTACCGATGATGGCAGACATTTTACACCCAGACCCTGCACTTACACTTGGAGACCTCAAGCGCACGATGCATGCCCACCAAGAGTGTATTGCTTGCTTACCGTGATAGAAACAAAGTTATTAGAATAAAGTCAAGACCATTTTACACACCCCAAGACGCAATGGGCCTATGCTGTTAACCCAGTATTTTATTGACCAATCGGCATTCGGTGAGTGATGCAGTCTGTATCACGCCGGTCGCCTTTACTTCTCAAGACATTTCCTGGTATCCATTTAGGATGGTTCGACTTGGGGACCTAGGTCAAGTTTAACAATTCAACACCGCCATGCTATCTCACCGCATGTCTGCGGCTCCCTACAATATCTAAGAGCATAGACAATTATGTATGAGCAAGGGTCATCAAGTTTGTAGACCTGAGTGCACTGAGGAATAGGCGACAAACCGTTTCCTCACTTTCACAGGCGACGAGCTCAGAAACCGAACCCATGTCCTACCATGCTCATGACGTCACAGGAAACTGTTACGGAGCAAATTAATTAATAATTCAGATGAACAAGAGAGATGCTAATATTTCTTTTCAAGTAATGATACAACGTTTCTGTCAGTTTGACAACTCTTTGGGCAGACATAAAGGAGCTGTTTTCTACTCCATATTGGTACACTGCAAGACACACCTTGATATGTACCATCTGGCCATAGATCCAGGAGCTGTAACTTCTGATGCTGTTGCTGCTGTTCATGAGGATTGTTTTAAGGATATGTAAGTAACCTGTGGAAAACAGATGTTTCTGTAATGTTCAAAGATCTGTTCTGCTTAGGGGACGCGTTCCTGTTCTAATGCCATACCAAATACCCAGATTTTATATGATTAAAACAGAGTGGCTGAGAGGTTTAACACGATTAAACATTTTATTCTAACCGCGGCAAAGTAGGTTCACATCACGAGCCTGACTTATATTTTGATTCTCGTCCTTGACTTCAGAGCCTTAATTAAAAGTACCCCAGAAGTCGGAGAATGTTCGCCTGTTGGTGAGGTGTCAACGGTAATAGGGGACAAATAAGTCAAGTGCACGCACTAGATGTAGAAACTACTAGTAGTATAACTACATTGAGGACTACGCTCTAGTTCAAACCGAACTAACTTCTTCTTCTTCTTCAGCGTTCCGAGCCATTGAGGTTCTTTGCTGCAAATACAATCCGTCTCCATTCGTCTCTCTGGTGGACCTTCTCTTGCCAGTCGTTGATTCCAAGTGCTTGTAGGTCTGTACATGTATTATCTCTCCACCGTCTTCTTGGTCTACCTCGGGGTCTACGGCCATTTATTTCCTGAGTGTAAGCGAGTTTTGTTTCCCTATTATCTTCCATTCTTTCTATATGCCCCAGCCATTGTAGTCTATTAGCCTTCATGATACCAGTGATTAGCGGGGACTTAAACAGATCATAAATGTCTTTGTTACTTCTTCTTTTCCACTCTCCACTTTGTGTATCCCTAATGGGTCCAAAGATGCGTCTTAAAATTTTGTTCTCAAAGGTTTGTAACAAGGCTTCGTCTCCTTTCGTTGTACTCCAGGTTTCAGAGCCATACAGCACAACTGGTCTGATCAGTGTTTTGTATATTGTGATTTTGGTGTTACGAGATAGCGCCTTTGATTTTAGTAGATGTTGTAGTGCATAGTATATCTTATTTCCAGAGTTGATTCTAGTTTGTATTTCTTCCCTTATGATGTTGGAGCAGTTGAAGATCGTACCCAGGTATTTGTATGTTTCCGTTCTTTTAATGGTCATATTATCTATTTGTATGTGGCCAGAGTTTCTAGCCATTCCGTCTCTTGAAATTACCATATATTCTGTCTTATCTTGGTTGATAACCAGCCCCATCTGTTGGGCTTTTTCCTTTAAGTGAGTCAATATTTCCAATGTCTTTTGTTCACTTTGCCCTATAATATCTATATCATCTGCATAACCAAGCAGCTTGGATGTTCCTCCAATATCACATTCCTCCTTTACCTTCCTTACAACTTTCTCTAGAGCCTGATTGAAGAGTAGCGGCGATAGTGCATCACCCTGTTTCAAGCCAGATGTTATTTGGAAGGGGTCTGATTTCCTGCCTTTATATGTTACTATATTATAAGTATCTTCCATGCATAGTCTGGTCATGTTGATTAACTTCCTTGGTATTCCAAATTCCTGCATAGCATTCCATAGACTATTCCTATGGACACTATCATAAGCCTTTTTAAAATCCACAAAAATGTTATGGAGATCTCTTTTATATTCCCAATGTTTCTCGGCTATTTGTCGTAAGATAAATATCTGATCTATTGTTGATCTGTTTTGTCTAAAACCCGCCTGGTAGTCACCTAATATGTCTTCTGAATATGGTTTTAGTCTATTTAGTAATACTGCGGATAGTATCTTATAGCTTGTGGACAGTAGTGATATTCCTCTATAATTTCCACATTGGAACTTGTCTCCTTTCTTAAAGATAGGTATCAATAATGACTCTTTCCAGTCATGGGGTAATTCTTCTGTCCTCCAGATTTTTATTATTAGTTCGTATAGCTTTAGATGTAATGCATGGCCACCTGCCTTTATAAATTCAGCAGCAATTCCATCAGTCCCAGTTGCCTTATTGTTTTTAAGTCGTGTGATTACATATAGGATTTCTTCAAATGTAGGTTCTTCAATTTGTGGTTCGCATGTTAGAACCTCTTCCTGTGAGAAAATGTTACTTGGAGCTTCACAATTTAGTAATTCAATAAAATATTCTTTCCATGTGTTGCACATTTCCTCATTGGTATTTATCATATTCCCATTTTTGTCTTTTAAACCATATGTGTTTTGTTGGTGCCCTCGTTTCATTGACTTCAGTTCTTTAAAAAATTTTCTGGATTCATTTTTCTGGTGATTAGTTTCCATATCTTTGATTATATTACTCATATATTCTCGCTTCTGCTGTCTGACTATTTTTGTAGCCTCTTTACATTCATTTCTATAATGCTCTTCCTTTTGGATGTTATTGATGTCATTTAACCATACATGTCTGGCATTCTTCTTCCTAATGACTGCTTCTTCACATTTTTGATTGAACCATCTGTTCTTTCTATGCGTGGTTAACACACCGAGACATTCTTCTGCGGTAGACTGAATTGTATTCTTGATGTTCAACCAAGTTTGGTCAATGCTTTCCTCCAAAGGGTTTTGCAGAGTTTCAAGTTTACATTTTATTTCATCTGTAAATTTCTCTTTGACTGTAATGTCTTGCAGTTTTTCTCTGTTATATGTTGGGAGTAATCTTTGTAATTTAGTATAGAAAGCTCTCTTAAGTTTTATTTTAAATTTTGCTCCAACGAGGAAGTGGTCACTGTGGCACTCAGCTCCTCTATAACTTCTGACTTGCTGTATGTTTGATGCATTTCTGTTGTTAATTAAAATGTGATCTATTTGATTATAGGTTCTCTTGTCACATGATTTCCAAGTTTGTTTGTGTATATCCTTTCTTTGTAGTCTGGTACTGCTAACCTGCAGTCCTTTGGCTTCTGCCAGGTTGATGACTCTCCATCCATTATCATTTGAAGTTGTATGTAGGCTTTCCATACCGGCCACTTTTTTATTAGTTTGCTCTCTCCCTATTTTTGCATTGAAGTCTCCCAGCACAATCAGGATGTCCTGTTTGGGGGTTTCTTCTATGACATCTTCCAGATCATTATAAAAGTCTTCTTTAATATCATCTTCTTTCTCTTCAGTAGGTGCATGTACATTAATCATTGTTATATTTTTCCATTTACCTTTTATTCGTAATTTACTAATCCTGTCATTAAAAGCTTTAAAGTTTAAAACGTTCCCCCATAACTCTTTTTTGATGACAAATCCTGTTCCTAACTCATGTTTATTTTGGGTGTTTCCTCCATATATTATAATCATTCCATTTTGCTCTAAAGTACCCTCTCCTGGCCACCTTATTTCTTGAATTGCTGTTATATCCATTTGATATTCAATCAGCTCCCGGGTTAGTTCTTCGGCCGCTCCAGCTCGATATAGTGTCCGTACATTCCATGTTCCAAATCTCAAAAGTCCTTTAACGTTCCAAGGTCGTTGTCCAGATAAGTCAGTCCGATATCGAGGCTCATGTATTTGTTTCGTAACAAAGAAAGGTTTTTACAAAGGTGGGGATGTTAACCCCACGCTTCAACCCCCAACCTGGAGGACCAGGGTGTTTCTCTTTGTCTGTTCTCTACCCTTTGACCTGTCCGGCTTGGGAGGCCCTGCTGGTAGCTACGCTACCGCCGGCATAGCTCTCAGGGTCATTGAGAAACTCAAGCTCCCCCACCACGACAAGGTGGAAACACCATCGGGGGAGAAACCGAACTAACGCATATATATATATATATATATATATATATATATATATATATATATATATATATATATATATATATATATATATATACACATACACTAGTTGACCCGGCCCGGCTTCGCCCAGCTCCTGGCGGGGATCTGTCTGTCTGTCTGTCTGTCTGTCTGTCTGTCTGTCTGTCTGTCGGTCGGTCGGTCGGTCGGTCGGTCGGTCGGTCGGTCGGTCGGTCGGTCGGTCTGTCTGTCTGTCTGTCTGTCTGTCTGTCTGTCTGTCTGTCTGTCTGTCTGTCTGTCTGTCTGTCTGTCTGTCTGTCTGTCTGTCTGTCCGAAAACTGCAGACGTTTGAATTCGAATGGCATATCTGTTGGAATCATTGGGATGCGAGGCAACAGTACATCTTCTCCTTTAAATTTCACACCTAAAATTGTAGCTTCGATGATATTGTTCAGAGTTAGAAAATTTTCACGTATCTAAAATAGATCCATATATATATATATATATATATATATATATATATATATATATATATATATATATATATATATATATATATATATATATATATATAGTCATGGAAGACTACAATAAAATAAACCAATAAAAAGATAGCAATTGTAACGAGGAAAAGAGTGTTGAAGTGCTACATAGAACCTATACTTTTGTATGGATGTGAAGCGTGGACAATGGGCAGACAAGCTGAAAAACATCTGATGGCTGTGGAAATGTGGTTTCTGAGGAAAATTCAAAGAACACTATGGACAGACAGAAAACACCAATGAACAAGTCCTTTTCCTCACATCCCCATGCTATACGGTCTCTGCTGTGATGAAGACTGTCCAGGACCACACATTTTTCACGCTTCAAGACTGAAAGTGGGTCACAGTAATTTCGACCGATGATGGCAGACATTTTACACCCAGACCTGCACTCACACTTGGAGTAATCGATTTGTAAACAATAGCAACTTGGAAATAGCAATATTGGAAACAACAAGCTGCCATAAGAGTTGATAATGAAGTAAGCCAATATCAGCCTATTAAAAGGGGTGTGAGACAGGGATGTGTATTATCTCCAGATCTGTTTTCCCTGTACAGTGAAATTATTTTCAGAAATATTGAAGATATGGAAGGAATCAACATTGGGGGACGATGCATCAATAACATTAGATATGCAGATGATACAGTCTTGATTGCAGACAATGAACAGGACCTGCAAAATTTAGTAGATGCGATTGTTACACACAGTGAACAACTAGGGTTAGAATTAAATTGTAAAAAGACACAGATTATGGTCGTCACTAGGAAGGACGAAATACCACAATGTACAATGTAATATACAAGTAAATGGGAATATTCTTCAACAAGTGAGCAGGTACAATTATCTCGGAACAGTAATAACATCTGATGGGAGATGCCTTGAAGAGATTAGAACAAGAATCGCCATGGCAAAAGTAGCCTTTAGCAAGATGAAAAACATATTGACCAATAAAAAGATGTCAATTGAAACGAGAAAAAGAGTGTTGAGATGCTACATTGAACCTGTACTTTTATATGGATGTGAAGCGTGGACAATGAGCAGTCAGGCTGAAAAAACATCTGATGGCTGTAGAAATGTGGTTTCTGAGGAAAATGCAAAGAATACCATGGACAGCCAGAAAGACCAATGAACAAGTCCTTCAAGAAACAAATGAAGATCGTAAATTGATTAGAGAAATTAGACGTAGACAGTCAAAATTTTTTGGGCATGTTATGAGAAGAAATGGATTGGAGAATTTGGTGACAACTGGTAAGATCGAGGGGAACAGACCAAGGGGAAGACCTAGAAGCAAGTACCTGGATGGCTTGGCCTTGTGGCATGGTCGAGACAGAAACACGGAGCTGATCCACGACTCTGGTGATCGAGTGAGATGGCAGAACATGACCGCCCACGCTTACCGGCATGGCACATGATGGATGGATGGAGCAACTTGAAACTGTGAGAACGTTATTAATAAATTCCACTCACCATGCGCCTCTTCAGGCTTGGCATTTTATATTTCTAAACAAACGATATAATGAGGTGACTATGATTCTGTTAAGTGGTCACGCTAAATCCACATTATATGTCTTCCCTGGCACACCTTTTGCTGCATGCCATCTTCGTCAATGATTCCTCTAAAGCAGTGGTTCTCAACCGGAACGATTACTTGATATTGTTTTTCCCTACATACTTTAAGGTTCTGTATTTCTCGCCCTTCTGAAATTCGTGTTATAACGTAAGTAGACCCGCAAATCACGTGTTATGTAGATATCTAGACTTGTTCTTGTATGTGTTATTAAATTTAGCTTCCATTTTTACGTATACTGTGTAGGGGCAGGGGGGGAGGAATTTATAGCGAGGGAATACGAAAAAGAGAGGGGTGGGGGGTGACGTTCTGAACATATGGCGAAGGGGTGCATGGGCCAAAAATGGTTGAGAACCATTGCTCTAAAGGTTATGGGACACGTGACATGTTCGTATTGTGATTATCTGTCTGGGGAATATTCCACTAGGCCATCAAACACTTATACACTGTGTATAGTTAATCCTCTCTATGAGCGGTGTATAGTTAATCCCTCTCTATGAGGTGGTGTTTCTCGTCAATGCCATTTTAAATAATATCCGCTAAATGCAATAACTTAACCCTAGTCTACAAGGCAATATGAACATGCAGGTAAAACACTTCGAACTGCAGAACAATAACTACAACACAGTGTCACACACAGATCACCAAGCTCTGTTCATTGACCGAGAGAGAAAACCTCGGATGGATAACTAAAGGGAAGTCGGCAAGAATTGCACAAAAACAGAGATACTCATGTAGAAAACAAAATTGTAGATTTAGACTGATTTCAAGCAAATGAGAGAATTATGACGAGAAGTACGATAATCTATCATGTCGTTTACAGCACTGAACTTTCCATGTGATAAATGTAATACTATTTCATCATGTTTTCTTCATAAAACACATTTCAGTGCGATAATCTATCATGTCGTTACAGCACTGAACTTTCCATATGATAAATGTAATACTATTTCATCATGTTTTCTTCATAAAACACATTTCAGTGCGATAATCTATCATGTCGTTACAGCACTGAACTTTCCATGTGATAAATGTAATACTATTTCATCATGTTTTCTTCATAAAACACATTTCAGTGCGATAATCTATCATGTCATTTACAGCACTGAACTTTCCATGTGATAAATGTAATACTATTTCATCATGTTTTCTTCATAAAACACATTTCAGTGCTATAATCTATCATGTCGTTTACAGCACTGAACTTTCCATGTGATAAATGTAATACTATTTCATCATGTTTTCTTCATAAAACACATTTCAGTGCGATAATCTATCATGTCGTTTACAGCACTGAACTTTCCATGTGATAAATGTAATACTATTTCATCATGTTTTCTTCATAAAACACATTTCATTTCGATAATCTATCATGTCGTTTACAGCACTGAACTTTCCATGTGATAAATGTAATACTATTTCATCATGTTTTCTTCATAAAACACATTTCAGTGCTCAGCTAAGCGTGATTTCGGACAAACGATTCTTGCATAATGCTCAAGAATCCATCCAAAGACTCATCTTTGAAAGACTGGTCAAAGTTCTTGGTGCCGTGAGCAGTTGGAATGAGTTGTTCATGTACAGACTTAGACATTATATTTTCAAAATGACTCGTAAGGATTTACAAGACACCTACCAGCCCGCTTGGGTATGTTTATTTTATATTAGAATGTCACTGTGAATTATTTATTCAAATGAAACTTATTACAGACAACTCAAATTGTTTCGTTTGTGTTGTGTGATTTCTGCGGAATCTACCTGACAAGATGCAGCGGCATATTCTAGGCATTACATCGTACAATCTATTGTTTGTGTCTTCGTTATTCGCATGATCTATTCCCTATATTTATTATGTTCAAATTGTTTCTAATTATACAAACGAAATAAGTATTATTTTATGCAGTGTCAGATTTACTTCAGACACACACACACACACACGCACGCACGCACGCACGCACGCACGCACGCAACCACACTGAAGAAAAATGGTAAAGGTGACATATTTTTCTAAGAATATGACCAAGGGCTCGCCAAGCCGTGACTGCAATACTTGCCTGCTATCAGCCTAGGAAATATCTGACTTTATTGCAGTCTCGCATCGTGCACAGTTTGAATCCCCGGCACACTTCATCACAGGGAAGACCGTGGTTGATCCTTGCTTCAAGATCCATTCCAGGATGACTCATCAGGTGGTAAAGAGTACCCCAACTCTCACATAGTGCCCTGCATCCCGGTTAAAGACATACACTCAATGACGAAACTAATAGGTGAAGACATAAAACCATGGCTGTGATTATGAAGAAAATAACAGCCCAAGAACTATACTATGACACCGAAGAAAATAACATTTGAAAGCATAAAACCAACGTTGAGACAATGAAAACAACATGATATCCTTGAGATAGAGAGACCTGAAAATAGTTATCTATTGTAGAAAAGTCTTGCATGGAGTCACAGCGACACATAGGCTAGAGCGCTTGTCTACCAGCTCGGTCGTCGTGTAATCGAATCC
Source organism: Cepaea hortensis (assembly GCA_963921405.1). Taxonomy (NCBI): domain Eukaryota; kingdom Metazoa; phylum Mollusca; class Gastropoda; order Stylommatophora; family Helicidae; genus Cepaea; species Cepaea hortensis. Next base: position 34,324,886 of record OY992880.1, read on the forward strand.
CATAGATGCAGGTCAAAACTATCATTTGCTGCCTATAGTACCCTGCAGTGTAGGGCAGGGGGGACTTGAGCCAAAATGTTAGTGATGAATCATAAGTTGCCCTCGGCTCCCAGGTCGAACCAGCCTAAATTGGGTACCAAGAAATGTTTTGAGACGTAAAGGCTTCCGGTGTTCTATTGACCATATCGCCTATGGAGTGTTGATCTAAGTACATATATGCTAAATACCCATCAAGGCGTGAAAAAGGGCCTTGTCTTTTTTTTTTTTAATGTCTTGCAGACTCAGTGGTAATGTTCTTGCTTCTTAGGGAAATGGCTCATTGTGTGAGGCAGACAAGCTAAATCAAAAGGACAACGTTCCTGATTTAAGTTAGCGATGGTGGGTGAATGCTGGAAGGCGAGAATGCTAATTAGTCCTGCGACTTAGTATGGAGTAAACCTGTACAAATCAACATGTCAACATTGGTCAGAAATGAACATGTACCGCACGTCAAAGCATTAACATTCATAGGAAATATAGCAAATATTATCATAACGGTCATGTTTATGACAATGATGAACATGATACATATGGTTCTGAGAATGATTTTAATCATACTGATTATGCTAATCATTATAATAATGACCATGATGATCCTAATGACCATGATGATCCTAATGACCATGATGATATTATAGACATGTAGAAATATAATCACACATAAATCAATAGCACTGAAAGCATGATAAATACGGAGATAGTCATAATCATTAAAAAAAAATTGCTTATTATACTGGCATGTGCTCATTCTACACATTGTACTAAATATATTGGCATGTGGTATGTACGGATGGTCAATTACTCACGGATTTATTGTCGTGCAGATAATTGACCTGCTGACATCACGAGAAGGAGTGAGCGATGTATTCACTGCTGACCATAGCATTAACAATTTTATTGGTCAGCTTATCAATCTGGAAATAATTGATAACAAGCTGAATATTCCCATGGATATTTTACAAATGTAAGTTGAAATTTGGAGTTCATAAACTAGTTATGTACCTTTCACAGAATTGCTATTCTTACCAACATTTACTTACTTATTAAATTAACGTTAATTGATTATTAACTTTTTTATTTTGAACTTGGACACCTAATTCCAAGATGCCAACTATTCATTAAAGAGCAGGCGACTTGCCAGTTAGAATACAAGTCTCGCAGTGACTAGACTTGAGTTTAAAAAGTGTTCGAAAGACAAGAGGATCGCATTCGCTGCACCTGGTTTTATCCCATATGGCTCTGTCTATTTCCGCAGGGCACGCTGCCGAAAGCTTCGCACAAAGCACAAACTCCATAGCTCCAGCGACGACCCACAGGAATCTCCCAAAAAATTGCACTCCTGAACCGAACGACGTTGTCCGGAATCGAACCCACAACCTTCGGCGAGCAAGACAGGAGACTCAGCTACTTCGACACGGAGACTCCCAGTAGACCTGAGTTATAATCAGCTATAAGGTCAGGGATCTGCATCGGCAGGAGGGGAAGTAAAAGCTTATCCTGCACGCTGGCTACTGCTCTGGGACATGTGACTTTGAATTCACAGCACTTTTACAATCCTCTCAACAACACCAGCAATGATATTACAATTACGGAAAGCGGAGGGTGTTGCGGAATCAAGCCTTCATCAACAGTTAACCTTAATGTCGAATATGACGGAATAATCGGTACCCAGATTAGATCAAGCAAACATTACATTTTATTCAATGGAGAACATATAAAGCAAGAATTCGCAAAAAAAAAAATAAAAAAATAATAATAATCTGCCATAGTGGTAGGTTAGACGAAGAAGTTCTTGCTTGTTACAGAGAATCACTTCTAACATATGACTGTAAATCATGGAAAATTAGTACACAATAAACACACCCATTTAGACCTCAAAGATGTCGATTAACAGAAGAATGCTTAACATTCATTAGACAGTCAAAGTAAGTAGACCACTTGTAAGAAAATGGCAAAGATGTAAAGTCGCTTAAAAGTGGCTTAAAAGTCGACAGTGTCGACTTCATTGCACCGGGTTTTATCCCATATGGCTCGATCTCTTTCCGCAGCGCGGAAAGCGTCGCACAAAGCCCGAACTCCATTGCTCTACGACCCACAGGAGTCTCCGAAAAATTTCACTCGAACCGAAGGACGCGGCCCGGAATCGAACCCACAACCTTCGGAGCCCGAGTCAAACGGCTTGACCAATTCGCCACGGAGACTACTCGGAGTCTCGGAGATGTAAAGACAATTTATCACAAACATACAAAAGTAATTGTCATCTTTTGAAAACGTGGTGAGAAAAGAAAAACTGGCATATGTTGTGACAATATGAAATATTAGGGACGTTCATTTGAAACCCGTTCCAGTGGCTTTATTACAAAAGCATGGAAGAAACATTAACAAGTGTGGTAGAATTAAACAAAGCATTCAGTTTAAATGAATTATGCACCATGGGTTGGTCATAAGAAGGCAAGCATTCCATTGCTTAGGTAGGCAGCGAATGCCGTACGCAAAGAAAGGTTTACCGCGTTCATTACGTCTTCATCTGTGTGAAATCGTTGCCCCATTGAGAGCTTTTTTTTAGAGGTCCGAACAAATGAAAATCACATGGTGACATATCAGGAATATAGGCTGGGTGTTGCAAAATTTCCCACTTCTTCCTTGCTAATGCTTCCTGCACAATTTTGCGACACGCGGACGAGCATTATCTTGCAACAAAATCACACCGAGAGAAAGCATGCCGGGTCGTTTATTCTTGATGGCTTTTTGCAGCTTGTCTAGTGGTTACAAGTAGTGGGTAGAGTTGATGTTGACACCATGTTCTGTCGGCCAACAATAGCCCTTCATGGTCAAGAAATGCACTCAGCATAACCTTACCAGCGGAAACCTGTAACTTGAATTTTTTGGCTTTTGGTGATCCAGTATGCTTCCATTGCATGCTCTCTCTTTTGCTGCTTGGCTAAAAGTGGTGACACCATGATTCATCGCCTGCCGCTATGCGGAAGAGAAATACATCACCCTCCACTATGTAACGCAGCAAGTGGTTCAAACACCATCCCATGCGTTCCTCTGTTTGGTGGTCAGTCAACATCCGTGGTACACACTGTGAACACACCTTCCGATAATGCAGTTTCTTACGAACGACCTTTTGAATTGTCCCAATTGACACATCAAATTCTTTCGCTAGCGAACGAATGCTTCGACAACGATTTTCGATTCACGAGTGCATTTTTCAAGAGATTCCTGGGAGTCGGCGCTGAAGCTACGGAGTTCGTGCTTTATGCGACACTTTCGGCGGGTCGCCCTGCGGAAAAAGACCGAGCCATGTGAGAAAACCCGGGTCAATGAGGTCTTTCTGGTGACTGCCGATTCCGTCGACGATGAACTGTGGTTTCCGTGGAGGACTTTTGAGTTGGCATTCTGGCGGCGGCATTAGGCACAGTGTTCCTATGCGGGCTGCTGGATTGCCGAGACTCCTGTCTATTCCACTTTTCACATTAGACAGTGGGGGGGGGGGGGGGGGCATTTTGTGTGATATTCACTGGCTCAGGAATGGAGCATAATGGGGACGACCCGTTGCCGTGAAGTTGGAACTTCGACTAACTGACTGACTAACTAATTGCTTCGACAAGCGTTCATCTGTACTGCTTCTTAAATTTTGGAAGCTTAAGTTTTTTTTGGAATTTTTGGAACTTAAGTTTTCTTTTCTGTTGCAACAATATGCGCTTGACCCGGCCATCGAAGATTTGTCGTGAACTGACGTCCTTTCCGAAACATTCGTGCCCAGTCTGTCACTGTTGTCTTCGACACACATTTGTTACTGTACACTGCCTGCATTCTTCGATGAATGTCCACTGGTCGACATTCTTCAAATGAAAGAAACTGAATCACCGCTCTTTGAGCTTTGTAGGACGGATTTTGGATCAACCCGGCCATTTTCTCAACGGTCTGAAACAGAACCTATGCATCATGGGATGATAAGCACGTGCTCTTTTATTCATAAATCAATACTTATCACAAGACTATGACATGATCATGTTCAACGTACGCAAATACATTACGCGCGGTGCGGTACGAACGGATTTCAAATGAACGACCCTTATATTTATGAAACAGAGAGAGAGAGAGAGAGAGAGAGAGAGAGAGAGAGAGAGAGAGAGGGGGGGGGAAGGGAGTGGGAGGGTTGAGACAGCGAGAGAAGATTCTTGTCAACCTTTTGCCAAGGCACGAAAAGGTGTCCCCACACGATTTGATACCTGCTTTTATTTAGGCAAGATTTAGAGAAGAATTATCGCTTACACCAGTCAACAAGCGACTTCATAATTGTTACAGCGAATTCGTTAAGATCTCTTTACGTCAAATTAACATAGTACCTGGTTAAAACTTAGCATGTTTGAAATGTTCTGATAATTAATTATACTATAAACTATAGTTTAGCATTTTTTTAGTCTGTTTTTTTTTTTTTTTATACTGCGAGTCATTTGTTTAAAAAATATTAATTTATTAAACTACCTTCATATATCAGGCCCCAGGTATTTTGCCTACAGCTGAGTTCAGGTCTCCCCAAATATCTCCTCAAGTCGGTCACATCACCCTACAGCAGAAGCTTTCTGTTCGAGACTACCCAGATTTGTCGACGATTTTATTATATTCCTGTTTTCTCCGTGAGTTGTAATAATAATTAAGAGGGTTTATTACTCGCTTAATCGTTTAAACCGTTTAGTAAGAAAGCGAACTATAGAGATCTGGATATACAGAGAAAAATAACCAAACTAAAGCCAAGCAGAGAAGTAAATGTCTGGATGACCTGGCCACATGCTATGTTCGACATAAAACACAGAGCTGATCTACGACTCTGGTGATTGTGTGAGGTGGCGACACACAACCGCATAACACTTATCGGCATGATACATAATAATGATGAGACGAATTATATCACGGTCAGCGTGTCTGCAGCCAAGTTTTCCTAAGCACGGTAAGGTCGTGTATTCAAATCTCATGAGTGATACTAGACACATTGCTGTCATTACCGAGGAGCGACTTCGGTGCACTGGGTTATATCCCATATGGATCGGTCTCTTTCCGTAGGGCGGCCTGCCGAAAGCGTCGAGCAAAGCACGAACTTCGTAGCTCCAGCTATGACCTCCAGAAGTCTGAAAAAAACATTGCTCCCTGAACCGAACGACCTAGCCTGGAATCGAACTCAAAACCTTCGGAGCGGAAGGCAGGTGGGTCAACCACTACACATCGGAGACTCCCATAAACTGATGTGTCATCTTCTCAGGTGCTGATCTAGGAACATCTTCCTCATGTGCTGATCTAGGAACATCTTCCTCATGTGCTGATCTAGGAACATCATGCTCATGTGCTGATCTAGGAACATCATGCTCATGTGCTGATCTAGGAACATCATGCTCATGTGCTGATCTAGGAACATCATGCTCATGTGCTGATCTAGGAAAACCATGCTCAGGTCCTGATCTAGGAACATCATGCTCATGTGCTGATCTAGGAACATCATGCTCATGTGCTGATCTAGGAACATCATTCTCAGGTGCGCTAGAGACACACACTGTGGTTATGAGATATCAACTGGAACTCACAACACGGAACATAGAATACTCAAAATTAGGGTAAGCGCAATATTTGCGTCATAAAGGGTCATTCATGTCACCAAGTGCCAATTTGATAAGAATAAAACATCATGCTGTTAATCTTATATGTCTCATTTCCATCTTGTAGTTTATTATAGGCAGTTTTATATGCTCTGACTACTATCTACAGACTAATACAGTGGTTCTCAACCGTGGGGAATTCCCCCTAGGGGGAATTTTAGGGGGGGGGGGGAAATTAAGATTATTTCAAGATGTCGTTAATACAAGTGCCGATTACCTGATATTGATTTTCCCTTCATATTTTACGGTTCTGTACGTCTCACCCTTCTAAAATTTATTTTATAAAGTAAGTAGACCCACAAATCACGTTTTATGTGTACGTCTAGACTTGTTTTAGTATACGCTGTTAAATTTAGCTTCCATCATTACGTATATTGTGTAAAGGGGGGGGGGATTTTTAGGTAGGAAATACGAAAGGAGGGGGGGGGGGAGAATGACGTTCTGAAGATATGGTGAAGGGGAGCACGGGCCAAAAAAGGTTTAGAACCACTTGACTAATACGAATATCTGCCAATCTACTTATCTGCCTGCCTGTTTCCCTACCTACTTACCTATACACTTGCTTTCCTGCATAGGAACTGTTATTGTCTGCCCATGCATGCATGAGTGCATGCCACCATACATCAATGCATCCATCCATTCATATTTTGTCTGTCCACACACAAAAGCCCATGCAGACAAACGGACATAAACATGCACACAGCACTAACTAAACATAATGATTTAGAAAACACTGATTGACTTCATCTGTCTGGCTTGCTTAGATTGATAACCAGACAGTGAAATCAACTATCTCTTCTGATCCTTAGAGTAAGAAGTACATTCAGCGGATCATCGCAGACAATGGCTACACTGAAACAACTTTACAGAACTTTCAAGGAATGGTTAGTTATTTAGCGGGACGGTGCATCAGGAATTTCCCCAAATCTGCTTGGCTTCAGCTACTGCCTCATCTAGGACAAGAGAGTCTAAGTTTTACACAGGTGATCAAAATCTGCCATTTACTGCCAGTATAGTACCTTGTGGTGTATGACGGGGCGGGGGGTTCTTGAGCCTGAGGAATTCAGGCCGCCTGGCTAGTGCAGTCGCCTCGAACTATGCTGGTAAGGGTTTTCTTTTTTGCCCCCGACAGAAAAAAAATCCACACCTTACCGAGGATTCGAGCAGACGGAGAATCCAGCATTCTAGCCACTCGGCCAGCTGCTCCTCAACAGGTGATAGAGTGGCTAGTGAGTTTAAACAAAGAAGCAAGAAACAATATGTTGAGCGATTTATTGCCTGATATAATACTTTAGCTGAAACATTATTCATTTATTCACATCATGTGATATATAACTCTGCAGTATACACCCGACAACATTCAACTAAATACGCCAGGCAATAAATCGTGCAATATATTGTTTGCGGCTTATGCATTTAAATTCACAAAGGGAATGCATTGTTTTGAGTTTCTGAAACAAAGATTGACTAATTATGTGAAGGTTACGATGATTATATACCCTGCTACACGAGAGCGTACGCTAGCTAACTGACATATGACTAATTCTGTGAAGCTTACGATGATTATATACCCTGCTACACGAGAGCAGTTATATACATACGCTAGCTAATTGACATAACGGTAGAGGTACAACCTCATCTACTGGACACATTTCACGAATATAAACTGCTCTTCAGCCAACACTTTTTCGCACAATGGGTATTTAAGACCCTCGTTAAACGCCTAACATTTGTATTTGTGTTATAATTGCATTTATGTGTTGAACATTATTAACTTTCGCAGGTGTGCATTCATATTCGCCAGTTTTGCTCAAGATAACACAAAAAGATATGTTTATTTCTAGAACTATATAATTTGATATAAACAACACATTGAAATTTATTAATAACTATTTTGTTAAATTTGAATGTCAGAACTTTCAATCATAACTAAGGAATTTCAAGTAACACAGGTCTGTTATTTTTCTTTTTATTAGCTTCTACAAAACTGGGATATCATCAAGGAAGACTACCCGGTTAGTCATCATTGTTGTTGTTATTATCACTGTAATATATATAATTGTTTGCACAACCATTGCAATTTTCATGTGGTTCTGATAAACTTACTTGTAGCACATAAAAAGAGATTAGAAAGGGACTACAAAATACCTGTTTCCAACAATATGAAACATTCTGTAATTTCTTAACATCTAAGCTGATAGTTGAAATTACATGTGCCCGGCTCTACATCCAAATCCACGAACACAGCGCTGCGAAACGTAGGTGGTCATGGATTACCTTCTCACAAGATCACAAGAGTGTTGGATTTATAACATGTGGCCAAGCCAAACATGCCATACAGGTATTAATCTCCATGTCTTTCTATGCTTTTTCTCCATTCAGCTTATCAGTTGTCACTAAGTTTTCTAGTTCATTTCTCCTTATAACATTCCTACTCCCACAAAACAAAACGAAAAATTAGAAAAAAAAACAAACTACATCATCAAGGGATGCTTTGTCAGAGGAGACCATTGAATTCCATTTCTGACAGTCTGTTGTTGTCTTCATAATCCAGTCTATAGTCAGTCAGAATAGTAGAGATTACAAAAGGTATCCCTGTCTCATTGTGTTTCTTATTTCGAATGCCTCTGTTAGTTTTTCTTCACGAAATACCTTGCACCTCATGGCTCTGTATGTTTCCATTATTAAGGTAATAATTTTCTATAGTATTACGTTATACCTCATCGATTTTCAAAGATATTCACTATCGATGTTATCAAAGGCTTTTTCATAGTCCACAAAGTGGTGAGTTCAGTTCGATGTTTTGCTCTGTTATTATGCCCAGTGTTATCATGTGGTCAGGGAAAGATCTATTGGTTAGGGCATATAACAGGGTGAAATAACTTGACTTTCATGACTGAAGTTCTTTACCGAGAATTACTTGAAGGGACAGAGGTGACAATGTTTTGTAACGGTTACATTAAGTATGATGCGTAGATTAGCTCCAATTACCTTGTGTGAAGTCCTCACATTTTGCATGAGCTAAACTCTACATTCCTTTTGTCATAACAATGTATGCAAGTCATAACATAGGGATACGAGAATACAGTGCCTCAGTTCAGTCAGCCCGTGATGTTAGGATGGGTGAACTGTTCTTATTTTGCCTCTGAACATCCAGTATTTTATATTAGATGACGTGTTTAACATACAAATAAGAAGTCATATACTTGGACTTAGACAGAATTATCATGATAACAAACGTTAATGCAAAATATACTTAATCAAATTGATCCATTCAAAATTAAAAGGCGAAGAAGCTGAAATCATGGCACGTAACAATAAAGAATGGCTAGACTACAAGAGTACCACACTGAACATGTATTCCATAAGATAGGAGCAATGGAACGTTTCCTATATGAATACGTGTATTATGGCACTCACATAGAAGAACAGAAGAAGAAGAAATTTATAATTGGAAAAGTAACCGCAAGCACTGATTCTGGTCATTTACCAAAACAGTCAAACAATTACATATAATGCTATGGGACTATATATAGGACTATATATATATATATATATATATATATATATATATATATATATATATATATATATATATATATATATATACACATGACTAACGTGAATTAGTGTGTTTATTGTGTTCATTTTAGGATGAAACTTCGGCAGGTCCAGCAGAATCGGTAGAGGAATTGAGTGTACACATATGGCTACTCTAGATATCATACAAGAACTTAGAAATGTGAAAATACACGAATTCAAATATCGTGTGAGCATCTTTACAGCAGATGGCAGCTTGGATAGAGAGATGGAGACAAAAACTAAACAAGCCAATAACGTTACATATTAACTTACACCAATCCTGAAACATCGAGCTATTTATTCCCATCGGGATAAAGAAAACATTATAAATGCATTTTTTTTTTAAAACCGACGTTGTGCTATCAATGCCAAACATGGGCATTAATAACAGAACATGAAAGAACACTCACTATCTGCGAAATGAGATGCCTGAGAAAAGCAGCGAACAAATCAGGAAAGGACCATATTAGAAATGAAGAGATCTACAAAAGCAGTTAGAGCAACACCAGTGGTTAAATTCATTGGAAAACAAAGACTTAACTGGTTCGGCCATCTAGTGAGAATGGAACCCAATGTCGCTAGCGGCAAGAGCATACAATAGGAAAATGGAAACGTCAAGAGGAAGGGGAAGACCACGAAGAAGGTGGATCGATGGTGTCACCAAGACACTAAAAACCTACAACCTCTCAGCATACCAAGCGACCGAGCGAGCCCTAATTCGGAAATCAATCATCATTCAAGCCTGCGAAGCCTAACGCAAAAGGCAGTGAAGGACAAAAGAAGAAGAAAGAAAATATATATACATCATCATGATTTTGCAGGCCTCCTGTACATGTATGTGGGACTGTCTTTAATGTCCCTTGTTCACCAGATTTATCTCCCTCCGATAAAGATGCTATTCAAGACCGTTCTTTCTAATCCACAGTGAAGTTTAATGTGGCCAAAGTATTTACCATTCCGAGCCATGTGTTACCCATGAGACCGTTTTCGTCGATATGATCTTGTAAAATATCCGTATTTGCTCCTACTGATCCACGGTATTGTAAGCATCTTTTGAATATTTTAGTTCAAAAGCCTAAACCGTCTTCTTTAGTGATTGCGAAATGGTTTGTATTTTATCAATGGTGACTAGAAAAGAATGCAGAATAGGCTGTTGAACAGGCTAAATTTTACAAATTAAAAATAAAGCCTACCCACAAAAAATATTTTTATTTCATGCGTGAGTCTGCAATATGCACAATTTCCCTCTGATCTTGCTACGAAATACATACACTGTTCTTGGATTTTATATTTCTGATCCAGAGACTGGAGCACGCGTGAAGATATCTGTGTCAGTGAAATGGAAGGTTCACGGGTTAAACCAATCGATCACATCGTAAACATTGATCTGTCAATTAATGCAATGTGTATACACAGAAAGATCTATAAACCAAATGGAAATATTTATCTTCTTCTTCTTCTTCTTCTTCTTCTTCTTCTTCTTCTTCTTCTTCTTCTTCTTCTTCTTCTTCTTCTTCTTCTTCTTCTTCTTCTTCTTCTTCTTCTTCTTCTTCTTCTTCTTCTTCTTCTTCTTCTTCTTCTTCTTCTTCTTCTTCTTCTTCTTCTTCTTCTTCTTCTTCTTCTTCTTCTTCTTTTCTTCTTCTTCTTCTTCTTCTTCTTCTTCTTCTTCTTCTTCTTCTTTCTTCTTCTTCTTCTTCTTCTTCTTCTTCTTCTTCTTCTTCTTCTTCTTCTTCTTCTTCTTCTTCTTCTTCTTCTTCTTCTTCTTCTTCTTCTTCTTCTTCTTCTTCTTCTTCTTCTTCTTCTTCTTCTTCTTCTTCTTCTTTTCTTCTTCTTCTTCTTCTTCTTCTTCTTCTTCTTCTTCTTCTTCTTCTTCTTCTTCTTCTTCTTCTTCTTCTTCTTCTTCTTTCTTCTTCTTCTTCTTCTTCTTCTTCTTCTTCTTCTTCTTCTTCTTCTTCTTCTTCTTCTTCTTCTTCTTCTTCTTCTTCTTCTTCTTCTTCTTCTTCTTCTTCTTCTTCTTCTTCTTCTTCTTCTTCTTCTTCTTCTTCTTCTTCTTCTTCTTCTTCTTCTTCTTCTTCTTCTTCTTCTTCTTCTTCTTCTTCTTCTTCTTCTTCTTCTTCTTCTTCTTTCGTTCGCTTGAAATATGTCTATAACTGCAATGCTGTCTCTTGTATGAATTGAACTGTCTTTTTTCAGTTCACACAGCGGTCCATAGAGTTTATCTTCCACTGTCGTCTCTCTAGGCCAAAAGGTTCGCCTAGATATGTTATATTTTGGGCAGTCTTGGAGTATGTGCTCTGCTGTCTGCGACGCCAATCCACATGTACACATGGCTGTTTCACCAATCTTGAATTTTGTATACATGTGGTTGCGTAATCTATTGTGTCCTGTTCTGAGGCGCAGAATAATGACTTGTTCTGGTCTATCCATAACGTGGTAGTCTTCTTGAGCAGGTTTTGGTGGCTTTCTGACTGATTTGATCATTCTTTTCTTTTGGTGGTATGTTACAGGCACATCAGGCTGTTCTTCTTTGGCTCTTTCCATAGCCAATTGATCAGCTCTGTCGTTCCCGGGTACTCCACAGTGGGATGGTATCCACTGTATGGTGACCTTATGCTGACTGCTAAGTTCAGAAAGTAGTGTCCTTAGTACTGGCAATTTCCCAGACAGGAGCGCCTCGAGTACTGATTTTGCATCTGTCAATAGCACCACAGGTTGTGTACCATTGCTGGTATTTAGTCATTTCTCTGTTGCTATCTTGATTGCCTCAATTTCAGCATCGTAGTTATGGCAGTACTTTCCTGTCGGTACTCTAGCTGTGTCCCTGGTATTATTTATGTATTCTATGTACACTCCCGCTCCTCCATTTCGAATAGCATTTTGTGCTGACCCATCTGTTTAGACTCGGATCCAGAGGTCCTGTGGGCATTCTTCATCAAGGAAGCTGAGAGTGGCTGTTCTGCGCTGCACACTGTTCTGTTCTTCCTTGTCAAATATTCCTCTCACTTTTGTCTGGATTTGTAATGATAGTCTATGCTCATCTTTCCATGGAGTTCGCTCTGGAATAGTTGTTAGGGGGATACCAACTGTGGGCAGATCGGTGGTTTCTCTGCAGAGTCGTTTGGCCTGGTGGATAAAACTACTTCTTTTCAACCGCCCCATAGCTAGGTTTTCAAATCTGTTCTTCATAGGGTGGCCTGGCAAACTGAGGAACTTTTCTGCTTGTATTAGTGTTTTCGTATCTCTGCGCTCACTCAGTGCTTGTGTCCTCCCCATCTTCTCCATTTCCACTATAGGGGTTGATCTCATCCCTCCTGTGGTGACTCTAAGTGCTTGATTTTGCACTTTGTCCAGCTCTTGTAATGTGGTTTTTGCTGCCGAACACCATGCAGTTGACCCGTATTCCAGGTGTGGTCGTATGCTCTGTTGATAAACTTTGCTAAGTATTTTCCCACTGGCTCCCCATGTGGTTCCACTTAGCTTTCTCAGGATGGCTATTTTCCTTCTGGCTTTTGCTACTGCTTTGTTGATGTGCTTTCTCCATGTCAGCCTGCCATCAAATGTTACTCCAAGGTATGTTGGTTCTTTATCTTCTCGTAGGGGTGTTCCATTTATCTGGATGGTCCCTGCCTTTTGTTTTGGAGAGAGGGTAAATAGGGTGGTGCTGCACTTGTCAGTGTTTATGCTGACACACCATCTATTTGCCCATGCAACAAATGTATCTACAGCTCTTTGTAGTAATCTGGTGGCCACTGATGCATGTTTATTTGTGCTCCATAGAACCAGGTCATCGGCGTACATTGCGGCTTTAATTCCATGCGGTAGATTAGCAACGAGATCATTGATGAAGATTAGAAAGAATGTGGGGGACAATACTCCGCCCTGGGGAACTCCGTGACGCAGTAGTACTTTCTTGCTCTTTAGTCCGTCTATCTGTACTAGGGCTCTTCTGTTGTGCAAGTATGCTTTCACCCATTTGTACATTCTTCCATTGACTTTGCAGTTTCTCAGTTTATTCATCAGACCTTCTTTCCAGACTTTGTCAACGGCTTTCTTCAAATCTATCCATGCCGCAAGCACCAGCTTCTTCTCTTGGAATGCATCCTCAATTTCTTGAGAGAGGTAGGTTGTCTGATCTTCCGTAGAGTAGCACTGCCTAAAGCCAGCCTGCTGTGGCACAAGGATGTTTTTACTTTCAATGTACCACTGCAGTCTGTGATTTATGATGCGCTCCAGTGTTTTGCAGAGACAGCTGGTGAGGCTAATTGGTCTGTAGCTAGAGGCAATGGAACTATCTTTCCCTGATTTTAGGAGGGGTATCATGATTGCTTCTCTCCAGGCTTGTGGAACACTGCCTAAGGTCCAACTGTTATTGAAGATCTGCAACAGCTTTGCTTTGGCCTCTGTCCCTAGGTTCCTGATCATTTCATTGGAGATACCATCAGCTCCTGGTGAGTTTCTCATTTTCAGTTTTGATATGGCTAGCTCAAGTTCGCTGACTGTGATGGGTGCCTTCAGAACCTCATGTACTATTTCCTTCTGTCCTGTATGTTGCCGTTTCTCTTGAATCTCTTGTTGTTTCTCTGGACTGATTTTGATATTGTTATCTTGTGCGAATGAGTCCGCAAAATGGTCAGCTGCTTGCTTTCTTGTTAAGATGTTTCCATCTTTATGTAGTGTAATTTTTGAGTTTCTCCCTGTGCCCTCATCGTTAAGTTGTTTTATTAGCTTCCACAATTTCCTTGTGTCTCTTTCAAAGTTCAGAGACTCTGTTTTTTCCTGCCAGCTTTTCCGTCTAGCCTGCAGCTTGGCCCTTTGAAATTTGGCTTTTGCATGCTGGAATTTATTGTGGTGCTCTTTGCTGGGTGTGGCCTCTGCTTGCTTTCTACATACTTCCACATCATTATGCAACTGTTCCAGTTCACTACTCCAGTGGGGTTTATATTGTTTACGGGCTCATCTTGGTACTGTTTCTCGCGCTGCCTGTAGTATGCATTTCCCAAACTCTTCAACTACTTTATGTCCCTCTCAGTGTTCAGGTTTCTAACCAGTATGCTGGTGCGATGCTTGTACATTGCCCAGTCTGCTTTCTTGTAGTTCCACCTCGGGAGTGTGCTGCTTTCACTTACAAGCTCATTTTCTACAGTTAGAAAGACTGGTCGATGGTCACTGCCACCTAGTTGTTTCCCAACAATTCGTGTAATGTTCCACTCCAGGTCTGGTGAATGAAAAGCCAGGTCAGGTGTAGTTGTAGAGTGCCATGATCTCGAGTAGAAAGTATGTGGGTCGGACGGCTTGTTAACCAAGATGAATCTATTCTCATCCTGCCAGTCTTCCAGTCTCTCTCCTCTCTGGTCCATGTGATCATAGCCCCAACACTGCGAGTGGCTGTTGAAATCGCCGCACACAATCATTTTTTCTGTTAATGGTAGTGTGTCCAGTGCCTGTGGACGGTCACTTGGACAGTAGTAATTGATCAGATGTAGGTCTGTATAGCCTGTTTTAAGTCTAAGTGTCTGATACTCAGCCCCTTCCATATAGACTTCGATTTGGGAAGCAGTGATGTTATTTTTTACAAGGGTAAGTATCCCACCTTTTCGCCTGTCCTTTCGGTCAGATCGGTAACACTGGTAGCTTCTGATTTTGAAGGCTATATTTTCGTTGAGGTGAGTTTCTTGCAAGCAACATATGCTTACTTTTTCTTTGTCCAGGATGTTTTCTAATTCTACTTTTTTGTTGCTGACCCCCTCCGCATTCCAGTGCATTATTTTAAGTCTTTGTTTAGTATGGCCAGCTGTTCTATTCTCATGTCCCCTGGCTCCACAGGACATCTGAGAAGGACCTCCAGTAGTTGGGGTTGGACCCTTTCGAGACATAGGGTCCGGCACTGCACCTGCCTGGGGGTCTAAAGCAGGGCGAGCACCATAACTTTTAGCAGCAGTCGACATATTCCATTTTGCGTAATTGCGTGGCATCCTGATTTCTGTGGTGCGCCTCCTGGCTGGTTGCCTCCGTCTTCAGCACCTTTCCTTTGCTAGAGCAGACTGTAGTCTCACTCGAGTTTAGATGTGTACGCACGCACACACGTGTCTGCACATGCATGTATGTGTATACACATCTAGAGCACACTGGTTATTTTCTGGCGCCAGATACTCGCCGTCGCCCCTTCTCCTGTTAGTTAAAACAGTTCCACCACGTGAAGGCCAGGAGTTGGACTTTTGCTGCAGAGGTTATGTATTCACGAGCCATTGGGGTATTTAAGCAATGTTGGGCGCTCACCCCAACACTGCGCCCCGGCTACATACAGCAATTTGGAACCAAATTTTTGGATATTTGTCTATCAATGAAGTAAGTGTGTATACGCAGGGGCCACTTAGAAATCAAATGGAAGCAAGTCTCTCTCAATGAAGAAGATGTATATACAGTGTGAGAACTTAGAAATCATTTTTATATATACATTTCTTTCAATGTGTACCACTTGTGTTGAAGCCGCCTTAGCGCAATGGCTTTCATCTCGCCTACTGGCGTTGGTCGAATGTTGAGATCTCCATCAACGCGTTCCAAAAATACAATTGACCTATGCTCTCTTGACCGCCTAAAATGGGTACCAATACATGTTCTGAGAAGTAAAGGCGACGTGTATGATATTCACCATATCATGCATTGAGTGCTGCGTTGTATATACAAACATGTAGGCTGGCACCAAATACCTAATAAGCCTTAAAGCTTAGGGAAAGATTCTCTACTGTGTTGTTCTACTCTAGTGACTTTGTGTGACACAATTGTCTTGAAAGACGCTCATAAGAATGAAAGCAGAATTGACAAACCTATCTACCTCTCATATTTAGGCAACCAGAGTTACCTGCGAGCAAATGAAGACATTAGGCAAACTGTGTCAAGTGTGGTCAGAATCCTATGTGACCCAGATTCCTTCAGATGTGCTGACTGGATGTCTTCCTAGTATTGCATCTATGTTTACACACGATGAGCTGCAGAATCTGCCAAAGCCATTTGCTAGAGCTCTGTGGTCAAAGGTTGGTTGGACATGATCGTTGGTATTATTTGTGCTTTATTAGCATATCTACATTGTCTGTGGTGTGTTACTGTTTATTTACGTTTCTTTTTCTAGCACTCTACGATTTTTGCATATTTCTGAACTTTTTTTGTATCAGCACCTTACATATGTGTTGACTGGGTTACGTACTAGAACATTATATACAACAATAAGACAGAGACAAACAGCTTTCTTCGGTCATGTGATGAGAAGAGAGGCATCGGAGAACATCGTAACAACTGGAAAGATGGAGGGGAAGAGAGGCAGAGGTAGACCAAGAGAAGTGATGCTGGATGGATTGAGACGGTGGCATGGAGGAATATCAGCAGCAGAGTTGATCCAGAAAACCAAAGACCGAGATCTGTGGAGAGCCATGAACGCCTACGCCAGCCGGCACGGCACTTGATGATGATGATGATGGGTTACGTACGCTATTCGTAAACCTGCATACCTCGTTCGAAACACAGATGCGGGCGATTTGAAAGCAGGCCGCCTTGCTTTGGTTTTCCATACAAAAAGTATGAGTGCCGGTCTTTCAGAAAACAATGACAAACTACTGAACGTAAATTTGCCAAGAAATCACGAACAGCCAAATAAATATTAAGGTTGACAGCAACGTCATGTAAAGGATATGCAACTAACTTTTTAAACCTTACTTATACATTCATAAGATACTGTTTATACAACCATAACACTTTCACTATACTTTATTCCTTCACCTGCAGACAGTAATTAATTTTACCCATTCGTCCCGAGCTACTTCATACAATGTTTCTATCCGTGTTAGTTTAACTCTTTCACTCGTAGACAGTAAACTATAAATATTGTGTTAATTTCATCCACAGTTATAGATGATTCTTCCATTTCTCTTTTGTGTTCAATTGATTTCTCTTACAAACTATTATAGGTTAAAGGTGAGAGATTCGACTTCGACGCACCAGACATTTCCTCCACCTGGTTCGGTCTCTGTCCGCAGAATGGCTAGCCACCGGCCGAGAGGACCCCATCAAGAAAGGATCCCATCAAGAGAGGACCCCATCAAGAAAGGTGCCGTCAAGAGAGGATCCCATCAAGAGAGGATCCCATTAAGAGAGGATCCCATTAAGAGAGGATCCCATCAACAGAGGACCCAATCAACAGAGGACCCCATCACGAGAGGATCCCATCAAGAGAAGACAGCATCAAGAGAGGACCCCATTAAGATAGGACCCCATCAAGAGAGAACCCCCTCAAGAGAGGATCCCATCAAGAGAGGATCCCATCAAGCAATAGCTTCAGCACTGACCCCCAGAGGTATCCGGTCAAATTTCACTGGGGTCCGAACAACGCAGTATAAGAACACCTCGAGAGTGCGAGGCAGAAGATTGACCGTTTAACCAAGGAGGGCTCCCCACTCTCCAATTACAAACAACAAACACTGTTTTAATCTCATCCGTACTTACAGAGAATTCACAATCATCTATTTTACGTTCAGCCAATTTATATTTCCTGATTAGAAACTAATAAAGTTAATATCATCTTCAGTTTTTGTCCCCATATCCTTTAGTTTATCATTGCTTTCTGAGCGACCGGCTTACATACCCCGTAAGTTACCGATGCGGAGAGAACCGCTACCGATTATCGAGCACGTCACATTACTCACGAGAGTATACGGGATTACGGAGAAAGTCGTGTAACTCCTAGACCAGGGAGACATCTTCAGTTACATATTAATATGTATGTCATTCACACATTAGTCAAAATTGAAAGTAATGTTACAAATTTACATCAAGTTAAAATTATAATTTCATCTTATACAAAACTATAAAGTTTTTCTCACACGTTCTTACTTTCCGCACCCAAATTCTTTAGCGAGAGCCGCTGGAGTGTAACTGCTAAACGCTTGCCTGACGGTCCAATGATCGTGGGTTTGATTTCACATCGATGCATGATTTGAAAATTGATTTGCGCTCCCAGGTAAACCCAGCTTAAAATTGGTCCCAGAAATGTTTTGGGAAATAAAAGTGGCCGGTTTGATACTGACCACACCACTCACCGAATGCCGATTGGTCTATAAAATGTGGGTATAGCACCATATTCTCAATAGCCTTAAAAGGCATTTACTTGCTGCCTTATATTCTTATATTCTTAAAGGAATCATTCATGTCACATGCTCTTCTTACACATTGTAATTATAAGTTCCTTTCCACGTTCATCTCATATTAAACTGTAATAAACACCATATTGTACTCTCAACCAGCTGGCGTGTCTGTGATTTAAGGGTTAGTGAACGCATTTTCACAATTTGCTAACATACCTGGTTGAGAGTTTGAAATCAGATCGTCGTGCGTTGACCTCGATGGCATGAACGTCGCCCATTCTGAAAGCAATGGCAAACAACTGAACGTAATATTCCCTAGTAAATCACAAACGACCAATGTAGTCGCGGTTGACTGCAACGTCCTGCTAAAAAAGAGACATATTTTTAACCCCCAAACATGCCGTACAATATATACCCATATAGGTTGCACTTTCCTCGCACGAATTTTATTACCAAATCCATTAATAGTGACTTATATGTATAAAGGGTGCAGTGGTAGCGCAGTGGCCAGACGCCTGCTTGCCCATCCTGTGGTCATGTGTTCGAATTAGCATCGAGCCGGCATTTTACAATTCACATGGACTCCCTGGTCGACACAGCCAAAAACTGTGTACCAGGAAACGTCTTGGGAAGTAAAGGAGACCAAAGCGATATCGACCACAAACCCCTTGAGCGCCATCTGTTCTATACAAATATGGGCCTAACAACATATGTAAGATAAGCCCAAGTTGTTTAAAGCGACCCTTTACTTTTATTTACTCTACAAAGTTAGGCGTATGTTTTATTCTACTGTAGCAATCATACAAAATGCCATTAGTTTTACTTGTTTCTATCATCTTCAGTAGCATAAAACCACTATTTATGTTTTTACATCTCAGCACTGGCTGAGCACTAACGTTTCCCTAAAATCTGTTTACTGTACTGTAGGTAAAATCTTCAGTCTTCGATGATACTGGCCAAGTGGAGGAATTAATCAGTAGTGATTTCATCAATTCCAACCTAGCAAACGTCATTCCCAGACAGGAGCTGAGAACATTGAACCTTCATGTAACCAATACAACGGCAAGAGATAACATATATACGTTTTCTAAGTACCTGAAGGTATGTTTTGTTTTTTATTGTTTTAAATGTAGCATTTTGTCTCAGCAGAGCTATAACAAATGGCATAAAAATGCATTTTGCTAAAGCACATAAAAATAAAATAACTAATGTTTAAATATAGAAGTCACAAGCAATATATGCACAATTTATTGCCTGATATGTTTACCTGTAGACGCAAGAAATGGATGATGGAAGACATCTCAAAACTCCTGGAAATAAGAAGAAATAACAAAAATAACAAGGAAAAATATGAAGAGATTCACGGGAAAATTAGAATGCTATAAAAAAGAGGCAAAAGAAACGTGGCTTGAGGAAAATTGCAAGGAAATTGAAAACTAACACAACACCAGGAATACTAAATTAATGCATACAAGAATTAATGACATCACTAACAAACGAACACACACATCAACGGGTTGCCTAAAAATCAAAGATGGCAAAATCATAATAGAAAAAGATCAGAATTTACATGCGTGGTCAGATTATGTGAAAGACCTTTATGATGATACAAGAGAAGAACAATATGATCTTCGGAATAATAATGAAGGACCATCAATTTTGAAGATGGAAGTTCAGAATGCCCTTAACCATATGAAAACTAGCAAGACCCCTGGTACAGATAACATCACAACAGAAATAATCAATGCCTTAGAAGAATATGGAATAGACCAAGTCATCAGACTGCTGAATACAATATTCGATACTGGAGATTCACCTCATTAATTATGTAATTCTATATTTATTGCAATCCCGAAGAAATTAGGAGCCTTGTAGTGTGATCAACATCGAACAATTAATATAATGTGCCACATCACGGAGATTTTGGTAAGAATTATTGTGCAAAGAGTTAGGAAGAAAATACAATCTGAAATAGGAGAAGAACACCGTGGGTTTGTAGAAGGCAAAGGTACAATTAATGCTGTGAACATGCTGAGAATAGTAATTGAACGTTCTATAGAAGTAACAAAGACATTCATCTTTGCTTTATTGACGACTACACAAAGGCTTTTGATAAAGTAAGACATGTCAACACGATAAAGAGGCATGCAGATCTACATTGGGAAAGACCTTAGACTTGTAAAAGTAACATATATTGGAAACAACAAGCTGCCTTAAAGATTGATAATGAAGTAAGTCAATATCATCGTATTAAGAGAGGTGTGAGAAAGGGATGTGTAATGTCTCCAGATATGATTTCCCTGTACAGTGAAAATATTTTCAGAAACTTAGAAGATATGAAACGAATCACCATTGGGGGACGTAACATCAATAACATTAGATATGCGGATGATATAGTATTGATTGCAGACAATGAGCAGGATCTGCAACATTTAATAGATGCAGTTGTTGCACACAGTGAACAACTAGGGTTAGAATTAAATTGTAAAAGACACAGATTATGGTCGTCACTATGAAGAAGCAAATACCACAATGTAATATACAAGTAAATGGAAATATTCTTCAACAAGTGAATCGGTACAATTATCTTGGAACAGTCATAACATCTGATGGGAAATGCCTTGAAGAGATTAGAACAAGAATCTCCATAGCGATGGTAGCTTTTTGCAGATGAAAAACATACTGACCAATACAAAAGTGCCAATTGCAACGAGAAAAAGAATGTTAAGGTGGTACATAGAACCTGTAGTTTTGTATGGATGTGAAGTGTGGACAATGAGGAGACAAGCAGATAATCATCTGATGGCTGTGGAAATGTGGTTTCTGAGGAAAATGCAAAAAATACCAAGGACAGACAGAAAAACCAATGACCAAGTCCTACAAGAAACAAATGAAAACCGTAAATTGATTAGAGAAAATAGACATACACAGTAAACATTTTGGTCACTTTATGAGACTAATTAAATTAGTGAACTTGATGACAACTGGCAAGATCGAGGGGAAGAGAACAAGGGGAAGGCAGATAAGTAAATACCTGGATGGCTTGGGCTTATCGGCATGGCATATGATGATTCTGGTGCACCATACACTCATTAAACATAAAGACATAGAAAAAGGTTCTTTATTTATTATACAGTTTTGATTGCCTTTTACTTTGTATTATTCTAAATCAGAGCTCATCACTAGTGAAGCTTCTAAATCATCAGTTAAACCTAACCCAGTATGATGACCAGTACTTCCTGATGACACACGAGAAAGTGGCAGAAGCAGTCTTAACTTTCTACCCAGAAAAGGACACAGCTTTGCTGGAAAATGGGGACGCTATGATGGTCATGCTGGAAAAGTTATCCGATCTTGCTGTGGACGCCAGCACTAGAAGTGTTAGTAGTTCTTGTTTTTGTTACCTCCACGTTCACTTGACAGTTGCTGTGATATGAATGATTGAATTTAGATGTAATATCTTCTTCTTCTTCTTCTTCAGCGTTCCGAGCCATTGAGGTTCTTTGCTGCAAATACAATCCGTCTCCATTCGTCTCTCTGGTGGACCTTCTCTTGCCAGTCGTTGATTCCAAGTGCTTGTAGGTCTGTACATGTATTATCTCTCCACCGCCTTCTTGGTCTACCTCGGGGTCTACGGTCATTTATTTCCTGAGTGTAAGCGAGTTTTGTTTCCCGATTATCTTCCATTCTTTCTATATGCCCCAGCCATTGTAGTCTATTAGCCTTCATGATACCAGTGATTAGCGGGGACTTAAACAGATCAAAAATGTCTTTGTTACTTCTTCTTTTCCACTCTCCACTTTGTGTATCCCTAATGGGTCCAAAGATGCGTCTTAAAATTTTGTTCTCAAAGGTTTGTAACAATATGAATGACTAAATTTAGATGTCAAATGACTGATTGAAATTGGATGTAATAAGGATGCTTTAGATTATATGTAATATGAATTATTGAGACAGGAACACGGAGCTGATCCACGACTCTGGTGATCGAACGAGATGGCAGAACATGACCGCCCACGCTTATCGGCATGCCACATGATGGATGGATACATGAAATTATTGAATTTAGATGTAATATGAATGACTGGATTTATATATAATATGAATAACTGAATAAATCTGCAATAATAATACTTCTTTTCAACATAGCTTACGTTCCCTCTGGAGCTTGGGTTAAAGTTTATTGACAATGAAATACCTGAAGTTATTGGAGGAAACATGATCAACCCAGGTCTAGTCCCAGCCCGTCGGTATGTGCTGTGCCGAATTATGACCTGGTTACATCCTGATATGTTTATCCATCGGAGTCACGTTTCAGGTGATGATATCTGAGCTTGGAGAGGGGAAGGGGAATTCTGTAGCACAATCCCTGTGGATATGACACTATGTTAGGGAGAAACGTCTCTACATTCAGCCTCCCTGCTATAGATAAATGCCGTCTTCAGGGCGCAGGCTACATTAAAGCCAATGGATTTTATTCTGAACATTATATACAATATTATTTAAAAGAAATCTTTCAGTGTTAATTCCATTTTTTTGAATGAGTATAAAGGGCTGAAGTGAGCATGTTAGTGTGATCGCTAGGGGGCTACGCTGATATTGTCATGGGCGCGGTTGGCCGAGGGTTCAACGCCTGTGTTTGACGTCAGCTAAGAGCTGATCTACGACTCTGGTGATCGAGTGAAATGGCGAATCATGACCGCCCACGCTTTCCGGCATGGCACATGATTGATTGATTGAAGAGCAGGAAAGACTGCTAGCCTAGTGTAGCAGGTTCGTTTTTCGGATTTAAAATTTTTTTACCTCGTAACTAGCAGCAGTAAAATATGTTTACATAAATCCATTGAGAAGGAAGGAAAAGTGGGTGCAGTTGATACATTATCTAGAATAATCGCCAGCTGTTGATGAATGTAATGGTGTGTTTCAGTTAGAGGAAGGTATGCAGCTGTTGAAGAAGTTCATTGGCCTCACTGACGCATGCAAGGAAGGTGCTGTATGCCTGCAGAACCATCTGGCAGCATCTCTAGGAAATCTATTTATTGTGGCCAGGTAATATTTACTACCTTCGGCTGTTTATTTTACGTTATAGGGAAACAAACCAGTAATATTCAACTGTTTGCCCCGCTCTCTTCTTCTTCTTGTAGTCCATGTCGTGTTAAATAGCTGATCATGTATGGTATCAACCTTTTGTCTCTTGTGTTTCCAGTCATTTCTTATTACCTACGTTCCTCCGTGTCATAATCATCATAATGTCAAACTGTCCAAAATCTTCTCTCTTGGTCTCTCCCTGCCTCTCTTCCCCTTCATCCTTCCAGTTGTGACGAAATATTCCAGCTTTCTTCTACTTATGATATGCCCAAAGAATTTGGATATTATTCTTTTGATGCGAGTAGCTGCTGGCCGAGTGGCTAGAACATCGGCTTCTCCTACAGGAGACCCGGGTTCGAATCCTCGGTAAGGTGTGGGAATTTTTTCTGTCGGGGGCAAAAAGAAAGTCCTATCCTGCACAGTTCGCGGTGACTGCACTAGCCAGGCTGCCTTAATACACCAGGCTCAAAGACCCCCTGCCATACACCGCAAGGTACAATATTGGCAGTAAATGACAGATTTGTTGTTGTAGTTGACAGATACGAGTAGCCAGTTCTTTCAAGGATATCTTCATTGCTATTTATGTCCGTCCCCGGTGTTCTCATCATTCTTCAATAAAACCACATCTCCGCAGCTATCACATAATTTCTCACTTGTCTTCTGATTTTTTTGTTATTCGCTTCCGAACATCAAAATTGGCTCAATATAGCCCCAGAGAACTGTTATTCACCACGATTATAATCACAGATAAACTGCAGATAATTTGTTTTATCTTGTGAAATGATGCCATGCTTGGCAGGATTTAATTGTTGTTATTGTTTTTTTCACTTAACAAATATAATTACAATTTAAATCTGGTACAGTTAGGTTCAGCAGTGTAGCTTCTTTTCCCTCGCTGAAACCCAACCCAGTATAAGTGAGTAAAGCAAAACACCAGTTTAAACGCCAGAAGGCGAATTAGGCAAGTGGTGATAATTCCATATTTGTATAGACCATTCAACACTCAGAGAGAGATATAGTCAGGATCACACTGGCCGCCTTTACTTCCAGTTACATTTACTTGTACCCATTGTAGGCTGGGTCGACCTGGGAACCGAGGTCACTCTTAACAACGGCAATCAGCCCAATCCAGTGGAGTAACCAATCTTTCTTTTACACACATCAAGTCGCATTGGGCAGATGGTGCTAGACCCATATATTTATAGACCAGTCGACACCCCAGGGCTGATATGGTCAGTATCATGCAGCCGCCTTCACGTATCAAGTCATTTCCCGGTACCCATGTTACACTGGGTAGACTAGGTTAATTTAAAATAATAAATATTGAATCCGTCCCGATGGGGATGGAACCCAGGACTACCGGGCAGGCTGGCGAGTGTCTAGTCACTACGCTACCCCTTCTTCCATGATCACCGGGCAGGCTGGCGAGTATCTAGTCACAACACTACCCCGGCTCCCATGACCACCAGGCAGGCTGGTCTAGTCACTAAGCCACCATGATTACCAATTGGTGCTCCTTAAAAATTACCTGAAGATGACGAAAAATATTATTGTGGTGTAATTATTGTGTTCACTAAATACCGTTCGTTTATACTACACATCTATACAGGCCTTCTGAACTGAAGTGCTTAATGGGATCGACATTGCGTGTTATACTGTCCAGAATTGGCAGCCAGCCAGCTCTGTGTGCCAGACTACCACGAGTTGTAATAAGAGCATTGATGAACATGACTCTTGGTGCAGTAAGAAATTACAGTTTTTGTTTTGTCAATGTAATTTTCATACTGGTGTGTATGCTTTTTTTTTTAAAAGAAATATTAATTAATTGATGCTTGTTCAGAATAGAGGTACTATAATGGAAAGGTAGATTTGTCAATGAGGAGATCATGAAAAGAACAAAATAAATACTCTTGAATTAAGTGGGAGAGGAAAGACCCTGGTGCTGAAAGGGACACGGTTTGAGAAAGACTGAGAATACTCTAACTATAATAATAATGTTTGCATATCCTTTACAGGACATTGCTGTCAACATCAGCATCTTTCAGCTGATTGTGGATATCTTGGCAAGATTACGCTCAGTAGTTTGCCATTGCTTTCTGAGAGGCCGGCTCACATACCCCGTAAGTTACCGACGCGATTCGAACCACTGCTGATTCTCACCGTCGTCACGTTGCTTACGAGAGAAAACGAGATTACGGAGAAAAGTCGCTAACCTCTAGGCCAGGAAGCCGGCATACTATAACTAGAAAGTCCTTATTCTTGTATCCATAAGTCAACCAAAATAGAGTGGGACCTAAACACACATGGAAAAGAGAATTAGAGACAAAAAGGGGGACGGATTCTGATGGTCAGAAGCCTCATGTCGTGCTAGCTTCGCGGCGGAGTATTTACCACTAATTTATGGAGGGCATTGGCGAAGCAACATGGGATGGCCTGTGTTCTAATGAAGGAATAAGGGCTCAAGAATGTATACATTACACCCTGATGAAATGCCATTGCACAATATGTAAACTATTGAAAAATAATCCACAGGTACTAATTGGCACTCATATAAGACATATGGACGAAGTAAAAATCAGAACATGTGTTATTTCACATCTTATTTCAGTGCTCTAAATGGTTCCCCAGAGAATGATATTTCTATGTATTATATTTTAGTACCTACCTGGTTGTGTATTAAAGTCTACTTATTGGATCCTTACTGCTACTAAGGTGTTCATGTAGTACCCAGAGATTCTACTTGTGTGGTAAATAGGAGAAGACTAACGCCCTTCTGGGGTATCTGTGTGCAATTAAAGTAATCATTTTTATTTTCTAATCAAATCATACTTGTCGTTTTTTCTTCTGCGTAGTACGTTCTCTAATTGGTATATTTAGCCTGTTTTATATAAGTGACAATAAGTACCTACAAATTGATTTATCATGTTATTTTAGTTGTCTCAATGGTTCCTTAGTACTAGTCAGTAATTGAGAAATGATTCATCATGTTATTTCAGATACCTCGATGGTTCCACAGTAACAATCAGCTTTTATGTTAATTTTTTCATGTTAATTCAGTTGTCTCAATGGCTACCCCGGACCTGATATTTCTGCCTTAATCAATCGATCAAAGCTTAATACTGTCTTTCATTTGTTGGGATGCCGTCATGCTGGTTGTAATATCAGAATATCTTATATTTTATCTTCCTGCCTTTATATTTTGCCTTCAGATATCACTCTAATTGCTTTATTGGATTAGATTGTTATTGCAGAGTAAATTAGGCTTCAACACATAACCTAACATACGCGTGTTGCTCTATATTTTATTTCTCATACAGGTAGTCCAAATAAATATTGTTAATAAAGTCTCAAAATATACAACAGAGAAACAGCAAATGCAAACTCATATAACGTACTTCATAAGATTGTAAGACCAGGTAAATGGAAATCACACTAACACAAATCGCATTCCTATGTACAGTATTACATCTTCAGCCCTTTATCTCAGAAGGAGCATAGAAGCCCAACCAACTCACGTCAAGGCGTCCTAACGTTTGCAGCAATAGTATTTACCTCTGCTTCTAGTTCTCGTATCCGTCTGGTTTAGGTCTCCCTCTATTTCGTTTGCCTTGTGGGTTACAGGGGAAGGATTGTATAGTTATACTATTCACAGGATTTCCCAATGTGTCATTTCTAATGCCAGTATATCTCCTCTTTAATTAATTCTCTGAACTGTTTTCACGCCAAGCTCCTCGTTAGTGATTATGCGATACCATTTTTGTTCTTCTAGTCTATTTTGTAACATCTTGGGTCATTGATTACCAATAATGGTGGCACAATGAAAGAAATTACAAGACGACTATCAGTTGCTCTTCAAAGACTAAAACAACTGAATAAATTATGGAGTGGGACAGATAGAACTACAAAAATTAGATGTATAAGAGCACGCATCTTTCCCATTGCAACATACGCCTGTGAGCACTGGACACTTATTAAACAAGCTGAACAGCGCATAAATGCCTT
Source organism: Cepaea hortensis (assembly GCA_963921405.1). Taxonomy (NCBI): domain Eukaryota; kingdom Metazoa; phylum Mollusca; class Gastropoda; order Stylommatophora; family Helicidae; genus Cepaea; species Cepaea hortensis. Next base: position 34,352,385 of record OY992880.1, read on the forward strand.
TGATTATAAATGTTATGGACGGGTTCTAAGAATATCTTGGGTAAAGAAAACAACAAATGCCAATAATTCAAGAGTTGAATATTAAAGAGGGTTGGCTATTAAAGACGATAAAACAAAAAAGAAATTGATATATTTTGGTGACTAGAAACGTCATGAGAGTTTGGAGAGAACAATAATTGAGGGGTATATGCCTGGGATGAGAGGAAGAGGAAGGCCAAAGAGAAGATGGGTGCAGGATGTGGCGGATGATCTCCAGATAGGTGTAACGGACGCAGGACATCTTGCTTGTGATAGAGAAGTTTTCCGGAAGGTTGTTATGGGAGCTAGGTTCTACAAAGGACATGCTACTGAATGAATGAATTAATGTATTTTATTATGTATACCATCTTGTGTTTGTAGTGTATCTAATGCAGGGGTGGCCAAAAATAATATTTCCTGCCGGGCCATTCACCTAATTTTTTTTTGGTTAAATTAAAGTAAACAAGCAAGCGTGCTACAGCTTCGACCACATCGTCATTTCCCACTCCGCGGGCCACAACATCACTACCGACGGGCCGCATGCGGCCCGCGGGCCTCGTGTTGGCCACCCCTGATCTAATGGATCTTGACCCACCGTTCAGTTTCATTGTGTATTGTCCTGCTGCTGTCAAGTAAAGAGAAGTCTAAGCAAAGAACCCTTCAACACCTTGAAGCTGACTGGGCGTATGAAGCTAGACCCATACTTTCGTAAACCATCAGCACTCATTGGGCAGTTTGGTCATCATCACGCCACTAGCAGTCAGGATATGACTAAAATAAACCGGCTGACAGGAATGTTACTACCATTTAAACATTAGTATACTGGCAGCCCATGTTAAAAACTGCCTTTGGGTTGTGAATTGTTAGGTCCTTGCATATTCTTGGTTGCGGCGTTAGGAGGTAGGGTTGCCATTTCTTTTACTTACAGTGTTTCTTCCCAGACAGTTCTTGGGACATTCTGAAAATTATCGAGAACCCATTTTATGAGGCCAGATAAATTCCAAACCTACAGTGGTCAGAAAAAAAAAACACCACGTTAAGGATTGAATACACACCGTTGTCTCGATACAAAAGCACTCTAACTATTATCCCACGGTTCCACTTAGGTAATAATAATGTATGCAATTAAATTGATTATTGATGTCACTGTTAAGTTAGCCGCATGTCCGTTACGGGACGTCGCAGTCAACCAAAGCTTTGTTGACTATTTGTAATTTCTTGGCAGATTCGAATAATATAAAAGGGATAGAGAGTCTGAGTTCTGTGATTCAAACGGTACAAACATTTAGGACAGAACTGGTAATTTCCCCGGGAAGGTTAACCCGGTCAACAAACTCCCGCAGAAGTCGGATGTGTCGGCCTAAAGGCGCAAAACTGGCACAACGCAATCATGTCCGAAAAAATTCTCCGGATGAACACAGCAGAAGAAGAAGAATGTGTAATTTAAAAAATTTACTTGGTGAAAGATATTAAATATGCTGAAGGATCAGGAAGGTTCTTTATTGCTATGACTTATTACTTGATGGATAGTGTGAATTCGTAGTCTGGTATTTAGTTTAAACAATCAGTCAAGTTGGAAGCTAACAATTATATTTGAAGGTATAGTAGTAGATGCAGTTATATATATATATATATATATATATATATATATATATATATATATATATATATATATATATATTTATATATAGTAAAGCTGTGGAGGTATAGTGGTTAATCCACTTGCTTACCCAGACTGTGGTCCCGGTTCAATTCACTGCAGATGTACGGTGATTACTTCTTCACCATCTCCGCGGTGGACCCAGCCTCATAAAATTGATAACAGAGAATGTTCAGAATTATCTGCGCTGTAAAAACACCGAGGCAGGGAACTGACCACCACAACTCATATGTCGTAGTCTGAATTTGTAAAGGTCAAACACGTCACACCCCAGTGGCAGTATGCGATACAAGACTTAACTTACCCTTGGATGTATATTGTGATATGAGGGTTTGTTGTGTTGTGTATTTTAGAACCACTATGAATCTGAAACTAAGATGGAAGATCTCGGCTGCCTTGTGTGTGGATATACTAAAATAGACATCCAGAACATAACGGATGATGACATGGATAACTTTCATCCAATATTCAGTTCATGTCCTCAGCTTGACTATGAAACAGCTAAAATACTGGTTGAGAAAATTTTGCAATATTATGGGTAAGCATATAAGCTGTAAGTCTGTTTAACTGTTTATTAGTGTATGTTATTTGTTAGCAGAATCCATGTTACGGCACTACAAGTTCACACGTGCTTCATCTTTGGTTCGAGATGGAAATTCGCAAATGTTTGTTGTCTTTTTATTAGGTGTGTGTATGTCCATCCTATTTTTCATGTTCGATGTGTAAACAAAAATAAATCACGTATCACGTTTGATGCCAAATTTAACCACTCTTTGACAATTCATTGCATCAGGACCTGTGTCATCATAGAAGTTTTTGAGATTTCACTACATCAGTTGCCGTGTCATCACTAAAGTATTTGACTATGTACTGCATCAGTGCTGTACCATAAATCAAATATCTGACTATTCACTATATCAGTTGCCATAATATCACTGAAGTCTTTGACTGTTCATTACATAACTTGTCGTAACACATGTGTTTGATGACGTATTAAATAATTTGCCGTATCATCACTCTGTATCATCACTGACTCACTGAACGATTAACTAACTAACTAATTAACCAACCAACCCAAGCACCTACAAACTAACTAACTAACTAACTAACTAACTGACTAACTAATGAACTAACCGACTAACGACTAACCGACTAACTAACTAACTAATTAACTAACTAAATTACTAATTTACTAACTAATCAATCAACCAGCCACCTAATTCCCCACCCATCACCCACCGACCCACCCAACCACCAAAGCAACCAACCAACCAACTAACATAATGAAGTGAAGTTGATCCTTGATCCAATGAGTTAATCAATGAATCGAGAAGGTATTTTCAACTTATGTTTAATGCCTGTTGACTGTGCTGATATTTTTTTTAAAAAATGCCTCTTCCAATTGACAAAACACATGGGATTTGCTAGGGATATATCTGTAGATGCAATGAACTAATTTCATACATGCCAAGACACCGCCGCCTACAACACTGACATCCTATTGCAATGGTTCTCAACCGGTATAAATCCCCCCTCACACCCCCTCAGCAGGGGGGAATTTTAGGGTTTCCAGGTGGGGTGGGGGGGGGGAAATTCAAATTATTTCAAGATGGCGTTAATACAAGAACCGATTGCTTGATATTGTTTTTCTCTCCGTACTTTACGGTTATGTACTTCTCGTCCTTCTGAAATTCGTTTTATAACGTAAGTAGACCCTCAAATCACGTTTTATGTAGACGTCTAGATTTGTTCTAGCACAGTGGTTCTCAACCTTGTTTGGCCCATGCCCCCCTTTACCATATGTTCAGAATGTAATTCCCCCCCCCCTTCAAATTTCCTCCTTATAAATCCCCCCACCCTTACACAGTATACATAAAAATGGAAGCTAAATTTAATCATACATATTAGAACAAGTCTAAATATCCACATAAAATGTGAATTGCGTGTCTACTTACGTTATAAAACGAATTTTATGAGGGCGAGAAGTACAGAACCGTAAAATTTAGAGGGAAAAACAATATCAAGTAACTGGTTCTTGTATTAATGCTATCTTAAAATAATCTTAATCCCCCCCCCCCCCCCCGGAAACCCTAAAATTCCCCCCTGGGGCGGGGGGATTCCCCACCAGTTGAGAACCACTGTTCTAGCATGTGTTATTACATTTAGCTTCCATTTTTATGTATACTGTGTAAAAGTGTTTATGTGTGTGTGTGTGTGTTTGGGGGGGGGGGGATTTATAACGAGGAAGTACGAAAGGTGGGTGGTGACATTTTGAACATATGGTGAAGTGGAACATATGGTGAAGGCCAAAAAAATGTTGAGAACCACTGTCCTACTGTATGTTTTTCATATATGTATTTGTGTGTACCTAGAACTAATTTCATGTTTTCTATATAGTGGATTTAGCAACTACGTGAAGAAAAATCCGGACCTTGGCCTTGGCTCCTTGATAATATACGTGATACCTCATGACATAACCAGTCTATCTTCAGTAAGTAAACATGAGAGGAAGGATGATAGTGACAAAAGAGGTTTTTTTGGGTGGAGGTGAGGGGGAGTGATTAAGTGAAGCAAGTATAAAGATGACTCATTTATTTAATTGGTGAAATAATATTAATTGGCAGTCAGCATGGTCGAACGGATAAGAACACGTGTTCTTAAACATTCGGTGTGCTGATGCCGAGGTAAGGGGTTCAACTCCTACACCGGACAGTTGGACTAAAATTTTGATCTCTAGTCCTTGACTTGGGGACGTAAATTACAAGTGCCTCTGAAGTCGGAGAGGGTGGCGAGGGTCACTGTTAATAGGGAAAGCTAATCCACACGCAAAATTCAGTCCAGCACTACCAGAAGTCGTGTCTATGGACTACGCTTGAGTTCAAAACTAGCGAGCACAAAAAACAATATTTGTCGTAATGATAACATTGGTTTTGTAAATGTTGTTATTGCAGTCATGGGACTATACTTGTGAAACCAGGACTGTTTACCAGCGACACGACAAGAAATTAAACCGCTTCCGCACAGTCTGCCTTAGGGAGCTATTAACGATTAAATGGCAAGACAAGATCTCAGACACTGATGTCCTAGAAAGGTGATGTCCTCTACTAATGAAGAATCAGCTTCACTGGGCTGGTCACTTGTCTCACATGCCAGATCACAGGCTCCGTAAACGATTTTTTTTACGGCGAGCTGCACTGTGGTAAACGCTCCCATGCTGCCAAAAGGAAGCGCTGTAATGACACTCAGAAGATCTCACTAAAAGCTTTTGGAATTACGACACTAGGGAGACTTCTGCCAAAGACCGATATCATTATGCAAGGGTTTAATCACCTGTGAAGCAAACAAGACTGCAAACCTGTGAAAAAAGACGTCACAAAAACCACTGCATGATTTCCTCCTCCTAGAATGTCAAGCATTCTTTGTTCACATTGCCAAATAAATTTTAAGCCAACATATGCCTTACCAGCCATCTTAGAACTCACCGCTGCAAAGTTTCAACCCCACTGGATGAAATGAATGGTCATCGTCATTCTTGACGTCATGGGACAAGTAATTTAATCAACGAAAGCATTTATTAACTGTCTTTGTACCAGTATATATATATATCGCTGTTTCGAACCAGTAAGTCAATAACAGAGTTCGGATCCCCTCCTCAGTATCTCCTTAGCGGAGCTGCTGACGTCTCATATTCCGTATTGTTTTATTGTTCTTCCTTGGGTCCCTGCTTAGCGCTCTCGATAACTCGATGCTCTTACAGTCTGATCAAGGTTGCAGATTCAAGTCATCACTTGATTCATTTAATTGTCCTACCTCTCTGTCATTTAGAGCTGTCATTTACTGCCATTGTAGTACCTTGCGGTCTTGGGCCTGAGGAATTAAGGCCTCCTGGTTAGTGCAGTCGCCGGGAACTATGCAGGTTAGGATTTTCTTTTACCTCCGACAGAACAAAATCCCACACCTTACCGAGGATTCGAACCCAGGTCTCCCGGACCTCGGTCAGCCGCTCCTCTCTGATGGAATATAATATATCAGCCCAGTCCATTGCACGCCCGCTTTCAACAGTAGTACTGCCCGCAAACATATCAACTTGTTCACTTCCTTCGTTGTTTTTGCGATTCTATTTCAGATCCCTGTAGTCGTGCTATATCCTTCTTAGCGGCGTAGCGCTGGGGTCAAGCTAGGTTCACAGTGTGAGCACAAGTGCATGTTCTGGGGGGCAAAGGTTGCTGGCGTGAGACTGACCCTGTGATCCACTCAGCGCCATATGCGAAAAAACAAAACAAAACAATGGGACTAATATATCATTGATGAGAGTCCAGCGTGGACGAAATGATAAGAGCACTCGTTCTTAAACAACCGTTGTGCTAATGCCGAGGTAGCAGGTTCAACCCCTATACCGATCAGTTGGATTAAGATGTTTACTTCTCGTCCTTGACATGGGGACGTGAATTGAAAGTACCTCAAAAGTCGGAGTGGGTTCGCCTGCTGGCGAGGGACACTGATAATAGGGAAAGCTAATCAAAGCGCAAAACTCAGTCCAGTGCATTAGAAGTAGTAGCAAGTATATGGATTACGCTTGGGTTCAAAGCGAGTGAGTGCAGGGCCGTGCAGTGCTATGATACAGAGAGGCGTTCGCATTAGGCGGCAGCGTAAGGGGGCGTCATAAGGGAGCGTATTTTTAAAGACAAAAAAAAAACATGTAAGGGGCGGCATTTCGAAGACTTGCTGAAGACAGAAAATCTACCGCAAGGTACTGAGTGAGTACAAAAAAAAAGAAAATTACATTGATGTACAACATGACATGGAAAGAGGTCCCTTAAGTGTTACCTTTACTTTTGGAAACTGTGTGTATGCAGTTCTGCTGATGTTTAGTGACAAACCTCTCATCGCACTCTCCCTGATCATCTTGCCTAGAATGGTTGCCACACTAAAATGTTGCACGTCATTTCCAAGACATTGCGACCAACCCCAACGGCAGATAGATATTTTAAGCAATATTATTATTAGTTTGTAAATGCTTTCTGAACAAGAAGTCAACGTCGGAGTCAATATGACGAGCGCAGGGGTTGAACTCCCTACCTCACGGTAAGCGCATTGGAAGTTTAAGTGCAAGCTGATAAATCTCCGCGGCTGCGTAGACATCTGATTTGCACATAACTTGCCCTAACTGATTAAGTGTCTTGGGATGATTAATCATCGTAAGCGACTTCTCGTATCTGACATGGGCTTATATATCGCCAATATGTTGTCCTTGCGTTACAATACAGCATGTTCACCACCATATTAATAACTTTTAAGTCATAACCGTGACACTCTTCTACTTCCAATTATCCGCCATCCATTTTTGTTTGGCCCAAACATATTTTTTTTATTTAGTAGTGAATCTGTTAAATAATGTATACTCTTATTTTAAAAAGAAACGATTTGTAAATGTATCTATAACTAATCCTTCTTATTGGAACTGAAAGATATAACACTAATTCTTCTTTTCTTGCAATCTCTTTCAGATAGAGAAAGAGATATTGATTGCAAATATTGGAGGTATTGCCAAGCATATCAACCTAAGACTGCGCGATCATCGTATGCGAAATGCAAGAGAAGAGATTTCTGATGAAGAGATGGAGTTAGAAACAATCAAAGCAAATCAAGTCCTGACTGTTTTATACACAGTTGGGTTGGAAGTGTATGAAGTCAGTAATGCATCCAATTTAGGAACCCGATGTAAGTGTTTATTCTTTCTGTCTACTTGCATCCTTACCTGCCTACACACTTACCTGCCGGTCTGTCTGCTTGCCTGTCTCTCTGATTGACCACCTGTCTGTCTCCTTGCCTGTCTGCTTGCCTGTCTCCCTGACTGACCACCTGTCTGTCTCCCTGCCTGTCTGCTTGCCTGTCTCCCTGACTGACCACCTGTCTGTCTCCCTGCCTGTCTGCTTGCCTGTCTCCCTGACTGACCACCTGTCTGTCTCCCTGCCTGTCTGCTTGCCGGTCTCCCTGACTGACCACCTGTCTGTCTCCCGGCCTGTCTGCTTGCCTGTCTCGCTGAATGACCACCTGTCTGTCTCCTTGCCTGTCTGCTTGCCTGTCTCCCTGACTGGCCACCTGTCTGTCTCCCTGCCTGTCTGCTTGCCTGTCTCGCTGATTGACCACCTGTCTGTCTCCCTGCCTGTCTGCTTGCCTGTCTCCCTGCCTGACCACCTGTCTGTCTCCCTGCCTGTCTGCTTGCCTCCCTCACTGACCACCTGTCTGTCTCCTTGCCTGTCTGCTTGCCTCCCTGACTGACCACCTGTCTGTCTCCCTGCCTGTCTGCTTGCCTGTCTCCCTGACTGACCACCTGTCTGTCTCCCGGCCTGTCTGCTTGCCTGTCTCGCTGAATGACCACCTGTCTGTCTCCTTGCCTGTCTGCTTGCCTGTCTCCCTGACTGACCACCTGTCTGTCTCCCTGCCTGTCTGCTTGCCTGTCTCCCTGCCTGACCACCTGTCTGTCTCCCTGCCTGTCTGCTTGCCTCTCTGATTGACCACCTGTCTGTCTCCCTGCCTGTCTGCTTGCCTGTCTATCTGACTGACCACCTGTCTGTCTCCCTGCCTGTCTGCTTGCCTGTCTCCTTGACTGACCACCTGTCTGTCTCTCTGCCTGTTTGCTTGCCTGTCTCCTTGACTGACCACCTGTCTGTCTCATTGCCTGTCTGCTTGCCTGTCTCGCTGATTGACCACCTGTCTGTCTCCCTGCCTGTCTGCTTGCCTGTCTCCTTGACTGACCACCTGTCTGTCTCTCTGCCTGTTTGCTTGCCCGTCTCCCTGACTGACCACCTGTCTGTCTCCCTGCCTGTCTGCTTGCCTGCCTCCCTGACTGACCACCTGTCTGTGTTATAACAAGTAAAGAACCCTTTACACGACTTAAGTCGCATTGAGCATACGTTTCTAGACCCATGATTTTATAGACCAATTGGCGCTCGGCGAGTGTGTGATCAGTATCGCGCCGGTCGCCTTTACTTTTCAAAACATCTCTTGGTATCTATTTTAGGCTGGGTCGAGCTGGGAGTAGAGATCAATGTAAAAAAAAAAATCTTAACCGCCCCGTTGCAAACTGAACCCAAGACCACTATACCGCGGTCACTCTGTCTGTGTAATACTACCCATACGTGAAAGCGGATTGTAGCACTATTTCACTATTATTAAACATGGAGAAAAGCTTTCTCAAGTAGGGCAAATGTAAAGTCATAAATATTATGAGACCAGGCTATCTCTGAAGTCGAAGTGGGTTCGCCTGATGGCGAGGGACACTGGTAATAGGGAAAGCTAATAGCACGCAAAGATCAGTCCAGTGCACTAGAAGTAGTAGCACCTATATGGTCTACCCTTTAGTTCAAGGCACGGCAACCAGACCCTAAGCCTTGGTCTGCAACTGGTCCAGGATCGAAGCACCGACAGGCGGACAGTTTTAGCACAGTATTGCTGACCCAGCAGCTACTGCAGCTTGTCTTGTTCCAGATGGATTGATTCTACCTTTCCTTTGAAGTAAACTAGGCAGGCGTGAGAAAGATCATGCTGCATGGGCAACATATAGTCCCTACCATTTATCCAAGGCTTTGTGTTATGGAAAGGTTATTGCGCCCTTTATTTTAGGAAGCACATTAACTATTGTTTGTAAGACATCAAGGTGCCAGCACAGTACATTTGTGACGGAACCGAGGTGGTTTGGTTTGTGCGCAAGACTGCCAAAATAGTGGTTGCAGGTCAATCATCAACTTTGATGTGCTCAATGTTTCTGACAAATTCGTCCCTGAATATTGATACCAGAAATGTCTCTCTGAAGGAAAGCGCTGAGGAAGAGAACTGGTCACTAGAATTAAAATATCAAGATTAAAATATGTGAGGTATATAACTTAACAAACCTATATCATACCTACAACGCGTGTCCTCTTACCTTTCTTACTCAGTCTCATTACATAAAATAATAAAAATAATGAAACATATGGGTGTGTCTTACTTTTCAGCTTATCAGACCTGAATTGGCACAAACACTGTTTCAATCTGAGGATGTTCCTAAAAAAATAAAAATAGCAAATTGATAAAGGAAATTTACTGTAGACAGTGAAAATAATTTTGGCTTATTAAGAGAAGTATACTTAAAACTGTGAAAACTAAGAGCCTTCATGAGAAAACCGCAAGAGAAAGACAGAGAGATATTTAGATGATTTGTCTAAATGGCGTGATCAGGGCAATAACTCAGATTTAATCCGAGACTGTTGATCATGTGAGACAGCAGCCCACGATTGCCTACACTTATCGGCATGACACCTAGTGTTGATGACACCTAGTGTTGATGACACCTAGTGTTGATGACACCTAGTGTTGATAACACCTAGTGTTGATCACCATGATAATACAATGAAGCATGTCTCTAAAGTGTGGTTTTAAACTCAATTTCATGTATCACATTAAACTATGACCATTGTACAACTGTTTATACTAGCCGATGAGGAAACATGCTCACTGCTGGAAGAATTTGACGGAAACCTGTGTTTCCTAACCCTGGAGAACGTCCATGAGCTTACAGACCTGACAGTCTGGCTCTGTGCTGGGGAGTTCCAGGGATGTAGCTACATCACTGACATCTTCACTCTTCTAGCTCTCAAGGCCAAGAATGTAAACTTGTGTGTTTGTGTATGGATAACAGTATGTCTTTATGTCGCTAATAATGACAAGCAATTATATTTATGTCTGCCTTTCAGTTATTTCACTAAACAAAACATATTATCAGCAACAGTCTTGTTCTATTTATCTGCCTGCCTGCCTCCCTGTCTATCTACCTACCTGCCGGACTACCTACCTAAGGCATACCCAGGTATCTATCTAAGTACCTACCTACCTATCTACCTACCTTCCTTTCCTTCCTACCTAAATACCTACCTACTTACGCATCTGTCTACGTATAAACCTACATATCTATTCAGCTAGGAGCTTGTCTACCTATCTACCTAACTACCTAACAACCTTCCTACCTTAATACCTACCCACCTAATTATCCAGGTACCTATCCAACTAATTACCTACCTGCCTAACTACCAACCTACCTACCTATCTATCTACTTGCTTACATGTATACCTGCCCACCTTCTTAACTACCTAGCTACCTAACGTCCTATTAACCAACAAACTAACCAGTTCGAATATCAGCCTACATACACACTTACATATGTCTTCATTTATAAAATGTACACCAATGTCTAATATTGTGACCAAGCCAAGAGAACCATTTTTGCATGATGTTCAATATTTGTCTGTTTTCTCCAACATATTTAAACAATTGTTCATGTGATCTCTGTTATGCCCATCTTACTCTGTGTAACTTACAATAGTCTCACATCTCAAAGCTTCCGAATTCTTTTCATCTCTCTTGTTAAAGGAGCGCTCTGGACTAGACATGCATAGTATTCGTTCATTTCCGGTGTTGGTATTGATTTTACTTATTTGTTAGGCGTATTATTACTTTTCAAATGTATTATTTTATATTATTCTATATGTTATTATTGATCTATGTGTACAGTATATGGTGTAAGATCTACCATGTTTGCTAAAGCTCATTTGATGATACATTTCTTCTGTTAAAATGTTGCATATCCCTTACAGGACGTTGCAGTCAAAGCCATCATTTTTGGTTGTTTGTGATTTCTTGGCAAGTTTTCCATCCAGTCGTCTGTCATTGTTTTCTGAACGACCAGCACTCAAACCATTGTTTGAAAACCTACGCAAGGCGGTCTGTTTCGAACACGGTATACGAATTGTGTCCGTAACCACTCTGCCACAGAGCGGATAGTATGATGTATTTATTCTTCTGTATGATGTATTCATTCTTCTGTATGGTGTATTTATTCTTCTGTATGATGTATTTATTCTTTTGTATTATGTATTTATTCTTCTGTATGATGTACTTATTCTTCTGTATGATGTATTCATTCTTCTGTATGGTATATTTATTCTTCTGTATGATATATTTATTCATCTATATGACGTATTCATTCATCTGTATTATGTATTTATTCTTCTGTATGATATATTTATTCATCTATATGACGTATTCATTCATCTGTATTATGTATTTATTCTTCTCTATGATGTATTTATTCATCTGAATGACGTGTTCTTTTCATCTGTATTATGTATTTATTCTTCTGTATGATATATTTATTCATCTATATGACGTATTCATTCATCTGTATTATGTATTTATTCTTCTGTATGATATATTTATTCATCTATATGACGTATTTATTCATGTGTATGATGTATTTATTCTTCTGTATGATGTATTTACTCAGGCCATAAAGACCCCAGTTAATGAGTGGCGTCCCACAGATTACAGACAGCTGGGTAGACTGATTGGTTTGATGGGGGATGAAGTCATTGGTCAGATGGTGCTCAGTGATGACATCATGGCTTCTCTTCCTTCAGACAGCCTCGTGCCCAATGTAGGTAGGCACAGATGCCTGCGCTGTCTTTACATTTGCAGTAATTAAAATATTTTGTGGTAGAGTGGTAACACGCCCGTCTGCAGCAGTGACAGTCTGGGTTCAATTCCTGTGACATGCTAAACCTTATGTTAAACAATATAATAATTTGTTGTGTGTTTTGTTTGTTTGTTATTGATGCCAACACTAAAAACGATGTAATTTATGACAATACCCAGCAAAGAAGAGAACAAATGATGGATAAATTAACAAATAAGTCAAATACTTATTAACAACAGTCTGCCTACGTCTACATGAGTATCAATATCCAGCTTTTATAAAATACCATACATAGTCTTTTCGTATTTTCAGTTTACATCACTTACTATCATCACATCAAATTTCATCTACAATGTACCTCCTTAATGACCTGCCTTTTGCTATTATGTAAATTATTTCTTTGTTACATTGTTATCTTTTTGGATTAACGTGTACTGTATATTTCACAGTTAGAAGTTAAAGCAAAAAATCCTTTTTACACGGTTTAAACATTATTAGATATATGGTGCTACCCATATTTTTATAGAAGAAGCGGCACTCGATGGGTGATATGGTCATTATCACTCCGGCCGTCTTACTTCCGATACATATTCAGGTATCCGGTTTAGTTCGAGTCGGATTGAGATCCCAGGTCAATTTAATAAACAGGTCTCTAGTCGACAGTGGCCATGTATAAATGTTGATTATGTTTTAATATGCCACCACAGTGGCACATCGTGGGCGTTTCACTTCAAGCGTTGTTGATTTTTCAGACTCCTCCAGTACACTAAAGTACCAGCAGAGTGAAGGAATGAAAGTATTGGGGATCCATTGTAGCCAGCCTTGACAGTGTAGATGGCACTTGATTGATTAGTTGTTCTGCGTCATATTGTAAACAAGGAAATCTCCTGAGTTGATTCATGTTGCCAGTCAGACTAGAGTTGTGTCTTGGATTTAACAAATACTGAAGTCTAAAGAACTGGCATGTTTGAGAAAGACCATTATGGTCGTAGATGGACGAGGGGAAACCTCAAAATGTACCCATTAGTGGTCAAAGGACGGACAACGCAAAAGAGTGTAGTAAAGGCCGTTCAGTTTATTTAGTATCAACTGGAATAAGTGGACATTCACGCACTTGAGGAGAGCAGAGCTCTCGCTGGTATTGATCCAGCTGGAAACAGATGTCAAAAGTGGACGTCAGAAATCACTCAACTAGAAGTGGAAATCGAGGGGAAACCACCACATTAACGTTCAAGGAATTAATTTATCAACAGGTAAAAATGAATTAATTTATCAACAGGTAAAATTGAATTAATTTATCAACACCTCTGAAGTAGAGGTGTGGCATTTCCAGAATTGCATTACATGCATTCTGACTGACCATCCTTGTATAATATATGCCGATGCTTAAATCAAGGATCCATGCATAAACTAGATGACGAGAGATGAACCAAATAGATCATGGCTATTGGCAAAATATGTGGCTTGTTCCTGTTTCTCTATTATCCATTGCGTGCTTATTTATGCATTTCTGGCAATAGTAGTTTTCACATTTGTTTGTTGTTGCTGCGCTCGCTCGGTTTGAACTCAAGCAAGCGAAGTCCATACACGTGCTACTGCTAGTGCACTGTACTTATTTTGCGTGTGAATTAGCTTTCCTATTACTAGTGTCCCTCACCATCAGGTGAACCCACTCCCACTTCAGAGGAACTTGTAATGTACTTCCCAAAGTAAAACCAAGCAGTCAACACTTTAATCCAACTGATCGATGTAGGGGTCGAACGCGCTACCTCGGCATCAGCGCACCAGAAGTTTAAGAACGAACTCTCCTATCCAATCGACCTTGCTAACCTCAAACTTTCACAGATTAAATTCGATTTAATCAAATTAACAACTACCCAATAGAAGATCCATCATTTAATAATCAAAGTGAAATTGGTGTTCTGGAATTACATATGTTCTTAAATCTTTGGATTATGTTCTGACAGTATTGTAATCGAATGCCTTGAAAGTTAGAGAACAAGATATACATATTTTGAGATACGTTGATGATTCAGTTTTAATAGCAGTCAGAAAGTTCTTTGTGCATTTGTTCCCTGCCATGCAAGACGTTCAGTCATTGCGTTGTCCTTGAAGGAACAACGGGATCTAGCTGGGCAACAAATAATAACACAAGAACAATCCACTTCACTAAAATATCAGATAACAAACAAGTTTGGCAAGTCATTGTTTTCATACATATATACACAACATAGTGCACCCGAAGAAGGAGTTGGAGAAGGAGAGAAATAATAGTGGTTATCTCACGTGCTAGGGATCGTAGGTTCAATTCCCAGCGGTGGAAGACATTTAATTCTGACAGTTTGGCTCTAAGATAAACTCAGTGACATAACATTTGTACCAGAGATTTCTATGGGGACCATACAGATAACTGGCACCATTCAGACCTCTCCAACTCTAGAGTGGCTTTCAGCAGTGGAACATATTGGTAAACATAGTAGACACCTTGCAGTCTTGACAGACTAAAGTATGTGAGTGGAATGTGGCCAACATTCCATCACAATGTCTGGGCAGAGCTTCAGAGATCATGTGATGCCCAAACGACATGACCCCTCCCTCGGCCTAGTCTTGTGTATTCCAGAGGAATGGGTAACCAATACGTCTGGCACAAGGTAGGCTGCAGACGCTGGCGGCTCAGCGTCAATCCACCGAGACCTCACCACCACGAGCCGGTGGCGAGTTATGGCCAGACCCTGACACCCAAGGGACACAGCTTAGAGACGTTCAGCCATGTCCCACAGGTGAGGGCCTTGTACGAGCCCGGACCATGAGGGCGCGCACATCTGTCAATCACAAGCATATGGTAGCCTAAATGACATATAACGGGATATTTTTACCATTGTGCTTATGAAATTCGAGGAGAAACCAACACATTCATTTCCGAACAACGGTTTTATGGGCAAATACAAACTAGATTTATCGTGGCGTTGCATATCCAAATAAAAATTACTTCATATTAGTTTATACACTAAAGGATTTCGTGTGACTGACATTGTGACATAACACATTCAGGGTCATCTGCTGATGAAGCAGTATCTAACACAGAACAGGCTCCAGCTAGGAAAGCTCACAGCTCCACGCATTGCTGACTACGCACTTTTCCTTGGGCAGTTGTCATTAGATGAACTTAACCAGCTGGAGCCAGATGCAGTAAGGTATGTAAAGTATGCAGTGTCGTTAATTTCTTATGTATATGGTTTGGGTTTTCTAGATAGCTATTCATGCAAATTTGAAATTAGAAAATCAATTGAGTCTGAATATCATTTCCCCCCGAAGTTAATAAATATAATCTTTAACTATTAATATCCACACCGGCTTAGTGGCATAAGGGTTAACGAAACAGTACGTGCATGTAAATTTATAAATACAAATGGATTTGGCGTACAGAGGGACAGGTTCTTTTACTGCAGAGATGGGAATATGTGTGGTTCTGTACCTAATATCACGGGTTGCAGGACATCATGTTCGGCGGACTGCTATAATGAGCCAGTCCTGTAGACGTTGCATTGCGCCATTCCCTCGAAAGGTTAGCTGGATAAATACCTTGAGTTTAAGGACTGAAGTTTCGTCCGTCTTGGTTTCCGCTGTTGGCAGTAACGCTTTATAAATCCTGTGGAGTACCCTTTCAGGTGTAAGACATTCTTCAGAGTTTCAATTGTCTCTGTCAGTGTTTCCTGTGTGCATATTTTCCTGGCACGGTCAAACAGGGTCTGTACTGAGCCCCGTTTGTACTGGACAGGCGCGGAACTATGAAAATATTAGTATTGACCAGTTCATGTTTCTTTGCGGTACACCGATCTTAGAATTGGGCCGTCTGCTCTACGTCTCCAAACACAGCTGAGGGCAATTTGGCAGCAGACCGCCTTGCGTTGGTTTTCATGCAATGGAATGAGCGCCGGTCGTTCAGAAAGCAATTGCAAACTAATGAACGTAAACTTACCAGGAAATCATAAACAAAGGCTGGGTTTGACTACGAAGTCCTGTAATGGATATGCAACTAACTTCTTTGTAACATTGCGCACGATATGCAATAAGGTAAGAGTGATAGACAGATAACCACTACCAAAACATGCTGAATAAATATTATGTCCAGTATTATTAAAGACTGGAAAGATCGAGGGGAAGAGAGGCAGATGCAGACCATGAGAAATGATGCTGGATAGATTGCGATGGTGGCATGGAGGAATATCAACGGCAGAGTTGATCCAGAAAACCAAAGACCGAGATCTGTGGCGAGTCATGAACGCCTACGCCAGTCGGCACGGCACTTGATGATGATCTTTGAAAAAAAGAATAACTACAGCGAAGCTGGAAATAAGGAATTATAGTCGTCATTTATGAGAAATACAGCCGAGAAAAATAGAAACAGCAAGTTTCGTTTTGTTTTGAGTATTGGGCACTGACAACATTGCACAAGGAACTAAACTAAACAAAACAGATATTGGATAAAGGACACTCACAAAATGACAGCTGGCTCGTAGATGGATATGTGGATAAATGGCATGAAAAGTTGCTGGATGGATCATCTGGTAGACTGTTAAATAAATACTCTCATAACATCGTTCTGTAAGTTCATATTCTTGATTTAGAAGCCGGTGATTGCACAATGAGTAAACACAAAGGAACGATTTGTACGTTGTGAGACGCAATGGGTACGTCAGCTAGCCCGATATTTGTATAGATCAACTGGTACTTGGTGGGTAAAATAGTCAAGGTCACGCTGACCGCTATCGACCTGTGAGCCCATGTCAATGCTACACATTCCGTCTAAATGGGGATTGGAACATACGACCACTGACCCAGCAAAGCAAACTTGCTAGCCAACGAGCTACCGCGACTACCCTTTTGGTAGGGCCGAGTGTGAGATGCCGCTGGGTGCCCAATTTGTGACTCTTTGAAAATACACTTCGTTCGTTCGTTAGTTCCCAACCTGTCGTGTATCAAAATTGATTGATCAACTATGATGTCATACACAATAATTATTAATCAATCCTAAAGAAAAGATAATGAGCAACTAAATAATTCTAGGCAGAAACTATTCAGAGATTGACAGGGAAAATGCTGGTGGAAGCTGAAAGTCTGGCCAGATTTATGTGGACATAAATAGTAAGAATAAATATGTAAGAGTCTAGATTTGGGTTGCAGTGTAATAGATGTAAGGGATAATAATAATTATTGCAGCTTGTGTGCCCAAGAATGTAAGGTTATAACAAATTGTATATAAAATTAAGGACCCTTTTTCAAGTTTCGATACGTATTATGTATATTTGTATAAACCAATCTGCATCGATGGGTGGTTTTCTCAATATTACGCCCGCCCTTTTACTTCTATGCGATTTTCTGGTGCCAATTTTAGACTGGTTAGATTTGGAAGTCCAGGTCATTTAAAAAAAAAAAAAAATTATGTTGGATGGATATTAGAACAAATGAGTATCGCGCGGGCAGTTGAGCTGCTATTATAAAGCCAGTATTAGAACAAATGAGCATCGCGCGGGCAGTCGAGCTGTTATTATAAAGCCAGTAATAGAACAAATGAGCATCGCGCGGGATGTCGATTAAGAGAGATAGCTGCTATTATAAAGCCAGTGTTATTACTGCTATGCTGCACAATGACAGATGGTCATAAAGTGCCAGCTCCACATTGAATGTCGGATGTAATGAGTCTCCAATATCCTCTGTTCTGCATCTCTATGGTGCACTCATACCGTTGTCTTCCAGTCCATCTCATGCTCTTGTCTACCCGCCTGTAACATCGTCTTCCACTGGCACACTTTCATTCTTTCCACTGTTCTCTCAATCATATTCTTTAACACTGATGTCTTATAATATATGTAGTTCAGAAAGCAATGGCAAACTACTGAACGTAAAATTAAAACTGCTCTGGAATCACAAACAGCCAAAAAATGCTAGAATTGACTCCTATGTCATATAAATGAAATGCAACTTTCTTCTTGCAAGTATAATATGAATTACTTGGCTGATCTTAGTTTCATTGCGTAATGTTTTCTTCAGTGCTTGTTTTTGTTATTCTTAATGCTTTTGCCTACCGGTGCAGCTATGTTTTTGTTACATTTTACCTTTCTTTGGTACAGTGATGCAGCTGTGTTGAATGACTTGGGCACCTTACCAATAGAACTACTGCCATTTGAGAAGATTCAAATGTTTGCAGACAAGATTATTGAGTCTGCTAAAATTGATTTCACTACAGTAGATGCTAGTGATATTCAACACCTTGGATCTTTGACAGGTGAAAATGTGATGTATTTTTAAAATACTTATTTAAATATTTTATTAATTAAAAGAACTTATCTGAATTATCCCTTTTGGGAGATGGGGAGTGCCAGAAATATAAATGCTGTCTCATGTCCTGACAGCGTGTGTCAAAGTAGCAAACTAGGCCAGACCTTGACCTTACTCCATCTCGCGGAGGTAGTTCTGGAAACTGTCTGCATCACTGAAGTATGGCTTAGAGAGAAGGATGCAAAAGGGAAGGAAAAACTAGTTATAAAAACTGATTCGCTGAAGTCATAAAGTCATATGTGTTTATGAAAATGATCACATAATAAAGCTTGTGTAAAGGGATTGATCACAATAAGAAAATAACAGCGGTAAA
Organism: Cepaea hortensis; assembly: GCA_963921405.1. Lineage (NCBI taxonomy): Eukaryota > Metazoa > Mollusca > Gastropoda > Stylommatophora > Helicidae > Cepaea > Cepaea hortensis. Next base: position 34,371,226 of record OY992880.1, read on the forward strand.
CATGGCAAAGTTAGATGGCTGTAAGGAAATGCATGGCAACGGAAAACATGGTAGCAATGAATAGCTCTACAGAACTGTCAGGAAACGGAAAACATGGCAAACATAGATGGCATCATGCTTACAATCTTGGATTAGCTCTTTTAGTCTCAGCAAGTCTTACTATGCCTGCATGGGCCTGCGTGCCCAATTCTTAACCCTTTGAAAATAAAGATTTTCGTTTCGTTTTTTTCGTTCGTTACTACAGATATCTAAGGGGTACAGAAACCATAAAAAGGCATGAATGCACTGCTTTCAAAGATGCATAAAATATTATGTTGAATTTTAACATGTATGGCCAGATATCTTTAATATTCTCAGACAATAACAATATAATAACGCGACGTCTATTACTTGATACACACCAACAATATCTGATCACATTTGACGAACTGTTTTGAATGGAAAGCGTTAGACGGATCCTTCGTATTCTGCCAGTTTATCCCCAATGCAGCAAAGGCAATCAGTCAAGTCCTGCCAAACCAACACTTGTTTATGGTAGGTTCGATTTTGCAGCTAAAGTTTTCTATGATATGGAAAGCAATTCCAATGTTAACCCTTCTTAATTACCTCTTGCGAGAGGCATGGTAAACTACACTGTATCAGTTGGATGAAGATGTAACTAATCTGTGCTTCCCTTATGGGTCTGATAACACACGGGCGATGATACAGATTAAGAGAGATTACTTACTGTGAGTTCATGGCTGTATAGTTATTGCACATTTTCTTTCTACATCTGTCTAGTTAGATAACAATTGTGAGTTTATAAAATAAACTCTAGATTTGACAGGCCTAGTCAAGGTTACAGTCTACATTAGAAGGATATATTTCCAGTTAAACTCTAAATTAGACAGACCTTGCTGAGGGTGAACTCTAGATTAGATTTTATAGTCTAGGTTATACACTGGATTTGACGGATCTACTTAAAGTGTGCCGTGACGTCGATTCTTAAATCAGTTAGTCAATCAAACAGTTATGGTTAAATTCTAGATTCTACAGATCTAGATCAGTTTATTTTACTTGAACCCGTAATCGGACAGATGTAGTATTTCCTCAGTTAAATACATTTGAACTTGATTGCCACAACTAATTTGTCAATTTTAACAAACGTAGGAGCTTTTCCTGAGAATATTCTCAAGTACTTTACAAGTGACCAGAAGAGAGGCCTGACACCCGCTTCCATATCCTTAATACCTGGACATGTGTTGGCTAAGGTACACATTCATTGGCGTCCTTAAGTGAATATCTATGTACATGTTTTATTGCGAATCATATTTGTTATGATGAAGGGTTATTGTTGTTGTTAAGATATTCCAAGTGGAATCAACCAGGCGCAGCGTGTGATTATGTGCCGACGAACTAAGTGGTTGCTGGTTTGTCAGTCATTAACATGGGTGAAATTTGTAACCGTGTGCCAAGATCCTACAATCAACAAGTCAGCAGCCAATAGGGCATACCTATCAGGCACATTAAGTCGCTGTTTATGGGAATATGGAATCCCATTGCAGGTGCAACCGTTAAGGTGAAGTGGTAGCCCTTCATATATTCTTTGTCGTTTTTCCTTTCAAGATAATTCCCATAAAATTGCCTTGTACTCATTTTTTAAAACAACTGAATAACTTGTGGAGTGGGACAGATAGAATTACAAAACATTAGATTTTTAAGAGCATGCATCTTTCCCATTGAAACATACGCCAGTGAGGCCTGGATACTTACTAAATAAGTTAAACATTGTATAAATGCCTTTGAATATAAATGTTATAGACGAGTTCTAAAAATATGTTGTGTACAGAAAAGAACAAATGCATGCATACGAAAAGAACTGAATATTGACGAAGGTTAATGATTAAAGACGATAAAACAAAACAAATGGAAATATTGTGGTTACATGAAAGGTCATACAAGTTTGGAGAGAAGTCATGGAGGGGTATATGCCCGGGAAGAGAAAAAGAGGAAGGCCAAAGAGAAGATGGGTGCAGGATGTGGCACTCCAGATGGGTGTATCCGACGAGGGGCATATTGAGTTTGACAGAGAAGTTTTCTGGAAGGTTGTTATGGGAGCGAGGTTCTGCAAAAGACATGCTACTGCATGGATAAACTCAATTTGTATAAGGTTGGGTTAACCCCAGAGACTGACTGGTCTGACAACAACAAAACAAGCTTCCGTCTACAATGAACTGAATCTGGACCACTGAATTGATAAGCTAGTGCACTTATCAATATGCCCCCGCTATTGCCTCGTTATTCATTGACGGATTTATTACGGAGAATAACATAGCAGCTGTGGACATGCCGGGAGTGTTATTGTGTGTGTGTGTGTGTGTGTGTGTGTGTGTGTGTGCGCGCGCGCGCGACCGCGCGAGTGTTTGCATTCATTCATTCATATTTTTGTTTATTGTTTAATAATGATTTAATACAGAAGTGTATTTCTTTCATTTTGTCTTTCTTTCTTAACTATTCTGCTTTCTTTCTTTCTTTCTCTTTGCCTATATTCTCTGCCTTTCTTCTCCAAGACGTTTGACGGCAAAAGTGGAAGAAGATGATGATGATGATAATACCAATATTTTCAGTGTGCTTCGCATTCATTCATGTAAACTCTAATGTATTTCATATGTTCCTTCGGCTACACACTCACCCCCACATGCAAACAGGCATTCACAGTTGCTAATCTGAAGAGCCTGTCCAGTGACCAGGCTAACGCTGTTAGCTCCAAACAAAAGACGAGCTTCAGTGCTGCACAGAGAGCTGCACTAGCTACAAGAGTAACAGTTAACAATGAAGAAGACAAAGATTCTGGTAAGTTCTTGATTGTTACCTCCTAACTTTCGGCTGCCCCTGTTTGTGTAGTATTCTTCTTCTTATCATCATCATCATCATCATCATCATCATCATCATCATCATCATCATCATCATCATCATCATCATCATCGTCATCGTCATCATCATCATCATCATCATCATCATCATCATCATCATCATCATCATCATCATCATCATCATCATCATCATCATCGTCATCGTCATCGTCATCGTCATCATCATCATCATCATCATCATCATCATCATCATCATCATCACTAATCAAAGCAACAAGAGAAGTAGGAACAGCTTGGCTACATAGACTATTCAACCATGTTTGGGTAGAACAACAGACACCATGAGACTGGAGAAACGCGATAATTATCCCAATTTGGAAAAACAAAGGCAGGAAAAGAGACTGCACACAATACAAAGGCATTTCACTGTTGAGTAATACTTGGAAAATATTTTGCAAAATTCTTGAAAACAAGATTACGAACTACTTTAGAACCCGAGCTAAGCGAAACACAACTTGGATTTAGGAAAAACAAAGGATGCACAGATGCCATTTTTGCTCTTAGACAACATATAGAAATATCAATCGAATTCAATGAAACACACTACTTAGCTTTTGTCGACCAAGAAAAGGCATTCGATAGAGTAGATAGAAACAAGCTGTGGGAAATCCTTAAACAATATGGAGTGAGTACACATCTAACAAACCTATGTAGAAGTTTATACAACAACAGTGAATTCGTAGTGAGAGCAACTGGAGGACACTCAGAACCCTTCACCATAAGATATGGAGTACGACAAGGTTGTGTCCTGTCCCCTCTTGTTCATAACATATACAGACAACATATGTAAAGAAACCAGCCAAGCAGAGACAGCAAGAATACCGCATGACGAGAACACAGAAGAAGAACCATCTGCAAATCTAGCCATTAGAGAACTCCTGTTTGCGGACGACCAAGCACTAATAGCAAAATCAGAAGCTGAATTACAAGACCACGTGAAAAGTCTAAACGAAATGTGTAGGGAACATAACATGAAAATTAGCACAAGCAAAACAGAAGTAATGACTATAACTAAAGAAGAACAAACAACATCAATTCACCTAAACGAACATCCCTTGAAACAAGTAAAGAGTTTCAAGTACTTAGGAAGTATAATATCATCAAATGGTAGATCAGAAGACGAGATCGAAAATAGGTGCTATAACGCAAATCAACTCATTGGACAAATGGCACCAATACTAAAGAACAAACATGTATCAATAAATACTAAGAAAGCACTTTAGAACACAATCTTCCTACCAACTCTACGCTACCAATGCCAAACCTGGACAATGACAGAAACGGGAAAAGAAAAATCACAACAATAGAAATGAGGTTCCTGAGAAGAATACTCAACGTATGAAGAAGAGATAAGATCAGAAATGAAGAAATCAGGACTAAGGTGAGGGTTAAAGCAGCACTTGATTTTATTAGAAAGCAGCAAGTCAAATGGTTTGGCCATGCAAGTAGGTTACCAACTAACAGTATACCACAACAAGCAATGATGTACAGACTAGATGGAAGCAGAGGAAGAGGCCGACCACGTAAACGATGGACGCAGGGAATAACAGAGTCCATGGGAATATCGATACATGAAGCCCATAAGCGGGCACTCTCCCGCTGTTTATGCTTCACCTCGACATCGCAAGGTACAAAAGGAACATGATGAGATGAGATGTGGCAATTGTTATTAGCTATGAGGAATATACTGGTCTACCAAAAGGTGACTGGCTGTTATACTAGGGTATTATTATTATTATTATTATTATTATTATTATTATTATTATTATTATTATTATTAAGGGGGAAGGTAATCCGTACTGAGATAGTGTTCGAATAATTTGCGATTATATGCATAAGGAATATACTAGTATTATTAATGTTTGTTTTCACCACTGTTTTTTCATCTATTCTGTTCAACAGGTTCCCGCATACAGTTAACATGGTACCATTATAATGCTGTTATAATTGTTGTGATGACTTGGAGCTGTTACTGTGTATAAGAGATTTTCTTGCTTCTTATGTTGATCGCATACATTTAGAATACCTTCAAATTATGCAAACAACACAATGACAAATAATATAATCAGAACTATATTTTAGGCGTTTATCTCATAATTTAAAAGTTTGCTCAAGTCTGTTACGGACCCTCGCAATCAACGAAATAATTTAATGATTGTTTGTGGATTGCTAGGTAATTATAGTTCAGTATTTTGCCATTGCTTCTGAACGACCAAGGCCATCGAAATTAATGAAAAGTAGCGTGCTTCCAAACCACCTGCGGCTGATTTCGAGTCTTCGACTCGGTATGTAGGGGAGTTATGACACGCAGCACCACTATCTTGTAAGCCCCAACGGGAATTCTTAACAAATCTTAATATGTATTAAGACGTGTGAAAGATAATATGTTCTTTACACACACACACACACGCACGCACGCACGAACGCACGCACGAACGCACGCACAACAAACACACACACACAGAGAGAGAGAGAGAGAGAGAGAGAGAGAGAGAGAGAGAGAGAGAATAAATTCAGCTTACAATATTAGGCTTTAGGCATTCAATATTGCAAATATAAGTGCTTCATAATGGCATAGCAAAAATTATCATTGCTAGTAAATTGATTAAAACAATACAACTCTATTGATCATTGTCATGCAAGTTAATGTGTTGTTATTTTTTTTTTAGGTGGAAAAAAAAGGGGGGGGGGTGGAAAAGCAAAATAAGCAGATTATTTAAAACAAGAAATTAATATACACAAAAACAAATTATAGTGCAGTTTTAAACTCTAATAACTTTGAATATATACATGTCGTAGATTTAAAATATTTAGTGTTTGAAAGGTGCATGTTTTTTTAACTATATAAAGAGAATGAATAATTTGTATACATTTTAAATAGTATTTCGCCCAGTTCTTTTAACCGATTGATAATAAATGTCTCGGCTGAACTCAAACCCACAACACACAAGATAGCACATTCTCTCTTACAGGGTGATGTTCACACAGGAATAAAAGATTGATTTGTTAGATAATAGATTATTTGAATTCCATTGTCCTTGAAATGTAGCATTAGCCCTGCAGTCTCCTTGTAATGCAACACGAGGTAATATAGCGCGTACTAGAATCCCAAGTTATCAAAGTTTAAAACTGCCCGCACACTTTTAGGATATCCTCACAATGTGTTTTCAGTATAAAGAAAATAGACGGTGTATATTTAATGACTGCGCAGTGTTTGAAAATATTGTCGGTCCAGATTTTGAATTCACCCTCTGTAAAGTTCATGCAACATAATAGGCAAATTCAAAACTTGGACCGGCAATATTTTCAAACACTGCACAGTCATTAAAAATACACCTCATACATATGTAATGGAAACTCTAGTTTACAAGATTTATGGAAAAATACCGGTTCATAATACAAGTTGTCAAGAGTTAGATTAAAATGTTTCTATCATGAAAGCAGGCATTGATGTGGTCGAAAGAGTATGAGCGCTCGTTCTTACACTTTCGTTGCGCTAGTGCTGAGATAGGCGGCTCAATCCCTTACACCGGCATTAAGTTGGTCTTAAAACGTTGACTTCTCGTTCCAAAAGCAATGGCAAACTAATGAACGTAAGATTGCATGGAGAATAAACATAGGGTTGACTGCAACGTCCTGCAAAGGACATGCAACATTGATGTATCATGAAAGTGTTTACATTCTTGCATGCTAGCGCAATATTAACTTTAACCACGCATCATAGTTAGACATGTTATATGATACATTATAACCTATGTATCAACATGAACTAACCTAAGTTTTTAAGAAATTTATATTTATGTCATCAGACTCCCTCGCGCTCTCTCTCTCTCTCTCTCTCTCTCTCTCTCTCTCTCTCTCTCTCTCTCTCTCTCTCTCTCTCTCTCTCTCTCTCTCTCTCTCTCTCTCTCTCTCTCTCTCTCTCTCTCTCTCTCATATACACACAAGTGCAAGCATGAGTACACACCATAATAATATATTACACAATTGATACATATTTATCGCAACCCCACTAGTTATGTTTCCACTATATACTTATCACTTAAAACCACACATAACAGAACAGTCACTGCGTGTTGTAATCAATAACTTAATTACTAGTAAGTTTATACTCTGATCAGGTATTGATTTACCCTGTGATTCAATTTTCTCTATCATTAATACGACATTTCTGCATTCTAGTCGGATCATACAATATTAGTATATGCTTTCCACGCAACAGATTCTTACAACACTGCAAACGGCGTATAATGTGACATACGAATATAATGCATTTATTAGCAAAAGATATTTAACACTTCATATGGTTGAAGTCAATAATAGTGATAAAATGACCAAAGTCAAAACAATAACAGTAGCTAGGTATGCCACTTAAAAAAACAAAACAAATTGTATTAGGATCAAGAGGCAAACATCACTAAAAGTTCGACATAGTATGCGTGAATGGTTAAACTTCAATGTAGTCAACAACTGATTTGTGAATTAACAAGCATGTCCTCCAATAGTTGATGAGAAACACTGAATACTATTGATTACTCATTTTTCAGCGACATTGGTCAGCAAGTAATATTATTTTAAAAAGTTGTTGCATATCCTTTACAGGACGTAGCAATCAACCCCAGCATCTTTTTTGGCTGTTCGAGATTTCTGGGCAAGTTTACGTTCAGTAGTTTGCCATTGCTTTTTGAACTACCGGCACCCATACCATTTCATAAAAACCAACATAAGGCGGTCTGCTGTCAAATCGCCCGCAGTTGTGTTTCGAACGTAGGGATGCGGGATTACGAACTGCGTCGGTAACCCTTCGCTACGGAGCAGGCTAACAAGTTACTAAATACGAAGATTATTATTGTTTATTGTATGGTAAGCTTATATCATTTTGCAGGCTTATTTGGACTACTATATAAATGTCAGATATATTTTGGCTAAGTAGTTAATTAACTGCACCATGTAGTATCTTGAATATTGCCATGCTAGAGCTGATCCAAATATACCGTGTCCTGTCTGTACGGCAAGCACCGTTCTCCCACCAGTTGCCTCTGTCTTCGTGTTCTGTGGAAAGACAATATAAAACAGGCACTAATTGTATTGACTGTTCTAGCGTTATATCAGTACTGCTGCATAGAACAGAATCATGGAGACACACTAAAACATGTACACATAAATAGAAACATTCATTAATTGGAGCCTGTGCAAAATAGAGAGAATTAAATGGTGTGACTAAATCACCAATGTGGAGCTCACAGAGATAACTAGACAAATACCAATGAACCAAGAGGTAAAGAAAGGATATGCGATACATTGTCAAGACCAGACAATAGATATTGAAAACCATGGAGAAACTATACTCTTGAACCCTTAGGCACCCTGGGTGGCGGGGTAGGGGCATTCCCTATCAAAGGAGAAGTAAGGTACCTCCTTCCCTTCGCTAGCCTACGGAACACCCTTGGTCAAGGTGGAGTACCCGTTTAGACTCCCGATCAGGGTTACGCGAAGCCATGGGTGCAGGTGGTGGATGAGGTTGAAGAGCAGCCGACAGATAGTTGTGGGTTATGGTCTTCAGCTTCACGACGGTAGGCAGAGGATCTCTTCTTTTTTGTGTGGAGGAGACAATGGCTAAGGTCATTGACCAGTATGGTCACTGCTAATAAGGAAAACAATGGCAAACTACCTTCTTCACAGATGCCAAGAACATTAAGTTTTGTGATATCAGAAGATCAAGAATTAAATACCTGGATGGCTTAGCCACATGGCATGGTCGAGACAGAAACACGGAGCTGATCCATGACTCTGATGATCGAGTGAGCTGGCAAAACATGACCGCTCACGCTTATCGGCATGGCACAAGATGGATGGAACCCTTAGGTCACAAGAAATAGAGGAGGACATAAAAACTCACAGAGTAGAAAGAAGAAACAGAAATGGACAATATGGGCAGGCCATGGACAGAGCTACATGGGACAGCTAAATATAGAGTGGATTGGAGTGATTTGGTTCAGGTACCATTGTGAGATAGAGGGCACAATAAGAAGAAAAAAATGCATTGACTGTTACATGTCTTGACAAAAGCATGGTTTGCTATAATGCAGTATATTAAATTAAACCAAGTCCAATATGAAGGTGGTAAAAAATAAGAAAAGTCTGTTTTACTGGGGTCGATAACGCAAACACAGACTTGTAGCCTACAATAGTAGGGGGTGACTACGGGGGGTTGACGTGAGGCTGGCTACGTCATTACGGGGAAATCTTTAGCTCCCAAATCCACCCACTCAAGAGGGCGTCTATAAAGAGGTTGGCGTGAGTTGATTTAAGGTCTATGATCTAATGGGAGATGAATGGAAGAAGAGGAAGAAGAGGCGGGAGGGGGAGGGGAGAGAAAGGGAAGGAGACGAAGAAGGAGAAGAAGAAGTTGAGTTGAGTTAAGAACCGACATCACTGCACTCAGGACATTCCCATATGTGCTCAGTCCCTTCGTTCAACAGCCAGCAAAGAGTCATACTACTATTCGTTCCCACCGCTATCTGATTAAAAGTTCTCCTGGTCTTCCCTCTCAGTTTGAGATTCTTCCAGAACCCTTGCCAATTCCCCGCAATCTCATTCTTTCCACATATGGGTTCTCAATCTGTTCCTCCGTCTTCTCCACCTGGTCTCACATGCGCACGACCACCTCCCCCTTGTCCATTGGCAAAATACCACCAAGAGGTGCATTCCCTGCTAGCCTATCAGCCTGTTCATTCCCCCGTACACCCGCAGAAAAAGAAGAAGAAGAGAAGAAGGGGCGCGGTATGGGAGGGGAGGGAAGGAGAAGGGGGAGGAGACGAAGAAGAAGAAGAAGAAGAAGAAGAAGAAGAAGAAGAAGAAGAAGAAGAAGAAGAAGAAGAAGAAGAAGAAGAAGAAAAAGCAGTAGCAGAAGCAGCAGCAGCAGCAGAAACAGCAGAAGAAGGAGAATGCACAATGAAACGAAAATGCATAAATATATAGTTTGTAAATACAGCAGAAAGAAAGTAATAACACTTTAACATATTAACGATGAATTTATCATAAACGATTGCCTATTTAGCTCTAAACATGTAAACTATAAGTAGGAAAATAATGCTGTTTATTTTAGTTTCTGTTAAAATCACATCTCACAGTGATGTTAAATTGTCTCAATTAATATTGTCTCCACTTCACAACCCTAACTTGCACTCTTCTTGGCAAATGATTCAACGTGTGGTGATATTCACGTGATACATGTTGCCATCAATTAGTTCATGTAAAATAACATCACACAGTCTAGTGATTCTGTACTGTTTATGCCTGACACTGACTTTGGTATGTCTCGTTTCTTCATGTTGCCAATGAAACATACAGATGGTAACAATGGACTCCCACCGTTTTCGATTGTTCGTTTCCCACTGAAACAATGTCTGAGTTCTCGGCAGCGTTTTCCAACTCAGGTTTTAGATCGTCCAACCTCTATCCGGGATACTCTTTAAAGTATTGAACTAATTAATTGTCATGGGGTGATAATCGTCTTAAGCTACTTCCCGTATCTGCCATGGGCTTATATATTTCCGACATGTTGCCATTGTGTTATATTACAAAATTTATGTTACCATATTAACAATTTTGAAGTCATAACTGCGACATAACTCTACTTCCCATTTTCCGCCATCCATTTTTGTTTCGTCTAGACCTACTTTTTGGTTGGAATTGAATCTTTTAAGTGCCTTTCCTCTGTCTCTTGGTAACACGTACAGACTGTTCTTCTCCATCCCGCAATATCTCAAAGTTTTATAAATCTTCCAACTCGACCACTTCTTAAAGTTGTGGAATTAGACCACATATTAGCACAGTTAGATTTAATGGATAATATTTTGAGCAAATAATAAATGTTGCAATGGGCAATAAAATGAGAATTAGGTTAGTTTTTTTTTTTTTTTTAACCGCACATTAGGATTACTTTATAGAACAAAGATGCATGGTTCTTTTCGCATCTGTTTCGGTTGCAGTATCAGGAACAGGATGTCGACTGAGGAAGTCTGCTCCAACATTCAATTTTCCAGGTACATATTCGATCTAGAAAGAATATGGTTGCAAAAGCGGAGACCATCTCATCAGTCAGTCTCGCATTCAAATTCATCGAAGCTGCCAGATACATTAAAGGTTGATGATCACACTGCACATACAACTATGCTTAATAAAATTCTCCGCTCCCCAAACTAATGCCAACATTCTTTCTCGATGGTAGAATAATTTCTCTCTGTCGAGATCAATTTCTTACTAGCATATGCAACAGGAAATAGCACTTAGTGTTCTTCTTCCTTCCTTTGAAGTATTGTAGCACCAATTCCTATATTGCTTGCATCTTTCCTCAGAATGAATAGGCGTTTTAGATCCGGAAGTTCAAGTACAGGTTTTGCAGTTAATACCTTCTTGATAGGTGTATAAGCCTTCTCACAATCGGCCGGCCATATGGCTTTCCATTGTTGCTCCTTCCTGGTAAGGTTGATTAAAGGAGCTGTTAGGGAATTGAAGTCTTTGACGTATTTCTGATATAATCCACACAATGACACAAAAGATCTAATATCTTTCTTTGTTCTTAGACGTTGTTCTTGTTGTAGCTTCTCAATGTTTCCTTCATGAGGTGTCACGAATCCCTGAGATACCGTATGTCCAAGAAAATCCAGTTGTTGGAATCCTATATGACACATCTTTGGTTATGTTGTCAAAACAGGTTCCTTCAGGCCTGCTAAAAGAAGATGGAGTGCCTTACGATTTTCCTCAAACGTCTCAGTAGCAATCAGGACATCATCCATGAAATAGCTTATAAAAGGATGTTGAAGTGGTTCGAGTAATTTTCTCATCATGCGTGTAAAGACACTAGGAGCATTACTCAATCCAAATGGAAGAACATTGAACTCATAGTTACCCTCGGTGATACCGAAGGCCATCCATGGTCAAACGTCTGGCTTTAGTGGAATCTGATAGTATCTCTTGCTGAGATCAATCTTGGTGAAATACTTAGCTCTGCTCGGACTAGTGAAAAGTTGGTTTTGATCAGGCAGAGGTTCGGCTTGAAATTCCGTGATAGAATTTAGCTGTCGATAATCGATGCATAATCTATGTTCTCTGCTCGGTTTTCTCAATAAAACCTCACTTGCACTGTAAGGCGAGATGGGGATGTGATTCCAGTTGAAAGAATTTGCTGGATCTCTTATATTAAAGCGTCGCTTTTACATAAGGAACTGCGTAGCTTTTGACTCTCACAGGTCAATAAACTTCATGTCGAACTCTACTAAATCCGTAGGTCCTGGCTAGTCAGAAAGAACTTCTGCATAAGTAGATAAGAGATCTTGAATCTGCTGTTGCTGATCCTGGGTTAATATAGGACTGATGTCCACATCCCGATAAGTTTCTTTTGCTTGCAGAGGATACTCTACACCCATAGTGTTTCCATGGTCTACTTCTGTAGCCCCTGCCAAAGCTATCATATGAGCTGTCACAGAGACAGGTCTTTCATTGTATTTCCTCAAGAGATTTATATGAACAATCTTCTGTTTCCCCTAATGAATATTTTGTAGTTAGTGCGAAAAATCTTCTCGATCACTTCATATGGTCCTTTCCAACAGATCTGCAACATGTTCTGGCTAGTTAGGAGAAGTAACAGCACTTTCTCTCCCACTTCCAACTCTCTATCCTTTGCTTTCTTGTTGTAATAGCCAGCAATTCTACGTCGAGCTTGTTGTATTTCGTCTCTCGCTAGTTTCCAACCTAGTTGTAGACGCTGTTTTAACTCGGCCACATAGGTGAACGCAGTTACAACTTTCTCATCTACTTCATCATCAATCCAAGTTCGAAGTAAAGCCTCAAGTGGTCCCTTTATCGGTAGACCAAACAAAAAAGTTGCTGGTGCAATCCCAGTCGAGTGATGGGTACCCCCCTCCTTCCTGAAAGCGAATAATTCTGCAGATATATACGTATCCCATGTCTGTGGTTTTTCATGAGCTAACTTTCTCAAGATGAAGATACAGGTACCGTTAAACCGTTCCATTTTCCCACTCAACGACGGGTGATATGGAGACTAGTGAATATGTCGAGACTGGAAGATTCTTAAACTTACTCCATTAACTTCCCTCTGAGCTGTGATCCATTATCAGTTAGAAATCTGAGTGGTAATCCTTAACTAGTAATGATGCCAAGAAAAGTTTCAGCGACATGCTTTGAATCGCTTGATGGCATAGGCACTGCTTCGGCCCACATCGAGCAAGTGTCCACAAGTGTAAGTATATAGCAGTTACTTCTCTTCGTTCTGTTGAGAGGTCAGACTATATACACAGCCACATTTTCAAATGATGTACCTGTGATGGACATTTCCCCTAAGGTCGCTGGTGCTGTCAATCGCTTTGGGGGCCACTCATTGACACTGGGGACATGAATTGTAATATCTAGCTGTCTGAATTCATTCCAGGCCAGTAGTAGTGTGTAGAATTATTTCGTGGTAGGATTGATTCCTATGTGTCCACTAAAATGTAGACTATGGCACATGTCTAGAATGTGAACTCTGTAAGAAGGAGGGACATCGAGTTTGTTCGTACTCCTGTCCTACTTCTTCCTGTCCTTCGATGGAGAAGTCCATTCTTCATGTACAATTCACCTTTATGTAGTGTTAAATGTGCTTTAGGTATTTTATGAAAACACGCCGCTAATATGCTGTCTGCTGCCTGGGCTTGCTTTGATTCCTCTGGTTGAGGATTTGTTGGAGCTGTCGATGCTGGAGTTTTCCTAACTTGCTGTCTAATCGTTGTGGCGGCTACTGTCACAGGCTGTACAGGATCTCCTAAAAAGACGTAGGGAAATCCCAACGTCGCAGGGTATATTGGGTCATCTATGATCGTTGTTCTTATTTCACCAGTCACATAACGTGAATTTATGTTTACCTTTGCCACTGATAATGACATCAGGACTGAGCTTTTTAAAGGAACTTGGATTTCAATTGTTTCCTCGGTGACTTGATCAGGGTTCACTAACGAGGTTGCAACAATTGCATCACATTTTAAACTAGTGTCACACAGACACGTGGTAGAGAACCCGTTATGTGTAATTGTTTCTATTACAGAAATTCAGGTTTTAGTGTCTTTATGTTCATTCTGATTAGGATGATCATCAGTGCTCACCTTCTTTGATTCCCGTTTTGCCTTACATGCATCAGTATGAGGAAGCGATTTACACCGGCAATCTTTCGTGTGGTGTCGTGTAATATTTCATTTCAGACAATAAGTTTCCCCTCTCTAAATGCATGCTGGTTTCTATTTTGGGTGGTGGTTGTTGTCTTTTTAATTGTCTTACTGATACTTTTGGCATTATTGTCACTGGGTTTCTGAGAATTGTCGTGCGAGGGAGTGGGTGTAATCCCATGATTACTGCCAAGTCGTAGCGCAGAGCACATGGCGCAAAAGTAAGAGGGAGCAAGACTCCCGAACCAAAACGTACAGAAAGCTAGGCGACTGACGTAGAACGGAGATCACGTCAATTTTGTTTGTCAATAGCTACGGACATTCGGATCATAGAGCTTGGCAAGAGAAGCAGCATTTTAAAGTCGTCTCTAATTCATAAAGTTATTTACTGGCAGGACAACTTTATTCATGGCTAATACATATGAAAAAGGAGAACTGGAATCGTGGCAGCTTATATAGATACAGATTATTGGGACAGATGCAGAATCTAAGAACGAGATTGAGAATGTCAAACCAGGAAAACACGTTTGTAGCCTTGGATGGACAGAAGAAATGAAAGACTGAAATCATAATTTTTTAGTTCTTAGTAGCTAGTATGGTCAACAGTTGAATATTTATAATTGATGTTTTCTTACGATCGTCCCGTCTGGAATTTACATACCCGATCGAAATTCATTGAGATTCATAAATTGTCTGTTTGATTCACTGCTGCTTAAGAATGGCTAATAAAATTAGCCGTATCAATTGGACGATCCAACATACTGCTGTGTCATATCTTGCATAACATATAAATATAAGCTCGAACAAAACACCGTCTAGAGTTGCCGAAGACGATCCAGCAGAAAAGCATGAAATGAACATCAATAAAAATGACTCATACGAAGGCAGGCAATCCAATTGATGCGGCTAATTTTAATGTATGCCTAAATGTAGCTATTGAAGAAGCAAGGTTTCAATGCAGTGACACATACATCGTCGACTCCATTATCGTTAGAGGAATTGAAATGGTTGGAGACAGCTTTGTCAGCTTCCTGATTAATGTTTCTGAGGTGCTCCCTGAAACTGTCGGCAATATGTCTGCCAGTTTGACCAATATATTTCATGACACATCGTTTGCAGATTATAACATACATAAGATTGCGGGATATGCACGTAAAAGAATCTTTCAAGGAAAAGGTGCCTATGGGGAATGTAATAGCCGGTGTATGAGAAACGTGTGGACATATCAGACAATTCTTATGGTGGCATTTAAATGTACCCACAGATGAAGCATCTGTGGGGAGGCGACTATACGCAAGGTGGTCCCTGAGGCTCTTGTTTCGGCAGAAAATTACCCTAGGACCATTAGAGAACACAGCACGAGTGGTTGGATCGGATTCCAGGATAGACCAGTGTCGGAGAAAAATATGCTTGATGGCATAGGCATGTAGGTGAAAGGTGAGGATAAGCTTACGTTCATTGTTAGGAGGTCGCGTTTTCTAGACAAGGGTCATTTCACGGGAGACTTGGGTTATGTGACAGAAAACTGTAGACAGGATGTGCTCTGGGTATGCCCGTCAGCGGAAAAAGTCAAGCATTTCATGGGCTTTCTCGAGGAAGTCATTGTGATCCTGACAGATACGGCGAAGACTGAGTAGCCGGGATATGGGATAGAATCTGTGCAGCTTTTGGGGTTGGATGAGCTGTATAGTAGGAAACCGTGAGCATCGCAGATTTGTAATACACGGAGGTCGTGAGGCATGTAGGCCTATTTTAATTGTGGTGTCAATGAAATTGACAGAAGTGGTGGTAATTTATGTGGTAAATTTGATCGACTGATGGAAATTCTTGACATAATTGATGAAGCGGTTCAGTTCCGCCTCAGTCATGTCAGTGAGACCGATGCCGTCATCAATATAGCGTCGGTAAAAGGAAGGGAGAAGACCATCACAGCTGAGTTCAATCTGGTGTTCCAAATGTCCCATAAATAAACACGCGTAGCTAGGTCTCATTTTCGTGCTCATGGCGACACCGCTGATTTGTTCAGGAGTGGAGACAGGTCATAGATTAAGGTTCACATAGATATGAAACAGGTTGTTTGGTAGGACAGAGAGCCTGGAAAGTCACCGAACTTCAGAAAGGACACACAACTCACTCCTTGGTATCTGAAGACGTGTATTTATCCCGCCATGTTCTGCTCTCCTCCAGAGTTGATGTTAAATTCATGTAACATTATCACATTTAACACCACACAAACTTGCATTAATCAACACGAAAAGAGATCACCCCTGGTTTAAATTATAACAATATAATAGGAAAACAGGGTGAGAATGGAGTATGTATGCTCATGTGACATGTTAAAAGATACACGACTCAAATATCACATAAAAATCATGACATCATAAAACCACTAACTATCTCTAATTATCACTAAACCGGTGAGTGTCCTCACAGGTGAGTAATTCCATTAATACAGTTCGTGCATCAGTGAGTCCTAAAATGTTTCCTCCATCACTGCAGACGGTATAAGAAGTTTAATGAGTCCACAGAAACTACACGTTAAATATTGTCCTTTGAGTAACTCAACTACCAGATTACACAAGTTCCTTAGGTCACAAGGTCTACTATGTTAATACTGTCCATGGGATCAGGATTCTAACAATGGTAGTACCGCTCTTATGTTTGGTATTGCTTCCAGGGTTGACCGTGGTATCTGACATGAAATTCATAAAAAGACTTATCTGATGTCCTTAGTGGTGAGAATGCTTTGTAGTTGGAGAAGTCAATGATGTTCTTTGGGATTGCGCTCTTCCAGCAGTAGCAAGGCACATCCCTTCATCTTTCTTCGATGACTGTGACTCTCCAAGTGACATAATTCAGCATTCAGCCCCAGTGTCAGCCAATGAAGGACACATTTTATCCCAACAGGAAAATACAACTTTCTCCTAAAGAATCATGTTGTGGTCAGCCCCTAAACTTAGCAATCTGGATGAAACTTTCCAGAAACCCATCCCAATTGCCTAATTTAAATCCACGTGTGGTAATTCCTCTGCCTACACCAAAGAAATAGCTCTGAGCTGAATTTTATCTGGCACTAAAGATGGTGTCTGACGCGCAGGTGTTGTTTACGTGACAGCGTGGGCGATATCTATTTAACCCTTTGTTAATTAATCTCCAAATACCGAGATGGTGCAAATATGTTACATTTAAGAAATGCAGGTATGACCTGCCTGAACATTGTGAACAGCTGAAGAGGTTCACATTCTGCATTCAAATGTTTCTGGGGCCAAAGACATCCCAAATGCCACACTTCTCATTGTTATCGTCTTTTCGATCTGGCCTGTTGTTACCAAGTTCTCCAATTTATTTCTTCTTATACCGTAATCAAAATATTGTGACTGTCTACGTCTAATTTCCCTATTCAGTTTACGCTTTTCATTTGTTTCTTGTAGGACTCGATCAATAATTTTCTGTATGTCCTTAAATTCTTTGCTTTTTCCTCAGAAATCACTTTTCCACAGCCATCAGATATTATTTAGCTTGTCTGCTCATTGTCCGCGCTTCACACCTATACAAAAGTACAGATTCTATGTAACACCTCAACAGTTTTTTTCTCGTTGCAAATGACTTCTTTGTATCTTTGTATTTGTCAATATGTTTTCCATCTTGCAAAGGGTTATTTTTGCAAAGGCGATTCTTGTTCTAATCACTATTCCAGATGCCAATTCTGGAGATTTTTGTAGCGGAAAGATCGGAAATCTCCTTACGGCTACCTCCAAACTGTGTCATACTTCGTCTAGTAGAAAGCCTTCTTTAATCTTGGTTAGCATAGTGATTCACATCTCTCTAGCACTATATGTTATGTATGGTTTTGGCTATTTATGATTGAAAAAAGATAACTTTAAATGCACACGGATACACAAACAAGAGTCAGCTTTGTAATGCGTCACTATTAGACACATTTATAAACCTCGCCCTAAGATCAGATGTGGCACCGCTAGATTATACACGTAACACTCTAAGAATTATATGGACTTGAACTGTCAAAAATCAGGAATTTAGTACTATGGGTTGTTGGTACGCACGGACAATAGTTGATCGTAAATGTTGCATGGCACAGATAGGATTAAGATGACAGTTGTGTTCTTCATTTCGACGTGAAACGGTAACGTTCTAAAATATATTGGTGGTGGTACTTACGTGCTTCCAAGATGTCATCGATGTCAGACAGAAGTTGCAGACGAGGGTTGTAACCTCTGTGATGCTTCATACATTGCACTTCCCAAACGCAATCGTAGTACACTCGCGAGTCCTCCCTAAATTCATAAGACATGTTCAGAGCTAAGGTTTTTGAGATTAATTCAGCCTACGTCATGCAAATATCAACATACGTTAATTCCTTACTTGGTTTATGACCATATTGTATTATTTATTGAAAAATGTCTTATCGGTTAATCAATATCATGTTATGTTGAACGGCAACAGTGCACTGTCGACAATATCTGGTTAATCGATGCATAGCTCAGTCAAATAATGTAGGGCAAATTGCATGGTTTATAATGAATAAGAAAAGATGTGTGTTGTCGTATAAATGCTTCAATACATTCAATCAATATTGTGCCATGCCGGAATGCGTGGGCGGTCATGACTCGCGATTTCACTCGATTACCAGCGTCGTGGATCAGCTCAGTGTTCCTGTCTCGTCCATGCCATGTGGCCAAGCCATCCAGGTATTTTCCTCTCGGTCTTCCTCTTGGTCTGTTCCCTTCGATCTTGCCAGTTGTCACTAAGTTCTCCAATCCATTTCTTCTCATAACATGTCCAAAAAATGTTGACTGTCTACGTCTAATTTCTCTAATCAATTTACGATTTTCATTTGTCTCCTTAGTACTTGGTCATTGGTTTTTCTGTCTGTCCTTGGTATTCTTTGCATTTTCCTCAGAAACCACATTTCTGCAACCATCAGGTGTTTTTCAGCTTGACCAGTACGGTTACTGCCATAGAGGAAAGCAACGGCAAACTACCTCTTTAAAAATGCCTAGTACATTATGATTCGCCTTAAGACTGATCATCGCAAGACAAGGACAGAGACATTAAAAATTCAATACATTATACGTTGTAAAAACAATGCTATCGTCGAAATACTTAAATTGTATAGTCGAGAAAATAGTGCGATCGTTGAAATACTTAAATCATATATAGTCGAGAAAACAGTCCATCCATCATGTGCCTTGCTGATAAGTGCGTGCGGTCATGTTTTGCCATCTCACTCGATCACCAGAGTCGTGGATCAGCTCCGTGTTTCTGTCTCGACCATGCCAAGTGGCCAAGCCATCCAGATATTTACTTCTCGGTCTTCCCCTTGGTCTCTCCCCGTTGATCTTGCCAGTTGTCATAAAAGTTCTCCAATTCATTTCTTCTCATAACATGCCCAAAATATTTTGACTGTCTATGTCTAATGACTCTAATCAGTTTACGATCTTCATTTGTTTCTTGAAGGACTTGTTCATTGGTTTTTCTGTCTGTCCATGGTATTCTTTGCATTTTCCTCAGAAACCACATTTCCACAGCCATCAGATGTTTTTTCAGCATGGCTGCTCATTGTCCACGCTTTACATCCATACAAAAGTGCAGGTTCTATGTAGCACTTCAACACTCTTTTTCTCGTTTCAATTGATATCTTTTTATTGGTCAGTATGTTTTTCATCTTGCAATAGGCTACCTTCGCAATGGCATTTCTTGTCCTAATCTCTTCAAGGCATCTCCAATCAGATGTTATGACTGCTCTGAGATAACTGTACCGATTAACTTGCTTAAGAATATGTCCATTTATTCGTATATCACATTGTGGTATTTCCTTCTTCCCAGTGACAACCATAATATGTGTCTTCTTAATATTCAATTCTAACCCTAGTTGCTCACTGTGTGCAACAACCGCATCTACTAAATGTCGCAGGTCCTGTTCATTGTCTGAAATCAAGAATGCATCATCTGCATATCTAATGTTAAATCTACAGTTGAATTGAATGTTATTGATGTATCTTCCCCCAATGTTGATTCCTTTCATATCTTCTATATTTCTGAATATATTTTCACTGTATAGGGAAAACAGATCTGGAGACATTACACATCCCTGTCTCACACCTCTTTTAAAAGGCTGATATTGACCTACATCATTATTAATTCTGATGGCAGCATGTTGTTTCCAATATATGTATTTTACAAGTCTGCGGTCTTTTGCATCAATTTGTAGATCTGCAAGCATCCTTATCATGTCGACATGTCTCACTTTATCGAAAGCCTTTGTGTAGTCAATAAAGCAAAGATATAGATCTTTGGTTACTTCTACCGAACGTTCAATTACTGTTCTCAGTATATACAAAGCATTTACTGTACCCTTGCCATCTACAAACCCACATTGTTCTTCTCCTATATCGGGTTGTATTTTCTTCTTGACTCTTTGCATGATAATTCTCAGAAAAATCTTCGTAATGTCGCTCATTATACTAATTGTTCGATGTTGATCACATTCCAAGGCTCCTGATTTCTTTGCGATTGCAATAAATATTTTTTTACGCATATCCTTTACCTAGACTTTGCCGACGATATAGTGCTTTTGAGTTCGACACACCCAGATGCCCAAGAGAAAATAAACCATCTCTAAAATGTTTCAGGACAAATTGGTCTCCAAATTAACACCGCAAAAAACAAAACCTATCGATCTTACCAACAGTTCAGATGACACCAAATTAAACAACCACATTCTTGAAAAAGTCAACAGCTTCACATACCTAGGAAGCAAAATTACATCTACAGGGCACTTAACACCAGAAATATCATCTAGAATCGCACTGGCATCTGGTAACTTCAATAAACTGTCAAACATCTGGAAGTCAAAGACACTAAGCAAACACACGAAACTTGAAATCTTCAACTTTTGTGTGATTCCAGTGTTAACGTATGGATGTGAGAGTTGAAAATCAACGGTAGCTTTAAATAAAAAATTTGATAATTTTGAGAACAAATGTCTTAGAAGAATTCTAAACCTCCACTGGACAGACTTCAGAACCAATACGCAAATAATACAAGAAACTAAGCAAGATATTGTATCCAATTTTATAAGAAAATGCCGTTGGAAGTACATCGGCCTTATACTCAGAATGGACAAGTCTTCCCTACCAAGCCCTCATATGGTCACCGGTAGGGAAAAGAAAACGGGGAAGACCAAGAGAGACCCTGCGTAGAACCATCATTAGAGAAGGCTCATTCAATGGCCAAGTAAACATCCAAGATCTATAACAGGTAGCAGCGAACCGCCATGCGTGGAGAGCCATGACTTCTGCCCTATGCGTCGCCTTGCGCTCAAGAGGAAAGACTAACTAAACTAAGACTAGTTATATCCTTTACAGGACATAGCTGTCAACATCAGCATCTTTCAGCTGATTGTTGATTTCTTCGCAAGATTACGCTCAGTAGTTTGCCATTGCTTTCTGAGCGCCGGCTCACATACCCCGTAAGTTACCAACGCGGCGAGAACCGCTACCGATTCTCGCGCAGGTTACGTTCCTCACGTGGATATACCGGATTACGGAGAAAGACGTTAACTGCTAGGCCAGGGAGACCGGCCTATAGAATAAACATATTCTATGCATCACCTTCAACACACTTTTTCTCGTTGCAAATGACATCTATTTATTGGCCAATATGTTTCCATCTTGCAAAAGGCAACCTTCGCCATGTAGATTTTTGTTCTAATCTATTCAAGGCACTCCATCAGATGCTATAACTGTTCTGAGATAATTGTACCGATTCAATTGTTTAAGAATATTCTTATCTACCCATATAATACATTGATGTATTTCTTTCTTCCTAGTGACCACTATAATCTGTGTCTTCATGCAATTCAATTCTAACCCTAGTTTGTCACTGTGTACAACAACCGCATCTACTAAATGTTGCAGATCCTGTTCATTGTCTACAGTCAATACAGTATCTTCCGCAAATCTAATGTTATGGATGTTATGTCCTCCACGGGCGATTTCAGAGAAAGATTGTTTGTACAGTTAAAACAGCTGGACATCAAATAATAATGCCAGACTGCTTTAAAATATCGACTGGGGAGTTATAATAGCCCATGTCTGCCACAAACTAAGCACTTAACGAATGGGTTAAAAAAAAAAAAAGAACAGCAACAACAGCAATAACAATTACAACAACAATAATAAAAAGATAACACTATTTCCTATTTGCCCAACTGACATTAAAAAACATTTTTCGCTAGACCCCCGCTATACAATTTATTGCTTACATTGCAGCATAGTTATATGTCTTGAGGCCTTTCTAATAAAAAAAAAAATACTTCGTACTGACGCATTAAACACACTTACACCTTTTCCGGCGAGCTGTCATAGGTGTCGGTACAAACTTGCACACCTTTTTCGCACTCAGTTTCTCCCGGTGAGAGGGTCGTATAACCCAACACGTTACCCACCATACAGGCTGGGGATACAGTATTCTTGTGTGCATTTAAACATGCATTACTTCATACTGGATAAAATACATACATCAAAATAAACCCATTGGTTACACCCTGATCAAACCAATGTTAGTTTGTTGTACATTGGCAAGAGGTAGGCGTGGCTAAGTGATTAAACATGCTTACACTTTCTTATCTAACAACGACTTAGTGGATTAGTTCAAGACGTCAGTCTCCTGAAATTGTTGACTTCACATTCAGAAAACAATTGCAAACTACTCAACATAAACGTGTCTAGTAAATTACAAATGTTCAAACAGCTTTCATATGCGGTATCAGTGAAGAATACTTGGCATTATGTGGCAAGATAAGATCGCTATTACTGAAGTAATAGAAAGATCTGGCTGTGTGGCGTTTTGTTCCATGCTCATTTTTCGTAGACTTAGATGGATAGGAAACATTTGAAGGATGGACGATGGTAGAATACCAAAGGACATCTTATTTTTAGTGAATTACAGATGGGTAAAATATCTCGGGGTCGGTCTCTACTGACTGGCACATTGCCTTCTTGACAGATGATAGTTTGTAAAATGGAGTTATACCTCTCCATAACACAAAGCCTGGGCTGAATTTAGAGACCATGTGGTGCCCATGCTATATGATCCCTCTCTCGTCCTGTCTAGTTTACTCCAGAAGAAAGGTAACACTAATACGTCTGGAACAAGACAAACTGCAGAAGCTGCCGGATCAGCAATGCAATGCTCTTACTGTCCTCCTGTCGGAGCTTCGACCTTAGACCAGTTGCCAACCAAGGCTTGGGACCTGGTCTGCCCTGCCATGACATTTAGTCTTTAGGTTGCATTTCCTCGCACTTGGATAAGGCTTGCACCCTCCCAATTGCACTCATCCGCCCGAAACCGTTGGCACAATGTGGGGTGTCAGGTTTGGTGAGCGCCGCCCAACATTCAGCGCTAACAAAAGCAGGTAGTACCGTCTACTGTCAATCGGTAGCTCAGTCATATCTAAGACCTGGTCTCTACTACGGTACAAAGATGTGTGTAAGAGGGACATGAATTATACAGGTACTGATATTGCACCTTGGGAGTAAGTCGCAGCTGATTACGTTGTATGGAGGAAAAAATATCAGGAATGGAATAAAGACAATAAGCCGTGTCCAGGGTGTGCCACGTGGTTACACACCCGCTTCACATGCCAATGATCCGGGGTTTGTTTCCGGATCCGGTCAAGGATATGCACTACTGACGAGCTCAAACGAGAGCGAAACTCGAGTCTAGTGCTTCCACATTGACGTGGATAGGCCTTAGGTTCATACCAGAATACGATCAGCGTTGCCAGTAGTGGGCTGTGCTCAATATTTAAGTATCAAATCCCGAAACAACCAAATAAATCAATTTGATTATTGCTCGCTGGAATTTAGGCGGCCTGGTGTGCCTTGCCAGTGAGAAGACCTGATCGTTCTGGCCCACATCGATTGACGGACGTTAGTCGCGGCGATCGGGCAAATCTTGAGCTACAGCCTACGATGGGTGACGTTGTAATATTCTGTTATGATAATTTGGCCGTGTCCAGCGTGTGCCGCGTGGTTACACACCCGCTTCACACGCCTGTGATCCGGGGTTTGTTTCCAGATCCGGTCAAGGATATGCACTACCGACGAGCCCAAACAAGAGCGAAACTCGAGTCTAGTGCTTCCTCATTGACGTGGATAGGCCTTAGGTTCATACCAGAATACGATCAGCGTTGCTAGTAGTGGGTTGTGCTCAATATTTAAATCTCAAATCCCGAAACAACCAAATAAATCAATAAGGAAATGATTGCAGATAAGTTACTCACTTAGTGTGTGGGACGTCACATGGTGCGTGATGGTCGAAATGACCATGTGATCACATACACCCATTGTGGACGAACTGTTTCATTTTTACTTTGTTTGCTAACTTCCTTCTTTATTTTTGCTGAATTAGGTTATTCTGTTCAACCATTAGAGGTGTTGCATTTGGAGTGGTTAATTAAATGCTATCTGTGACAAGGTGGGAAATATCTTAACAGAATCTAAACAGTCTAGAAAGATGGCAAGAATACTGCAGTGGAATGTATGATATGAATGACAGTGAGGATATGAATGAGATACATGAGGCAATGACAGCAGAGACAGAACCTGAAACATTATTAGATGAAATTGCATGGGCAACAATGAACCTGAATAATGGTAAATCACCTGGATGTAATGAGATACCAGCTGAACTAATTAAAGCGGGGGGAGAAGAAAGCATACAAATCTATCACGCATTACGTAAAAAGATATGGAAATATGGTATATGGCCAACAGATTGGAAGAGAAATATCTTCATTCCAATACCATAAAAGGCAACCTGAAATTATGCACCAAATATGGAACTGTTGCCCTGATCAGTCATGCAAGTAAAATTCTACTAAAAATAGTAATGGGAAGACTTCGTAAGAAATTGAAGAAAGAATTAACGTGGTTCAAGCTGGATTCAGACAAGGAAGAGAAACAATAGATCACATACTCAACATGCGTTTAATAATAGAGAAGTGCAGATAATTTAATGTAAACCTATTCTCATTTTTAGTGGATTATACAACGGCATTAGACTGTCTACAACATCAGACACCATCAGGAATATGGGATTTCCATTACATGTAATACAACTCATGAAAATTTTCTATCTAGACCAGCAAGCAGCGGTTAGAATAGATGGCGAGTCATCATATTGGTTTGACATCAAGCAAGGAGTCCGTCAGGGCTGCGTGCCGTCCCCCTTGTTGTTTAACTTGTACGCCGAAAATATAATGAGAAATGTCAGAGATGATATAAACAGGGAGCTATATGATGTCATAATCATCGGTGTTCATGACATACCAGAGATTCGGTATGCTGATGCTGAAGACTAAAACAACTGAATACATTGCGGAGTGTGACAGATAGAACTATACAAATTAGGTTTTAAAATGCATGCACCTTTCTCATTGCAAGATACGTCTGTGAGACCTAGACACTTACTAAACAAGCTAAACAGCGCATAAATACCTTTGAATATAAATGTTATAGACGAGTTCTAAAAATATCTTGGATAAAGAAAAGAACAAATGCATCCATACTTCAAGAGCTGAATAATGAAGAAGGATGGCTATTAAAGACGATGAAACAAAGAAAATTGAAATATTTTGGTCACTTGAAACGTCATGAAAGTTTGGAGAGCACAATAATGGAGGGTATACGCCTGGGAGGAGAGGAAGAAAAGGCCAAAGAGAAGATGGGTGCAGGATGTGGCGGAAGCTCTCTAGATGGGTGTATCGGACGCGGGACATCTTGCTTGATCGAGAAGTTTTCCGGAAGGTTGCTTTGTGAGCGAGGTTCTGCTAAGGACAAGCTACTGAATAAATGAATGAATTAGTGGCTGTTTTCTTGTGTATTGCTTTCACTGGTTAAAGACGTCATTTTCATGTTGTAATCTTGAAAAAATATTTTTGAAGAGCCCACTACTGACGTATAGTTGTAATCTTTCTGTTTTATTGTTTTACTTACATAGATTATTATTTGAATTTTGCTTATGTGTTTTTTGACGACCCTTTGCATTTATGTTTCTCTGTTTACATGTAGTACTTCCTTTAATGTATTTTTTATTTGTATTTTGGAAATATCTCTTAACTTCTTCTCTGTCTTCCTTATATTCTTGGCAGTTTATTACGAGGAAGTGTACTATTTGATTGATAGCATTATATGCAGATTGTTTTCCCCCTTTTGAATGCAATCTTTTCTAGCCTCGGTTTCATATTTATTTATTTATTGTGTATTTTGATAGTTTGTTTTAAAAATCGTATTTCCGTTCTGTTCGTTCAATAACCGAAAAGAGGTTATGCTTTTATTGCTATCCCTCCAAGTTTATTTCATTTTTATCAGCATTTCTTCGTTTACTTAACATTGTATTTATGTTATACCTAACCCTCCTTTTATGTTTTTTGTTTTTTTTTTGAAATTTCTGGTTCCAATTTTAAATGCTTGATCTTTTATTTTATATCTTTTCCTGTTATTTTGTGTGTTGGAATTCATTCTATTGTTCACTGCACCAAACTGCTTTCAGTTGTGCAATACACACGGTTTATTTTTGTATGTGCGATCTTCTTCTACATGTTGAATATCCATCTTTAGTGTTGGCAACAGGATGTCTATTTCTGTGGCCGGGCAGCTACGACCGAGCAGACTGTGGTCATATCGAGTACGTTCATATACTACTATCCTTTATGTCGTATGCATTAACATTTTATGTGGTATGTTATAGTTGGCCCGTCTCCCTGGCCTAGGAGTTAGCGACGTTTTCCGTAATCCCGTTTAGCCACGTGAGCGAACGCAGCTGCGCGAGAATCGGTAGCGGTTCTCGCCCCGCCCGTTATTTACGGGATATGTGAGCCGGCCGCTCAGAAAGCAATGGCAAACTACTAAACGTAATCTTGCCAAGAAATCAACAACAGCGGTAAAATGCTGGTGTTGACAGCGATGTCCTCTAATAGGATATGCGAGAAAAAAAATGTTACAGTTGATGCCGATTTACAACTGTAGGATTATCACTTCTACTGACTAATTTTACTTATTTCTTCAGTTAATCTAATATTTATAGCAGGTTTAGAGCCCAGTATAGTACTTTTGGTTTGTGTCTATTGTTGACCGTCATGTATTTTTATCGATTGTTTAGTTCAGATATTTCTTTTGCAGTGTTCCATCAGATGGTTGCCGCTGAATAGAAATGAAACATACTTTTGGACATTTAATTGTAATCCCGACTGGTTCACCCGGCTTTCTACTTACTTTATTTGTTGTCGTAACCTGTTGTATACTATGTCTTGGAAACATTTTATGTTTTATTGGTGCGATCTGTTGATTAGGCGTTTACTTTAATTTTAATTGTTATCGTAGCTTGTTGTATACTAGATCCAGGCGTCTACTTTGTGTGTGTGTTGTCGTAACTTGTTATATACTAGATTTAGGCATCTACTTTGTTTATTAAGTGTGGAAACTTGTTGTATACTGGATCTAGACGTCTACTTTTTGTTTATATGATGTTGTAAGTTGTTGTTACTACATCTAGGCGTTTTACCCTCCTCCATTTAGCACAGTCCTCCCTATACCGTGATGGGGAGTTTTTTTGTTCTATATGAACTCTACTTCCAGATCGTTTACTAGCATATTGAAAATTATTGGTAATAGTAGCAATCTTTAAAGGATTCTGTTAGCTTGCTGTGACGAAACGGATAAAGAACGGCAGATCTCTGCATAATATCCCTTTGAAGGGAGTGCGATGCGTTGGTCTCCCTTGAATTAATATCAATTAATAGGGGATTCCCCATCGGAAAATAGTGCGGGGCGGAGCTATTCTAGTTATTTATGGAAAATCTAGAATGTTCTCCCAAGTGCGTACCTGGTAGAGATCTCTAAGTTCACGCGTGCTTCGTGCAGCACGGGGTGGGGAAACTTATCGTGACTCTGGTTTTCTTCATGTATCATGAAAGTCACGCGGCCCGTGTAGGCGAGTGGAAGGCGCACTGACTTTGTCGTGAGCAGTCGCCCACCAAACCTCAGCGTAGACAGATCGCAGCCAACAGGCTGTTGTAATTTGGATGTCAATATTCGCGGCCAGTGCGGACATATACAGTCAAGGTTGTGATTCTTCAATCACAGGTTAGTTGAGTACTTATTCTATGATTTAATTGTTGTCGTAATGCCGTGCTGAGTCCCCGGAATGAATTAATTGCCATCGCAAAATTGAGTTGTCGCGTAGAGTTATCCGTTACAGTTGGCGGTTGCATTTTTAAGTAGGCTTTATCGATCAGCAATGTAATGTGTTACCTGACGGAACAAGCCGTGTTCCACAGCGAGTGGTGTGTAAATAAAATAGGCCGAACGATGTGCGTTACAGTGTGTAGCAGTTACGGGTTTGGTTTATTCATTACACAGGCAAGGCGACAGTTTGTCCGTCATGACATCAACATGCTAGACGCGGTAAATGATAAGGTAGAGCTTAGTATTAGAAATGTGTAATGTGCTTCGTGACATTAGAATGGTAACGTAATTGTTCTATCAGTGATGGTGATTTTTCGAGGAATCAAGGTGAAATCAGCAGGGGTGTATTTGCTGTGTGCAGATAGCAGTGTTATTCCGCGTAAGCCGAATGACGTTGCATCGGTAGGATAACAATTGATAAGAAGTATTCATGATACTATTGTTACTGCTTGTTGTCATGTCCGTACGCAAGGATGACCGTGCGTGTTCCATCTTACGTTTGTCTAGGCAGCGGGAGGTAGGCCGGTAACCCCAACCCGATCGGTAATAGGTCCGACCCCATGCAATCGTGCATATCCGATGAATGAACATACCCGATCGAGAGTGATGCGGCACTCCGTAATTCGAGGCCGAGGTGTCTAGATAGATCGAGGTTTGAACCTAACCGTTTCTGTCTCTAATATTCTACTCTTCTGGAACCCTGACTCGGTTCATGGAGTACTTGGAGTACTGCCGTGAGGTAGTAGTTGGGAGGGGCATAACCCCCCCCAAAAAAAGGTGGAGCCAGAGTTTGGTAGTGGAGTCTGGAGGTTTGCTACATTGGATGACGTGACTTAAGTCGTCACGGGACAAGGTACACGGGACCCACAGTAGCTGTGGGAAAGTGTTATGGTGGATGGCCACCACTGCTGTGCTCGACCGGCACAGGTATGACTGACCTGAAAGATAGTCAGTGAATACAAGGGCAACTCAGGATCTGGGGCAGGGATCCCAGACCTGACACTATGGCTGTGATATGATTTTGTTATTTAAGTGTAACAAGTCCTGAGTTCTCCTTAGTTAATGCTATAGTAGGGAATTATCAGGAGTATAATTCATTATGTACATATAGTTATTAATGTGTGTAATGCATCAGTCCATGGGTTAAGGGATTGATGAATTGATGAGTCGGTCAGGAAGTTGTCCGGCTGGACACCTTCTCGATACAGTAATCCCTACACTGAAAGGAAAGTCAGTGTATATGTTGATTGATGATGGGAGATGAAACCGGATTGGACTGGCACCAGGCGAAGGATGCTTGACAGAGTCATACAGTCGACTCTGGTGCTAGGGGTTATATGTAGCCCAGAAGTGTTACTTGACTGAACAGGTGTGCTATGGCTTTTTCTACCATCATTATGCCTATATATTATAGTGACTAAGTAGATCTATGATGTGATGATTTCATCCTCATGTTGGTAGACATGAGAAATGTCTGAGAGGCAGGTGACAGGGTGGAGATGCTGGTAGTCTTTGTTGTAGTTGAGTACTCACACCAACCTCTCCGTGTTTCAGGATCTGTTATTACTATACAGAAGAAGATTCAAGAGCTGCACCATGAGCTCTATGGGCCCACTCATTCCAGTGCCTATCCAGAAGTTGATTGAGGCCATACTGGGAGTGGTTGTTTGATTCTGCGAGATCAATGTTGGAAGGAGCTGAGTGCTGAATAAGTCGGTAGGTCTAGGTTAGGACCTCCGTCAAGAGTCCGACGAGTGGCATCCGATCCTGAGAGGATCCAACACTGAAACGTCTGGTGATTCAAGCCAGTGAAGCACTGGTGACATTCAGTCTCTGTGTAAACCTTGGTAATTGCAAGGGAGTGACCTTTCAAGTTGTGCCGAGTGATCATTGTTACCGGTCGCCATGACCTGTGTTATATGCTTCTGGCCCGGCTGGGTTATGGGACACCATGTATCAGTTGATGCTTACATAGTGTTTTTACATTGGTTACCTTTATGAAGCCAACATGTGGTCCAGTGAACTAGGACATTGATTACAACATTGGTGGAAACACCTGAGTGACATGGTTGTGAAGGTAGGGAGTTACCTCATGCCAACGTTATGAACTGTTGACAATGTTTGTGAAGGTAGGGAGCTACCTCATGCCAACGTGATGAACTGTTGACAGTGTATGCTAGGTTGTGATTACTACCTATGGATCAGGGTAGGTACATGATACTGTGTGAAGATCTATTGTCCAAGGACATGGAACTAAGGTGAAGTGTCTAGTCACCTGATAGACTTTACCAGTGACATTGTGTGTTCGTGTGGAGCAACCGCGTATTGTGTAGGTGACATATCAGTGTTGGGTCACTGATGAGATAGAAGAGTGACCTGGCTCTTGTGTATTTTGAGACGGTGCTACATGTATTTTTTCTGCAAGTGGGAGACCGCTAATGTTCTAGGGTCGGCCCAGACTTCATCAAGAGTGTGACGAGGGAAATAGTAGGACAGCAAGGAAGGATCCTTGTTCAGCAGTGCAGTGTCAGTCAGGCAGTGGTACTGCGCTTGATCAGCCCTTGCTTGGTTCTCTGGGTGAAGAGGGAACTTTGGAGAGGCAGCAGACCTTGGAGTTCCAGTCCACTGGAGGAGCCTGGGTGAGTCGCTACCACGACTGGACAACCGCACGAGCTATCGTCCGCCTCCATGATGAATACTCATCTGCGTCTTTGATCTTGTACATAGTTCTTCTAGTCTGGCTTTCAGCCATCCTTCTCTGTGTTGTGGTTGACGTAGCTCAGAATTAAATTTTTGTTCTCTTAGCTATGACTTTGTGCATTGATATGACTGGTATCTGGTCCGAGCCCCCTTGGGGTTTGGAACCCTAGGTGAGGGAGGGAAGGTTAAGCTGTCCCGGCTTGTGTGGGGCCTGGTAGATGTAGAGTGCTATTGAGGTGGTTGGAGCAAAGGCAGGGGATTGTATCTATCGTGGCAAACCAGACCAAGCCCCGGCGGTTTTGTCACACTTGCATATTAGTGTCTCATATACCATCACATACACTCACTTGACAGAATATGTAGTTTCTCGGGAAAATGCAAAGAATAGAAAAGCGAATGAGAAAGTTCTACCAATATATATATATATATACATATATATAAACTGTAGATTGATTAGAGAAAATAGACGCAGAAAGTCGGGACTTTTTGGACACTTTACGAGGAGAAATAAACAGAACACTTTGTGACAACTGGTAAAACTGGTGGCACATGGCATAAACGGCATAAGAACACAGAGCTGATCCACGACTCTGGTGATCATGTGAGATGGTGAACCAACACCACCCACGCTTATCGAGATGACCCATTGCAAATTGCCTTTCCGTATACAAATTGTACATGTATTTATACATTTCCCCATTTATCACTATTTTCCGAACTCTGTATAATTTTCCATCTCTACAACAGATATTATATGACTTAGTTATATCCAGAAAGAAGGTCACCGCTTTCTCTTTCTTTCTGAAACACTTTTTAACTTCGAGTCCCAATATGGTCTACAGCAGTACGTTCTGCTCTGAATCCTGACTGCGTTTGCTATACATTTCATCTTTGTGTCCATAATATTTCCAGGTGTGATGTCAGTGATCATGGTCTGCACTTGTTTGTATTTTGTTGTTTCTTTCCTGCTTTCAGTATTGGTAAAACCGTGACTTTCTTTTATGTTCTTAGTACGTTTTAAGTGACTTAATTTTGTTATAGTATTGTCATTATTTATATGGTCCTTCTAGGCATTTTGTTTCGTAATATGTGTGCTTTCCACTTATCTTTTTTGAAAAGGATTCCAGTTAACCTTTGTCGAAATTAAAAGTAGATTTATTAGATCATGTTTGCAAGTCAGTCAGTCAGCCAGTCAGTCAATCAGTCAGTCAGTCAATCAGTTAGTCAATCAATCAGTCAGTCAATCAATCAATCAGTCAGTCAATAAATCAATCACTCAGTCAATCAGTCTATCAGTCAGTCAATCAATCAATCAGTCAGTCAATCAGTCAGTCAGTCAATCAGTCACTCAGTCAATCAGTCAGTCAGTAAAAACCCCTTTTCACGAGGTAAGGCTCACTTGGCATATAGTGATAGGCCCAAATGTTTGTAATGCGGTCAGTACTCGGTGGGTGATGTGGTCAGTATCGCACCAGCCGCCTTTACTTCCCAATACATTTCCTGATACTCAGGTCATTTTTAACGAATTGAATCCGCCCGGAAGCAGATGACAGCCATGACCACAGCACAGAGCCGACTTAGTCAGGCAACTATTCTACCGCTGCTCCCAGATCCTGTTTGTGTTTCTGGTTTATTCTTTTTGCTCATTCTTTTTGGGAGGTGGTCACTATCTGTGTTCTTTCTAATTTCCCCCTGCCAAGTTTCGTGTTGCTCATTTTCTGGTGTCAAAATATGTAGCCATTTTCTCGGTTATTTCTGTGTATTGTGAATCCGGCCATCTAACTTTATCTCATGGCTGCAGAGTCATTTCTTCTAAAGATAATGTTGTATTCTCTTTGCAATATTGCTTTAATATTTCTGAGAAGTTTTTTTTTTCTCTTCTGCACCTCCATTGAATTATACTCATTCTTTTATTTCCAATTCTATAGTGTAATATAACTATGTAATGTTTAATTTCTTGTTTCTGCGGTTTGCTACACCGATCTGTATCTATTTTTTTTTTCTTCAAAGATTACGGCCCATTATGCTCGCTTAAATTTCTTTTACACCCATCTGCCATTCGTTGTTTGTTAATGTTTTCCGTAACAAACCACATTTTAGACAATGTGTCTAGCTTTCTGTACAAATTTTCGATTACTTTTTTTTCTTAAATCTCGTTTTTCTTTCTTTCTTTCTTTCTTTCTTTCTTTCTTTCTTTCTTTCTTTCTTTCTTTCTTTCTTTCTTTCTTTCTTTCTTTCTTTCTTTCTTTCTTTCTTTCTTTCTTTCTTTCTTTCTTTCTAGTTCTTGCCACTGTACTATATGTTCACTCGTCCGTGTGGTACAGCAATACATAACTCGACCACAATGTGCATGTCAGTTTCTGTTTACATGTGAAATGTGCATATCTGACATGCATTTCCTCCCCTGGCGTTCCGGTAGAAAACAACATATAACAGAAACAGAAGGATATGTGTGTATGTGTGTGTGTATGTGTCTGTGTGTGTGTGTGTCTGTGTGTGTGTGTGTGTGTGTGTGTGTCTGTGTCTGTGTCTGTGTGTGTGTGTGCGTGTGTGTGTGTGTGTGTGTGCTATGGCGATTATTGTTCTAATCTCTTCAAGGCATCTCCCATCAGATGTTATGACTGTTCCGAGATAATTGTATCGATTCACTTGTTGAAGAATATTCCAATTTACTTGTATATTACATTGTGGTACTTCGTTCTTCCCAGTGATGACCATAACCTGTGTCATTTTACAATTTAATTCTAACCCCGGCTGCTCACTGTGTACAACAACCGCATGTACTAATTGTTGCAGATCCTGCTCATTGTCTGCAATCAATACTGTCATCAATGGCACCTTGCCGTCTTGACAGACGATAGTTTGTGCTTCAAAAAGGCATAATATCTTTTACCTATGGCGGTAGCGAATGTGACTGATAAGGCCGATTCGCGGTGTAAATGTTCGTTCACAGTGGGTGCATGTGAACACGTGATCATTTCCACCATCATGCACCATCTTACGTCTCACACGCTCGGTGTGTGACTTATCTGCAATAATTTTCTCCTTTGTCTTTATTCCATTTCTGATGTTTGCCCTCCATGCAACACGTACAGCGGCGACTCGCTCCCAATGTGCATGTATCAATCATGTCCCGATTACACACATCTTTGTATCGTAGTAGAGGCCGACCCTGAGATTTCTTACCCATTTGTAATTCACCAAAAAAGATGTGCTTTTGAATTATGCCATCATCCATCCTCCTAACATGTCCTATCCATCTAAGTCTACGAAGACTGAGCATGGAATAAGCCGTCACACAACCTGATCTTTCCAATTCTTCAGTATATGTGATTTTGTCTTGCCACTTAATACCAAGAATTCTTCGCAGACACCGCATATGAAAGCCTCAAGCTGGGCAGCCCCGGCCAGACTCTGGCGACTCTGGTGCTAGGGGTTATATGTAGCCCAGAAGTGTTACTTGACTGAACAGGTGTGCTATGGCTTTTTCTACCATCATTATGCCTATATATTATAGTGACTAAGTAGA
The DNA here is from genome assembly GCA_963921405.1 of Cepaea hortensis. Lineage (NCBI taxonomy): Eukaryota > Metazoa > Mollusca > Gastropoda > Stylommatophora > Helicidae > Cepaea > Cepaea hortensis. The sequence continues at coordinate 34,405,859 of OY992880.1, forward strand.
TCTATGATGTGATGATTTCATCCTCATGTTGGTAGACATGAGGAATGTCTGAGAGGCAGGTGACAGGGTGGAGATGCTGGTAGTCTTTGTTGTAGTTGAGTACTCACACCAACCTCTCCGTGTTTCAGGATCTGTTATTACTATACAGAAGAAGATTCAAGAGCTGCACCATGAGCTCTATGGGCCCACTCATTCCAGTGCCTATCCAGAAGTTGATTGAGGCCATACTGGGAGTGGTTGTTTGATTCTGCGAGATCAATGTTGGAAGGAGCTGAGTGCTGAATAAGTCGGTAGGTCTAGGTTAGGACCTCCGTCAAGAGTCCGACGAGTGGCATCCGATCCTGAGAGGATCCAACACTGAAACGTCTGGTGATTCAAGCCAGTGAAGCACTGGTGACATTCAGTCTCTGTGTAAACCTTGGTAATTGCAAGGGAGTGACCTTTCAAGTTGTGCCGAGTGATCATTGTTACCGGTCGCCATGACCTGTGTTATATGCTTCTGGCCCGGCTGGGTTATGGGACACCATGTATCAGTTGATGCTTACATAGTGTTTTTACATTGGTTACCTTTATGAAGCCAACATGTGGTCCAGTGAACTAGGACATTGATTACAACATTGGTGGAAACACCTGAGTGACATGGTTGTGAAGGTAGGGAGTTACCTCATGCCAACGTTATGAACTGTTGACAATGTTTGTGAAGGTAGGGAGCTACCTCATGCCAACGTGATGAACTGTTGACAGTGTATGCTAGGTTGTGATTACTACCTATGGATCAGGGTAGGTACATGATACTGTGTGAAGATCTATTGTCCAAGGACATGGAACTAAGGTGAAGTGTCTAGTCACCTGATAGACTTTACCAGTGACATTGTGTGTTCGTGTGGAGCAACCGCGTATTGTGTAGGTGACATATCAGTGTTGGGTCACTGATGAGATAGAAGAGTGACCTGGCTCTTGTGTATTTTGAGACGGTGCTACATGTATTTTTTCTGCAAGTGGGAGACCGCTAATGTTCTAGGGTCGGCCCAGACTTCATCAAGAGTGTGACGAGGGAAATAGTAGGACAGCAAGGAAGGATCCTTGTTCAGCAGTGCAGTGTCAGTCAGGCAGTGGTACTGCGCTTGATCAGCCCTTGCTTGGTTCTCTGGGTGAAGAGGGAACTTTGGAGAGGCAGCAGACCTTGGAGTTCCAGTCCACTGGAGGAGCCTGGGTGAGTCGCTACCACGACTGGACAACCGCACGAGCTATCGTCCGCCTCCATGATGAATACTCATCTGCGTCTTTGATCTTGTACATAGTTCTTCTAGTCTGGCTTTCAGCCATCCTTCTCTGTGTTGTGGTTGACGTAGCTCAGAATTAAATTTTTGTTCTCTTAGCTATGACTTTGTGCATCGATATGACTGGTATCTGGTCCGAGCCCCCTTGGGGTTTGGAACCCTAGGTGAGGGAGGGAAGGTTAAGCTGTCCCGGCTTGTGTGGGGCCTGGTAGATGTAGAGTGCTATTGAGGTGGTTGGAGCAAAGGCAGGGGATTGTATCTATCGTGGCAAACCAGACCAAGCCCCGGTGGTTTTGTCACAAGATAGAGTGGGGGCTCGTCCGGGATCTTCTCTTTGTTCTGACATCTCGTAGGAATAGGTTATAGTGTCATCTGTCCTATACCTATTATCTACTTGACGAGTAGGGCTACTGAAACCTTTCTCTTCGACGTGGACAGACATTTAGTTAAGTTAGTATAGATACATAGTTACAGTGTTGGTTGGAGTACAGTTAGCATTGTGATTGGGTATTGCATATCTATACTGATACAAAGTTACACTAAGCATGGCTACTCGTACTTTAGATTTAGCTAAGGTGCGGGCATCTGCAACTGAGATGGGATTGGAAGGTGAGGAGTTCAAGGCCTATGTACTGGAAGTAGAGAGAGACTTCAGAGCAGAAGAGAGGGAGAGAAGAAAGTCAGAAATTGAGCTGGAAGCTCGAAAGGTAGCACTTGAAGAGCAAAAGTTGGTGGTAGGCCAACAGGCACAAAAACTGGCAGCTGACATAGAGTCTAAGAAATTAGATGCTAGGAAGTTGGAAATGGAACATGAGTTCCGTATGAAGCAACTTGAGGTAGAGGCTAAATCGCTTGGTGAGTCTGAGGGAGCAGTAGGTGGAGTAGCTTTACCTAGCTCATCAGTAGCCAGCAGACCAGCTTACCATGCTATGAAATGGCCGTTTCCACCATTTGAACCGGACCAAGAGAAGATAGATCAATTCTTAGAGAAGTTCGAGGCAATGTGTAAAGCTATGGGTTTAGAGCCTGAGCGTTGGAATCTTAAGCTTTCACAAGGACTCCGTGGCACCGCGTACGAAGTGTATGCGCGTCTTCCCCCAGGGATGGAAAATGATTATCCAACCCTGAAATCGGCTCTTTTAAAAAGATTCGAAATGACAGCCCATGCTTACAGGCGGAGGTTCAGAACTTCCAAGAGAGAACCAAGTGAGATGTTCTCGGCCTATAGTGTGAGGTTGAACTCATACCTGTTGAAGTGGATGGCATTGGCCAATTTCAAAGAGGATTATGAGAGTCTGAGAGAGTTGATGGTGGTGGATCAAATGAAAATGCAGATGTCCAAGCCTTTAAGGAATTTCTTAGGGGAAAATGGGGCGGAAAGGCTAGACATAGTAAATAAGTTAGCTGAAAGGTATGTGGAAGTCTATGGTGAGACTGGGGATTCCAGTCAGACTGATTCACAGAAAAGGCAGAAGGGGCTTGATCAGAAGCCCAAGACCAAAGGTCCCAAAGAATCATCCAATGTAGCAGATCCTGTGGTAAAAGACTCTGGTAAGAAACCCGATAAGCAAAGCCCTCCCGCCTCCCCAAAACGGAAGTGGAGTAAGAGGTGGTGTAAGCACTGTAAGTCTCCTTCCCATAATACTGTAGATTGTCCGAGGAAGCCAAAGGACTTGCACTTTGCGTGTCTCGCCTCTACTAGAGGTAGACCTAGCGAGACCACACCTAAGGGTCGGGAGAAACCAAAGTCTAAGAAATCACCTGTGATCGAAACGATAGAGGTGAATGGGAAGCAGGTGGAATGTCTATACGATACAGGATTGCAGTTTGAAGCTGTAATCTCATCCCACCTTGTGAGCCCAGGGCAGCTCACCGGCGAGACAAGAGAATTTCAGCTGGCCATGAGGAGCTCCGTAGCTATGGACTTGCCGATTGCTCGGATTGACATTCGGTGCAGGTATGTTACGGGTAGCATCCAGGCGGCTGTGCTGCCTGATCCTATTTACCCTTTGATCCTAGGTCGTCCGTATGTATTCCTGGGGGACCCCAGGGAACATTGTCTAGTGAGCGCTAGGCAGGCCAGGGCTAAGGATGGAAAAAGGCAGTGTGGTAAGGAAATAGACCATTCTCTTGCGAGGTTAGTGAGCAGTGCTCAAAGTAGGGACCCGACTTTGCGTCCTTACTTACTGGAGGTGTCCCAAAGTTCTGTCCCGCCAACTCCGGGTCAGTTCTATGTAGAAAACCGGTTGCTTTATCGTAGAGCCGGGCAAGGGGATAGCCAGTACGGTCAGATGGTAGTCCCTACTGACTACAGATCCCGCTTGATACATAGAGTGCATACCTTATCCTTAACCGGACATAAGGATGTGGGGACAACAGTCCAGTGTCTTTCCAGCCACTACCACTGGCCTGGAATGACAGGCGACGTGCGGAGATATATCCGGTCGTGCCCAACGTGTTGTCTGGCAGCACCAAAGCACAAGACCAAAAACGGTTTATCTCTGCAGATTGGAGATAGGGTTCTCGCGCTTCTCCCAATCGAGGGGGCGGAATTCGAACTCGGATGGCAGGGCCCTTTTCCTGTGGAGCGGATAATGTCCCGATCCACGTATGAGGTGAAGGTCCGCGGGGAATTGCGTAAGTTCCATTGTACTTTCCTTCAGAATTTGGAGAGGTCCGAGGTAGTTTCTCCACAAGATAGTGCGACTACCATCGCGCTAGATTCGGTTCTGGGTCCAGACGAGGGCGAGGAAGACTCAGTCCTACGCAGTACATCCGGTGGGGAGGGTCTGCGGTCTCCTGAGCGTTCAACCGTAGATAGGGCGAACGGGCTCCGTCGGGTAGAGGCCCATGGTGTTAAGCACACTGGGAATCGAGGTCGGACAGGCGATGTCACATCTGGCACGACGGGATCGTCGGGTGACTCGATACGCCGACAGGCTCACTGTCCTTACTCGCGGGAGAGAAGGCAGGAGCAAGGGTACTCCAGACGAACCTGGAGTAAGCGACCATTCATTTCGGTCGACATCCGCGAACAGTCCACGAAGGTGATGCCTAGTCGGGATAGGAAATATCCTATTGTCGGAAGGGACGAACGAACCTTCAGTAAAGTAACCGATGGCCTGCAACAGGTGGATGCGGAACAGTCCAGTGTAGACAGATCCTGTAAGCCAATCACCAGGCCGTTACGTTTCGGGCCTAATCGCTGGAGATAACGTATGTTTGAGGCGGTGGTGGGTGATCCAGCATCCATACCATTCTGGTGGATCTCCGCAGGGAAAGTGAATGTTATGGAACGTCTTTTCCTGGGAATCCAATCTTGATAGAGTAGAGGTTCAGAGTTCAGACCGATCTTTGTCTAGTGAGTTCGACCGGGTCGGCCATCTTAAGTGGGGGCCTATGTGACGAAACGGATAAAGAACGGCAGATCTCTGCATAATATCCCTTTGAAGGGAGTGCGATGCGTTGGTCTCCCTTGAATTAATATCAATTAATAGGGGATTCCCCATCGGAAAATAGTGCGGGGCGGAGCTATTCTAGTTATTTATGGAAAATCTAGAATGTTCTCCCAAGTGCGTACCTGGTAGAGATCTCTAAGTTCACGCGTGCTTCGTGCAGCACGGGGTGGGGAAACTTATCGTGACTCTGGTTTTCTTCATGTATCATGAAAGTCACGCGGCCCGTGTAGGCGAGTGGAAGGCGCACTGACTTTGTCGTGAGCAGTCGCCCACCAAACCTCAGCGTAGACAGATCGCAGCCAACAGGCTGTTGTAATTTGGATGTCAATATTCGCGGCCAGTGCGGACATATACAGTCAAGGTTGTGATTCTTCAATCACAGGTTAGTTGAGTACTTATTCTATGATTTAATTGTTGTCGTAATGCCGTGCTGAGTCCCCGGAATGAATTAATTGCCATCGCAAAATTGAGTTGTCGCGTAGAGTTATCCGTTACAGTTGGCGGTTGCATTTTTAAGTAGGCTTTATCGATCAGCAATGTAATGTGTTACCTGACGGAACAAGCCGTGTTCCACAGCGAGTGGTGTGTAAATAAAATAGGCCGAACGATGTGCGTTACAGTGTGTAGCAGTTACGGGTTTGGTTTATTCATTACACAGGCAAGGCGACAGTTTGTCCGTCATGACATCAACATGCTAGACGCGGTAAATGATAAGGTAGAGCTTAGTATTAGAAATGTGTAATGTGCTTCGTGACATTAGAATGGTAACGTAATTGTTCTATCAGTGATGGTGATTTTTCGAGGAATCAAGGTGAAATCAGCAGGGGTGTATTTGCTGTGTGCAGATAGCAGTGTTATTCCGCGTAAGCCGAATGACGTTGCATCGGTAGGATAACAATTGATAAGAAGTATTCATGATACTATTGTTACTGCTTGTTGTCATGTCCGTACGCAAGGATGACCGTGCGTGTTCCATCTTACGTTTGTCTAGGCAGCGGGAGGTAGGCCGGTAACCCCAACCCGATCGGTAATAGGTCCGACCCCATGCAATCGTGCATATCCGATGAATGAACATACCCGATCGAGAGTGATGCGGCACTCCGTAATTCGAGGCCGAGGTGTCTAGATAGATCGAGGTTTGAACCTAACCGTTTCTGTCTCTAATATTCTACTCTTCTGGAACCCTGACTCGGTTCATGGAGTACTTGGAGTACTGCCGTGAGGTAGTAGTTGGGAGGGGCATAACCCCCCCAAAAAAAGGTGGAGCCAGAGTTTGGTAGTGGAGTCTGGAGGTTTGCTACATTGGATGACGTGACTTAAGTCGTCACGGGACAAGGTACACGGGACCCACAGTAGCTGTGGGAAAGTGTTATGGTGGATGGCCACCACTGCTCTGCTCGACCGGCACAGGTATGACTGACCTGAAAGATAGTCAGTGAATACAAGGGCAACTCAGGATCTGGGGCAGGGATCCCAGACCTGACACTATGGCTGTGATATGATTTTGTTATTTAAGTGTAACAAGTCCTGAGTTCTCCTTAGTTAATGCTATAGTAGGGAATTATCAGGAGTATAATTCATTATGTACATATAGTTATTAATGTGTGTAATGCATCAGTCCATGGGTTAAGGGATTGATGAATTGATGAGTCGGTCAGGAAGATGTCCGGCTGGACACCTTCTCGATACAGTAATCCCTACACTGAAAGGAAAGTCAGTGTATATGTTGATTGATGATGGGAGATGAAACCGGATTGGACTGGCACCAGGCGAAGGATGCTTGACAGAGTCATACAGTCGACTCTGGTGCTAGGGGTTATATGTAGCCCAGAAGTGTTACTTGACTGAACAGGTGTGCTATGGCTTTTTCTACCATCATTATGCCTATATATTATAGTGACTAAGTAGATCTATGATGTGATGATTTCATCCTCATGTTGGTAGACATGAGGAATGTCTGAGAGGCAGGTGACAGGGTGGAGATGCTGGTAGTCTTTGTTGTAGTTGAGTACTCACACCAACCTCTCCGTGTTTCAGGATCTGTTATTACTATACAGAAGAAGATTCAAGAGCTGCACCATGAGCTCTATGGGCCCACTCATTCCAGTGCCTATCCAGAAGTTGATTGAGGCCATACTGGGAGTGGTTGTTTGATTCTGCGAGATCAATGTTGGAAGGAGCTGAGTGCTGAATAAGTCGGTAGGTCTAGGTTAGGACCTCCGTCAAGAGTCCGACGAGTGGCATCCGATCCTGAGAGGATCCAACACTGAAACGTCTGGTGATTCAAGCCAGTGAAGCACTGGTGACATTCAGTCTCTGTGTAAACCTTGGTAATTGCAAGGGAGTGACCTTTCAAGTTGTGCCGAGTGATCATTGTTACCGGTCGCCATGACCTGTGTTATATGCTTCTGGCCCGGCTGGGTTATGGGACACCATGTATCAGTTGATGCTTACATAGTGTTTTTACATTGGTTACCTTTATGAAGCCAACATGTGGTCCAGTGAACTAGGACATTGATTACAACATTGGTGGAAACACCTGAGTGACATGGTTGTGAAGGTAGGGAGTTACCTCATGCCAACGTTATGAACTGTTGACAATGTTTGTGAAGGTAGGGAGCTACCTCATGCCAACGTGATGAACTGTTGACAGTGTATGCTAGGTTGTGATTACTACCTATGGATCAGGGTAGGTACATGATACTGTGTGAAGATCTATTGTCCAAGGACATGGAACTAAGGTGAAGTGTCTAGTCACCTGATAGACTTTACCAGTGACATTGTGTGTTCGTGTGGAGCAACCGCGTATTGTGTAGGTGACATATCAGTGTTGGGTCACTGATGAGATAGAAGAGTGACCTGGCTCTTGTGTATTTTGAGACGGTGCTACATGTATTTTTTCTGCAAGTGGGAGACCGCTAATGTTCTAGGGTCGGCCCAGACTTCATCAAGAGTGTGACGAGGGAAATAGTAGGACAGCAAGGAAGGATCCTTGTTCAGCAGTGCAGTGTCAGTCAGGCAGTGGTACTGCGCTTGATCAGCCCTTGCTTGGTTCTCTGGGTGAAGAGGGAACTTTGGAGAGGCAGCAGACCTTGGAGTTCCAGTCCACTGGAGGAGCCTGGGTGAGTCGCTACCACGACTGAACCACGAAACAATAGACCTGTCCTCTCACTTACTTATCATCCCCACAATATTGCTGCCAAGAATATCCTTTTGAAACATCTATCCATTCTCCGGGCGGAATCGACCACTCGTGATGTCTTCTCAGAGGCTCCTCTAGTGGCATATAAGCGGGATCGTAACCTCAGAGATGTGCTGGTCCATAGCAGGCTACCCCAACCTCACCAGTCTCCTCCTGGCACGGTGGCGTGTCTTCGATCGGTTTGCAAGACCTGTCCATACGTACTTCAAACCCAGAGTCTGACATTCCCTAAGACGACCTTCCACATCCGTGAGGGTTTCTCATGCATCAGTCGCAACGTCATCTATGCGATTACCTGCACACGTTGCGACATGAGATATGTCGGTGAGACAGGATTACGTCTTGGGGACAGATTTCGACAACATCTTTCTGACATCACCAGCGGCGCCCAGAAACCAGTATCCATACATTTCAACAGTCCTGACCACCATGGCGTAGCCGACATACAGGTCACGGCCATCAAATCATGCGCATCCCACGAACGGGATCGGAAGACATTGGAACACCGTCTCATCTTCCAGTTGGGCACACTCTCCCCTCACGGCCTTAATGTCCAACACAGCTTCATTTAACTTCCCACCCCACCGTCCAACCCCTAGCTTACAGTCCACCATCTGGGTACGTGCAGATCCTTTATATGACATCACAGTCAACTCTCTTGGTGGATTTGCGTTCGGTGTTTTGCCATCATTTTCTGAACGACCGCCACTCATGCCTCTCTGTGTGTACTAACACTATATAGGTTTCCACAGCGGTGTTTCGAGCGCTTAACGATAATTGCTAATTGTCATCTGCGTCCGTAACATCTTTGCCGGTCTCTAATTTAACTTTTCCGCACACATGGGCGCGTCTCCACCCCACTCCCTTCCCGCTTGACCTTTGACCCGTGTACCATACATCCGGTCTATTGATCCACTGGCGCCCTACGTGTGTCAGACCTTCCAAGCTAGGACACGGTATTCAGATGAGTACATTCAATTTTAATTAGTTTAATAGTTTAATATTGTCATAGTGTGTTTCATGTAGTTTTGTGTTGGTTTGTATTTGTTTGTCCTGTGCTGACGAAGGCTTTGGCCGCAACGTCCAATTTGTCTCTTGTAGTCGTGTTTCAGTAAAGCTCACAATCTACTTCTCGTTTATTTGGGTGATTCATTCATTACCACGACTGGACAACCGCACGAGCTATCGTCCGCCTCCATGATGAATACTCATCTGCGTCTTTGATCTTGTACATAGTTCTTCTAGTCTGGCTTTCAGCCATCCTTCTCTGTGTTGTGGTTGACGTAGCTCAGAATTAAATTTTTGTTCTCTTAGCTATGACTTTGTGCATTGATATGACTGGTATCTGGTCCGAGCCCCCTTGGGGTTTGGAACCCTAGGTGAGGGAGGGAAGGTTAAGCTGTCCCGGCTTGTGTGGGGCCTGGTAGATGTAGAGTGCTATTGAGGTGGTTGGAGCAAAGGCAGGGGATTGTATCTATCGTGGCAAACCAGACCAAGCCCCGGCGGTTTTGTCACACTTGCATATTAGTGTCTCATATACCATCACATACACTCACTTGACAGAATATGTAGTTTCTCGGGAAAATGCAAAAAATAGAAAAGCGAATGAGAAAGTTCTACCAATATATATATATATATACATATATATAAACTGTAGATTGATTAGAGAAAATAGACGCAGAAAGTCGGGACTTTTTGGACACTTTACGAGGAGAAATAAACAGAACACTTTGTGACAACTGGTAAAACTGGTGGCACATGGCATAAACGGCATAAGAACACAGAGCTGATCCACGACTCTGGTGATCATGTGAGATGGTGAACCAACACCACCCACGCTTATCGAGATGACCCATTGCAAATTGCCTTTCCGTATACAAATTGTACATGTATTTATACATTTCCCCATTTATCACTATTTTCCGAACTCTGTATAATTTTCCATCTCTACAACAGATATTATATGACTTAGTTATATCCAGAAAGAAGGTCACCGCTTTCTCTTTCTTTCTGAAACACTTTTTAACTTCGAGTCCCAATATGGTCTACAGCAGTACGTTCTGCTCTGAATCCTGACTGCGTTTGCTATACATTTCATCTTTGTGTCCATAATATTTCCAGGTGTGATGTCAGTGATCATGGTCTGCACTTGTTTGTATTTTGTTGTTTCTTTCCTGCTTTCAGTATTGGTAAAACCGTGACTTTCTTTTATGTTCTTAGTACGTTTTAAGTGACTTAATTTTGTTATAGTATTGTCATTATTTATATGGTCCTTCTAGGCATTTTGTTTCGTAATATGTGTGCTTTCCACTTATCTTTTTTGAAAAGGATTCCAGTTAACCTTTGTCGAAATTAAAAGTAGATTTATTAGATCATGTTTGCAAGTCAGTCAGTCAGCCAGTCAGTCAATCAGTCAGTCAGTCAATCAGTTAGTCAATCAATCAGTCAGTCAATCAATCAATCAGTCAGTCAATAAATCAATCACTCAGTCAATCAGTCTATCAGTCAGTCAATCAATCAATCAGTCAGTCAATCAGTCAGTCAGTCAATCAGTCACTCAGTCAATCAGTCAGTCAGTAAAAACCCCTTTTCACGAGGTAAGGCTCACTTGGCATATAGTGATAGGCCCAAATGTTTGTAATGCGGTCAGTACTCGGTGGGTGATGTGGTCAGTATCGCACCAGCCGCCTTTACTTCCCAATACATTTCCTGATACTCAGGTCATTTTTAACGAATTGAATCCGCCCGGAAGCAGATGACAGCCATGACCACAGCACAGAGCCGACTTAGTCAGGCAACTATTCTACCGCTGCTCCCAGATCCTGTTTGTGTTTCTGGTTTATTCTTTTTGCTCATTCTTTTTGGGAGGTGGTCACTATCTGTGTTCTTTCTAATTTCCCCCTGCCAAGTTTCGTGTTGCTCATTTTCTGGTGTCAAAATATGTAGCCATTTTCTCGGTTATTTCTGTGTATTGTGAATCCGGCCATCTAACTTTATCTCATGGCTGCAGAGTCATTTCTTCTAAAGATAATGTTGTATTCTCTTTGCAATATTGCTTTAATATTTCTGAGAAGTTTTTTTTTTCTCTTCTGCACCTCCATTGAATTATACTCATTCTTTTATTTCCAATTCTATAGTGTAATATAACTATGTAATGTTTAATTTCTTGTTTCTGCGGTTTGCTACACCGATCTGTATCTATTTTTTTTTTCTTCAAAGATTACGGCCCATTATGCTCGCTTAAATTTCTTTTACACCCATCTGCCATTCGTTGTTTGTTAATGTTTTCCGTAACAAACCACATTTTAGACAATGTGTCTAGCTTTCTGTACAAATTTTCGATTACTTTTTTTTCTTAAATCTCGTTTTTCTTTCTTTCTTTCTTTCTTTCTTTCTTTCTTTCTTTCTTTCTTTCTTTCTTTCTTTCTTTCTTTCTTTCTTTCTTTCTTTCTTTCTTTCTTTCTTTCTTTCTTTCTTTCTAGTTCTTGCCACTGTACTATATGTTCACTCGTCCGTGTGGTACAGCAATACATAACTCGACCACAATGTGCATGTCAGTTTCTGTTTACATGTGAAATGTGCATATCTGACATGCATTTCCTCCCCTGGCGTTCCGGTAGAAAACAACATATAACAGAAACAGAAGGATATGTGTGTATGTGTGTGTGTATGTGTCTGTGTGTGTGTGTGTCTGTGTGTGTGTGTGTGTGTGTGTGTGTCTGTGTCTGTGTCTGTGTGTGTGTGTGCGTGTGTGTGTGTGTGTGTGTGCTATGGCGATTATTGTTCTAATCTCTTCAAGGCATCTCCCATCAGATGTTATGACTGTTCCGAGATAATTGTATCGATTCACTTGTTGAAGAATATTCCAATTTACTTGTATATTACATTGTGGTACTTCGTTCTTCCCAGTGATGACCATAACCTGTGTCATTTTACAATTTAATTCTAACCCCGGCTGCTCACTGTGTACAACAACCGCATGTACTAATTGTTGCAGATCCTGCTCATTGTCTGCAATCAATACTGTCATCAATGGCACCTTGCCGTCTTGACAGACGATAGTTTGTGCTTCAAAAAGGCATAATATCTTTTACCTATGGCGGTAGCGAATGTGACTGATAAGGCCGATTCGCGGTGTAAATGTTCGTTCACAGTGGGTGCATGTGAACACGTGATCATTTCCACCATCATGCACCATCTTACGTCTCACACGCTCGGTGTGTGACTTATCTGCAATAATTTTCTCCTTTGTCTTTATTCCATTTCTGATGTTTGCCCTCCATGCAACACGTACAGCGGCGACTCGCTCCCAATGTGCATGTATCAATCATGTCCCGATTACACACATCTTTGTATCGTAGTAGAGGCCGACCCTGAGATTTCTTACCCATTTGTAATTCACCAAAAAAGATGTGCTTTTGAATTATGCCATCATCCATCCTCCTAACATGTCCTATCCATCTAAGTCTACGAAGACTGAGCATGGAATAAGCCGTCACACAACCTGATCTTTCCAATTCTTCAGTATATGTGATTTTGTCTTGCCACTTAATACCAAGAATTCTTCGCAGACACCGCATATGAAAGCCTCAAGCTGGGCAGCCCCGGCCAGATGGGTGCTGATCCGTCACAGCCTGCCTGTTTCAATTAGTGCTTGGGGCTAGGACAAAATCTGAATCGCAGGCTGTAAAACCAATGCACCATGTACTAATAAAAATTTAAAAAAAATAGAAACCTAAAGCTACGGTTTGCAACCTGGAACGTGAGAACCATGTGTCCAGGATTTTCCACTGACTTGACCAATATTGACGATGTGAGAAAAACGGCTGTGATTGATGCCGAACTCAATCGTCTTAACATTGATATTGCTGGCCTGCAGGAGACTCGCCTCACTGAGGAAGTGTCACTCAGGGAAAACAATTACATCTTTTTTTGGAAGGGTAGAGGGCAGGCGGAAAAAAGGCAACACGGTGTGGGCTTTGCAGTGAAGAATTCGCTACTGGGAATGATTGAAATTCCAGCAGGAGAAATGAAAGACTATTATCCCTGCGATTGGCAACCTCTTGTGGGTTTGCCACCATTATTACTGCATATGCACCGACACTCGATTCCTCTGATGATGTGAAGGATTCGTTCTATGAGGAGTTAGACTCCGTGATCAAGGCAGTTCCAAAATCTGACTACATTTATATGCTAGGTGATTTCAATGCTCGTGTGGGCAAGGACTCGAGTTCATGGCCAGTGTGCCTTGGAAAATACAACATCGGTCGCATGAATGAAAATGAGCAAAGGCTGCTGGAACATTGCACCAGTAATGACCTATGTATTACAAACTCCTTTTTTAAAACAAAAGAGATGCATAAGGTCACATGGAAACATCCAAGACCCGGTCATTGGCACCAGCTGGACTTCATCATCACACGGAGACAACATCCGAACCATATATCATTGACTCGAAGTTACCACAGTGCTGACTGTGATACGGATCATTCTTTGGTTGTTGCAAGGGCTAGACTGAGACCAAAGAGAATCTACACAGCTAAACACAAATCTAGCCCCAGGATTAATATTATTAACACTCACGATCCTGAAAAGTGCTTTCAGTTTCAACAGCAACATGAAGACGCTTTCACTGATACACCAGACAATTGTACAGTAATTGAAAAGTGGGGTCAAATTAAGGAAACTCTTTATAAAACTGCCGTAGGGGTTTACGGCACTGTGGATCATAAGAGGCAGGACTGGTTTGCGGCAAACAACGAGACTCTGCAGCCCTTGATTGATAAGAAGAAGAAAGCTCTCTTAAGAAACAAGGAAAGACCAACGCGTAACACTCTGAGTGAGAGCTAAGGCAAGCTAGGAAGGATGTGCAAAAGGCTGCCAGGCAGTGTGCAAATGGTTATTGGATCAAGTTATATGAGTCCATTCAAATCGCAAGTGATAAGGGAAACATAAGAAGCATGTATGAAGGAATAAAGAAAGCCTGTGGTCCAGTGATCAAAAGAAGTGCACCATTGAAAACCTTGACTGGAGAAATCATCACTGATAAGAAACAGCAGATGGATAGATGGGTAAAGCACTATTTGGAGCTTTACTCAAGTGAGACCAAATTAACGGATGATGCCCTCAACGCCATAGAGGCTCTACCAACTCTTGACCACCTGGACACACTTCCCACCATAACAGAAGTTAAGTGTGCTATAAATGAACTTGCATCTGGCAAGGCTCCAGGTAAGGATGGGATTCCAATAGAGGTTATCAGGAGTGGGCAAGATACACTCACTCTACAGATCCGCCAGTTAATAGAGCTATGCTGGCGAGAAGGACAAGTCCCACAGGATTTCAAAGATTCAAGCATCATAACACTGTACAAGAATAAGGGCGATCGGAGCGACTGCTACATCTATACGGGTACCTCACTTCTGTGTTTTGTTGGAAAAGTATTTGCCAGAATTGTTCTGAGCAGACTTCAAGTCCTAGGAGATCAAGTCTACCCCGAATCACAGTGTGGCTTTCGACAGAACTGGTCTACCGTTGATACGATATTCTCATTGCGACAAATGCAAGAAAAATGCCGTGAACAGAATCAACCACTGTTTATTGCCTTCGTCGACCTCACAAAGGTTTGGTCAGTCGTGAGGGTCTGTTAAAGGCAATAAAGAAGATTGGCTGCCCACCAACTCTTCTGTCCATTGTGGAATCGTTCCACACAGGCATGAAGGGTATAATCAAGTTTGATGGTGCAACTTCTGAAGAATTTGAAATGAAGAGTGGAGTTAAGCAAGGTTGTGTACTAACCCCCACCCTCTTTGGAATATACTTTTCACTTCTACTGAAATATGTCTTTCGTGATCAGGATGGTGGTATATACATTCACTCACGCTCAGATGGCGGCCTTTACAATGCTCAGAGATTGAAGGCCAAGACCAAAATTAGGAGGGTACTGATCAGAGAGTTGCTTTTTGCAGATGATGCTGCAGTTACGACCCACACTGAGGACGAATTGCAATGTCTACTATCTACATTCTTCAATGCTTGTTCTGAATTTGGTTTAACAATTAGCAAAAAGAAGACACAGATTATGTCACAAGGTGCACATGGGGTACCATCAATCTTTATTGACGACGCCGAAGTAGAGATGGTAGACCATTTTACATATCGAGGATCAGTGGTAAATAGCAAATTATCCCTAGATCAGGAAATCAACGTCCGGATTGGTAAGGCAGCAACAACAATGAACAGGTTAAGAAAAAGAGTCTAGGAGAACAGGAAGCTTACTGCAAAAACAAAAGTCCTTGTCTATCAAGCCTATGTCCTTAGTACTCTTCTTTATGGCAGTGAAACATGGACAACTTAATCACACCAAGAGAAACGTTTAAACAGCTTTCATATGTGGTGTCTGCGAAGAATTCTTGGTATTAAGTGGCAAGACAAAATCACAAATACTGAAGTATTGGAAAGATTAGGTGGTGTGACAGTTTATTCCATGCTCAGTCTTCGTAGACTTAGATGGATAGGACATCTTAGGAGGATGGATGATGGTAGAATACCAAAGGACATCTTTTTTAGTGAATTACAGATGGGTAAGAGATCTCAGGGTCGGCCTCTACTACGATACAAAGATGTGTGTAAGCGGGACATGATTGATATAGGCATTGATAATGCACAGTCTGAGCAAGTCGCCGCTGAACGTGTTGCATGGAGGGCAAACATCAGAAATGGAATAAAGACAAAAGAGAAAAGTATTGCAGATATAGTCACACACCGAGCGTTTGAGACGTAAGATGGTGCATGATGGTGGAAATGACCACGTGTTCACATGCACCCACTGTGAACGGACATTTACAGCGCAAATTGGCCTTATCAGTCACATTCGCTACCGCCATAGGTAAAAGTTATTATGCCTTTTTAAAGCACAAACTATCGTCTGTCAAGACGGCAATGATATATATATATATATATATATATATATATATATATATATATATATATATATATATATATATATATATATATATACACACACACACATATATACATATATACTTATATACATATACATATATATACACACACACATACACACACGAGTGGAAGTCAATAAGTAAGTCACAAATGGCTGTAGAAAACTAGCTAAATATAATGACAACTTGAAACCAGTTTATATACATTTATATACATACATTGTCTCTTTATTTCTCAACATAATTTACACCAAAATTGATGCAATTAGCCATCGTTTTATCAGTCCTTCCAAACCGGCTGCATAGAACTGCGTGCTCTGTTTTCTAAACTTAGTGTTCACTTCACATTTAACTTCGGCATCATTCGCGAAATGTCTCCCACCAAGGGTTTTCAGTGGACCAAAAAGGTGGAATCGGTAGGGGCGAAGTCGGGGCTGTAAGGTGGATGTTCCAAAACATCCCACCTTAGTTGTTAATTTTCTCCTGAGTTAATCAAGCCGTATGGGGTCTGGCATTGTCATGAAGAAGCAACAATCATCTAGTTAGTAGTCCTGGAAATTTCAATCATCATGCATTATACTGTATGCTGAACCATGTGAGCACCCTATTACAGATGCTACAGAGTCTATCGTTACGCACCTGTCACCTCTAATCATCTCCTCCACCCGCTGCAGGGATGCGTCTGTTGCAATCTCAACAAGACGACCAGATCGGATTTCGTCAACAATTTTAGAGAGTCCTTGAGAAAATTTTTCTACCCAGCTATGCACCCCCGATGGTGTTTCCACCTTGTCGTGGTGGGGGAGCTTGAGTTTCTCAATGACCCTGAGAGCTATGCCGGCGGTAGCGTAGCTGCCAGCAGGGCCTCCCAAGCCGGACAGGTCAAAGGGTAGAGAACAGACAAAGAGAAACACCCTGGTCCTCCAGGTTGGGGGTTGAAGCGTGGGGTTAACATCCCCACCTTTGTAAAAACCTTTCTTTGTTACGAAACAAATACATGAGCCTCGATATCGGACTGACTTATCTGGACAACGACCTTGGAACGTTAAAGGACTTTTGAGATTTGGAACATGGAATGTACGGACACTATATCGAGCTGGAGCGGCCGAAGAACTAACCCGGGAGCTGGTTGAATATCAAATGGATATAACAGCAATTCAAGAAATAAGGTGGCCAGGAGAAAGTACTTTAGAGCGAAATGGAATGATTATAATATATGGAGGAAACACCCAAAATAAACATGAATTAGGAACAGGATTTGTCATTTTAAAAAAAGAGTTATGGGGGAACGTTTTAAACTTTAAAGCTTTTAATGACAGGATTAGTAAATTACGAATAAAAGGTAAATGGAAAAATATAACGATGATTAATGTACATGCACCTACTGAAGAGAAAGAAGATGATATTAAAGAAGACTTTTATAATGATCTGGAAGATGTCATAGAAGAAACCCCCAAACAGGACATCCTGATTGTGCTGGGAGACTTCAATGCAAAAATAGGTAGAGAGCAAACTAATAAAAAAGTGGCTGGTATGGAAAGCCTACATACAACTTCAAATGAAAATGGATGGAGAGACATCAACCTGGCAGAAGCCAAAAGACTGCAGATTAGCAGTATCAGACTACAAAGAAAGGATATACACAAGCAAACTTGGAAATCATGTGACAAGAGAACCTATAATCAAATAGATCACATTTTAATTAACAACAGAAATGCATCAAATAAACAGCAAGTCAGAAGTTATAGAGGAGCTGAGTGCCACAGTGACCACTTCCTCGTTGGAGCAAAATTTAAAATAAAACTTAAGAGAGCTTTCTATACTAAATTACAAAGATTACACCCAACATATAACAGAGAAAAACTGCAAGACATTACAGTCAAAGAGAAATTTACAGATGAACTAAAATGTAAACTTGAAACTCTGCAAAACCCTTCGGAGGAAAACGTTGACCAAACTTGGTTGAACATCAAGAATACAATTCAATCTACCGCAGAAGAATGTCTCGGTGTGTTAACCACGCATAGAAAGAACAGATGGTTCAATCAAAAATGTGAAGAAGCAGTCATTAGGAAGAAGAATGCCAGACATGTATGGTTAAATGACATCAGTAACATCCAAAAGGAAGAGCATTATAGAAATGAATGTAAAGAGGCTACAAAAATAGTCAGACAGCAGAAGCGAGAATATATGAGTAATATAATCAAAGATATGGAAACTAATCACCAGAAAAATTAATCCAGAAATTTTTTTAAAGAACTGAAGTCAATGAAACGAGGGCACCAACATAACACATATGGTTTAAAAGACAAAAATGGGAATATGATAAATACCAATGAGGAAATGTGCAACACATGGAAACGGTATTTTATTGAATTACTAAATTGTGAAGCTCCAAGTAACATTTTCCCACAGGAAGAGGTTCTAACATGCGAACCACAAATTGAAGAACCTACATTTCAAGAAATCCTATATGTAATCACACGACTTAAAAACAATAAGGCAACTGGGACTGATGGAATTGCTGCTGAATTTATAAAGGCAGGTGGCCATGCATTACATCTAAAGCTATACGAACTAGATGTTTACTGACTGCCCTAACAACAAACTACGTCACGACTTGAGCATCTCTCTCCTCATCCCATCCTGATGCTCAAGCGTGCTGTAGCTTTGCACAGCTAACTAATACATTCTGCTACAATATCACTACTGTCCACAAGCTATAAGATACTATCCGCAGTATTACTAAATAGACTAAAACCATATTTAGAAGACATATTAGGTGACTACCAGGCGGGTTTTAGACAAAACAGATCAACAATAGATCAGATATTTATCTTACCACAAATAGCCGAGAAACATTGGGAATATAAAAGAGATCTCCATAAAATTTTTTTGGATTTTAAAAAGGCTTATGATAGTGTCCATAGGAATAGTCTATGGGATGCTATGCGGGAATTTGGAATACCAAGGAAGTTAATCAACATGACCAGACTATGCATGGAAGATACTTATAATATAGTAACATATAAAGGCAGGAAATCAGACCCTTTCCAAATAACATCTGGCTTGAAACAGGGTGATGCACTATCGCCGCTACTCTTCAATCTGGCTCTAGAGAAAGTTGTAAGGAAGATTAAGGAGGAATGTGATATTGGAGGAACATCCAAGCTGCTTGGTTATGCAGATGATATAGATATTATAGGGCGAAGTGAACAAAAGACATTGGAAATATTGACTCACTTAAAGGAAAAAGCCCAACAGATGGGGCTGGTTATCAACCAAGATAAGACAGAATATATGGTAATTTCAAGAGACGGAATGGCTAAAAACTCTGGCCACATACAAATAGATAATATGACCATTAAAAGAACGGAAACATACAAATACCTGGGTACAATCTTCAACTGCTCCAACATCATAAGGGAATAAATACAAACTAGAATCAACTCTGGAAATAAGATATACTATGCACTACAACATCTACTAAAATCAAAGGCGCTATCTCGTAACACCAAAATCACAATATACAAAACACTGATCAGACCAGTTGTGCTGTATGGCTCTGATACCTGGAGTACAACGAAAGGAGACGACGCCTTGTTACAAACCTTTGAGAACAAAATTTTAAGACGCATCTTTGGACCCATTAGGGATACACAAAGTGGAGAGTGGAAAAGAAGAAGTAACAAAGAAATTTATGATCTGTTTAAGTCCCCGCTAATCACTGGTATCATGAAGGCTAATAGACTACAATGGCTGGGGCATATAGAAAGAATGGAAGATAATAGGGAATCAAAACTCGCTTACACTCAGGAAATAAATGACCGTAGACCCCGAGGTAGACCAAGAAGACGGTGGAGAGATAATACATGTACAGACCTAGAAGCACTTGGAATCAACGACTGGCAAGAGAAGGTCCACCATTGAGACGAATGGAGACGGATTGTATTTGCAGCAAAGAACCTCAATTGCTCGGAAAGCTGAAGAAGAAGAAGAAGAAGAGCTATGCACCATTTTACGGGACAAACATATGTCAGCATAAAGAGGAAGCATTTCCTTATGAATGTTCTTTGCAGACAGTCCTTTTGCCCACAAAAAATAAAAACGCACAACACCAAGTTGCTCTTTGGTTGTATACTCCGTAAGTACAGTCGCCATTTTGTTTATGCGCATGCGCATGAGACACCTAGCGCCAAGTAGCGCCACCTGACGAACGGGAATATAATGTTCAACGTTGTTGTCACCTAATGACACCTGTAGAAAACACCAACTACATTTACCTGCCATCCCACAGAACTGTGTGACTTACTTATTGACTAGCCCTTGTATGTTTGTATGTATGTATATATATATATATATATATATATATATATATATATATATATATATATATGTGTGTGTGTGTGTCAGTGTGTGTGTGTGTGTGTGTGTGTCAGTGTGTGTGGCGTAGCGTTAGTGAAACACAGTTTGACAATTTCAGTACATATCAGGTCAGAGATCAAAATCAGCCGCGAGCGATTTGGGAGCAGCAATCTTTGCGTTCATTTCGAAATCGATGACAAACTACTGAACACAAAATTGCCCTATAAATCACAAAACAATCAACAGAAGCTGTGTGTGATTGCAACACCCTCTAAAGGACATTCAACTTTTTAAAATATTTAAGTCCACATTTATATGCATATGTGAGTGTGCATGTGAGCCTGTGTTTGTGGCATGCACATGCAATTAAAAATTACCATTCACAATTCTTACCCATAATAAAACAACAATATCCTCGGAACATAATGAAACGCAAGTACTATTCCAATATTCCAAGTTAGCACTCAGAGAAACTAGAATGGACGACTGATAAATAGTGCCTACAACTTAGGAAGTCTTCAAACTTTGGCCTCAAAAGTATCTTATACTTGTGGCAGGTCACTAGGCATTTATAACGCTGTAGCAATGAAAAGAACTGGTTTTAACCTTACTATGTTTCCGGATGCCATGAATGTTACGACTCTGTGCGCAATGGATCAATCAATCATTTAAAGCTATACGTTAACTTTTTATCTTGCTGATAACACAAGCTACCAAACTAAGGTACAGGTACAGGTAACTAGAAAACACATACCCTAGCGTTGTGTAGTGTTAAGCCTTCACATATTCTAGGTCAACTTCACGTGGATGGGATGACCAATTCCCTTTCTGGTTGCTGTTCTTTACTAGAAAATTCCCAAACAATTCTGAACATTATCTGGCGCGCATTTTATAAGCTTGTGTCTCCCTAGAACCGAAATCCACGTTGCATGATCGAGACAAGAATACTGAGCTGATCCACGACATATTCAGAATGTCTTTTTCTATTCTTGGATGCAAAAAAATTCTCTGAATTTTTCTTTAATATTTAAAACTCAAAACTTGACATATTACCCTATAGTGTTTGTGTAATCCTCCGTTATTCACATAAGTAAGTAGTCAAAGACAAGATCCATGTTCTCAGTGTCTTGTTACTTGTATGAGTTTGCTGCTGTTGTGCCAAAGGCCCTCCAAGCACATATTACATTCATGATCAAGTACCAGGTCCTTTGCAGAGCGACGGTGATCTGGAAGCTTCTCTTAGTCTTGCCAGTTCTCTCGCCTCATGCAATGACATACCCAAGGTGTTTGCAATGTCCTGTATCCATCTTTGTTGTAAAATTACTTAAGCAAATATGTGATCTAGTTTTACGTGCATCCATGTATTCCTGCATATGGGATTCAGTTATTAAAACTTACATATACAAATGTCTTTAAGAGTCTTAAAAGTCAAGACGGTCGGCTTCATTACACCGAACTAAAAATTATTGACTATCTACGTGTAATTTCTCTAATAAATTTACGGTGTTAATTTATTTCTTGTAAGATTTGCTCATTGGTTTTTCTGTCCGTTCGTGGTACTCTTGACATTTTCTTCAGAAACCACATTTCCACTGCCAATGGATATATCTCAGCTTGTCTGCATTTTGTCCAATCCTCATATACAAAAGCACATACAAAAGCACTTCAACACTCCTCCACTCTTTCATTGTCATTTGACAATGTTTTTTTTAACTCTATGTGAATGAACATGCAAAATAGATAACTGATATGCGAAAGTTGAGTGGTTGGAAGGGCCGACTATAAGACGAGCCGGCGTGTCCAATTTGTGACCTTTTGAAAATAAAGTTCGTTCGTTCTTTTCGTCATTGCAGTTTACAGGTTTGTATCTGTGAAGAATGTGCTCCAGAGTGGGCGCATAGTTATAACATTTATAATGGTGCGTTAACAATGACTTACTCTCTGTCGGACCAGGATACTATACTTGGGCTGTTTTTCTAGTCACTACCGCTTCCATCGAAGATGAACTGTATTGTCGTGGCGGGCTTTTGTACTGGCAGCGGGATTATGCATAGTATACCTGTGCGGGCTGCTGGTTTGTCGAGACTCCTGGCTGTTCCACTTTTCACATGGGACAGTGAAGAGCATTTTGTGTGATATTAATTGGCACAGGAACAGAGCATAATAGGGCGACCCTCTGCCGTGAAGTTGGAACAACGACTATCTAACTTGGGCTCGTAAATCGGAAAGACAGCAACATATTCCCTTATGCACTCAGTCTTGCACTATGTGATATTCCTAGCATACCATAAACCCTTAACAAGTTTCTGCATCGGGGCTCAGAACTAGAGTATTTTCCAACGTGCAAAAGGCTACCTTGTAGAATACCAGACAAATCGAATGTCGAAATGGGACATAATTATCCAGAGATTTGAGGAAATAGTCCAACGCAACTCTCTTAATGATGCCAAGCTGTTCTAGCCTACACCTGCTACATCTGAGGACAAACTCTATAGAGATGACAACAGGTGATGACTGCTGCTTTCTTTCATCTGAGGACAAACTCTATAGAGATGACAACAGGTGATGACTGCTGCTTTCTTTGGATATGTTCAGGCGGACGTTTTGAGGTTACGTGGTACCCTTACTAGAGTCTCAAATATTTATGTTATAACTGTCATTTACTGTCATTCACTGCCAATATAGTACCTTGCGGTGTATGGGGGGGGGGGGAGGAGGGGGTGTTTGAGCCTGAGAAATTAATGCCGCCTGGCTAGTGCAGACGCGGCGAACTGTGCGGATTAGAGTTTTCTTTTTGCCCCCGACAGAAAAATCTCCACACCCTACCGAGGGATCGAAACCGGGTCTCCCGAAGGAGAATCAGGCATTCTATCCATTCGGCCAACCGCTCCTCCAACCTTTATAACCATATAACGTAAATGTAATGTTAGTTAGTTGCAAGTCTTTATTTGTTTAACCTGTCCTCTTATTTGTTTAACCTGTTCCCTTACTTCTTTAACCTGTACGCCGAAAAACATAATGAGAAATGTTAGAGATGGTATAACCAAGGAGCAATATGTTGTCCTAAATATCGGTGGTCATGAAATACCAGAGATTCGACATGCTGATGATACAGTATTACTATCCACATCACAGAATAGAATAGAAAAACTAATAACCTCAAGCCAAAAGAATAGTGAAAATCACAACTTATATCCTAATATAGCAAAAAGAAAGATAATACATATAGATAAAACTAATATCTTCTTCTTCTTCAGCGTTCCAAGCCATTGAGGTTCTTTGCTGCAGATACAATGCGTCTCCATTCGTCTCTCTGGTGGACCTTCTCTTGCCAGTCGTTGATTCCAAGTGCTTGTAGGTCTGTATGTATATTATCTCTCCACCGTCTTCTTGGTCTACCTCGGGGTCTACGGTCATTTATTTCCTAAGTGTAAGCGAGTTTTGTTTCCCTATTATCTTCCATTCTTTCTATATGCCCCAGCCATTGTAGTTTATTAGCCTTCATGATACCAGTGATTAGCGGGGACTTAAACAGATCATAAATTTCTTTGTTACTTCTTCTTTTCCACTCTCCACTTTATGTATCCCTATTGTTTCCAAAGATGAGTCTTAAAACTTTGTCCTCAAAGGTTTGTAATAAGGCTTCGTCTCCTTTCGTTGTACTCCAGGTTTCAGAGCCATACAGCACAACTGGTCTGATCAGTGTTTTGTATATTGTGATTTTGGTGTTACAAGATAGCGCATTTGATTTTAGTAGATGTTGTAGTGCAAAGTATATCTTATTTCCAGAATTGATTCTAGTTTGTATTTCTTCCCTTATGATGTTGGAGCAGTTGAAGATTGTACCCAGGTATTTGTATGTTTCCGTTCTTTTAATGGTCATATTATCTATTTGTATGTGGCCAGAGTTTTTAACCATTCCTTCTCTTGAAATTACCATATATTGTGTCTTATCTTGGCTGATAACCAGCCCCATCTGTTGGGCTTTTTCCTTTAAGTGAGTCAATATTTCTAATGTCTTTTGTTCATTTTCCCCTATAATATCTATATCATCTGCATAAGCAAGCAGCTTGGATGTTCCTCCAATATCACATTCCTCCTTTTCCTTCCTTACAACTTTCTCTAGAGGCAGATTGAAGAGTACATAGTGCATCACACTGTTTCAAGCCAGATGTTATTTGAAAAGGGTCTGATTTCCTGCATTTATATGTTACTATATTATAAGTACCTTCCATGCATAGTCTGGTCATGTTGATTAACTTCCTTGGTATTCCAAATTCCCGCATAGCATTCCATAGACTATTCATATGGACATTATCATAAGCCTTTTTAAAATCCACAAAAATGTTATGGAGATCTCTTTTATATTCCCAATGTTTCTCGACTATTTGTCGTAAGATGAATATCTAATCTATTGTTGATCTGTTTTGTCTAAAAACCGCCTGGTAGTCACCTAATATGTCTTCTGAATATGGTTTTAGTCTATTTAATAATACTGCGCATAGTATCTTATAGCTTGTGGACAGTAGTGATATTCCTCTATAATTTTCACATTGGAACTTGTCTCCTTTCTTAAAGATAGGTATTAATAATGCTCTTTCCAGTCATGGGGTAATTCTTCTGTCCTCCAGATTTTTATTGTTAGTTCGTATAGCTTTAGATGTAATGCATGGCAACCTGCCTTTATAAATTCAGCAGCAATTCCATCAGCCCCAGTTGCCTTATAGTTTTTTAATCGTGTGATTACATATAGGATTTCTTCAAATGCAGGTTCTTCAATTTGTGGTTCACACGTTAGAACCTCTTCCTGTGGGAAAGTGTTACTTGGAGCTTCACAATTTAGTAATTCAACAAAATATTCTTTCCATGTGTTGCACATTTCCCCATTGGTGTTTATCATATTCCCATTTTTATCTTTTAAACCATATGTGTTGTGTTGGTGCCTCGTTTCATTGACTTCAGTTCTTTAAAAAAAACTTTCTGGATTCGTTTTTCTGGTGATTAGTTTCCATATCTTTTATTATATTACTCATATATTCTCGCTTCTGCTGTCGAACTATTTTTGTAGCCTCTTTACATTCATTTCTATATTGCTCTTCCTTTTGGATGTTGCTGATGTCATGGAGACAGAAATATATGTTAATGAGGAAACATTGGAGGTATTGGCAAATTTCAAATATTTTGGGTCATTATTTACCAACAATGATGACACAATGAAAGCAATTAACAGACGAATATCTATTGCTCTCCAGAAAATAAAACAACTGAATATATTGTGGAGTGGGACAGATAGAACTTCAAAAATTAGATTTTAAAAAGTATTCATCGTTCCCATTGAAACATACGCCTATGAGACCTGGACACTTACCAAACAAGCTGAACAGAGCATAAATGCCTTTGAATATAAATGTTATAGACGGGTTATAGACGAATCGCGTTCGTTACCCATTCGGTAGTAAAGATGTCTCATAAATGCTTGAAATTAAACTACGCTAGTAAATCAAAACATAAAGAGAGTAATGAACTGGCATAAAACATCACAAAACCGTTGCCTCCTTTGAGCGTTAAGTAATAATAAAAAATGCGCAGAATAGGACTACAATTTTATGACGGAGTCCGCAATGTGACGCTCATGGAAAGAACTAAACAAAAACCAATAAATCATAGGTGAGAAAACAGACGCTGGTGCTCAATAGGACATCCATTGAGAAAATCTGATAAGAATACACATAAATTCCCCTGTGGGGAACACAGTGCGAGGGAAGAACAATAAAATAGAATGATAAATATCAGTAGTGAAATCTGAATATCATTGGCACCTTGCCGTCTTGACAGACGATAGTTTGTGCTTTAAAAAGGCATAATAACTTTTAACTATGGCGGTAGCGAGTGTGACTGATAAGGCCAATTTGCGCTGTAAATGTCCGTTCACAGTGGGTGCATGTGAACACGTGGTCATTTCCACCATCATGCACCATCTTACGTCTCAAACGCTTGGTGTGTGACTTTTCTGCAATAATTTTCTCCTTTGACTTTATTCCATTTCTGATATTTGCCCTCCATGCAACACGTTCAGCGGCGACTTGCTCCCAATGTGCATTATCAATGCCTGTATCAATCATGTCCCGCTTACACACATCTTTGTATCGTAGTAGAGGCCGACCCTGAGATCTCTTACCGATCTGTAATTCACCAAAAAAGATATCCTTTGGTATTCTACCATCATCCATCCTCCTAAGATGTCCTATCCATCTAAGTCTACGAAGACTGAGCATGGAATAAACTGTCACACAACCTGATCTTTCCAATACTTCAGTATTTGTGATTTTGTCTTGCCACTTAATACCAAGAATTCTTCGCAGACACCGCATATGAAAGCTGTTTAAATTGTTCTCTTGGTGTGAGTAAGTTGTCCAGGTTTCACTGCCATAGAGAAGAGTACTAAGGACACAGGCTTGATAGACAAGGACTTTTGTTTTGGCAGTAAGCTTCCTGTTCTCCCAGACTCTTTTTCTTAACCTGTTCATTGTTGTTGCTGCCTTGCCAATCCGGATGTTGATTTCCTGATCTAGGGATAATTTGCTATTTACCACTGATCCTAGATATGTAAAATGGTCTACTATCTCTAGTTCGGCGTCGTCAATAAAGATTGATGGTACCCCATGTGCACCCTGTGACATAATCTGTGTCTTCTTTTTGCTAATTGTTAAACCAAATTCAGAACAAGCATTGGAGAATGCAGATAGTAGACATTGCAATTCTTCCTCAGAGTGGGTCGTAACTGCAGCATCATCTGCAAAAAGCAACTCTCTGATCAGTACCCTCCTAATTTTGGTCTTAGCCTTCAATCTCTGAGCATTGTAGAGGCCGCCATCTGAGCGTGAGTGAATGTATATACCACCATCCTGATCACGAAATGCATATTTCAGTAGAAGTGAAAAGTATATTCCAAAGAGGGTGGGAGCTAGTACACAACCTTGCTTAACTCCACTCTTGATTTCAAATTCTTCAGAAGTTGCACCATCAAACTTGATTATACCCTTCATGCCTGTGTGGAACGATTCCACAATGGACAGAAGAGTTGGTGGGCAGCCAATCTTCTTTAGTGCCTTGAACAGACCCTCACGACTGACCAAATCAAATGCCTTTGTGAGGTCGATGAAGGCAATAAACAGTGGTTGATTCTGTTCACGGCATTTTTCTTGCATTTGTCGCAATGAGAATATCATATCAGTGGTAGACCGGTTCTGTCGAAAGCCACACTGTGATTCAGGGTAGACTTGATCTCCTAGGACTTGAAGTCTGCGCAGAACAATTCTGGCAAATACTTTTCCAACAATACACAGAAGTGAGATACCCCTATAGTTGTTGCAGTCGCTCCGATCGCCCTTGTTCTTGTACAGTGTTATGATGCTTGAATCTTTGAAATCCTGTGGGACTTGTCCTTCACGCCAGCATAGCTCTATTAGCTGGTGGATCTGTATAGTGAGTGTGTCTTGCCCACTCCTGATAACCTCTATTGGAATCCCATCCTTACCTGGAGCCTTGCCAGATGCAAGTTCATTTATAGCACACTTAACTTCTGTTATGGTGGGAAGTGTGTCCAGGTGGTCAAGAGTTGGTAGAGCCTCTATGGCGTTGAGGGCATTATCCGCTAGTTTGGTCTCACTTGAGTAAAGCTCCAAATAGTGCTCTACCCATCTGTCCATCTGCTGTTTCTTATCAGTGATGACTTCTCCAGTCAAGGTTTTCAATGGTGCACTTCTTTTGATCACTGGACCACAGGCTTTCTTTATTCCTTCATACATGCTTTTTATGTCTCCCTTATCACTTGCGATTTGAATGGACTCACATAACTTGATCCAATAATCATTTGCACACTGCCTGGCAGCCTTTTGCACATCCTTCCTAGCTTGCCTTAGCTCACTCAGAGTGTTACGCGTTGGTCTTTCCTTGTTTCTTAAGAGAGCTTTCTTCTTCTTATCAATCAAGGGCTGCAGAGTCTCGCTGTTGGCCGCAAACCAGTCCTGCCTCTTATGGTCCACAGTGCCGTAAACCTTTACGGCAGTTTTACAAAGAGTTTCCTTAAGTTTATTCCATTTATCATTTACTGTACAATTTTCTGGTGTATCAGTGAAAGCGTCTTCAAGTTGCTGTTGAAACTGAAAGCACTTTTCAGGATCATGAGTGTTAATAATATTAATCCTGGGGCTAGATTTGTGTTTAGCTGTGTAGATTCTCTTTGGTCTCAGTCTAACCCTTGCAACAACCAAAGAATGATCCGTATCACAGTCAGCACTGTGGTAACTACGAGTCAATGATATATGGTTCAGATGTTGTCTCCGTGTGATGATGAAGTCCAGCTGGTGCCAATGGCCGGATCTTGGATGTTTCCATGTGACCTTATGCATCTCTTTTGTTTTAAAAAAAGAGTTTGTAATACATAGGTCATTACTGGTGCAATGCTCCAGCAGCCTTTGCCCATTTTCATTCATGCGACCGATGTTGTATTTTCCAAGGCACACTGGCCATGAACTCGAGTCCTTGCCCACACGAGCATTGAAATCACCGAGCATATAAATGTAGTCGGATTTTGGAACTGCCTTGATCACAGAGTCTAACTCCTCATAGAACAAATCCTTCACATCATCAGAGGAATCGAGTGTCGGTGCATATGCAGTAATAATGGTGGCAAACCCACAAGAGGTTGCCAAGCGCAGGGATAATAGTCTTTCATTTCCTCCTGCTGGAATTTCAATCATTCCCAGTAGCGAATTCTTCACTGCAAAGCCCACACCGTGTTGCCTTTTTTCTGCCTGCCCTTTACCCTTCCAGAAAAAGGTGTAGTTGTTTTCCCTGAGTGACCCTTCCTCAGCGAGGCGAGTCTCCTGCAGGCCAGCAATATCAATGTTAAGACGATTGAGTTCGGCATCAATCACAGCCGTTTTTCTCACATCGTCAATATTGGTCAAGTCAGTGGAAAATCCTGGACACATGGTTCTCACGTTCCAGGTTGCAAGCCGTAGCTTGAGGTTTCTATTTATATTTTTGTTTGTACCTGGTGCATTGGTTTTACAGCCTGCGATTCAGATTTTGTCCTAGCCCCAAGCACCCATTGAAGCAGGCAGGCTGTGGCGGATCAGCACCCAATTGGCTGGGGGCTGCCCAGCTTGAGGCGGGCGGTAGCTGATCAGTGACACCTATAGGTGTCTCCCACCGTCAGAGGCAACGCGTGGCGCCCCATGTCTACGCCAACTGACAAGGACTTATAACCCGTAACAGTTGCCTCTCGCTTTGATTCCGAGACCAGTTAAGACCAGGGATGGAGTTATTGCCTCTCCATAGCACAAAGCCTGGGCTAAAATATAGAGATCATGTGTTGCCCATGCAGCATGATCCCTCTCTCGGCCTGCCTAGTTCACTCCAGAGGAAAGGTAACACCCCTACATCTGGAACAAGACAAGCTGCAGAAGCTGCCGGATCAGCAAAGCAATGCTCTAACTGTCCGCCTGTCGGAGCTTCGATCCTAGACCAGTCGCCAACCAAGGCTTAGGGCCTGGTCTGCCCTGCCATGACAATTTTGTCTTTAGCTTGCATTTCCTCGCACCAGGGTAAGGCTTGTACCCTCCCAATTGCGCTCTTCCGCCCGAAGCCGTCAGGTCTTAGTCAGATATGACTGAGCTACCGTATAACAGTAGACGGTACTACCTGGTTTCTGTTAGCGCCGAACGTTGGGCGGCGCTTACCAAACCCGACACCCCACATTGTGCCAATCTGAATATAAGACAGCTAAAATATGACACCGGAGTACTGAAATTATACTTGGCTGTTCGAAGCCCTGGTTGCTCGAGTGGGGTCTTTTTTTAACATAGGCCCCTTTCTCATCCCAGCCTAAAATACCTTTTTTCTAAAAATATAAGAAGTGAATCTTTTACGGCCCTTAAGCTAGATTGAACCTATGATGCTAGAAACATATGTATAAATGAATCATCAGTGGGTGAGTGAAATGGTCAGTATAAAGCCGGTCTTCTTTATTTTCTGAGACATTTCAAGACATTCATCTTAAGCCTGGTAGATCTGGAAGTCCAGGCCAAATGTAAAAATCTGCACCTTTTCAGATTCGTACCTATGTTATCTGGGCCGATAGGCAAACGTCTAGCCATTGTGAACCATGGTTCCCAAGTTTGTAATAATGTGGTAACAACAGTTACCCCAACAACAGATCCCATGGAAAATGTGACGAAATGTGATCTATTGCAGAATGTGACACAATTAGATCATATGAAAACTGTGACACAATGAGATACCACTGAAAATGGGGCACAATGAGATCCCATGAAAAATGTAACACAATGAGACCCATGATAAATGTGACACAGTGAGATCCAATGAAACATGTGACACAGTGAGATGCCATGAAAAATGTGACGCAATAAGATCCCATGAAAACTATGACACAGTGAGAACTCTTAACATCTTAACTCATTACCATAAACTTCAACAACAACAACAACAACAACAATAACAACAACAACAACAACAACAACAACAACATTGGCACCTTGCCATCTTGACAGACGATAGTTTGTGCTTTATAAAGGCATAATAACTTCTATGGCGGTAGCGAATGTGACTGAGAAGGCCAATTCGCGCTGTAAATGTTCATTCACAGTGGGTGCATGTGAACACGAAGTCATTTCCACCATCACGCACCATCTTACGACTCACACGCTCGGTGTGTGACTTATCTGCAATAATTTTCTCCTTTGTCTTTATTCAGTTTCTGACCTTTGCCCTCCATGCAACATGTTCAGCGGCGACTTGCTCCCACTTTGCATTATCAATGCCTGTATCAATCATGTCCCGCTTACACACATCTTTGTATCGTTGTAGAGGCCGACCCTGAGATCTCTTACCCATCTGTAATTCACCAAAAAAGATGTCCTTTGGTATTCTACCATCATCCATCCTCTTAAGATGTCCTATCCATCTAAGTCTACGAAGACTGAGCATGGAATAAACCGTCACACAACCAATACTTCAGTATTTGTGATTTTGTCTTGCCACTTAATACCAAGAATTCTTCACAGAAACCACATATAAAAGCTGTTTAAACATTTCTCTCGGTGTGAGTAAGTTGTCCAGGTTTCACTGCCATAAAGAAGAGTACTAAGGACACAGGCTTGATAGACAGGGACTTTTGTTTTGGCAGTAAGCTTCCTGTTCTCCCAGACTCTTTTTCTTAACCTGTTCATTGTTGTTGCTGCCTTAATAATCCAGATGCTGATTTCCTGATCTAGGGATAATTTGCTATTTACCACTGATCCTAGATATGTAAAATGGTCTACCATCTCTAGTTCGGCGTCGTCAATAAAGATTGATGGTACCACATGTGCACCCTGTGACATAATCTGCGTCTTCTTTTTGCTAATTGTTAAACCAAATTCAGAACAAGCATTGGAGAATGCAGATAGTAGACATTGCAATTCTTCCTCAGAGTGGGTCGTAACTGCAGCATCATCTGCAAAAAGCAACTCTCTGATCAGTACCCTCCTAATTTTGGTCTTGGCCTTCAATCTCTGAGCATTGTGGAGGCCTCTATCTGAGCGTGAGTGAATGTATATATCACCATCCTGATCACGAAAGGCATATTTCAGTAAAAGTGAAAAGTATATTCCAAAGAGGGTGGGAGTTAGTACACAACCTTGCTTAACTCCACTCTTGATTTCAAACTCTTCAGAAGTTGCACCATCAAACTTGATTATACCCTTCATTCCTGTGTGGAACGATTCCACAATGGACAGAAGAGTTTGTAGGCAGCCAATCTTCTTTAGACAACAACAACAACAACAACAACAACAACAACAACAACAAAACACTTGCATAATCATAGGAAACCCACTGCGTCCTTAAATCGTTTATTAATCAAACAAATTATATAACAACAGTAATGAAAACCGAATGTATAGTAATCAAAAAGAGTTAAACTGGAGTACAAATGTGGTTCTTCGCATTACTGAGCCGAAGTAGCACAGTGGCTAGGGCGCTTGCCTGACGGTATAGTGGTCATGTGTTCGAGACCCCATCGATACGGGGATTATTTTCTTTTATACTGAACTAGGCCAACCCTGTCAATATGGATCCAAAAGTTTTCTGGAGAGTAATAGCGGCTGTCATGGTATTGATCCATACGCAATTGTTTGCCGGTTGGTATATAGACTTATAGGTCTTGCACCATATACCAAATACATATTTGTGAAAGTGTCCTTAACTTACTTTTATTCACCCCAATGTAGAACATACAACTAGCTTATCGTGTATGTCCTATGGGGTCAACACTGTAGACCTTTTTAGATTATGGTATGCTTGATCAAAATATGTCCTTATCTGTATGCAAATGTGCAGCCTTATCCGTTTGCAAATATGTAGCCTAGCTTAGCTCGCTGACTTCATTGTAGTAGTAGTAGTGCAAAATATGTGAACACGTTTTTCAGTCCGTTTAAAATGTGATATCAGTTGAATGCGATATGGCACAGTGAGATCCCATGGTAAATGTGACACAATGGAATCTCATGAAAAATGTGATACAGTGAGATCTGATGGAAGAAGTGAAAACGTTGATATATGATGGAAGATGTGACGTGGTGACATTTGATGGAAGATGCTGACACGGTGATAACTGTTGGAAGATGTGACATGGTGACATTTGATGGAAGATGCTGACACGGTGATAACTGATGGAAGATGTGACATTTGATGGCAAATGTGATAATATAATATTTGATGGACGATGTGACATGATGATAGTTGATGGAAGATGTGACATGGTGACATTTGATGGAATATGTGACATGATGATAGTTGATGAAAGATGTGACATGGTGATAGTTGATGGAAGATGTGACATGGTGATAGTTGATGGAAGATGTGACATGTGGCATTTGATGGAATATGTGACATGATGATAGTTGATGAAAGGTGCCACATGGGTGACGTTTGATGGACGATGTGACAAGGTGATAGTTGAGGGAAATATTTGACACGATGACATTTGATAGAAGATAAGACACCGTGACATTTGTTGGAAGATGCGACACGGAATCATCCAGAATACGAACATACAGTGACATTCAATCGACGATACGACACATATATAAAGAAACATGTTGTTATTTAAAAGGACTCCTTTCCTAGAGATTATCGCATTGAAAACCTGAAACATAGTAAACAGCGATTCACCTCAATGCGCATTTTCTTGGATCGGTCGACAGCCTGTACAATTCCCACGAAGATAGTATTGGGGACATTAGATAGGTAACTCTCGCTCCATTCAGTAACGCGACATTTGATACCCAACATGGACTTGTGTGCAAAAGGTAATTACAGTGCTGTGTAGAACTACCCGGAGATATCCGTTCAGATAGAAAGTTTATCGGAAGAGGAAAGGTTTACGGTCATTGAGAAATGCTTGATCCGAAGCGCCTATACCAGTGTTTCGGGAAGAAATCACTGTCCTCATATACCGTTATAGAGGATAGGTGACAAGCATTGAAATCAGAGATAAAATTGACAGGAGATTGAAATTTATAGCAAGTAACATCCTAAAAAATGTAAATTGATAATAGAACACATGTGTAGGGGTGACAAAATATTGTTTACCTGGGTGAGAGAGAGAGAGAGAGAGAGAGAGAGAGAGAGAGAGAGAGAGAGAGAGAGAGAGAGACAGACAGACAGACAGAGAGCGAGCGAGCGAGAGAGAGAGAGAGAGAGAGAGAGAGAGAGAGAGAGAGAGAGAAACACGAGCTAATTGTGTATTAATCTCTTAACATATCAGAGACGCACGGACTCAGCGTTTATTTGACAAACTCTGAGTTCAGTGCACTGGTGACTTTATTTCTTAAATCCTTTAGAGGAATTGTAATTACTTTCTTGAAACAGTTTAATGGTGGTTGTTTCCAACATTAAAGTTCACCAGTGAATGCTGAAGTATCTCATCTTTCTACTGCAATAAAGAGTGAACAACTTGTACCAGTCATGCCTACTCAGATCCCAATTGTTCCAACACCTTACGAAAAGCTGACTAGCCACACACTAACTAACCTTAGATACCTCGCCGCCAATATCAAAGCCTATACCAATACATACGAAAAGGAAACCCAGACAGACAACTATACCCCTCCCCTGCTAGGCCAGATATCCTTCTACGGATACTGTATAAACGGACAGTCATTATCATTCATTGTTCTAATATCAAATGTTTTGTTTTCGAGACATAACCATCTTTCATATCATCCCAGTTATTGAATTATAGTTCTTTGAACTTGTTAAGTAAGAGTTAATTCATTCTTTTATCATATGTATGTGTGTGTATGTGTAACCGTGTTACATATTTGTGTGATAGTGCTATAACACTATCAGGGGAATTAATAAATTAGTCTTTAGGAAAGCTATGTGGCAGGAAGAATACTAGCATTCGGTTTATATAAGAGTGAGCAACCTCCTCTCTGACGGCAGTGCCTTTCCTGTGTTCCCTTAGCCTTCTAATGAAAACCTTACTTGATCCCTTAGTGTAATCCTTCAAGACTTGTCTGAACCAGTTCACTAAGAAATCTCACAAGCCACTTATGGTTTTCTTTTAGTAGTCGGCAGCCACGAGTTGGGTATATATATCGCTCAACTCAAAGTACACTCCACAAAAGGTTATATCTGATATGCTGTTTAGTTAGTATATGCGCACATACAAATAGCACTCTCTCTCTCTCTCTCTCTCTCTCTCTCTCTCTCTCTCTCTCTCTCTCTCTCTCTCTCTCTATCTATCTATCTCTTGCACTCCCTCTATGTTTTTCCCTTTTTCTTTTTCTCTTTTATACTTTATATCTCACACTTTCTTTCTTTTTCACTGTTTCTCTCCCATTTTCTCTCTTCCAATCTTGCTCACACTCACCCACTCTATTTATGTGCTCTCTTTCTGTCTTTCGCTCATTGTCTTTCTCTTTCTCTCTCTTTCTCTCTCTCTCTCTGTGTCTCTGTCTCTGTCTGTCTGTCTGTCTCTCTCTGTCTCTGTCTCTGTCTGTCTGTCTGTCTGTCTCTCTCTCTCTCTCTCTCTCTCTCTCTCTTTCTCTCTTAGGTTCTAAATCATTTTCTCAATTTCTCTTTTTTTCTCTCTCTCACTCTTTCTCACCATCTATCTCTCGTCTTTCCCTATTTCCCTTTTATTTTCTTGTGCGCATCTCTCTCTCTCTCTCTCTCTCTCTCTCTCTCTCTCTCTCTCTCTCTCTCTCTCTCTCTCTATTTCTCTCTGAGAAACTCAAACATCCCACATTTAGAAAAATCTATAAAATATATACACAAACCATGCTCAAGTTTTGTGAGCCACACAAAATAAAAGAATGAACACAAACCATTAACCTTAAAGACGCCACCTTTATTGCACAAGGAAAACTCAAAAAATGATCCGTCTCCTGTCATGGATCATATCCCGAGGCTCTCGCCACAGTTGTCGAGCTCTATAAATACCTGTGAGATGTTTAAAGTGTGTGTGCAAGAATCACACCTGCAATAAGCAGTCTGTTTTCAGTCATTATCGGGAAGAAGATCCTCTGTAGAGCGTCGCTTTCATCACCTGTGAATCATGAAGTCATCCAAACTTACAGGATATTCACCACATAATAATAACTCACCAAATTCAAGAATACATTACTCATTACCTGCGTGGTTCAGGTGAAACTAACACCTTTAAACAGAAATATAATTACACATAGAGTCAGGTCTTAGTCAAATATGACTGAGTGACCGTATGACAGTTGACGGGCACAAGCTGCTTTCTGTTAGCTTTCTTACGCTGCACTCACCAAGCTCAATACCCCACATTGTGCCAAGGACTTTGAGCGGAGCAGCGCAATTGGGAGGATACAAGTCTTAATCTAGTGCATGGACATGCACCCTATAGACTAAATGTCATGGCAGGGCAGACCAGGGCCCTAAGCCTTAGTCGACAACTGGTCTAGCATCGAAGCTGTGACAGGCAGATAGTTAGAGCATTGTTTTGCTGATCCGGCAGCTTCTGCAGCTCGTCTTGTTCTAAATGTACTAGTGTTACCTTTCCTCTGGAGTGAACTAGGCAGGCTGAGAGAGGGATCATGCTGCATGGGCAACACAATGTTTATATATTGAGCCTAGGCTGTGTGCTATGGAGAGGTAATACTCTATTTTACAAACTATCGTCTATCAAGGCGACATGGTGCCAACCAAATTATTCATATTACAGAAAATATATACACTATCTATCAGCTGTAAACAGCTGAAAAGATTCAGGACGCGTTGATGTTTGTCATGCCTCATGAATTTTCATGTCGAGGTATCTTGAATGTTCAGTGTTCATTTTCGTGTTTGTTTAACGCTGTTTCTTCTGCCTAGAACCCTGCCTTCCATCACTGTTCCTTCCTAACCACTGTGATATTTTATAGCATCATCATAATTTAAAACTGTCCTGGGAATTCAGGTCGACCCAACCTAAACTAGGTTCCAGAAATGTATTGAGAAGTAAAGGCGGTTGGTGTGTTATATTGTCGACATCGCAGACCGAATGTCGATAGGAAATACAAATCAATAGCAGTGCTAACTGCCAAGTGTAATGTTAAGTTAGTTAGTTACATGTCCTTTAGAGAATGTTGCAATGAGACCCAGAATTTGCTGATTGTGATTTAATACGCAATTTTACTTCAGTAGTATGCCGGAGACTTTCTTCGTAATCCCGTTTATCCACGTGAGCAAACACAGGTGCGAGAGAATCGGTAGTGGTTATCGCCGCCTCCGTTACTTACGGGATATGTGAGCCAGCGGCCCAGAAAGCAATGGCAAAATACTAAGCGTAATCTTGCCAAGAAATCAACAGCAGCGGTAAAATGTTGATGTTGACAGCGATGTCCTGTATTAGGATATGCGGAAAAAATAAGTATGCCGGCGAAGGAATTACGGACGCAATTCGTAATCCCGTATACCGCGTTAGAAACACAGCTGCAAGCGATATGGCAGCAGACCGCCTTGCCTTTGTGTTTTTAATATAAAATGGTATGGGTGCTGGTCGTTCGGAAAGCAAAGGCAAACCTCTGATCGTAAACTTTTCAGCAGATCATAAACAGCCAAAAAAAGTGCTGGGGTTGACTTCTACATCAATATATATATATTTGCAACTAACTTAGCGTGCCATTGCTTTCTGAATGGCCGACCGCTCATCACATGGAAATTAAGGCCAACAGAATGCTTCTAAATCGCCCAAGGCTGATTCAAACCATCGACTCCGTGTTTAGCTCAAAGTAAAAAAACAAAAAGGGAGAGTACTAAGAATATGTAAATCGGGTTACATAGCAAGGAAACTACTGGTAGTTCTGCCCAAACACAGAGACAAGAAAACCAATACAAACAGTAAGTACTCATGTCATTGTGAAGGAAGATCAAATGTCTCAGTTGATCTACGTCGGTTAGAAACTTTCAAAGCTCTAAGTGTAAATACAACGGAGGAAAATATTAACAGGGTAACTTTGGCGCGCCTTTCTGCGCTGGGAAGAATGGTGTGTTGTTGATGAAGTGTACATTATACTTATTAAAGAATTTCTCTAGGGTGTTATTGTTTATGTCGGCTAGTCGACGCTGGGAGCCAAAACTTGGTGGTATGATGGAGGAGAAAAAACATTTTAAAATTGGGACAATTATAGAGTAATAAGTCTAATAGATTTTGTAACTAGGAAATGGTGATATTTGGTTTCTCATAGTGTCGTTTATCCCAATGTTTATTGTAATCATTTTAACGTTTGCATTAATTTCAATTCTACGTATACTGTCTGTTAGACTGTCTACCCCTACACTTGGAATCAGAATTATTGTAGCGCTATCGGTGTGTGATGAAGACATATGGTATTGTATATGTCTTTTATCATGGAGTCGTCAATTATCATGTGGATGCAGTCAGTTGGTTATCTCTGTAAGTACTGGTGTCCGGTACGTCTTGCACATTATTTCTGCCATTGATAGTTATCCGGTTGTGGACTGTCTTCGTGCAAGTTACCATATGTTTTTGAATAGGCGGATTGTCTGCCAGCAATGTCTCGTCATACTGGCTGTTTTTACCACTTGGTCTTT
Organism: Cepaea hortensis; assembly: GCA_963921405.1. NCBI lineage: Eukaryota > Metazoa > Mollusca > Gastropoda > Stylommatophora > Helicidae > Cepaea > Cepaea hortensis. The sequence continues at coordinate 34,444,266 of OY992880.1, forward strand.
TTGGTACTTTAAATCGATTGCTGACTTTTACTTCGATGGGATGCTGTTGAATGACGTTGTTTATTTGTTGATGTGTTTTCGTTGGTTGTATAGTTGGCGCTCGAAGGGATGGCTGTGTTGTTTCAAAACTGTCAGTCTTTGCTGCCTGATCAATAGTGTGCACGCGATGTAAAGTCTCAATGGTGTGTTTCAGTACACCATTTCCTCTCTCAGGATAGCGACATCTGACTTGAGGTTGATATAGTCACTAATGATTCTGGCAATCCTGTCTCTGTGTTGTCATAGGTGGCGTCTAGAAGTACCTTCAAACCTGACTCTAACTTTTCAATGTGATGCTAACAACCGCACGAGTGTTGATTAGTAACTAGTCTCTCATCTAGTGGTGATGGTACAACCTCTATTTGGTTTAAATTGATTTCGATTGGTTCTATACTGTCCCCTGGTTGCCCCATCGGGTATTCAATGGCTAGCAACACTGGTCGGTTAGAAAAAGTTGCGTTCGAGTTGCTGTTGTGTTGAGTAGTGGGATGTTCGAGTATGTCGTTACTATGGCCTGATGCTGTGACGACTGCCGCCGTAGTCTGTGCAGATTTTATAGTCGCGCTAGACAATAGCATGACCGCTGCAGGCTGTGTTGGTTTTATGGCATACACTAGCATGCTGAGATAGGCAGGTCAGTGCTGTCTGCTGAATTTTGACGAATTGTGTCTCTAAGCACTCAGACATGACGGTGATTGCTTCTTGGGCTAAAACCTTATTCTGGGTGTGTTACAGATGTAACGTGTGTAGGGGAGATGATATTTTGACGTCCACCTCTGCTCCTTGTCGGTCTTTTCTGTAATTGAGTTTGTCATCGTGGTAATGACCGCCCACGCTTTCCGGCATGGCACATGATTGGTTGATCGTGGTAATAATTGATCAGACATGTTAGAAATGCCTCGTAATATATTGTATTATTGAATTTAATAGAGATGTACTTACCGTCGTTCATACATTTAACAGACAGTAATGGAGAGCTAAAACAATTCTTTAGTTTGCTTCTGCCTGTCAACAACTCATATTGCATCCAGGCACTCGCGCCTCTTCATTCACACCTCAACGAAACTTCATGTGTGAATGGACATTATCTATTTTATTTCAGGCGAACCTGCTATATTTACATACACAAGATCAGGCGGTAATTGCCTGCCTAAATATACATGTCGCCTTTCCTCACAACAACCCGTACATACTCAAATACAATCTCACACTCGCGAATTATAACATGCGCTCTTGTAAACTACACATTGGCTTTCGGAAAACAATCACACGTCCTGTCTGGAAGACTGTCGGGTCCTGTCTGAATAACCTCAGTCCACTCGCTGCCCCTGTCGTTCTAAACTTCGTGCGGTCAGCAAAACCTCGTGCTGTCCCACTCGGCACGTAATACAGTAGTTCTGTCCGTGTCAACCTTGGGTTGTCCTACTGCTAACTCTGTTTACGGGTGTTGTCCCGTGAACTAGCATCCCCCGCCCCATCCTCGGGGTTAGTCCCACTAATGTCTTAGATATGACACGTCCGTGTCCTCATCTAAGTCCTGTCTTATAACTGTCCTAAGTTATCCCATGCGGTCTGTCTCTTTTCTATCTACTCCCTTGTAGAGGTCCTTATCTACGTCCTATCTGTCCTTACCTCTTATTGTGTCTCCTGTCCTATCTATGTCCTATCTAACACGTTGACACTCACTGCCCTCTCTTTGTTGAGTGTGTAGTTCCTACTTACTGCATATCTTAATCCACTTCGCCCCTCAGATCTATTTCGCCCCCTTTCTCCCGCTACCTCCAGTACAGAACTTTTCTCCTCGACAGACATGGTTACATTATATTACGTTTCCACAACCATGACACATTGTAGCGCCCACACACGGTTTAAATTCTTGTGATGTGATTGGCTAGTTCAAGCTATCACTGACGCTTCGCTCATCCATGAATAATTTATCCATGGCGTCATTGAATACAATATTATTATAGTCTGTTTACTTTTGACTGCCCCAATATAAAATTCCATATCTCAGTAACCATCTGAAGGAAAATGACGATATTTAGCATATAACCTTATCATTATGTCCACCCAACAAACAAATTTTTGTTCTGGAGATTGTACAGCAGATTTCAAAGTTTGTTTATATGCGGTATATGATTTACGGGTCAGAGATGAAGTGTACATTATTAAATGTATTACGTCTTCACACAAAAACATTAGCGCTGAATAGTTAATTTTCTCCAGAGACATTGGATTGGCCTTATGACAAGAGCCTCGCGTAGTGGAACGGGGCATTACTGTAAAACAAGTTTGTTAGCGAGAAATCACTAGTTTTTCACCAAAACATCAAAGAAATGCCGCCGCTTTCCATGTTTTAAGATGCTTTTGAACCTATCAAAGACATATTCCTTGGGTGGGGGTAACTATAAGACGACAGGAAAAATTTAATAACGATACAAAAGACAGTTTTCAAAATAATTGATCGTGAATGAAGGCATTCATTTCTGGACAGACTATAGTATTTATATCTGACACTGCACATATAGCAACTTTAAAACAAGTTCAACCGTTGAACAGCATCATTGTAATCACAACCATATAAGAATCTATTGCGTACGTATGAAGATAAACAGAAAAAATAATTCAAAAAGTGGGAGAACACACAAACGCGTCCTTCCTCGCCAAGCGGAACAGATAATGCATATATAGAGGAAAGTAATCTGATTTATACAATGGCACCTAGAAAAATATTGATTCCTGCTGGATGGATGCATCCCACAAAGTTGATTAACTGACTTTCAATTGTGTGCCAAATTGACCTATCAGAGAAGTTGTTTGGCTATTTATATATTGCAATAAGAATGGTGGCTGGATAAAGGATGTCTTCAATGAAAGGAGAAACACGGCGCCTCCTTCTGCGGCGCATCCCTGTTTACAGATGCCTTGATAACTACAGCATTGAAAGGAAAGTATGCAGAAGGATTTGCAGGAAAAAGAAAGTTCTGCACAGTCCTAACCACTGGGTTAAAATGATAATGATGACGACAACGATGACGATAATAATGAAGATGTTGATGAAGACGTTGGGAAGACAAATCCAGTCTTACATCGTGCTCGCTGAGAAATCAATTGTATTCATTTCATCTTCCATGAAAGAGAAATACCAGAAAACTACTACTCTTTTACGTTTCAATGGGGAGAAGGAAGGACGTGTTTGCTAAGGCAGTTTCAAGAACAAGTTATACAATATGCTTCTTGGAATACAGACTGTCACGGACGTTGACATGCTAGCGTGTACATACGGAAGGATTGAGCCAGGGTAAACACTGTCACGGATGTCTGCACAAGTTGCATAAAAATAACTTAAACACTAAGCGAAAAGAATACTATTACACTCTGTGGGATACTTATAGAAACCAGGTTTCTTAACAAGAACCCTGAAGTAGGGCTTGTGAATTTTTTAAGGCCTCATTATAAGCCATATAAAATAGCGTGTTGTATGTGAAGGAGTATGACTGGCGCCATGCAGTCCTGACAGACAATAGTTTGTTATATTGTGCTTCAAAAAGGCATAATAACTACAACCCATGGCGGTAGCGAATGTGACTGATCACGCCAAAACGCGCTGTAAATGTTCGTCCAGAATAGATGTATGTGAAAACATGGTCTTTTCTTCCATCAGTATGCACCATCTTACGTCTCATACGCTCAGTGTGTGACCTATCCGCAATAATGTTCTCCTTTGTCTTTATTCCATTTCTGATCCTTGCCCTCCATGCAACACAATCAGCGGCAACTTGCTCCCAAGGTGCAATATCAATGCCTGTATCAATCATGTCCCACTTACATACATCTTTGTATCGTTGTAGAGGCCAAACCTGAGATGTGAAGTAGTTACTAGATTTAAAACATTGATCTGATATTTATGTATAGTATGAAACAGCAACAGCATGTTAGCTGCCTTTACTGTTGAAGGCCAGAATGGTCAATTTCATATAGTCCGATATAAATGTATGTATGTCATACATAGTATGTGTATATGTCAGTCGGCACTCAGTGGATGATGAGGATTCATTTACGTTCCAAAACATTTCCTTGTATTCATTTTCGATTAGCCTGACTGACTTGTAAAACCAGAGCCATTTTCTTTAAATCTCCAAACATATTACATTGATGGCCTAAAACTACCCTTAGGCAATCACACAGCTGTATTTTTGATGTAACGGCACATTAAAACTATCATCGTGTGGTTGTTCCACACTGACACCTTAAATGTAATCCCTCAAATCTTAGAGCAAATACCAAATGCTCAGCATTCGCGCCCTCGTGTCTCAGTTGTATTTAGTTAGGATCACATATACGTGGATACTCCAATAAGTGCTCAATATCCTTCCTCCCATAGATCACTTTGGACAATGTCAACACAGGGCACGAACTATTTGGAAATGGCTGGCTATTAAGATGTGTGTACCGGGAATATCCATTCTGTGGTTAGGTTTTCTGAGTTTTAAATGTAAAGACGGCAGCGGCCTATCCAGCCTGTTTATTTCGGTATCCAACTATCGAGAGCTTTTTAATGTTTCTGTCTAATTCGAGGCGTCAGATATATTACATCAAGAATAGATAGGAAAAAGGCATCATTCACTCATTCGGTCACTCAGCCCGAAGATTGATTTTGAAGTCGTCTGACCATATGTCATGAGGATAATCTGAGGAAAGTGTAAAGACTACCATGGACAGACAAAAGCAGATGGGAAAAAAACGGTAAACTGATTAGAGAAATTAGACATCGACGGTCAATATTGTTTGGATACGTTAAGAGAAGAAATAAACTAGAGAACTTGGTCACAACTGCCAAGATTGAGGAGGAAAGTACATGGGCAAGGCATGAAAGGAAATACCTGGATGGCTTGATTATGTGGCATGGTTAAGCCAAGAACACGGAGCTGATCCACCACCCCGATGATCGTGTAAACTGGTGAAACATGACAGCCCACGCTTATTGGCATGGCACATTATGATGATCATCATATGTCCCTTCACTATCTTCTTCTCTCAGAAACTCATTTTAGCAGAGCATGAGTCTTGCTCTCTAATCTTAAGTTGAACTGGGAATGAGCAACTGATGTGCCACACTGTTCAGTTATGACTTAATAATAATTTTGCTCACACAAAGCCCCAAGTTTCATAAAGGTCACTGACTGTTTCCCTGACTCCCTGCCCATCTCGTAATTTCATATTGTTCTAATGTTATACTTATTGACATAAAGCTCATACTTAAATATATTACTGTTAAACAACTGTATTTACTCATTCATATGCAGGTGCCAGGCTTCCTACATCGGCAGAACAGAGCGGCAGCTGAACAAAAGAGTGTCAGACTCAGAACACATACCTTTATGGGTCGACACACCGGAAGCTTCCCGCGTTATCAATTGCTAGGCACATTCTCGAAAGCGGCCATGTTAATGACAGAGACATTGCCTTTCGCGTGTTGTTTAACACACAAAATACTCAGTTGTTAAAGTGTGCAGAAGCAATAATGATCAATAAACGCAAGCCAAATTTGTGCAAACAGAAAGACATGTTAGTCAGCTTAAAATTACCGTGGTAGACAATTGACATTGCTGTGAGAACATGTGTATATTTCAGCTTTAAGGATTTATCTAGTTAATTTACTTTATGTTGTGTGAATTCTGCTGTATGTAACTCATGAGATGCAGCAAAATATGTCAGGCAATAAATCGTGCAATCTATTGTTTGTGTCTTCGTTATTCAAATTCACCACGGGAAAAATATTGTTTTGAAATATATTACTGTTGTAGTACTAACTCTCTATTTTCCTTAACTATTATCTGTTAATGTGCTACATAGGATCTATACTTTTGTATGGGTGTGAAGCGTGAACAATGAGCAGTCAAGCTGAAAAACATCTGATGGCTGTCGAAATGTGATTTCTGAGGAAAATGCAAAGAATACCATGGACAGACAGAAAAACCAATGAACAAGTCCTTCAAGAAACAAATGAAGATCGTAAATTGATTAGAGTCATTAGGCGTAGACAGTCAAAATTTTGTGGGCGTGTTATGAGAAGAAATTAATTGGAGAACTTGGTAACGACTGGCAAGATCGAAGGGAACAGACCAAGGGGAAGACCGAGAAGTAAATAGCTGGATGGCTTTCCACTTGGCATGGTCGAGACAGAAACACGGAGCTGATCCACGACTCTGGTGATCGAGTGAGATGGCAGAACATGACCGCCCACGCTTATCGGCATGGCAAATGATGGATGGATGGATTATCTGTTATGTCTGTCCATACTCTGTGTGAAACTTTTTTCCTCACACATCTTTCCAGTTGTCACATGTTCAATGCTTTTCGATTTATTTAATGCAGCATTTAAAAAAAATTTGATTGCTCTTTTTGATGTTTTTGAACTACAACTCTGAGTACATATGTTTCAAGGCTGCCATGCTCGACACACTGGAAAATAAATGTGGAACAAAGAAAGTAGGGCAGGACAAAAGATTAAGAACAGCTTGGTGGAACAACGAAGTTAAAGATAAAAAAAAAAAAATAAAGTTGCGTGTCCTTTACAAGACGTAGCAGTCAACCCCAGCATTTTCGCTGTTCGTGATTTCTGGGCAAATTTTATGTTCAGTAGTTTGCCATTGCTTTCTGAACGACCGGCTCCTATTCCTTTTTCGAAAAAGGCCAGCACCGCTGTGTTTCGAACCCGGGTATACGGGCTCACAAACCGCGTTCGCAAGCCCTTTAGCCACAGAGACCGGTGAAGTTAAAGATAGCATATTCAATTGTTCGTTTGGCATTACGTCGTGCTATTCTATAAGTAATATAGTCCTGTTCAGATTTAGTTATCCACTTTTTGAATGCTACCTTCTTTTTGAATATGAATATGAAGTTAAAGATAGCATATTCAAAAAGAAGGTAGCATTCAAAAAGTGGATCACAACTAAATCTGAACAGGACTATATTACTTATAGAATAGCACGACGCAATGCCAAACGAACAATTAGAGCAACTAAAGATGAATCCTGGAGAATATACGGTGAACAGGTGGCGACCCTTAGCAAAGACTGCCCAAGAGAATTTTATAAACGTGTCACCACAATGAGTAACAGAGATGCATGCTACAACCCAACCACCATCATAAACAGCAAAAGAGGTATACCGATATTTAATCCACAACAAAGACTAGCAAGGTGGGCAGAATACTTTCAAGAACTACTTAACCCCACACATAACATAGAAAACCTCACTTTTGTGCCTAAAACCCAGGGACAGCAAGAACCAAATTTCATACCTGCAGAAGTCAAAGCAGTTATACATAAAAGTCCTAAAAACAAATCACCAGGTCCAGATGGAATAACCGCAGAAGCTATTCAGGCCTGTGGGGAAACAGGAGTTAAATGGCTAACAAGACTTTTTAATATAGCATGGGAAGAAAGAAAAGTCCCAGATGATTGGCAACAGGCAATAATATTACCAATATGGAAAAAGAAAGGCAATATGAGAGAGTGTGAAACATACAGAGGTATATCACTCCTGAACCATATAGGGAAAATGTATGCAAAACTATTGGAACAAAGAGCTAGACCAATAGTTGAACAACAGTTAAATAAAACACAATTCGGTCTTCGGAAAGATAAAAGTTCCACTGGTGCATTGTTTACACTTAGACAAATTTGTGAAAAAACTATCGAATATAGTGACCAGCAGAATATTGTGTTTGTAGATCAGGAAAAGGCTTTCGATAGAGAAGACAGATACAAATTATGGACCATCCTTGAAGACTATGGGATACAAGGGCAACTGCTAGAAAACATCATAGCCATGTACCACTCAAGCCAAAGTGCAGTAAGAACACAAGAAGGTGTATCAGATATGTTCACAGTCAATACAGGAGTGAGGCAAGGATGTATGCTCTCTCCCTTGCTATTCAATATCTACATGGACAGAATTTCCAAAGAAGCAAGTCTCGACAAAACAGATTCAGAAAATTTAGAACTCTTTACTCCAGATGAAACAACTGACCCACAGGGAATAAATGAACTTCTATTTGCAGACGATCAGTACCTGTTTTACAGCGTTAAGGGCAGACTACAAAATATTACTAATCTGAGTTCAACCTGCAGCAGATACAATATGAGTATAAACACAGCCCAAACCGAAGTAATGCAAGTTAGCAGATCGCCAGGCCCACTAAGTATACAGATAAATAACACAACTCTAAAACAAGTTAAAGAATTCAACTAACTTGGAAGTATGATCACAGAAGATGGCATATTGGACAGAGAAGTTGAAATAAGATGTCAAAAAGCTAGTGCACTTACATATCAACTATCACCCTTACTGAAAGTTCCAAACATACTAATGTCCGCAAAACGACAGATAATAAAAAGCATATTCACTCAAACCCTATGCTATCAATCTCAAACCTGGAATTTATCCAAATTACACCTTCGCAAAATCAACACCTGCGAAATGAGATGTCTGAGGAGAGCTGCCAACTTAACAATCTGAGACCGAGTAAGAAATGCTGTTATCAGACAGACAGTGGGATCAACACCTTGTGCCACATTTATTGAAAGACAGAAGATCAAGTGGTTGACCATGTCGTTAGAATGCAACATCAGCAGCTACCATCACTGGCCTTACATCAAAGATCATCTGCCACGAGACCACGAGGACGTCCAAGAAGAAAATGGATTGACGACATCAGAGACATTTTACAACCACACGGAATGACAACACTATCCAGTGCCGCCCACCGGGCGCTGGAACGCAAATTATTCCTCCCCACGACGCTTGACGCCAGAAGTGGAAGATGATGATGATGATGATGATGACCTCTGAGTACTGACGGGATGTTTTTGAATCTTTACTAAATGTCCACGATTCACAACCATAAATTAAAACTGGTTCTATGCACGATGAGAGAATTCTTTTATGTGTGCGTAAGTTTATGTATGTGCGTGCATGGGTATATGCCATTAAGCATTCAACGAGCGCCTTCCTTAAAAGCAGTCATTCTTGTAGTAACAATTAAATCTCGTAAAGATTGCATATTAGAACCCGGCAATTTATGTCTTGTTTGTCACGTATGACTGACATTCCAGTTGCGCAAAGGCGTTAACCTTTGGTGATACATAAAATATCATTAGAAGGTCAAATTCGAGCGTTTATAGTCTGATTTAGTATTCGTAGTACCGGCTGCAGCCAGTCCTGTTGATTTGAAAGTGGGTACAGGACGCATTTCCGCCTCTTGAAATGTATTGCATAAATGGTAAACAGGCAAAGGATCGAGTTCATTGCACCGGGTTTATCCCATAAAGCTAGGTCTCTTTGCAAAGGACGGCCTTCCGAAACCGTCACACAAAGCACGAACAACATAATTCCAGGCGTTGAATTGTAAAGTTAGGCAAAGGACTCAACAACAAAAAAATGCCACGAAAGCTATGTTTTCCGGTTACATGTCTATATGTGCTTGGCCCACCACATGTTATAGGCATGAGTACAGGGAGCAGTAGGCGGTCAGTCGATCCCTCTCTGGACGGACGACTCATGCAGAAGTCAAACCTCCATCCTGCTGCACTCATGACATTATCAGCCTTCGCTAGAAGAAGAATATTTCATGTGTCACTGCATTTGTATCTACGTACATCCAGATTTTACAGTGAAAGCTGTATGCGATAGTACACGTGTACTGAAATAGCGAGCATACATTCTCAGGCCCCAGTGTCAATGAACTGTTGATATAGCAAAAGTAATCGCATTACCTTACAGATGTCGCTGGGTGACGCCCTAGCGACGACTGCTCAATGGTGGCAATAACAACAATAAAATCACGAGTGTATTTCTTTAGCAGTTCACACACACACACACACACACACAAACACACACACACACACACACACACACACACACACATGCACGCACGCACGAACGCACCATATTGCTATAATTGAGCAGTTGCTATAGCGTTACCTTGAATAAGTGAAGGACTATCTATTGGCACTCAACGATATCTGTAGTGCGAATGACCGGCACCTTGAAGTCTTGCTAGACGATAGTTTGTAAAATAGATGTATATCTCTTCATAGCACAACATCTGGGCTAAATTTAGAGACCACGTGTTGCTCATACAGCAATATGTTTGCCTATTTACTCCTGAGGTAAATTAACACCTGGTGTCAGGTCTTAGTCATATATGACTGAGCTACCGTATAACAGTAGACGGTACTTCCTGCTTTCTGTTAGCGCCGAACGTTGGGCGGCGCTTACCAAACCCGACACCCCACATTGTGCCAACGGCTTCGGGCGGAAGTGCGCAATTGGGAGGGTACCAGCCTTACCCTGGTGCGAGGAAATGCAACCTAAAGACAAAATGTCATGGCAGGGCAGACCAGGCCCTAAGCCTTGGTTGGCGGCCGGTCTAGGATCGAAGCTCCGACAGGCGGACAGTTAGAGCATTGCTTTGCTGATCCGGCAGCTTCTGCAGCTTGTCTTGTTCCAGATGTAGAGGTGTTACCTTTCCTCTGGAGTGAACTAGGCAGGCAGAGAGAGGGATCATGCTGCATGGGCAACACATGATCTCTATATTTTAGATCAGGCTTTGTGCTATGGAGCTGCAATCACCAACTCTTCTGTCCCTTGTGGAATCGTTCCACACAGGCATGAAACTATAATCAAGTTTGATGGTGCAACTTCTGAAGAGTTTGAAATCAAGAGTGGAGTTAAGCAAGTTTGTGTACTAGCTCCCACCCTGTTTGGAATATACTTTTCACTTCTACTGAAATATACCTTTCGTGATCAGGATGGTGGTATATACATTCACTCACGCTCAGATGTTGGCCTCTACAATGCACAGAGATTGAAGGCCAAGACCAAAATTAGGAGGGCACTGATCAGAGAGTTGCTTTTTGCAGATGATGCTGCAGTTACGACCCACTCTGAGGAAGAATTAAAATGTCTACTATCTGCATTCTCCAGTGCTTGTTCCGAATTTGGTTTAACAATTAGGAAAAAGAAGACACAGATTATCTCACAAGGTGCACATGGAGTACCATCAATCTTTATTGACGACGCCGAACTAGAGATGGTAGACCATTTTACATATCTAGGATCAGTGGTAAATAACAAATTATCCCTAAATCAGGAAATCAACATCCGGATTGGTAAGGCAGCAACAACAATGAACAGGTTAAGAAAAATGGTCTGGGAGAACAGGAAGCTTACTGCCAAAACAAAAGTCCTTGTCTATCAAGCCTGTGTCCTTAGTACTCTTCTTTATGGCAGTGAAACCTGGACAACTTACTCACACCAAGAGAAACATTTAAACAGCTTTCATATGCGGTGTCTGCGAAGAATTCTTGGTATTAAGTGGCAAGACAAAATCACAAATACTGAAGTATTGGAAAGATCAGGTTGTGTGACGGTTTATTCCATGCTCAGTCTTCGTAGACTTAGATGGATAGGACATCTTAGGAGGATGGATGATGGTAGAATACCAAAGGACATCTTTTTTTGGTGAATTACAGATGAGTAAGAGATCTCAGGGTCGGCCTCTACTACGATACAAAGATGTGTGTAAGCGGGACATGACTGATACAGGCATTGATAATGCACATTGGGAGCAAGTCGTCGCTGAACGTGTTGCATGGAGGGCAAGCATCAGAAATGGAATAAAGACAAAGGAGAAAATTATTGCAGATAAATCACACACCGAGCGTGTGAGACGTAAGATGGAGCATGATGGTGGAAATAACCACGTGTTCACATGCATCCACTGTGAACGAACATTTATAGCGCGAATTGGCCTTACCAGTCACATTCGCTACCGAGATGGGTAAAAGTTATATTGTCTTTTTGAAGCACAAACTATCGTCTGTCAAGACGGCAAGATGCCAATGAAATTAACACCAATACATCTGGAACAAAACAAGCTGCAGAAACTACCGGATCAGCAAAGCAATGCTCTAAACATCCGCCTGTCGGAGCTTCACCAACGCTTAGGGCCTGGTCTGCCCTGCCATGATATTTAGTCTTTAGGGTGCATTTTCTCGCAGCAGGGTAGGCATTTGGTTTGTGCTCTTTTTATCAAATGCACAGAATTTTCCTAAAGCATTTGTTTTCAGAAGCCTGGTCCACTGTTCTGTTTCTGAAGTGAGAGTCCACCTCTGACACGATTATAAAGGAATGTCTAAGACAAGTTGCTTGTATGGTTTGATCTTTGCAGGAAAACTACCATCGGGCATTCTTGGTGGACCTCGGGGCTCAGGTCAATTTATATTATCTGAATTCTCTCCGATGCAGATCGAAACCATGACCAGTCCAAACACTGCACGCAGCAACTCACATGCATCAGTAAACAGCCTTCGCCATTTTGTGATAGCGTCATGTTTTCGCCTCGTCATGTTTTGGTTATCTCATGTTGTGATTGAGTCAGGTTCTTGTCTCGTAATGTTTTGGTTATCTCATGTTGTGATTGCGTCAGGTTTTTGTCTTGTCATGTTTTGGTTATGCCATATTATGGTTGCATCATGTTTTTGCCTCGTCATGTTTTAGTTATGTCATGATGTGGTTGCGTCATATTTTCGTTTCGTCATGTTTTAGGTACGTCATGTTGTGGTTGCGTCATGTTTTGGTATCGTCATGTTTTGGTTACATCATGTTGTGGGTGTCATGTTTTGGTCACGTTATGAAAAGAGAGGGTCTGGAAAAATTAGTGAGAACCAGGAATAATGAGTGCATTACAAACAGAAAAGGGGTGGGGTGTTGGGGGGGGGGGGGGGTGGAGGATTTAATTGGGGGAAAAACTGGATGGGTTGGGAGCGTTGTAGGAAAGAAGATCAGCGGTTTAACTTATAAATACACAAACTACAGATGCTTAAGAAAGAACAAGATCGCATGCGTCGTCGAACAAGGAACATAATTATAATGATAATTACACTTTTACCAGGCTAACATGACATAATCACTAATGTGGAGCTTAGTGAAAGATCTAGACCAGTGGTTCTCAACCATTTTTGGCCTATTCACCCTTTTTTCGCATTTCCTCCCTATAAATCCCCTTCCCCCGCCCCTACACAGTATACGTAAACTGGAAGCTAAATTTAATAACACATACTAGAACAAGTCTAGACGTCTACATAAAACGTGTTTTGCGGGTCTACTTACGTTATAAAACGAATGTCAGAAATGCGAGAAGTACAGAACCGTAAAGTATGGAGCGAAAAACAAAATAAAGTAATCGGTTCTTGTATTAACGTGATATTGAAATAATCTTATTCCCCCCCCCCTCCCAATTTGGAAATTCCTCCCCCCCCCCCCCGGGGGGGGGGGGGAATTACCCACCGGTTGAGAACCACTGGCCTAGACATTGGAGCGAATCAAGAAGTGAGAAAGAGACGCTTCTGTTTGCTTGGACACCTATAGAGAAATCCTCATAACAGGTATAACTGTAAAGTCCTTGCTCAACAACCTACAGAGCGAAAGAAGGAGAGGGAGACTTAAAACACACGGGAAGAGAGTTAGAGACTGAGATGAATAATAATAGAAAGAGGGACATCATGAGATTGTCAAAAGTATAACTATTTGGCGTGAGTTGGTTGGACCCATACAGTGATATTAGTTAGTTGCATATCCGTTACAGGACTTGGTAGTCAACCCCAGCATTTTGGCTGTTTGTTTCTTGGCAAGTTTACGTTCAGTAGTTTATCATTGCCTTCTGAATGACCAGCTCCGATACCATTGCATTTAAACCAACGCAAGGCGGTCTGCTTCCAAATCGACCGCAGCTGTGTTTAGAACGCGGTATGCGGGATTACGAATTGCATTCGTAACCCCTTTGCCACAGCGCCGGGAATAGTGAGATAAGTTTAAGATGATATAAGTTTAATAAATTAGTGCTGTTTATATCTACTCTTATACCTACACATTTGCTAAAGAAAGTAACAACAAATTAAGCCCAAAAGAAAATGAAGGAAACGGCAAATAAGTACAACGATTTATTTTATCATACATGTTCTAAAAATGTCAAATATAATACAAAATGCTTCATCTTCAATTTCTCAAGCCTTAAAACATGTACAATAGAACACAATGCTAATGGAGTTATTTAAGTCCTTGGACAAAATATAGTTGTCAGGGCAACGTCTGGAGTTGCGATCTCAGAATATGTACAAGTGTAATATCCTCTGTGACTATTGTTTAAAATATTCATATTACATTCCTGTATGTATGGTGCTTATGATATTTACATATTATGAAGTAATGCATGGTTAATATATATATATATATATATATATATATATATATATATATATATATATATATATATATATATATATATATATATATCAGTAGAGTATAGATGGTCTAAGCTACTCACTTTCTGTAACATCCCTCTGGTAATACATATATATGTTGCCATATATGTATTATGGGTTGTCTTTATTTTTGCTTTAGTTGCATTGGGATTCAAGCACTAGGGACATTTGTGAAGGATCCTTTAACATGCCTTGAGGCGCATTAGTCATATGGCTATATATCCACACTTTTTAGAACAGTCAGCTTTCTGTGGGTTATGTGGTCAGGATAACGCCGGCTGCTGGACTGACAGGCGTGCATCACCATACTAGACCTTAATTCGCCGATGAATTTCTACAGGTTTCACCCTTTCACTGATCAAATAACGGATAACAGAACGCTGCTACTCTTTGGTGAGTCTCAAAAGTGGGACGGCCATATTTAAACTATCCTTATGACGTCACCGTGTTCGTCTGTACCATGATGTCACGTGCTAAACACACTTAACATCCTTAATAACAATACTGACAGGCTACAAGAATAATATGCTTATTTTAATTTCTATCACACATTTAAGGTTTTTTCTCATATATATATATAACCGGTCTCTGTGGCTAAGGGCTTGCGAACGCGGTTTGTGAGCCCGTATACCCGGGTTTGAAACACAGCGGTGCTGATTTTTTTCGAAAAGGGTATAGGAGCCAGTCGTTCAGAAAGCAATGGCAAACTACTGAACGTAAAATTTGCCCAGGAATCACGAACAGCGAAAATTCTGGGGTTGACTACTATGTCCTGTGAAGCACACGCAACTTAATTTATATATATATATATAATCATCTACTCGAAGCTGTAGGACATGCAGAAATAATTAAAATTCCTAGAAAAGTTAACTAAACTACAAACTCAACGAACCACCACAAATACAGATAACCAGTTGACCACAAATGCTTCAATAAATCGCAGTCTGGCTATGGTAACTAAACGCACAAACACACTATAGCAGCGGCGGAGAACATCCAGCCCTCGAGTCATTGAAGGCCCGAGAAATCATTTAGCCTAACCCTGCCAAGCCAATCTCAGGTTGGACTCAAAATTCCTTAAATCTAGGAGCTTTATAAACAATATTTAATAAACCTTGTAGCAATATCATCAATATCAAGTATCATTGCACCCTCTCGTCAAAGACAAGTCGTTCGAGCCATGACATTATGGGTGAGGTAACTAAATGTTTTACCAATTATAGCAGACTAATTTTTTAAGTTAATGTTGTATGCCCGCATATGATGTTATAAATATTCAAATGGTCTTTAATAGAAAAAAAAGTTCCCCCATCACTGATCTAGAGTATCATATTTCAGTAGTTACCTCTGTTCACTTTCCTAATGCTAGGATTGTGACCTTGTCATGAGAAACACAGAAAGTCACTTTACTGTGATCATCTTTGTGTGATCAATGCAGAACTTATGGAGGTGACATTTGCAATGAAAGTCATCTTTTAAAATCAAAATCATTGTATATCTATGAACATGAGATCGAGGATCAACATCTTTGTTTGAGGTCAGCTGGCCGAATGGATAAAAGCTCTCGTTCTTAAACATCCGGTGTGTTGATGCCGAGGTAGGGGGTTCAACCACTACAACGGTCATTTGGACAAAAATGTTGACTTCTCGTCCTTAACTTGGGAACGTAAATTACAAGTCCCTATAGGTGTGAGTGGGTTCGCCTGATAGCGAGGGACACTGGTAATAGGGAAAGCTAATCCACATGCAAAAATAAGTCCAGTACACTAGACGTGGTAGCACGTGTATTGACTACGCTTGACTTCAAAGCGAGCGAATGTAACAACAACAAAACCCACAGGTCGCCGCTCAAGGAAGCATCATCAGCGAGTTACCCCATTTACGTGGGGATAGAGACCGTACTGGGATATACATGGTGAATAGCTTAGTGAGTTTAAATGACGTACAGATTTGTTGGGTAAACTACGTGCAAATTGTTATTGGTGAATAATAGACGATGATTTTACATGAATGAATTGCATGAGTCTGTTTTTGTTACTTTTCGTAATTTATGAACATATGAATCCTACCACTACTGGGGACTGAACCTGGTCGACTGTCTTGGTAAGCAAGTGCACTAACGACCATGCAGTCGCAGAGCCCATTTATTACATTAAAGACAGTAAAGCAAAGTACTCTTCCGCGCCTTGATACAAATTAGGTACATGGTGCTGGCCCTATACTTTATTTATCGACCAATGGTCGATCGATGCGCGATGTGGTCAGTACCATGTTTCCCCGAAAATAAGACCGGTTTTTAAAATTAATTTTAGCTTAACAAATGCACTAGGGCTTTTTTTCAGGGATGTCATATATATATATATATATATATATATATATATATATATATATATATATATATATATATATATATATATATATATATATATATATATATATATATATATATGTTGTTAGATACAAAAATCTACACTTATTCATGTACAACATTCTACATTGATTCATGTACAACATTCTACATTTATTCAAATACTGTCATGTCATCTACTTCTGGAACATCGTTATAACTCTCCAAATCCAGAATTCTGGACTGAATTTCTTGCGACTCCGTTTCCTGTAGAGCCATTGGCCCAGTCTCTCCATAGCCAGCAATAAAGATTTCTTTAATTGCGCATTTCTTGTTCATGTAGCCTGCTCATTGTGTATTAATAACAATATTTCACACGAGTGACGTATTGAATTATGAACCACTTCCGTTCATTGTCAACTGCGCACCAGTGGCGTCTGTACTCCGACTGGACATTCGGCAACAAGTCTCTCATTCTAGCTGACGATCTTAACTAGGGCTTATTTTAGAGGTAGGTCTTATATTAAAAGCATCCTGAAAAATCGTGCTAAGGCTTATTATAGGGGTAAATCTTAATTTCAGGGAAACACGGTATCACGTCGGTCGTCTTTCCTTCCCAAGACAATCCCTGGTACCTATTTAAAGCTGAGTAATCTGGGAGTCTATGCCAGTTTTACAACAAATCTGCCTCGATGAGGATTCAATCACATGACCGTCAGGAGATAGGCACGCGTGCTAGCCACTGCACCATCTCGGTTCCCATTCATTCCACGAACCAGTTCTAGATGGTGGGCACCAAGTGGTTTAATATCCAACACAATGTATGGGTCACAGAAAGACACATCATGTTTCTTAACTTTGGAATCTCGAGATCGAGCTTTTGGAGTACAGTTAACAGATTTTTAAACACGAGCCAAACAGTTAACTATTTATAAACAAAGATTAAAATGTAATGTTATAAAACTTAGTTGCGTATTCTTTACAGGACGTTGCAGTAAAACCTAGCATTTTTTTTTTTTTTTTGGGCTGTTTGTGATTCCTGGGCAAGTTTACGTTCATTAGTTTGCCATTGCTTTCTGAACGACCAGAACTCATACCATTGTATGGAAACCATAGCAAGTCGGCCTGCTTCCTAATCGCCCGCAGCTGTGTTTTGAGCACGGTATGCAGGATTACGAATTCATTGCGTACGCCCTTCGTCGCAGAGCCGGCAATGTTATATATTGTAAAATTAGCAGAAATAACATTTGGAATGTTGAACAGCATTATACCATGAATGAGAATCAAATATTAATATTAAAAAATAAACATACAGAGTATCCTAGTATGTTTAAAAAAGTATATATACACAAAGTTGTAGTATCTATTACATTGTTCGTTTTAATTTGTCTGTTTATGTTTGTTATGAGAATAGTTTATGATTGTGTACTTACGTACCTAAGGGACAGAGTGGCTAAGAGTTTATGACATCCAGCTCTGGCTCACGCACACTTGGTTTGTTTCACGGATTGCATAGTGTAAATGTTGTTTCAATACAATAATGAAATAAGAATACACTCCACCCTGTAGTGGATCAGACTTCTCGGACAATGGAGAAAAACTCTTGAGTGTGCGTTGGCACATTGTGACCTTAAAAATCGAGTTGGAAATCGGTATAGAACAGGCAGAATAGGCCACTGCTCAGGCTACATTTCAACATTTAAAAGTAAGTTAGTTGCATATCCATTACAGGACGTCGCAGTCGACAGCAGAATTGTTTTGTTGTTGTTGTTGTTGTTGTTGTTGCTGTTGTGATCTCTTGGCAAGATTACGTTCAATAGTTTGCCATTGCGTTCTGAAAGACTTGGCACAAATACCATTTCGTAAAAAAACTAACGCAAGGGGGTCTGCTGCCAAACCGCCTGCAGCTGTAAAATTTTAAACCGACCCAAAAACAAAAACAAAGTTTGAATAACGAAGACACAAACCATATATAGTACGATTTATTGCCTGGCACATTACGCTGCATCTCGTCATTTGTGTGATTCTGGTATTCACACACGTTGAATCTCGTAGGTGCTACTGAGTTCGTGATCTATGGAACAAAACTGCAGCACATATAGAGATATTCATGTGTAATGAATACGCTTCTTAACCAGAACCAATCTACGTCTACAATTACAATGTTCTTCATTAAAATGTGTCACCAAAAGATGCATTCTGGGTGTTAGCAAGAAGTTCAGTTCTGCTCCCTGTCATCTGGGTCACACAATCTGTTGCCTGTGTTATCCACCATGTCTGTGTTATTCAACCTGTTATCTGTATAATTCAACCTGTCATTTGTGATATAAAACCTGTCATCTGTGTTATTCAATCTGTTATCAGAATAGGGCAAACAAAGGCTGCATTTAAGAAAATTAAGACTATCTTAAGCAATAAGTCACTATCATTGAATGTAAGAGAGCGCTGAAGTGCTATACAGAGTCTGTTTTATTGTATGGCTGTGAATCTTGGAATGCAAATGAACAAATTAAGAAGAGACTGGAAGCAACAGAGATGTGGTTCCTGAGACGGATGTTGCAAATTCCTTGGACTGATAAAGTAACTAACAACGACTTTTTGAAAAAGGCTAATGAAACTAGAATATTATTTACAACAATAAGAAAGAAACTAACAGTTTTTTTGGTCATGTGATGAGACGATAGGCATTAAAGAACCTTGTGGCGAATTGAAAGATCAAGGGGAAGAGAAGCATCGGCAGACCAAGAGAAATGATGCTGGATGGATTGAGACAGTGGCGTGGAGGAATTTTAATAGCGGAGTTGATCCAGTAAACCAAAAACCGAGATCTATGGAGAATCATGAACGCCTACGGCAGCCGGCATGGCACTTGATGATGATGATGATGATCAGAGTTATTCAACTTATTATCTGTGTTACTCAATCTATTATCAATTAATGTACAACTACAATATATTGCACAACAAATATCAAAATGAAATAATTTGTGACGAAACAACATGCAAAACAAATGCTGTTTGGAAGAGTCTTAAAGTTGACCCTTTCCCCATTAACAAAATAAAAACCAAACATCATTCAAGTGTGTGTATCTGTCAAACTAATATGAAGTAATGTTTGTAGAAAAGACGCATTAATCAATGGACATAAATTATCAAGCATAACTGGAAAATAATGAACTGCTCAATTAACTATAGCCTTGAATATAATGAATGTTGTTAGAATGGAGATTGCCAATGTCGGTAGTGTCCTGTCCAACTTGCATGCGCTGTTTTCCCACCAGTTGCCACTGTCGGGGTTCTCTGTGAGATGAGAAAGACTGGCACTATGTATACACACATAATACAGTTAGTTACATGTCCTTTACAGGACGGTGCAATCAACCCAAGCATTTATTGGCTAGTTGAGATTTACTTAGCAATGTTAGTTCAGTAGTTGACTATTACTTTCTGAGCGGCCGACTAGACAGACAGACAGACAGACAGAATAGGCACAGAGAGAGAGAGAGAGAGAGAGAGAGAGAGAGCGAGAGAGAGAGAGAGAGAGAGAGAGAGAGAGAGAGAGAGAGAGAGAGAGAGAGAGAGAGAGAGAGAGAATTACTGGATTTTTATCTACAGCTGCAAGTTGAAGACAACATGGATAAGATCACTGGAATATTATCTACAGAGAAATCTTAGTACACAATTCAATTCTTATCCTCCACGGGTAAAGTGAAGCTTACGAGTATGTCAGTCCTCAAAGCAACATCCAAGAAAGTCTTTAAAAAAAACGACTCAGGGACAAGACGGAACTAACTGACGAATGAAAGCTAGAATAATTGAACGATGAAAGCTAGAATAACTGAAGGATAAAAACTAGAATAACTGAAGGATAAAAACTAGAATAACTGAAGGATGAAAGCTAGAATAACTGAAGGGTGAAAGCTAGAATAACTGAAGGATAAAAACTAGAATAACTGAAGGATAAAAACTAGAATAACTGAAGGATAAAAACTAGAATAACTGAAGGATTAAAGCTAGAAAAATTGAAGGATTACAGCTAGAATAACTGAGGATGAAAGCTGGAATAGCTGAACTCGGCATAATGACGTGAAACGATCAGTTCTCTTTTCTTTCCAGATAATTCTGAAAATTTTTTATTTGCTCTCGCTCGCTTTGAATTCAAATTCTAGTAGCACTGGACATAATTTTGCGTGCAGATTACCTTTCCCTATTATCAGTGTCTCTTGCCATCAAGCGAATCAACTCCAAATTCAGAGGTACTTGTAATTTACGTCCCCAAGTGACGGACGAGTGGTCAATATTTTAGTCCAACTGTCTGATGTACGAGTTGAACCCCTTACCTCGGCACCAGCACACCAGATGTTTAAGAACGCGCGTTCTTATCCATTCGGCCATGCTGTTTCTGAATATGGTCTTGTATCCATGTTTTGAATTCAGAGCCGTGCGGGTCTGACAGAATAATCCTGCCACTTCTGAGGATTGATCTAGTACCAATTTCTTGGCAAGTAAGCACACTAACCCCTATGCCAGCACGGCTCCTAATAACAAGCAAACTGAAACATTCTAGGCTCACCCAGAATGGCAGTCCAGAATATCATCATCATCATCATCATCATCATCATCATCATCATCATCATCATCATCATCATCATCATCATCATCATTGGCACCTTGCCGTCTTGACAGACGATAGTTTGTGCTTTAAAAAGGCATAATAACGTTTACCTATGACGGTAGCGAATGTGACTGATAAGGCCAATTTGCGCTGTAAATGTCCGTTCACAGTGGGTGCATGTGAACACGTGGTCATTGTCACCATCATGCACCATCTTACGTCTCACACGCTCGGTGTGTGACTTATCTGCAATAATTTTCTCCTTTGTCTTTATTCCATTTCTGATGTTTGCCCTCCATGCAACACGTTCAGCGGCGACTTGCTCACAATGTGCATTATCAATGCCTGTATCAATCATGTCCTGCTTACACACATCTTTGTATCGTAGTAGAGGCCGACCCTGAGATCTCTTACCCATCTGTAATTCACCAAAGAAGATGTCCTTTGGTATTCTACCATCATCCATCCTCCTAAGATGTCCTATGCATCTAAGTCTACGAAGACTGAGCATGGAATAAACCGTCACACAACCTGATCTTTCCAATACTTCAGTATTTGTGATTTTGTCTTGCCACTTAATACCAAGAATTCTTCGCAGACACCGCAAATGAAAGCTGTTTAAACGTTTCTCTTGGTGTGAGTAAGTTGTCCAGGTTTCACTACCATAAAGAAGAGTACTACGGACACAGGCTTGATAGACAAGGACTTTTGTTTTGGCAGTAAGCTTCCTGTTCTCTCGGACTCTTTTTCTTAACCTGTTCATTGTTGTTGCTGCCTATACAACCCTATGAAAAGCAACGTATGCATGTGTGAACATGTTCACGTTAGCCGCTGCCTATTATTGTACATAAAGACGTATACTGACAACATAGCTATCAGCACGAATACGCAGAGAGAACATCTGAACAGGAGATATGCAAATACAAAAATGTCACATGAAAAGATTGTTATAAGGATTGTGCAAAAGGCGTTAGCTCCACTTGAAGTAGACAAGCTGAGAACAACAAAGAGGAATCTTCTAGCAGGAACTTACCTGCAACCAGCCTGTCACGGATGTCTGACAAGAGATCCAGTCGATCCAGGTACCCCCTGTGGTGTCTGACACACTTCACATTCACGACACAATGGTAGTAGGCTGCCAGTTGTTCCCTGGCGAAGACAAGAAGAACATTCTGCATTGCTTGGGTCTTCATTTGACAACAGTAGACAAGAATGTTTGCGTACTACACATTTGAGAACAATACAACAGGAATAGATGTGGGAAAGTTAGTAATACATTTCAATGGTCGTGTTAAATTGTATTTTGGGAGGATGGGGTGAAATTAGACATCAAAAAGTACAAAGCGTTATGAAAATATAGGGTGTATTTTTAATGACTGTGCAGTGTTTGAAAATATTGCAGGTTCAAGTTTTGTACCAACTCTCTGTAAAGTTCATGCTACATAAGAAGTAAATACAAAACTTGGACCGGCAATATTTTCAAACACTGCACAGTCATTAAAAATATGCCCTACATAAATTAACATGGGAGAAACTCAGTTCATTTATGAGGGAAATTATTTGTCAAAACTGCACGCGGCCCTTACACTTTTTTTTTTCTTTCTTTCAATAAAGCAAATTGTAACTCTAACATGGTAGAGTTACAGGAGTCGAAATATAGGCAGACTACAGAAACAAACAAATAGAAAGAAAGATAAGTGTTACAATGGGGTCTGGAAGAAAAGAATACAAAAATGAAATATGAGACAAAAATTATCTGACTAAAAGTAGCAACAGGGATAAACTATAAAATAAGATAAATAAAGGGGGGGGGGGGTGGCGGCGGAGCACGCAAAAAAGAAAGAAACAAAGTTACAATATGATCTAGAGCAATGGTTCTCAACCTTTTCTGGCCCATGCAACCCCTTCACCATATGTTCAGAATGTCACACCCCCCCCCCCCCCCCCAATCCCTTTAGTATTTTCTCCCTGTTAATTCCCCCCACCCCCAACCCTATACAGTATACGTAAAAGTGGAAGCTAAATTTATTAACACATAATAGACCAACTCTAGACGTCCACGTGAAACGTGATTTGCTGGTCTATTTACGTTATAAAACGAATTTCAGAAGGGCGAGAAGTACAGAGCCGTAAAGTATGGAGAGAGAAATAATATCAAGTAATCGGTTCTTGTATTAGCGCGATATTGAAATAATCTTACCCCCTTCCCCCCTTGGAAACCCTAAAATCCCCCCGGAAGGGGGTGAGGGGGGGGGGAATTCCCAACCGGATGAGAACCACTGGTCTAGAGCAGCAAGAGTAATTGTGTAGATTGTTACAGTATTCTGCTGCTGAATGCAATCCGGCTCTCACGCTGCCGATGTCCTTTTGCCTACATCTACTTCACAGTGCAACATTCGCTAGAACAGAAATACTCAGTGTTGCAATGTTGGGGGAATGGCGCTAAACCTGTTTCAATTACAAGTCGGCTTGCATGCTTCAACGTTTCAACTAAACTTAGAAATATGTTTACATGTGGCAGATAAGGCGACAACATACCAAGACCATAATCGATGGTGACTAGAAAACATGTAGTGTGCCATTACAGTGATGTTACGTTTCCAGACGTTATCTTGCACATCTTGAAGCCCATTCGAATGTTAACAATATAAGTCGTTTAAAAGTCGAGAGGGTCGACATAATTGCACCGGGTTTTATCCCATATGCCTTCGTCTCTTTCTGCAGCGCGGGCTGCCTAAAAGCGCTGCACAAAGC